>JAGQAX010000019.1:5256560-5856560 GCA_019142605.1 Cephalopholis sonnerati
CAGAGGGTGGTGTCATACAAGCCCAGGAACTGCAGGGGCCTCTTCAACTCCTGGAAAGGATAGATGCTGCTCTTGCATGGTTCAATGCTAAAAGAGAGAAAAACCTGGGTTGTTCAGAAGTTCACTGCTCATCTGAGGTAAAATGGCATACTAGAATTACTGCCTTGCAGTTGTATGTAGCACAGAAGGCAGCACAGAAGGTCTATACCATCAGCACAGTTTCAAGGTGGACAAGATCACCAATTAGCATCTGACCAAATGTCTCTCCTTCTGTTTCTGAGAAACGACAAGAAATAATGGCCGAAAAAGTATTTTTGCTGAACATTATGATGTCACAGTGATGTTGACCTTTAACTTTTTGGTTATTAATTGTCATCACTTCATACTTATATCCCATTAGACATTTTTATTAAATTTTGTCATAATTAGTGTATGAATTTTTGAGTTTTGGCCAAAAACATGAATCGTGAGGTCATGGTTACTTTGATCTATTATCTTTTGACCACTAACTTTTAATCAGTTCATTGCTGAGTCTATGTGGAAGTTTGTGCCAAATTTGAGGAAATTCTCTCAGGGCGTTCTTGAGATATCGTGTTTATTAGAATAAGACAGACGAGGTTATAGTGACCCTGATCACCAAAGTCTGACCAGTTCATTGTTGAGTACAAGTAAATGTTTTTGCCAAATTGATGAAATTCCCTCAAGGTGTTCTTGAGATATTGCATTTATGAGAATAAGACAAATGCAACGTCACAGTGACTTTTGACCACCAGAATCTTATCAGTTCATCACTGCGACCATGTGGACAGTTGCACAAAATTTGAAAAAATTCCCTCAAGGTGTTCTTCAAATATTGCATTTACAAGAATGGGATGGATGGATAAACAACCTGAAAACATAATTCCTCCGGCCACGACTATTGCCAGCGCGGAGACATAAAATCTCTGAATTAGACTTTTTTTCATCCCAGGTACACTCTGGAGTTGTTTACCTACCTTGGCCGTCCCATAGCTTCTTCAAAATGTGGAACTGTGCAGTTGTCTTGCATAATGTGGCCTGAGATGTCCAGCGACACCAGGTTGACCAGACGCTGTACGATGGCCGTCAGGATTTTCCTAGTCATCTTAAACTTAGAGGTCCGCCTGCTCTCCCGTGAGATGTCAAGATGCCTGAAGAATGCAGAGTTTCATCAATGACAGTGACACAGTCATTTCAAATGATTAGTGGAACTTTTGTATTAGGACAGGAAAATGACTACCTTCATAAATGCTATAAAACGATATTGTCTTTGCAATTGTAGAAAATATATTAGGACAGACTGGAAAACATCCAAACCTATCCTTTAATCCACTATCATTAAAAGATGTAAATCAATAAAAATTCAAGTGAAATTTTACATTACTAATAAAATCACCTTACCTGCAAAATATCCCCATCCATTAGTCCATCATTTTAGGAGGATGTAATTAGGGTACATTAGATATTGCATGTTCATTGGTACAAATTTATCTACATTCCCTTTGTACACCACTGAAATAAATAACCTGACAAAGTTTGGTAGTACAACATTGAGCTTGCTTGTAGAAACCTGGTACAGGCTTTATTGCAAAATACTGTGCTCATACTGTACAATAACTCTTTTCTTCATTAATCATAGACATCAATCCAGAGACATTTTAGTTCATTATGCTTAAACCTGCAATAACTGCAATATTTTTTTTAAACAAAACTGACACGTGACACATTTTAAGTTAACATGGTAAACTTGTTTGGCATTATATTTGTATCCTGTTTCACACTGTCATGTCATACCTTATTAGAAAAATATCAATTATGGCCAGTGGTTGGAAGAAGTGTTGATACTAGAATATATCCTACTACTTCCTCTTGCGATACGTTACCGATACACTAGTGCCAAATATCAATATTGTTATTAAAACAGGTGCTCTAAATGATTTCCCATGCCAATTTGAGTTTGAGAATACCGAGTCAAAAGTCTGGGGTTTTACAACACAGATGAACAAACTAAATCAATAAAGACTACATGATATGTAAGAAATGTCTCAAACACGTAAAGTACACAGGCAGCACAGTGCCACCCGACTTGACATTATTCTGATCGTGGAGAAACGGCGAATGCTACCACAACTGTAACTCAGCCTACAATGCGGTACAGAGGCACTAAAGGAACACTGTATGCACTTTTTAGTACATTGTGTCTTTTCAGTTGTCAAATTCTATGAGACTGACACCACAATGCAGTAACAGGCCTGTTTCTGGTTGATCTGTCACATCACAGACCAAACAATCAACAAACAAGTGAGCTACAGTTAGCTAGCAGCAAACTGGCAAAATATAAACACAAACGTCATCTGCTCAAAAAGGGCACGGCTCTAGATGTAGATTTCACCATGTTGTTACTGTCTTCTTCATCTGTTACACTCGACCTCCGGGTCAAACCCCGGGGTGGAAATTGTGGAGCATGTGCAGAGCGCCTCGGCCAGTTTGGGTCCAAATGACTGTATACATGCAGGAGTAATTTAACTTCCAACCGCATTATCTGGGAGTGTTAGTCTGACTTTGAGAAATACATTCAAGTACGATTTCAGTCAGACTAACATGTTCACATGTATTTTTAAAGTTGGGTTTTAGTCGGACTAACACAATAAATCCATTTTCTCTGCTGTCATGTAAACGTAGTGACAGACATGATGTGATGTATTGTGGATGGCTGTCTTGCAGTGTATCAAGTATCGCAACATTGCTGTATAGCGATACCATTGTTGTCATGGGCAACTTACCATGATAGTACCGTACCGAGTTACCCTGATTAACATCTCTAATTACAAAGACTATAAATTAACTGACTCAAACCCCATAATTTCCTGTACTGACTGCACTATTTTAAGCTACATGTTGTAAGCAAAAGAACAGGCATGACTATATTCATATAATACTGTATGATCCTGAAATCATATAGTTACATGCACCACTCTGTGGAGATTTCTTGTAAAAAAAAAATATATATATATATAATAGTGACATAATCTGCATGAATATGTATTGCATAATGCATCTGTATGCGCATGTGTGTCCCTGTGCATGTCCACGAGTCAAAAATAATTGGGACCAACTCCTAGAGGTCAAAAACTCCACAAGGAAATGAACAGTTTTTAATATTGTGACTGTTTACATTGCAACATAGTACACTGATATATTTGATGATACTCAAAGGGCGGACAGGTCCATTATTTTAGATATATATTTTAAAAATGTTTTTTTCCAAGCCCTTCTTGGGACATTTCCCCACATGATGTGACTATTAGGTTTCTATATGATGATGTTGCTACATACATACGCCCGAGAGATCTTCATTCTATATTTAGCCAGAAAACTTAAGTGTGTCTAGGCTCGATCTGGTGTGGGACCGGTACTTTCCTGAGTCTCTGAAAGCTGCTACAAGAGCAAAGCGTGGTACAGGGATGAAGAGACATGTGCTAGGTGCAGCAGTCATTCCCAGGAACTGGCAAAATTCAGAGTTGACACAATAAGACTGAGTTGTTTGCCTTCCTTTGAGATGCTCTGCTGAAATGGTTTGTGCAGAAGGATAAACAGCTTGTTGTCACAGATGATAGGGAACAAGCCATCACTAGTAGATGTGTCTTCGATTGCCGCTTGTACTCATGAGGAAGCCGATAGTCACATGTTATTACAAGTTGCCCATGAAGCAAGAAATGGCCATCAGAAAATCATGATTCAAACGGTTGATACTGATGTTGTGGTGGTAGCTGTGGCAGTGGCTCAGACTTTACAGCCAGAACATGAGCTTTGGTTAGCATTTGGAACTGGAAAGAACTTTCGATACCTTGCAGCCTATGAAGTTGCAGCAGGGCTAGGGCCTGAGAAAGCACATGCACTATCAATGTTCCATGCACTGACAGGTTGTGACACTGTATCAAGCTTTCTTGGCCATGGGAAAAAGACTGCATGGGCTGTATGGGCTGTGCTTCCAGAGCTTACACATGCCCTATTGAAACTGTCTTCTGCCCCAAATGACATACCATAGGAGGTAATGGCCACAATAGAGAGGTTCATTGTACTACTCTATGACCGAACCAGCACATGCACAGACGTAGACATGGCAAGGCGGAAGTTATTTGCAAAGACGCACACTATCTATCAACCTAATTGGCATGTAAGGTAAGCCACTTACTGCTGTCACGTCACACAGTCACACACAAACAATAAAACTAAGTGATCAAGGGTAGACCAGCATCACCCCGTTCTGTGCAGTAAAACTACATTTTTTGTCAAAGGAGTCGGGTGGCTTTGAGGAGAGCGATATAATGGTTTCAGTTTCCCAGGGCTGTGTGACAGCAAGATTAAGCAATAAAAATAGTACACTGACTATGGATAAGTATCTCATACAACCCCACTTCTAAAAACGTAAACTGACCTTTTCAGTAATTATTATCATCAGCAGTTGCCAATCTAATCCACGTCATTGCTTTTTGCAAACAGCTGAGTGGGTATTCCCATTTAAAAGTTCCTGAAAAGAATGCAGATGGGCCCGCCCGTCAATGCGCTTCATTCTAGGATCTACCTCGAGCAAAATATGCATGTTTGAATGTGACTGGTGTGACGGGGTAAGGCACCAGTATACTCCAACAAAAGTACTTGCTAGACTGGTCAAAAAGCATCTAAAACCCCCTCCAACTCTCATTTCCAGTATGGGGATTTGTAGCTTTTTTTTTCTTTAAATTTAGGAGGGCGCTGCGACTACAGCCATAAATTGTATTTATACTGCAATACTTGCAGTGTATTTTGGTTTTACAACACTAAAAGGTGTTTATTTCAATTACACTATACATGAAAAAGCCCAACCTGAGACAAGAGTTGAAAATTAGCAAAAGCTAAAAACTCTCTGTGCAGCACATCACTTTAATTCTCTGAATTAGAAGAATGATAGTGTACAATGTCCACATAAAATGAATAAATTCAAATTCAAATTCAAATGAACCTAGCTTTTGTTAATGTGATTTGCACTAAGTGCTGTTCAATAAGATCTGATGCTGGGCTGCTTTGACTTGTTTTCTACTGCTGAAGTTGAAGAAAAAACATTTGTGGAACTGCAGCTGTACATTCATACTGAAAAAGAGTGACTGTATGACATTTTGGTAAACTTTTTTTGCTTTGACCTAATCATATTTATAAACAGATAAATAATAATATAACAGTTTGTGTTGTGGTGCTGGGTGCAGCAGTTTCTTTTTTATCTGCAATAAATCAGGTGCAGCAAATACGTGTATACATTTCCATTCCATCCTTCCATATTTTGCATATCTGAACTGGAATGCCATAAAATACATATTGCAGCTTTTCTTCTATTCGTTCACTGCCATACCTCAATGTGGTCCTTCAGCACATGAGGGCAAATGCAGTTTCACTTAATACGTTTACATGACATTAGAAAAAAACTGATTTATTGTGTTAGTCTAACTAAAACTGAACTAAATTGAATTTCTCAAAGTCGGACTAATACACCCAGATAATGTAATTGGGAGTCAAACTACTCCTGCAAGTACACAGTCAGTTGGACCCAAACAGGCCTCAACACTCTGCGCATGCTTTACAGTTTCCACCCCAGGCTTTGACCCATATGTCAAATAGCATTAAATGTGTAATAGAAGAAGAAGCCGGTAACAACATGTACAAAAGTAAAGTGCACAGCATGTACAAAATGCACAAAGCTGTAAGGTTGTGCACAATGGTACCAGTTTTACGCTAGCTAACCGTAGCTAGCTTGTTTGATGATTGTTTGGTCTGTGACGTAATAGGCCAATCGGAAAAAGGTCCAATACTAACAACCTAAAAAGGGGCATATCACCACCTATTGTAGCGAAGTCGGACATACTTCAGTCAATAAATCAATTTCCCTCCCATGCTTGTATACTGGGACAAGGATAGAAATCCAATTAAATGGCCTTAACTGTGCATGTAAATATACTCAGTGTTTAGCACCTAAAAAGGATAGCAGATTCTCTGCAAGGCATCTCTTATAAGTCCATAAAAGTTCTTAACTCTACAACTTAAGTCCAGTGGATAATTTTGTTTTAACTTGGTAGAATGAGATGAAGAAACACAGAACTGAAGTTCACGTGCAAATTTTTACCACAACCTGCATGTTGGTAAAATGTGTGTCATGTTCTGTCACTAGCATATATGAAGCAGGCACAATCAACTGGCAATATATACAAGAAATGTACTAACAGTGCGTGTGTTAAGTGGCTCGAATGAACAGGGTGAGGAATCAATGAGTTCCTCAGTCTGTCAACATATTAATCAGAGTATGGCTTCTAAGTAACCTGGGTTGAACACTGAATGTAAAAGGTAATGATTTTGTTGTTTGGTTAAATGTTGTTTTGTATTTTTGTATTTAAGGATATTAAACAGTCGATGTCCTGGGACTAAAGACAAATTTCAGCATTACTTCTGACAATGAAGCAAAATCAAAGAGCACAGTGACTACTGGTACATGAAAGCCCACCTCACCTGAGATTAACGATCTCCACCACTGTATTGACCAACTCTTCTGACAGGTCCACATTGTAGAGAACAAGAGATGCCAGTCTGTGTTTCCACTGGGTGAGAAAAGTTGTTCCCAGCAATTGTACGTTAGACAGATCTAGTGAGGTGAGTGACTTCAGGGGTTTGAGCAGGGTCTCAGTATCCAGCCCATCAGGGAGGCCACCTAAGTTGAGCAACCTGAGGCGGTTGAACCCCTGAAAGTTAAAGTCTGTCTCTAACGCTTGCCTAGAAGCAGGGCTTTCCTCCTCCTCATCCTCAGTGTCTTCATTGCAGGCAAGAGGAGCACCACGCTTCCTGTGGAAGATGTGGCTGCAGCCGAAGAGACAAAGAGACACCAAGGTCTCACGGAAGCAGGTCAGTGTTTTCAAGCTGCGGGATGTCAGACTGTTGCAGTAAGTGAGGTGGAGCTCAATCAGGTCCTGGAAGAACACACAAATGAAATTATTAGTGAATTTTTCAAAATTCAATCACACAATGTATGCTACAATCATTAATGATTGGATTATCATCTATAATTTGCTGTAAAAAACTATAGGAGTGAGAGCCACGGGTTAACTTACATTATACCATGGTCTGGGTGAATACTCGATTCTGATTGGCTGCAGGGTGTCCGTTAAAAAGTGTTGTAGGACACCTATAAAAAAGTTCCGGTAAAATAGCCTGATTGTTCTAAATCATTGCGCTGGCTCAAATGCTAGTTGGTAACCGTGGCAACAGAAACTCAAAACAGCTGCGGCCGACCAAGCTGCAGGTTCTGTGGCCAGAGCCGGTTACCTTGGCTTCGCGTCGGACGGTTCACGCCTCCGCGTCGTCCATTCATTTCTGATAATGGACATCTCGAAGGGCATTATCCCTTACATAAATGACTATTGTGATACATTACTTGGGCTGTAAATTCTGGTTGGCTGGTCAACTGGTTGGTCGATATGCTCTTGTCCCAACTAAATTCTCATTAATCAATTTTAATAAGGCTGTGCGCCCACCAAAGCGTCTCTTTTTCTAGCTGGAAGCAGCAGTTGATGTTGTTGCTCATTACCTATCCTCTTTGTGGCTGGTCTTTGCAGTATTTGTCCTGCCCCTTCTCCACTGTGGATGGTTGGTGGCCATTTTACCCAAAGTTAAACATTTTTCAACGTGAATATTTAATCAGAAAGATGGACAAATAATCACGAAAGAATTTTATCACCATAGATTTATTTTATCAAGCCTTCAAAGAGAATCTGCAGTTTAAGGCTGGATTCTAAAGCTTCTGGAAGAGATACAATCAAACCTGAGCCCATGTTAGAGGGGCACAATGGCTTAAGTTAGCTTCCTGGCTAAAAACAATAAGTCTTTTCTTGCATGCAGCGTTACAGACATATTTAACGTTACTAACTTTATGTTGTATATAACATCATCTTGCCCAGAGTTTACTTTTATAGAGTCCAGTATGTCAGATTTTCAACGCTTGGTAGTGAGACACACTTTTTTTCTGTTTTCAGATAATATTACAATGGAGATCACATTTGTTTTTCATTCGAAGCATTCCCCTTGCCTGAACACAGAGTTTACTTGCCCTGGGCAAGTGTTAATGTTGAGTCTGACAGGAATAAAAGCGATTTGGTGGACACACAATGCTACCAGGGAGAGTGCACCCAGTGCAGTGTGACCAATGTAGTTGATACAGAGATAACATGCAGAGTTATATCCCCCATCGACCAACTGATTGGTCGGTAGAGTAGGTAGAACTTTAGTCGACTTTCTTTGGTTGATTTCTTTGGTTGAATACAGCCCTGTACATTACCCATCATAACTTTGCTATGACAATACAGGCAATTCTGCTAAATGCAATGTATTGCCAGAAAACCAGTTACATTTTATAACAATATCTGTGGAACTAATATAGACACACCTTTAAAATCGGAAAATGTTTTGTCAGATGACACGTTTGTTTTGCATGATTTCATAGACAACTACGATGATGCAATGGCTAACAAACTACATAGATACAGTGGTGGAAAAAAGTTTTCTGACACCCTTAAAATTTTTACACAATCTCAAATATTATCATGAAATATTTGTGGAAAAATCTTTTTTGTGTTTTAAAAGGTGTGGCTGCATTAGACAGACGCAAACAAATACAAATGATATTTTTTTTGTTTATTGTTTACAAGAAAAACAAAACTAAATTCTTGACAGTTTCAATATGTCAGTTCTCAACATTGTCAGTATCAAAGTCAACAAATAACAGAGAATGTGTTCAAAACTGAACAAAAAATAAATAAACCATCACATCATCAAATTAATATTTAGTAGTCCTGCCATTAGCACGCAGTCGAGGTCTAATCCTGGCTGGCATGTTCCCCATTAGCCTTTCACACTGTTGAGGGGTAATCTTGTCCCATTCTTCTTGAATTACTGCTTTTAATTCTTCTAAATTCTTTGGTTTACACTTTGAAACAGAACTTTTGATAATCCACCACAGATTTTCAATGGTGCTCATGTCCAGGGATTGAGCTGGCCACTCTCAGACCTGGATACTGTGCTCCTGCAGCCAAGTTCTACTGGCCCTGGATGTGTGGCAAGGGGCATTATCTTGTTGAAACATCCAGTTTTGACCTCGATGGAACAGTTCATGTGCAGAAGGGAGCATGTGGGTTTGGAGAATGGCACAATACTTGGCAGAGTTCAATGTGCCATCACAGACAGTGAGATGACCAACACCAGCAGCACTCATGCATCCCCAAACCATGATACTGCCTCCACCATACTTGACAGTGGGTACTGTACATTCTGGAGATAAAGCTTCGCCTGGCCTTCTGCGTACCCTCACACTAGCAGGAGGAAGATAAAGCTGGAAACTGGACTCATCTGACCAAAGAATCTTCTTCCAGTTCCTGGCTGTCCAGTTCTTGTGTGCTTGGGCCCAACGACGCCGGGCTAACCTCTGTCTCTCATTGATCAGGGGCTTCTTGACAGCTTTGTAGGACCTTAAGCCATGATATAAAAGTTGGCCACGTACAGTGTGGGTGGAACACTGGACACCAGTTTGGTTTGACCACTGCTGCTGAAGCTCCTGTGATGCCATTCAGTGGTTTTCCCTGCACATACGGATCAGGATGCGGACATTTCTGGCTGAAGAAACCCTTGGACGCCCAGATCTTGGTTTGTCCTCCAAGCTGTTGGTTCGTCTGTATTTCTGCAGAGTGTATCCAACTGCTGAAGGACTGCATCTGCACTTCCTGGCTATCTGGCGGCAGCTGTACCCTTCCTGCCTGAGAATCTGTATCTTCAGGCGTGTTTCCTGCGTTAGGTTCCTTGTTTTAGCCATTTTTGTCTCTGAAGAACTTTCAAATGTGCTGGCTTTATATAGACACAAAGCACGGCAACAAAAATTGTGTCTCAAATGCATGGGGTGTCCGAAAACTTTTTTCCACCACTGTACATACATAGCCTTTCAAACACATGCATCAGTGCCAGAAAGCAGAGCAATTCCAGATTTTAAATGTCTCGAGTAAAAGGATACATGAGTGGTCCAATATTACAAAGTACAGTCTCTTGTAATATAAGAGATTGTAATGCAATATTATACTATATTAATTATTTGCTTCATTCCTACACTTAGAGAAAAAGTAGTTTGCATAAGGCACTGGAGTGTGTACCCTTTCCCAGTGTACCCAGTGTACCCTTTCTTACAAGCCCATGTGGGTGGACATTCCATTGATAGTAGTATAAATACATTCGCCAAATAACCAACACATACAAAAAGCTTGTGTTAACCACAGCCCTTATTTCAGGCATCTAATCAAAAACCCATTCAAAAAAAAAACATTGACTTTGGGATGAGGGAACCAGGAGTGCATAAATGCTAACTTACTTCTGGTTTTAGGACTTACCTCTGTGTAGTATTCCTACATTAGTGCGCTAGCTAACAGTATATGTACAAGCAGTGATGGGAGGAGGGGCCAAGTTTGAATGTGGCATTTACAAAAAGTAATACCTCTTTCACAACAGTGACCATAGTCATTCTAACTGCTGAATAAAACTTGCTCAAGGAACTCAGTGGTCTGTTTCATGAATATGGATAATTGTTTAATAACCCAAAAATCAGATCTGGTTGAACATCTTCACTTTTGAGCACTTGCAACAAGGGCATCATGAAAATCTTCTTTGAACACATTTTTTCTGAGGTTTGGATATTACAAAATGTAAATAAAGACAATTACTAATATAGAAGTACAATCTGATAGGCTGAACTGCCATTGATTTGTCTTTCCCCACTAGTTTCTGTATTACTCTTTTCAGATAAATGTTTAAGTAACAGAACACAAACTGATCTAATGTATGTTTCAAATATAAAAAATAATATTTCACTCATTGTCACATCAGGGTTTGTTAACGGTTTTACCAGAAATTAGATTAGCAATCAATTTAATCTCTGAGCATTCAGAACAGAGAGAGTTGTCCAGGTTCTGTTGAGCCTCGCAAACTACCCTTAATTGCTAAGTAAATGTTGGTCCATGCACAAAGGAACAATAAAACTGACAATAAAACTTCATATTCAGTAGCTTAAGGGGTAACCTTTTATTTTTTCTGTGGTATCTGGACTCTATTTCCCATGTTTTTGTGTTTGACTATGCAGTGAAACAGGCTGCAATGCAACACTAATGAACATATGTGCACAGTCAATGTATGTCCATTAAAGGTGCTTGTTTTTGCCACTGATGGGCTCAGGTTGTTATTAAAAGTGTCTGACAACATTATAGAGAGAGACAGAGATAGACTTTTTTGTTAAAGATTAAGATTCTTTTTGTTTAACCAGAAACAGTCCAGCAATTGCTATTGCAAAACCCACCAGACTCCATTTGAATAAACAGCAATTTTATCTATATTTTAAAAGTCAACAGAAACAAAATAAAACTTAAGGTCTAGACACACCAAACCAACATCAGGAGACCTAGTGGCGATGAGAGCCCCTGCTGCATCACCTCACATCACTGTGTCACAACCAAAAAGCTGCACATGAACACACTAGTCTGACACTAGTTATGTTCTGCACCTGCGTGAGAGGACATACCACCCCATACCAGCAAATGGCGGTAGTCTGTAATCATCATTCAAAGAGGGAAACCAGAAGGCCCTCTTGAAGTTAGAAAGCCAGTTAGCACCTTAACAATTCAATCATATGTTGAAAGAACAGAGCATATTTACTGTGCGCCAGTGAACAATAAAACAAACCATTTGGAAACGTTTTTGCTAAAAAGCTCAATGGCTAAAAATAATAAATAAATAAATAAATAAATAATAATCTGACCTAATATAACAAGTTTGTTTCAACATCACTTTCTCTCGACTGTTCACATTCCTCACTTCCGTTTCTCTTCTTGTGCTCTGAGCAGAATTGCCAATCAGAGTGATTTCATTCACTAACGGACTTCACTGTCACCAATGCCGATTTAACATGCTAAATTGGTAGAAAAAGACCCAATGAGGGTCAATGAGGGCCAATGAGGACGACACACCTTCACCATCAGCCAAACAATGACCAAGAGTCGACCGTCGGCTCAGGTGTTAGTACCTTTACAAAGCGATGTTTTGTTTTTCCATTTTTCCAACAATCAGCAACTCTAGTTTGGTCAAAATAAACCCTTTATTCACCCAGTTATTTGCAAAAATATGTTGACTCTATACACGCAAAAATAGCTTTTTACTTGAATGAAGTCTGGTGGGTTTGGTGATGGCGATTTCTGGGCTGTTTCTGGTTAAACAAAAGGGATCTTAAACAAAAAGGTCTATCTCTTTGGGGATCCTTTCCATGATGTTTTCAACCACTTAGAATAACAATCTGAGTCCGTCAGTGGCAAAAACAAACACTTTAAGTGGACGTACACTGGCAGTGGTGCAAGTGCCCCACATGGTTACATTGCAGCCAGTTTCACTGTGGCTGGCTGCAGTGTTCTTATTCAATACTGGACTTGTTTAAAAAAAAAAAACTGTCAATTGTAACCGTTCACTGCTTTCTAAAATGGTGCACACCAACAGTAAGTCAGGTTGATCAAACTGAATGAGGAAGTTAGTGGTTTTCCGAACTCTAATATTTACGTTCAAAACTGACGGTCAAGTTAATAACTTTAAGGTTCTTCTTAGTTTTCATTTTTAAATAAAAAGGTTTAGATATTGCTGTTGCTTGTGCTACATTGTGTCACACACACTGTCTACTGGTGACTCTGTCTCTAGAATTACGCTGGGAAATGAGTAGAATGTTATTATACACTGAAAACTACAAAAAATTTTGAGACTGTAAAAACAATTTTCCTTTAATTTTAGTTCTCTAGTTTTGATTTTCAACAAACATACTCTGAAAAACTAGTCTCTGTCGAATTTCTGACAGCCCACCTGTTTTTTTATGGCCTCCAGATCTCTGTCACCTATGAAGTCCTCTCTAAGCTGTACTCTGGTCAGTCTGGTGCTGCGAGGGTCTGAGAATAGTTGGAAGAAACTCTCCTCTGGTTCAAAGTTACTGTCTGTGTGGACCAACTCCATGTATCTGTTAAAACAAAAAAAAAAATAACACAACACTGAATCTAAACCCCCTTTCAGGCACAGAATTGGTAATACTCTGACAAACATGGGGCATTTTGCATGAATGAAAACTAAGAAATGTACGTACGTGTTGACCAGCTTGTCGCAGATTTCGCTGGGGAGGAAGATGTCCGAGCGCAGACAGAGCTTGTTCCTGAATCCCTGGTAGCACATGGTCTTCCTAAGGTTCCTCAGGCAGAAGATCGTTGCCAGAGTCATGAGGCTGTCTGGGTTGTCTCCTGCTTTGGCTGCCATGTTTGCCTCTTCTTCTCTGGCTCAGATCAAAGACAGGGCAGTGCAGGGGACCTTAGGAGACGATGAACAAAGTAAAGGTTTAGGAGAAATCTCTTTTCACAGGAGGCTGCTTCTGACAGAAAACAGTAAAAAAGTTACACTTGACATTCTGACTTGGATAATTCATATTTCCAATGTGATGGGAGCAAATGTGAACCTCCCATTCTAGGGAACTGGGGGAAAAAACCCTTAAATTAATACTTATCAATGCACTAATTTCCATTCTGGGGTGGCCCATTATTTCTAAAGGATTTAAAGATATAAAAACATAGGATTTATAAAATATTTTGATCTGCTTTTGTTTTGTTTTTTAAACATTAAACTTGCCCTCTGCCAGAAAACAGCCTTGTCCCAGACAATAATTTACAACTTTCAACATATCAAATGTGTTAGAAGCCTTTAAAATGTATAACTAACTGCACATACCAATAACACTGACGTAAAAATGTACTGTTATAATCACCATTGTTTTAAAATAGATTTTCTTGCATAACTGTTGACCCTTCAAAGATATGTCGCACATTTTTGTCAACTCCTTCAGATTTCTACAAAAACATATTTTAATCAGGCATAAGATAATAATACTAATAATAATAACTTTATTTGTAGGGCACTTTTCGAGCTGAAAGCACAAAGTGCTTTTCAAGGCGAAGGAAATACAAAACAAGAGCGATATTAATAAACATAAGCATATAGATACACCTACATATACACAGAAACACATATATCACTGTAAGCATGCAAATATATACACATGGCTGCAAATACATACACACACACAATAAGTCTATCAATTGTATCTTGAATCCGTAAAGGTAGGTTTTGAAACGAGATTTAAAGATGTGAACAGAGTCAGCTGATATGATACTCAGTGGTAAGCTGTTCCAAAGCTAAGGAGCAAGAACTGAAAAGGCTCAATCACCCCAGACCAGCAGACCTGAGGGGCCTGTTTGGACAGTACAGTGTGAGAAGCTCAGTTATGTACAACAGGTCAATGCTGTAGTCCTTTTAAAGCCATACTAAATAAGAATTATGGTTTGAAAATTAGTAATTTGATTAGTGTTGAGTGGACACTTCGCAACTTTGAAACATAAAATGGCTCCTCACTACAACTGCTGTGAAATTAATAAATACATAATTTTTGTCAACTCAGCTTACCTCTGACATTCATTGTGTATGGTATTCATGAAAAAAATAACTCATCAAGACTTTGATCTTTTAAGATATATTTTCCCAGCCTAATTAAAGAGTATAAAACCCCAAAAGTAAGGTTGTGTCCCAGCTCTCAAGAATGAGTGCAATATAGTGCATGTGCTAAGTCACTGTGATTTTAAGTGCAACCATAAGCTACTATGACCTTCATTATTCCACTATCTTTGACGTTCATTGTAGCTAAACATTAATGCTTTGGATTGATATACATTTTCTTAAATAAATTGTTCTGTGTGGTGCCCTTTTGCATTGGACCATGTGACAAACAAAATACAAACTGACTACAGACACAATTAGCAATCAAAGTAAATGACATTCAATCCAAAATAATGGCAAAACATCAACGACACTGACAAGGCATTACAATTAGCTCATGTTCTATAAACTCTTACAGTATTTTCTGTGTGTACTAAATGAACTGGTTGACATATTACTGTCAAAATTCCTTAGCTCCCCAACAACCTGAGCCTGTATTTTTATTTTTAGACCACTTCTTTGCAGGCGTTGTGGACCTTTTCATGCTTAGCAAAGTTAATCGTCATGCCCATGGCTGGCTATTGTTAGCAACTAATGTTGGCTACTTTTTAACAACTTGTTTTTACCTTCCGGTTAGTAACAAAATAATCTAATCTTATCTACAATAAACTCAATGACTCCTGCTAATAAGCTGAAGCTAATAACCTAGCTTGTCCTGTCTTTTTGTCGGTGCTACTAGTTAGTAATAGCAATGAAACCTGGCAGACACAGCACACTGATACTAAGTTAGCTAGCTTTCTAGCTAGCTACACTGTAAAATTCTTTACTTTAACAACACTAACGCTAGGTAGCTGCTAACACACAGAAAACAACTATAAGCCTTTTCACTCACATCCCAAAACGCCAAAGAACAGCACTTGTTATTCTGAGTTTAGCCTAAACTTGCCGATACGGTGTCACCACTGCATTTAACCTCTCTACTAGCTTGTGTCTAACGATGACTTTCTCTGCTATGATGCAAGCTAACAACGCTAGTGGAGCTAGCGCTAGCTTACAGCTCTATGTGGAAATGCAGGCTACAAACAGTGGTCAGCTGTGTGTGAGCAGATGGCTCATCAGGCACTGCTTTACCTTAGCTTTCGCCAAGGCTATATGTCTTGATGACGGCGAGAAATTTAGTTATTATCATCAGTCTTCACTCATCTGATTTTCGTTTTCAGCCGATGTCAACAAACGGATTGCTCCTCCTCCTTCTACTTCTTCTCCTCCTCCCCTTTTCCCCCATCTCCTCTTCCTGTCCCCCCTCCTCTTCTTCTGATCCCATCACTCGTCCATCCAGATATTACTCTGGCCTTTCTGTCACCAATAAATATCTCATATTCCTGTTTTATTAACCCGATACATTGTATGTATAATTATTGGTAGATGCTGTAGTTACTAGAAGTAACAGCTGTATTATTAAGCATTGTACGAGGTTTATGGTTAATTTATGGTCATTATACAGCACAGGTTTGCATAAAGATAAGAAAATCAGAGCAAAAACATATTTTTTTATAGTGGGTTGATGAGGTGGAGTTGAGGACCCGCACCATGAGGAAAGAAACTGACAATAGTATAATTCTAGTAAGCCAAGTGTTAATGGGCTGTTGTTGAGCTACTCTGAATTCCTCATTAATTTTGGCATTCCTGTTACCCTAAAGAAGCTTGCCACTGTTATGGATGCTTTTCTTCTGGAATTTTTAATTCTCCTATAAGGAACAGGAACAGCTTGTTTACCAACACTTGACAAGAAGGCAACTGCAGTGGGTAAAATCTGTCTGACTACAAGGCTACCTAAAGAAATAATTACAGTAATATATGTTCATTATTTCAAAAAGACGTTATTAGTACTCCTGCTGCTGTATCCTATTGGTCTAGATTTGTTGATAACTTGAATTGGAAAAAAATCTTCCATACAAATGTCTCCTTACTAATAAAATAAGGAAAGCTTCCATTAAAATCATACATATAGTGGCATGCAAAAGTTTGGGCACCCCTGGTCAAACTTTTGTTTACTGTGAATAGTTGAGTAAGTAGAAGATGAACTGATCTCCAAGAGGCATGAAGTTAAAGGTAACACTTTTCTTCAATATTTTAAGCAAGATTGCTTTTTAATTTTATTCTTTTACAGTGTCATAATAACAAAAAAAAAAAAGAAAAGAAAAGGGCTGAAAGCAAAAGTTTGGGCACCCTGCTTAGTAGCACCCCCTTTGGCAAGTATCACAGCTTCTAAATGTTCTAAGAGTCTTTCAGTTCTTGTTTGGAGGATTTTCACCCATTTGTCCTGCAAAAGGCCTTTAGGTCTGTGAGATTCTTGAGTTGCTTGCATACACTGCTCTTTTGAAGTCTGTCCACAGATTCTTAATGATGTTTAGGTCGGGGGACTGTGAGGGCCATGACAAAACCTTCAGCTTGTGCCTCTTGAATTAGTCCATTGTTGATTTTAAAGTGTGTTTAGGATCATCGATGTGTTGCAGAAGCCATCCTTTCTTCATCTTCATCTTTTTTACAGATTTTGTGATGTTTGCCTCTAGAATTTGCTGGAAATTAACTAAATCCATTCTTCCCTCTGCCTGTGAAATGTCCCCGTGCCACTGGCTGCAACATGAGCCCAAAGCATGACCCTCATGTTTAACAGTTGGACAGGTGTTCTTTTCATGAAATTCTGCACCATTTATTTCTCCAACATACCTTTGCTCATTGCACCCAGGTCTGTTTTAACTTCATCAGTCCACAGGACTTGTTTCCAAAAAGCATCGGGATTGTTAAGATGTTCCTTTGCAAACCTCTGATGCTGAATTTTGTGGTGAGGAAACAGGAAAGGTTTTCTTCTGATGACTCTTCCATGAAGGTCATATTTGTACAGTTGTCACTGCACAGTAGAACAGTGCACCACCACTCCAGAGTCTGCTGAATTTTCCTGCAGGTCTTTTGCAGTCAAACAGGGGTTTTGATTTGCCTTTCTAACAATCCTACGAGCAGCTCTCTCGGAAAGTTTTCTTGGTCTTCCAGACCTCAGCTTGACTTCCACAGTTCCTGTTAACTGCCATTTCTTAATTACATTACAAACTGAGGAAACAGCTACCTGAAAACACTTTGCTATCTTCTTATAGTCTTCTCCTACTTTGTGGGCATCCGTTATTTTAGTTTTCAGAGTGCTAGGCAGCTGTATAGAGGAGCCCATGCTGATTGTTGGGACAAGGTTCCCGGACCTGGCCTTTCCTAGCGATGACTGTGAATAAGCCATAGTCCTAAGAAGCTAAATAAGGTCTGAGACCCTGGTCAAGTAGTCTGAGAGCTCAAATGTCTTGGGATGCCTAAACTTTTGCATGGTGCTCCTTTCATTTTTTTCACTCTTAAAATGTACAAAACAAAAAGAATACACTATTATTGCTTACAATGTTGAAAAGCATGTTTCATCTTTAGCTTCATGCCTTTTGGAGATCAGTTTATCTTCTACACACTTATCTATTCACAGTAAAATAAATTTTGACCAAGGATGCCTAAACTTTTGCATGCCACTGTAATATTATCCTGTATGCCATTATTTTTAGAGTTAAGAAGGAAATTTGTGTTGACTGTTATTTCGTGAAATGTATCTAGAAATAATGCTGCATCTGTTGCGGCAATGTCCCCACACTAAACAATTTTGGAGAGATGCATCTCTGTTTATTGGTCATAACATCCTAACATCAGCTCTGATATTTGTCTTTACTGGGATAATGTACGGTTTGGTATCCACAATTACAATAATGAAAATCTTAAAGAATTACATATAATTGATTTGATGATCGTTGAAACAAAGTATCATATTCATTGATCAAAATTTAGCCATCCAAAACCTTTACTTTATATTATTTGAAAATTAAACTAAGCAGTACATTAAGATGATTTTTGATGAGAAAAAATAAGAAAACTGTGAAAACCACTTAGGCCTATTTGTGCTCCTTGTTTATATATAAATATATATGGTGTTACATCAGTGTTTCACTGTCTGGTGTTACAGCAGCAGCAGCTTCTGTAACACATGCCAGACAGTGGCAGCAGGGTGAACAGGCTCTTCTGGGGTGGTACTGTTTTCCAAGTTTTTTGGGGTGCTTTGTGCAGGCACCTCACCTCACTGATATTATTGCGCTGTAGATGGGTATTAATGATGTTCTGGGCGGTTTTAATCTGCGCTGCAGAATCCTTCTGTCCTGGCCAAGCACATTTGTGCCAATTTGTCATATCGCTAGTCGAGATGCTTTCTATTGCTTCTTTGTAAAAGTTGACAGGAAGTTGCCAGTGGAATTTGACCTTTTTATGGTTCTTTTAATAATACAGCAGTCTGGGGAATGTTTTTGTTTTGGCAGGATGTCAGGTTGTTTATGATGCTGATTCCCAGAAACCTGAAACTATTCGCTGTTCACTTCCATTGATGTAGACAGGGGTGTGTAAGTCTTTACCTCCTTTATTCTGAAATCAACAATCAGCTTCTTGGTTTTGCTGACATTGAGCAGAAGGATGCTCTCTGTGCACCACTGCAAGATTGTTGATTTCCTTCCTATATGGGGAAATAAAGAAAGAAAATCCTACATAACAGCAGTACTAATTGAGTAGACTGATGTTGTTGTTGTTTTTTTTAAGTCCATCTACACAATAAGTTAATTCCTTTGAAAAAAATCTGTCTGCGCAACCTATAATGTATTTATTCATTTGTTGATTCATTTTCAGTGACCGATAATCCTATTAGGGGTTAAGAGGGGGCTGGACCCTATCCCAACTGACATTGGACGAGAGGCAGGCTACACTCTGGACAGGTCACCAGACTATCACAGGGCTGACACATAGAGACAGACAACCATTCTTGCTCATATTCACAACAGCAGCCGATTTAGAGTCACCAATTAATCTAGCCTGCATGTCTTTGGACTGTGGGAGGAAGCTGGAGTACCTGGAGAACACCCACACTAACATGGGGAGAACATGCAAACACTGCACAGACAGGATCCCCCACCCTGGGTTCAAACCCTCTTACTATAAGGCAACAATGCTAACCACTGCATCACTGTGCCAAAAACATTCAGAAGAAACTTAAGTGGGTTCTAGTTGTTCTCCACTCTCCTTGTTGTTCACCCTTTTATGCAAATAAATTGTGTGCCAAACTGTTCCAACATGATTTATTCCATATTACACTTCTGTTTATCTCTACTTATCTCTGAATTTATGGAAATTACTGTCTCAGGTACCAGGTGGAAAACTGCCCCAGGACCCCAGACCCCAGGAGAGTGTATAAATGGGGTTAGTAACAATTTTGTTAGAAACAGTTGCTCCACTAAATGAGGCAGGTCCTGATCTTGCAGCCCTGTTTTGGGCCATGTCAGTATGGGCCCAGCAGCAAATTTGCCTCATAGCGCCTCCCTTATCCAACCATTTTTAGTGTCCTCTGCAGAGCTTCCCTTTCACACTGTTTACACAGGAATAAACACAAAAAGTTGTTTCAAACATTTATTTATTTATTTA
This sequence comes from Cephalopholis sonnerati, assembly GCA_019142605.1. NCBI lineage: Eukaryota > Metazoa > Chordata > Actinopteri > Perciformes > Serranidae > Cephalopholis > Cephalopholis sonnerati. The sequence goes on from JAGQAX010000019.1 coordinate 5,276,733, forward strand.
TCTAGTAAGTTGCCTTTAATCTTCAAACAAACACTTATTTGGTGTCTTTGGTGGAGAGGCATAGAAGCAACTACTGTTCATGGCTGTGCATGCACACATGGTATTAGATTTCTCACTCACTCCACTGCAATAAGAGAATCATCAAATAGTCATATCATACATAGGGTATGTGTAGTCATCACTATGTGCTTCAGGCAGCATGGCATGCACTGCAGCTGTCGAGGGGGGAAAGAGAGTGACTGACACTTGGCCCACTGCACAATATCTCAACAACTACTGTCCAGATTTCCTTAGGATCTGGTAGCAATATTCATGATCCACAAAGATGAGTGTTACACTTTCTCTGTAAGCTACTGGCCTTTCATCTGGCATCACCGTCCTGTTAAATTTGAAATTTCAACAGTAAATTATCAGCACATTGTTTACCTTAAAGAGAGTCCCTGTGCCAAAACCCTGCACAGAGAGTAGGAGGGATTAAGTGTTAATAGTTGCCTGAGACCTAGATGAATCTGCGGCGAGCTCATGTTTTATTTGCTCTAACAGTAATTCGCGCTTGCGATTTGGTTTGGCAAAGTCAGGCTGGGTTAATGGGGGCCTAGCAGCTCATTTTTGCCACAGGCCCCCATAGCAGGTTAATCCAGTCATGTCTGTGGAGTGTGGGTGGAACTCAAGAGAACAAACCAAGGCTAGATATGGAGCATCTGTTAAATCACAGGGCCTATCATCCCTAGAGTTACAGAAACATTTTCCTATACTGTTTGATATCACAAACATATTGTGTGTCCCTTTATTGAAGCTTTATGATGCATATATGAAGTGAAATATACCCATGAACCCAATTTTTTATAGCTGTGCCATACTTAAAATTATGCTCACTTTACATATGTTATATATCTAGCTTGTGTGTGTTATGAAAAGCCTTCTCTCTGTTTAGTGGTGGGGCAGAAAGGGTGGCCAGGGGTGGCCATGGAATCTGATTGCCCCCTCAAAGTCAGAAGGTGCTTGTCTGGTAATCTGTTTATGACTATGGTTTGTAGTTACAAATAGCAGATATTTATTGATATAGTTTCATTTTAGAACACTTAAAGTTGTTTGATTGGCATCCATTTACTATCAAAACCCATGTATGAGAAGCACAACTGCCAGGGTTAGCCAGGGTTCTGATTTTTCTATGTGGTGCAGCAGGGGTCAACAACTTACATAGTACATCATGCTCAGGGAGGGCAGGGTGAGAAAATTCAGCTGAACTAACAGTTTATTTTGAGCAGGAAACACACACTATGCGTAGTGTTAGATTAACCATCATATGCCAGTGAGAATCAATGCGATTATGTGAACAGGGGAAAAAAACATAGGGTGTAGTTTCTCTACACCTACAAGCCTTGAAGATCCTAACACAGAGAACAACTTAATTTGGATCAGTCAACTAACTAGAGACCATCTTGCCATGGGATCACACCAGCCATTACGCCAAATCTGTGTGTGTGGTGCAATGGAACACACAATATGAGTGAAGTAAGTTTGGCGGAGCAGTTGAACTCTGACAGGTTTATTCAATATGACCTGTATCAGTTGACAGTAATGATCGACTGAAACTGGGATACAGTGATACTGTAACTTAAAACAAATGTGGGCCAGGGATGTAAAATGTGGAGGGCCAATGACCCCTTCTGTACCTCCTACGCCCTCAACCTCATACCTAGTGTTGGGGTAACGCGTTACAAAAGTAACACAATACGGTTCGAAAAGTATCATGTTTCAGTAATCCATTACTTTTTTGCAGTAACAAAGTACTATAACGTGTTGCCAACAAGATTTTGGGTAATATTACATTTACAATGTCATGTAACGCACTCGAAAGAAACTGTTTATTGTTTTTATTTTCCATTTATCCACACTGATCTACACCACTCCACCAGAAGAAAAATCCCCCAAAAGTTACTCTGTCTTGTCATGTCATTATATGCTACATTACAGAAATGATCGTGTGCATTATCATGTTCAGTGTGTTTCTATTAATATACCTACAACGTATCCCGTTCTGCTTTTATGTCCTAAGGCTGCCTAACAGCATATAAGGGATAAGGAGCTAGCCCCCGGTTTGTTAGTATATGTTGCATATGTTTGGATATGTTTACATTCACATCACCTATAAATGCAGACCACACAGTCCCGTTATTATGCATAACTGTCTCTGTGGTGCTGTTGTAGCTGACCGGCATGCCAGGAACCAGCAGGTGGTTCTTCCAGCTGTAGTGTTTTAATTTGCGCTTGTCATAGTGACTGATTGCACACCATTCTGTTTGTTGTGCTACCCTCAATATTCTGTTATTTGTGTTTCATATGACAGGCCCACAAATATTTATCCATATCTCATAATTATCAGATTTTGATCCTCTGAATGACCCTCCCTGTGTCCAAGGCTATTCATGTATTTAAAAAGGTCTAGACTGTTTAATGGCTCTACATCATCATGCTATTATGAATATAAGCAGGGGATTTTAATGCAAAGCAGTAACCACTGTATGTGAATGCATGAATGCGCAGCACTGGATTTGAAATGAACTGTAATAAACTGGAGCTTCTGTGCTTTGATTACCTGCTGTGAAGCAACATGACACCCATCCATTTAAAATAAACATTAGCTCTTCTGAGCTCATTTTCGTGAAAGTGACACAAAAGTAATGTAATAAGTAACTTATTACTCTACATAGAGAGTAATTTTGTAAAGTGACTTGTGACTTTCAAATGATGTTAACTAGTAATATGTAATATATAACATTTTGAGAGTAACTTGCCCAACACTGCTCACACCTGTGAAGTTTGTGACTACATCTTGTACATGGTGGTGATGCTATCGAGTTGAAATCTGTCTACAGACAGACAGACAGACATATAAACACTGTGCAAAGTACTCAAAACTGCTTCACAATAGGTGTCTCAGGACCACATTTTGCCATGATGACTAACAACCCTCCCAACACACACACACACACACACACACACACACACATAGTCAGTAAGATTAGACTATTGACTATCAGTTGTCGGAGGGCTTATAATTTTGGCCTTGTCATTTTTGTTTTTCTTAGTTCAGCGCATCAGTAAAATATCTTTATCAAACTTATTGGAGATTTTGTCTTTGTTCTTTTGGAAGCAATTAGGTCATTACTACTTTTGGTTATGGTCATTTCCATGGAAAAGTTAGAAGTTTTGTTTGATTTCATAAAGGGGGGCAATAAATTTGGCCTGAACTGTACTTACTTGCACGATCTCCTTATTTAAATACTCAAAGCTTTTCTGCCCCCTAGTGGTTTACAGGAGGTATGTCACGTTCTACGGCCAACACACAGGGGATCCACTAACAATGATGCTGCCCAGCAGTGTAGCAGCTGTGACAATAACACACTTACAATGAGTTAATAAACATTTAGTTGTAACTGGACATTTATTAAGATTCTGCCTGTACCGACAAATATAATACATTGTTAATGTTATATTTACAAAATCCTTAAAATGAGCAGGAGTTAAAATGAAACCCGCATTACTAAATGGCGTTGAGTAACTTATTAGGTGGCAAAGTGTTTTGATAAGGGAACAATCCCAGCATATGAGCCCACTCACTGACACGCAAGTCTGCTGTGGATCCAAACAGCGGCGTGGTGTCTGCCCACTGTGTTGTTGTGAAGACGGAAGTGATAGGAGGACTTCCCCCTGGCCAATAATTCATTCCTTTTTGGAAACACTTAAAGGAATACACCGCCGCCTGCCCAGACATGTCTACCGCATACAAAAACAGGTGGGACACATCTAAATCTTTGTTGTTGCATAGAGCACAGGACTTAGAGATAGACTATAACCGGTGCTACATCATATATTGCAGCGGTTAGCATCCTTACCGCAAACTGGTATTAACTTCAATGTTTAGCTAGCAGCAACGGCAGCTCAGCTAATCAAACAGGAGCTAAGTTTAGCTTTTAGGCAACTATTGCAAAAACAGTAAATTCCTACGTGCTGATATGACTTTACATTTAATGTCAAAAACAGCGAGGCTTTAGCGTCAAAAGTTAACTAATACAGCAACTTCATCGTTTTAAGTAGCTACGCTAGCTCCCTGTTAGCACATCAGCTGACACATCATACTTCCTTAAGCCCTAACTGGCTAACAATTAGCTAACATCCAGCGAGCTGTATCTGCTGACAGTGTAAGGGTGAAAACATATGTCACATAATTCCAGTTAAACTGGCGTCCTGGCGTTATATTACCTCGTGACGACTTAGACAGATAACGCTACCTTTGATGAACGCTTTGGGCTCAGCATAGAGACATTATTTTCATCAATTTTCCCATGTTATTACCATTTTCTCTGCTGTAATGTATTTTAAACCACGGTGTCAATCCCAACTGTTGTATGTAATAACTTTTAACAATGTTAGATTGTGTGAATTGCACGTGTGATTTATTTCTCAAATATACACCGAACAACACAATCTTCCTCGTAACTCCTTACACATAGGTTTTACTCTCAGAATAAACAGGATCTGTTGTGTTTAACAATAAGGCGTAAGTGTTTTGAATCACGATCAATTGAATTTTGATACATTTCTTAATTGGAAAATGTTTGTACACATGCTGCAGGTCTGAGGCAGATGCCCCAGGCCCCATATTCAGCCACATCTATATAACTGGAAAAAAAAATACTAGGGATGCACGATAATTTTTTTGCTGATATCCGATATGTCGATATGTAACAACTCATTTGACCGATAAACCATACTGATATCAATAAATCCACTCTTTTCCCTAAGTAATTTTAGTGATCATCAAGTCTCATTTGCAGTGGAATAAACATCAGCATCATATTATTTATGCATACTTTTATTGTGATGGCCCACCAGCAGATGGAGATATGAAATACAATACTTTTGAATGTATGTAATATTCATTTATTGTGCAACTTAGAAAAAAAGCATGTTAGCTGATTCTGATTAATTTTAAAGCCATTATCGGCCGATACCAATGACGTGCCGGTATTATCGTCCTTCCTTAAAAATACTTATATGGTGGTAAAATGTTTTAATTAAAATGGTGGTAGTCTAACAATAAGTACTAAAAATAACTATTTTTACTGACCATCGCCACTAGGAGATGTTTTTACCATATGGTAGACTACTTAAAATGTACACTGAAAGACATTGTATTCGGTTGCATCTAAATGCAACCCAATACCAAGGTGTTGCAATACATCCAATATTTATGAAGCTCATCATATTCAGTATGTGTTTATCAAAGAGGTGTTGATGCTTCTCTGTGGTCAGTTTGAAGACTGATGTTTGTGCTGTTGTAGCTGTGAGATTACATTACACTAATCGGGTTTCTAAATGGGCTTATGTTTAGAATCTTAGAGTGATCTGTGTCAAAATGATCAACAGTGGTGGAAAAAAGTTTCCTGACACCCTTAAAATTTTACACAATCTCAAATATTATCATGAAATATTTGTGGAAAAAAAATTTGTGTTTCAAAAGGTGTGGCTGCATTAGACAGACGCAAACAAATACAAATATTTTTTTGTTTATTGTTTACAAGAAAAACTAACAAAACTAAATTCTTGACAGTTTCAATATGTCAGTTCTCAACATTTGAACACAGAGAGAGTGTTCAAAACTGAACAAAAAAATAAATAAACCATCACATCATCAAATTAATATTTAGTAGTCCTGCCATTAGCATGCAGTAGAGCTCTAATTCTGGCTGGCATGTTCCCCACGAGCCTTTCACACTGTTGAGGTAATCTTGTCCCATTCTTCTTGAATTACTGCTTCTAATTCTTCTAAATTTTTTGGTTTACGCTTTGAAACAGAACTTTTGATAACCGAGCACAGATTTCCAGTTGGGGCTAATGTCCAGGGATTGAGCTGGCCACTCTCAGACCTGGATACTGTGCTCCTGCAGCCAAGTTCTACTGGCCCTGGATGTGTGGCAAGGGGCATTATCTTGTTGAGACTTCCAGTTTTGACCTCGACGGAACAGTGCACGTGCAGAAGGGAGCATGTGGGTTTGGAGAATGGCACAATACTTGGCAGAGTTCAATGTGCCATCACAGACAGTGAGATGACCAACACCAGCAGCACTCATGCGTCCCCAAACCATGATAGTGCCTCCACCATACTTGACAGTGGGTACTGTACATGCTGGGGATAATGCTTCGTCTGGCCTTCTGCGTACCCTCACATTAGCAGGAGGAAGATAAAGCTGGAAACTGGACTCATCTGACCACAGAATCTTCTTCCAGTTCCTGGCTGTCCAGTTCTTGTGTGCGTGGGCCCAACGACATCGAGCTAACCTCTGTCTCTCATTGATCAGGGGCTTCTTGACAGCCTTGTAGGACCTTAAGCCATGATCTAAAAGTCAGCTACGTACAGTGCGGGTGGAACACTGGACACCAGTTTGGTTTGACCACTGCTGCTGAAGCTCCTGTGATGTCATTGGGCGGTTTTCCCTGCACATGCGGATCAGGATGCGGTCATTTCTTGCTGAAGAAACCCTTGGACGCCAAGATCTTGGTTTGTCTTCCAAGCTGTTGGTTCATCTGTATTTCTGCATAGTGTATCCAACTGCTGAAGGACTGCATCTGCACTTCCTGGCTATCTGGCGGTAGCTGTACTCTTCCTGGCTGAGAATCTGTATCTTCAGGCATGTTTCCTGCGTTATGTTCCTTGTTTTAGCCATTTTTGTCTCTGAAGAACTTTCAAATGTGCCCGCTTTATATAGACACGAAGCATGGCAACAAAAATTGTGTCTTTTAATAAAAAGCACGACCTTCATTAGTGGATCACTGGTACCAAAATGACCCAGTACTCAAAATTTATGATGTATTTTTATGGAACCAATCAATTTTAAGTTTTGAATGGCTTTTTGGCATTTGTTCAGTAATTTGGCTGTGACTGTACTAAAAGAAATTACACTTGAAGACCTAAGAGTGATTCTTAATGCAATATTTCACAAATGCATGGGGTGTCCTAAAACTTTTTTCCACCACTGTATGTCTGGCAAAGAGAGTTCAGAGTGAGATGTGGTTATAGTAATTTGTGCTGTTGTTGCAGCAGAGTGTAAGAAAATTCCTGACTACAATTTGTAAAATTTGTTAAATTTTGAGAAAGGCTTTGAATCAATATCTGAGAAAGTATAGAAATTGTTAAAAAAACGAAATGTACAACTTTATCCGTATCTTCTAAACTCACTCAAAGAAATAGTTCAACATCTTGGTAAGTACACGTATTCACTATCTTGCTATTTGTATTAAACAAACAAGATAGAGTGTGTGCGCTGATCAGCTGTTACCCTGCTTCCAGTTTACTAAGCCAAACCAATCACCTCCTGGCTCTTGCTTCATACTTATTGCACAGACATGATGATTGATGATTTTGACAGACATGGTATCGATACTTTCATCTAAGCCTCATCAAGAAGGCAAATTAGCATATCTCCCAAAATGTCAAACTGTTCTTTTAAATGTAGCTTAATTATAGATTTAGAACTTAATGCCAGTGAAGGCACCTTTTTGTGTAGATCATGTGTGTTAACTAGAGCGTGACTGATACTAGATTTTTTTCGGCTAATACCGCTGTTAGGGAGTAAAATATTTCTGATATTGATATGTCAGCAGGAGTGTTGCAACAGTATACCAGTTTCAAGGTATACCATGATATTAAAAATGACTGGTATGACTGTCATACAGTGTACATTTTATTAAAAGGGGGACTAATTGCACATACATCCATTAAAATGGTCTCAGGTTTCAAATATAGTAATAAAACACTTGTTTAACCAAAAAATAACCCTTCCATTTTAATTCCCTTAAGGTTCATTCTGACTGATAATAACAATAACTGTGTATTACCCTGACACTGTGAAACCACGATATTTTCTGAGACGGTTATACTGTGACAGTCTCATACCGTTTGAGATCGTATACACACACACACACACACATATATATGTATGTGTGTTTGTGTGTCTCCTACCTACTCCACGATGGTCAAACACAGGAGCACATTCAGTGATGACTCATTTCCCCACAATGCACCACAGAGCACCACAGGAAGTCATTCCTACCTGTGGCCATCAACCTGTACAACTCCTCCCTCAGTGTGTGAGCCACTGTGAGTCAATGAGACAAATAAGGCACTTGGATTTAATTCACCTTTCTGGATATATAATCCATAAATTATCCACTATGTTTCTTCTGTGCAAAAGTGACTTAAGGTACAATTATTGTTACTGTTTTTTTACCACTTTATTACTCATTATTGCAATAACTGGTGCAATAATTCAACTAGTGCAATTATAACAACTGTAAAACTGTACAATATTCTTAAAACCTCTTGAGTGTATATATTTATTCAACATATAGTGCATATAACTGTACATACATTTTATGTTTACTCTCTATTGATGTATATATTGTAGAAACCATTATAGCACAACACATATTTTATACTTCTGAATATAATACTAGTTTATACAGTGTAATGTAGCACAATACACATATTTCGATATTTTACACACTTACAGACTCAGCACAGTGAACATATATGTTTTATTCTTAATATCTTAAGTACTAGTGTTGTAACATAATGCACATTTTTAATTCTATTTTATTGCATTTTATTACTTAATATTTACATAGGTCTATTTCATACTCCTATTTTTACTATTTATCTTTCTCTGCTCTTTACATCAGATTGACTATAACGAATCACAACTCCTCCCAGGAATAAATAAAGTATTTCTGATTCTGATTCTGATATATGCACAAAAGACAAATTTTTTTGCAGTGATCCCTCTCAGATCTGGTTATATAACAATTACAGTTTAATAATAAACTGTACTGTCAAAAATGATATCAGTGCACTGAAACAGTAAACTTCATTGGGGATTTCATAATTATAAATGACCCCAAACATCTTTTTCTCCATCATGTTTTCTATTAAAATAAAAAGTTTTAATATTTGTGCATACTGGACAACATATATGCTGATACGGATATATTGTTGATATACTCCAGTTAGGAGTTAACATCATGCTCATAATAGTATAAGAGGTATATAAGAAATGAAGTTGGTTCTAACCTCGCCTTGTTTCTTATTTCAGAATACAGGAATTCAAAGTGACCTTGAGTGAAGAAAACATAAACTTGAAGACTCTAAGAGAGTTGTGCTTCAATGGTAATTTTTACATGTTGATGTTTTTTGTGCTGAAAACATAGGGTAGATATTTTTTTGGTCTGTACTTGATTATCCTTTTCTTTATTCAACTTAGGAATCCCATTTGAAGGAGGCATACGAGCACTTTGCTGGAAAGTAAGTTGACCTACCTCTGTGTTGTTTTACTAAACCCTTCGTGCGTGACACAGTTTTGTATTCTTATCCTAAAGCTCTTTTTTCTCTTTTTTTAAATCTTTGTTTTCCTTGAGGTTTGCTCCTATGAGTGTTCCAAGTGGGATTCAGGAAACCCTCTTAACTGCACAAACTTGGTGTAAACTGCTTGTTGACACTTAATGAATGCCACCATGAGATTTGATCATTAGCATACCTAACTACCTGTTCCACTCATACACAAAAATATGTACAAGAGTAAATAAAAAGAACTTCACTCAGAAAGCAGATCAAAACAAGACAATTAATTAGCAGTGTCAGGGGACCCAATAGAAATATTATTGCTGCTTTGAATGCTGTGTCAGAACATATTTCATGACAGCTGATATTACCCTGTCAGGTGTTATAACAAAGGATGTTCACCTGACTTGCAGAAAGACTCTTAGGCAGCTGTTGGAGTGTGGGAATTTTCAGAGTAACTACAGCATTATACGCCTCTCAGTGAAGTATTTTAGTAGATTTCTTTAATATATTCAAACTACAAATTATTTTAAATCTTCATTTCATGTCTTCACATTATAATTGTTTAGTTAACCAAGTGTTACCCCTGTTGACAGAGTCAGACTATGTGTAACTGATTTGTACAACAGGTCTTGACTACACAGAGAGCTGACCATAAACAGGCAAGATGCAGTGTTACACAAACTGCGGTAAAAAGCCCAACTAAGACGCATATTTGGAATGCGCTGTGTACATGTCCCAAGAATATGTCATCATCTGAGTTGCAGCCACCTCCATATACACTGATCAAAAATCTAAACTCAACACTGTTGTTTTTGCTCCCATTTTTTCACAGGCTGAAGTTAAAGATCAAATACTTTTTTAATATACTCAATAGATATATTTCTCAAATTTTTGTCACAAATTTGTTTAAATCCATGTTAGTGAGCACTGTCCTTTTTCAAGACAATCCATCCACCTGACAGGTGTGGCATATCAACATCATTATTACACAGGTGTACCCTGGGATGGTCACAGTAAAAAGCCACTCTAAGATGTGCAGCTTGATCACACAACACAATGACACAGATGTTTTGACTAAGTGTGGCATCAGCATGCTGACTCCAGGAGTGTCCACCAAAGCTGTTGCGCACAAACTGAATGTTCATTTCACTACCATAAGATATCTTTAATGTTGTTTCCCTGAATTTGGCAGTACATCCAACCAGCCTCACATGGCACAAGACAGTTATGATGACAAAGTGTTGTCAGTTTAAGACCCTGGTGAGAAAGACAAGCATGCAGATGGGCTTCCCTGAGATGGTTTCCGACAGTTTGTGCAGAAGACGCTGTAATCAGCATCTTGATATGTCACATCTGTTGGATGGATTATCTTGGAAAAAGAGAAGTGCTCACTTTAACAAATTTGTGACCATAATTTGAGAGAAATGTATTTGTTGAGTGCATAAAAACGTCTCAGAGCTTTAACTTAAACCTGTGAAACATGAGAGCAAAACTGAAAAATATTGCGTTTAAATTTTTGTTTTTTGTTTTTTTGTTGTATAAAATATTCTCAAATTTAATGGAAACTAATCTGACACCTTAACAGGAACAAACAGCAAACCAAACACTGCACCTCTTGGAATTGGAATTGGAATTTTATTCTGTAAAGATCTTTCTTTCAACAACTTTCCACTCTTTTTGATATCATATATAGATTCTGTGTCTACTTAAACTACTTCGAGGCCTGTGTGATGCTTACTTGAGGGAAATCTTCAAAGCTCCTAGTTTTTTTGTGGCTGCACCATGACATCAAATAGAAAAATTTTAAATGTGTTGTCCATTCTTAATGCACAGTCTCTGAAATTCAACCTTTCATATTTGGTATCTATAATTATGGGATCTGGGATAATTAAAAATAAAGTTTAGTGGGTTGGAGCACCACATGAGTGGATAATGATGGCCTTGCTAGTGGGTCCAGCAGGATAGAAGATGATAATGGAAAGTTTTGGACATAACAGTTTTTCTCTACAATACATTGTGTGTTTGGCAAAACAAAGTAAATAGTCATGAAGTCTGGGTTATAAATAAAATGTGACATTTCAAGATTTCTGTAAGACTGTGAAGTGGGGCATATCGAGTTGTTGCACATTTCACTATATGGACTTGCAAAATATTCAGATATGTGTTGACTGACTTGTGATTACTTTACTCACTTTTTAGATCCTTCTCAACTATCTTCCTCTCGATCAGACATTATGGGAATCTTTCCTCAAAAAGCAGAGGTAAGGAGAACATCCATCCATCCATTTCCAACTGCTTATCCGAAGCTTGGTCTTGAGGGCAGCAGGCTGAGCAAAGAATTCCAGACACCCCTCTCTCTTAAAGGAGAACATGTTAAAATTTAATCAAAGAGCATGGAGATTTTATTTAGAGATTCCTTTTTGGTCTCACTTAGCAACTACAAAATCAGGTGCTAATAATCAGCACAGCTGATGTCGTTAGCTGTCTAAAAATAGAAAAAAGAAACAGCCATTTCAGCTGTGACTCACCAGTCCTGATGCTGTTTATTATTATGATCTCTCATGGTGAAGAAACTCTCTTTACTGTTGTTTCCTCCATTTTTCTTATGAATTATCGTTGTACCAAACCCAACCGAGAAAAGCCCCAATGGTGTTTTCACCACTTTTTCCAGATTTGGCAGCAGAGAAAAAAACCCCACAATAACAGGACATTTTAGCTAATGCTTATTTTTTTTTATTATCGATTAATTAATTTTTTCAGTTTACCGATTATTTGTTCAATCTGAGAAATGTCACAAAACTGTCAAAATGCCCATTATGATGTCCCAGAGGCCCCTGGACATCTTCTTGTGTATTGTTTTGCCTGACCACAGACCAAAACTCAAAATATTCAATAATATAAAAGTGTTACATTTTAGAAGCTAGAAACAGGGAGTAATTTGCATTTCTGCTTTATAAATGTCTGAACGATTACTCAATTAACAATGCCCGAAGCACCTCAACTGACCCTTTCAATGCAAAGGACCAGCGGCTCTAATCCAAGCTCCCTCCGGATGTCTGTGCTCCTTGCCCTATCTCTAAGGCTGCGCCCAGCCACCCCACAGAGGAAACTCACTTCAGCCACTTGTATCTGCAATCTCATTCTTTCAGTCACTACCCAGAGCTCATGACCATAGGTGAGGGTTGGGACATAGATGGACCAGTAAATTGATAGCTTCGCCTTCCAGCTCAGCTCATTTTTCACCACACCGGTCCAGCGCAGTGCCCGCATCACTGCAGACGCTGCACCAAACCACCTTTCCATCTCACGCTCCATTCTACCCTCACTCGTGAACAAGACCCCGAGATACTTGAACTCTTTTGCTTGAGGCGGTAACTCTCTCCCAACTCAGAGGGGGCAAACCACCATTTTGCGGCAGAGAGCCACTGCCTCACATTTGGAGGAGCTGGCTGTCTTCCGACCGCTTCACACTTGGCTGCAAATTGCCCCAGTGCATGCTGAAGGTGATGGTGTGATGAAGCCAACAGAACCACATCATCTGCAAAAAGCAGAGACACAATTCTGAGGTCCCCAAAGTGGAAAAAAAGTCATTAAATAAAAGTTATTAAATATTCTTAAATTTGAATTTGTGCAGTCTTAAATGCTGCAAACATTATATTGTTTTATTTTATTTTATTTATTCATCTTTTAATTACTTTTTGTCAAAATGAGTCAAGCTCCTCTGTATGACAGTCCACATTTCTGATTTTACTCATCTTTAACACTACCACTGAACCTAATACTATGTTTTTACATTATACTTACACTAAGTGTTGAACCTAACTCTCTAATCACCATATTTCTACATTAAGGTTACCTCTGCCCAGGAATACTTATATACTACTTATATACTACTTGCTGTCTTAGTCATCTTTGTCAAAAATGACCTTAAAAAGGTTTTAAAAAGCATTACATTTAAGTTTCTGATACATGTAGACGCCCTGACTACTGCTAGTGAGTGCTTTTTTAAATCCAGTATAAACACTCTTGATGTGTATTTTAAGTTTTCACCACCATTTTTTTCCAAGTTGTCCCATTTTGTCTGTCATAGGGAGGTGTACTCCCAGTTCCTGAAGGAGATGATCATCCAGCCCGGTATTGCCAAAGCCAACTTGGGCCTTTCCAGAGAAGATGTGACTATGGAGGATCATGTGAGTTCTTTTTTTCACAGCAGTGTTAAACTGAAATGAGGCCTGATCAGCAAAGCTATAAGCTATGTGAAGTACAGTGTGCTTCAGTGACAATGCTAATGGCTGCTATCATCCTCTGCTGAAGTAAGCAAAATGCAATGCATGCAGAACAGCCTTAAAGAGGCAGTGTGACTGGTGATTGCATGACTGTTCATCACTCATGTGGCAGATATTGTTTAACGATGGTTGAGTTTCATCAATAACATTCAGCTTTAACTAACAAGGAGCAGGAGGAGTAGGTTGTGAGACCAGTAGTGTTTTTATGGTAAAAGTCCAAAAATACATTTGTATGACTTGGCAGGACTAACTGTTTAATGTTCTGTTTTTGGTAATCATTAAACTGTGTGTTTGTGACTGCTTTGCAGATCAGTTTATTATCTCAGATCTTTTGACTTTTGTCCTTTAAGCACACTTTTTGAAACACTGTTTATACTGTGCAGTGCAACCTATAACTAAAGTCACTTTCAGTTATTTTTCCTACAACAGACCATAATGCAATCAAATACTGTAAAGCTACAGTGTGTAGCTTTTAATAAAATTAACTTTTTTATATTAGCTGAAACTCATTACATGCTGATAATATACAGTTGCATGCAAAAGTTTGGGCACACCTCGTCAAAATTTCTTTTCCTGTAAATAGTTAATTAAGTAGAAGATGAAGTGATCTCCAAAAGACGTGAAGTCACAGATGAAACAAGCTTTTCAAAATCTTAAACAAGATTAGAGTGAGATTAGAGAGTATTATTTTTGTCTTGTACAGTTTGAGTAAAAAAAAAAAAAGGAAAGGAGCACCGTGCCAAAGTTTAGGCACCCCAAGTAATTTGAGCTCTCAGACAACTTTTACCAGGGTCTCAGACCTTAAGACCAAGAGATGCAAATTTCAAAGCTTTGTAGATACTCTGACTCTGGAAACCTTTTCCCACCAATCAGTAGCCATAGGCTCCTGTAAACAGCTACCTACCACTCAACTAAAATAACTGATGCCCACAAAGCAGGAGAAGACTACAGTATAAGAAAACAGCAAAGTGTTTTCAGGTAGCTGTTTCCTCAGTTTGTAATGTAATTAAGAAATGGCAGTTAACAGAAACTGTGGAGGTCAAATTGAGGTCTGGAAGACCAAGAAAACTTTCAGAGAGAGCTGCTGATAGGATTGATTGAAAACCCCTGTTTGACTGCAAAAGACCTGCAGGAAGATTTATCAGACTCTGGAGTGGTGGTGCACTGTTCTACCGTGCAGCAACACCTGCACAAATATGGCCTTCATGGAAGAGTCATCAGAAGAAAACCTTTCCTGTTTCCTCACCACAAAATTCAGCATCAGAGGTTTGCAAAGGAACATCTTAACAGTCCCGATGCTTTTTGGAAACATGCCGGTGGCATGGGGAACATTCAAAGGTAGAGGGAAGAATGGATTCGGTTAGGGGCGTCGGTGGCCCCATATACAGAGGCTCAGTCCTCACTGCAGCGGCCCGGGTTCGAGTCTGGCTTGCGACCCTTTGCTGTGTGTCCCCCCCCCCTCTCTCCCTCCTTCCTAAAATAATCTTAAAAAAAAAGAATGGATTTAGTTATATTCCAGCAAACTCTGGAAGCAAACATCACAACATCTGTAAAACAGCTAAAGATAAAGAGAGGATGACTTCTACAACAGGACAATGATCCTAAACACACCTCAAAATCCACAATGGACTACCTCAAGAGGGGCAAGCTGGTTACAAAGAAGCTTTGATACCCAAAGGGGGCGCTACTAATTACTGACCATGCAGGGTACCCAAACATTTGCTTTAGGCCCTTTTCCTTTTTTGTTATTTTGAAAATGGAGAAGACTGAAATAAAGAAAGCAGTCTTGCTTAAAATATTGAAGAAATGTGTTATTTTTAACTTCATGCCTTTTAAAAATCAGGTCATCTTTCTTTGCTACTCACAGTAAACAAAATTTTGACCAGGGGTGCCCAAACTTTTGCATGCCGCTGTACATGAGACAGATTGTCTGTGAAAAAAATCATGTTGCTCCTCTTCCTCATTGTGTCTCTAATGACATCTGCAAGAATTCACTGAATGAAAAACAACCAATCAGAATCGAGGAGTTTCAGACGATTGCTCATGAACTTCAGTAAAACTGTCAGAATAGACAGCGCTGATCAAATCCATTCAAGATTCAGTTACTACATTGCCTTTTTCTTGCCTCACATGTTTTCATCTAATAAATGGTCAACTACTTGTCCAGCTCTTTGCTCACAGGTGTAACAGGTCACTTATAACTCTGGCAGTAATTTAATGTGTCTTTTTTCTGTATTTTTTCAGCCACTAAATCCGAACCCAGACAGCAGGTGGAATACCTACTTCAAAGATAATGAAATTCTACTACAAATCGACAAGGATGTAAGGTATGACTGTGGAAAAACTACTCTCTTCTTCTCTTTGTTCTTGACAGTATGTGAATATATAAAACACCACAGCCTGTCATAGTGTATACAACTCAAAGTCAGGTAAAACATGACAGGCGTGTTTGTTTGCGTGTTTACAGGAGGTTGTATCCAGACATGGCGTTCTTCCAGCGTCCCACAGAATACCCCTGCCAGCTTATCTTGGACCCTCAGAATGACTATGAAACGTTGCGTCGGCGAGTCGAACAAACCACCCTGAAAGCACAAACTGTAAACCGCAACCGCAGTGGAGTCACCAATGTAAGTGAATATTTGTGTGTGTGTGTGTGTGTGTGTGTGTGTGTGTGTGTGTGTGTGTGTGGTCAAGGTATGTCCAGAGGAATCCAGTGAGGAACAGAGAAAATATGATTTTCAAATTAATGTTTACAAGCTCCACTGGAACTTCACATGAAGTGAAGATGTTTCAAGGGGAATGTCGAACACGCTTTTAAAGCACAAACAGGTTTGTTTGTTCCAGATGTAGTGTTGTGGAAAGCTAATGCTGTGTTACATTGAATTTATGCATTATGCCAAAACAAAATACATTGTAGTAAATCAGGATTTCTTTGAAAATTAATTGGATTCTTTTAGGTTTCTGTCCATCCGTACAAACTCACACATGGGTGATTTCACGTCTTACCTCTTTGGTTCAGTTAAAACAAACTGCGTTAGCCTGGTTAGTGCAGTTAATTTAGGCTGGTGTGAAAGCAGACAGACCACAGTAGAAGCATGATTTTTGTAAGATAAACTGATAATGAATCCATCTACTGCATCCGCAAGACCACTCTTTTTTCATAATGTGGCAGTCTGATAATACTAATGATGCTTATCATTAGTTATTTCGCCAGAGAACATAAATTCACAAACAAGGAGTGTTTAAGTGCTGCATTTACTGCTGTCAGTCACCAGAGTTTGATTTTCGTAGGGCTTGATGATGCGCTGATGATGCAAGATGAAATCCCCAAATCTATGCACTCAATGAGTCACCTGTCAGCCTCTATAACTTAGGTCCAGACTGAAATGTCTCAACAACTGTTGGATAGATTGCTGTGAAATTTTGTCCAGTCATTCATGTTGCTCTATGAATGAATTGTATTAACTAAAGTGATGTTTTGACTTTGTATCTAGCACCATAATCAGGTCAGTAGTGTATCCAGCATCCTTTTCTGCCAAAGCAGAAGTTAAAGGGTAACTTTGTTTTTTTTTCATCCTGCACCATAGTTTCTCATGTTTTTTTCCAAAGTGAATAATAATGATAGCAATTTTTGAAATTGGTGTAGTATTGAGTCAAACAGACTGCAATGTAATCACTGTGGGCAATTGTGCACCGTCAATGTACGTTCACTAAAAGTGTTTGTTTTAAACACTGACAGGCTCAGATTGTTATTCTAAGTGTCTGAAAACATTATAGAAAGGATCACTATAGAGGAAGACCTTTTTGATAATGAGTAAGATCCATTTTGTTCAACCAGAAACAGCCCCCCAAATTGGCATTGCTAAACCCACCAGTAAACTGTAATTTTAGTGTGTATAGAGCCAGCATATTTTTACATCTAACTGGGTCCATACTTGGTCTATGCGCCATTCTTGGTCCATATGGGGACTTGAGCCGGTTCCCAAGCCAGGTCCCTATGGACTGAGCTACTGCCGCCCCATGAAATGTGTTTAGCAATGACAAAATAACTTTTAGTGGTGTGAACAATTGCGATTTGGGCTGTTTGTGGGTAAATAAAAAGGAGCTCACTCTAATACAAAGGTCTATCTCTGTAAAGGTCCTTTCCATAGTATTGTCAGACACTTAGAATAACAATTTGACCCTGACAGTGGCAAAAACAATGCTTTCACTGGACATAAATTGACAGTGCTCAGTTACCCTGAGGGATTACACTGCAGTCTGTCTCTTTTCTGCAGTCTGCAGCGATTTTGCTCAGTACTGGACAGATTAATAAATTGTTATTCCCATTAGTCCCTTAGACACAAAAACATGGGAAAATATGGTGTAAGTTGAAAAATACCAAAGTTTTCCTTTAAGAAGCTGTAAACTTCAAACACAAGCACTCTTTGCAGTACTACTTTGAGAATTACATGTAAACAATGCTAAAGAGCAGTAGTAGAAACACTCTCAGAAAACACCCTAAATTCCTAAGGCTGATCATTATCAGGTTACTTTGTCTTTACACCAGGACAGTGATTTTGACTTTAATTATTTTAAGTTGACTTTTACATCTCATCTTATTTTTCCTTGAATTAACATAAATATCTATTAAAAACAAACCTTGTATGTGTTGCTTGTAGTCATTATTACATAGTGTTTGCTCAACAATTGCCCCACCTTTCTAGTAAACTGAATCTGCTCTCTCAGGTCAGCTCCCCTGGAAAGGCGTTGAACCTGTATCCATCTAATGAATATGAGGTACTGCCCAATGGGAGTGAAGCACACTGGGAGGTGGTGGAGCGGATCCTTTTCATCTATGCCAAACTCAACCCTGGGATTGCCTACGTACAGGGCATGAATGAGATTGTTGGGCCAATTTACTACACCTTTGCCACGGACCCCAACAGCCAGTGGAAAGGTCAGTCACATTTTAACTAAACATTTGAACCTCTGAGATTTACGCATAAATGTAACACGTTGGCTGCGGGTCCTTAACAAGACTTAAAATGTCTTAAATACACATGTACCACTAAAAGACCTTAAAATGTATCACATTGTCTTGAATTCAAATTGTTTGGGCTGTAAATGTTTTTTAGTCACGTCGATGTAAGAATTTCCGGTGTTCGCTACAGGAAACTTATTTTAACACATTTTAACCAGATTAAAACACTATTCAGTAGGTGAACAGACATTAACACCTCACCTCAATGCATGCAATGCCCCCATTTTCGCCCTCTCTATGCATTTAGATCACGCAATGAGGCTAACCAGCCTGTTTGTTTGTTTGTTTGTTTGTTTGTTTTGTGTGGAAAGCAAAGAGAGTATCATCATCATTTAACCTTACTGTTCATTTTGAGCTGACATCAATGTGTTTATTTGGAGAGAGAATATTTTTACTTTTGGTGTGTGTTTCCATTGCAGGTTTGGTCTTAAATTGCTTTAAAGTGATACTGACAAAGTCTTGAAAAGTCTTAAATGTTTCATACCTGTAGACACCATGTATGAGCCCTTTGTGATTCTTGTGTGCTTCATCGTTCAGAGCATGCTGAAGCAGATACATTCTTCTGTTTCACCAACCTGATGTCAGAGAACAGAGACAACTTCATCAAGAGCCTGGACGACTCTCAGTGCGGCATCACCTACAAGATGGAGAGTGTGTACTCCATGCTGAAAGACAAAGACCTGGAGCTCTATCTCAAGCTGGTATGGTTAAGGCCCCACTTCCACTTCCTGCTCATTTTCTGTTCCTTTTAGGGAGCTAAAGAACCTGCTCTCTGGGGCTTCACTCTAAAAATCAATGATTGCAATCAGCAGTTGAGGAGCTGCCATTACAAACCACATATTATCTGTAACAGCCAGTGTCCACGTGATCTACTACACCGCCTCTGGCTCCTAACAGCTGCAGGCTCTGTGACCAGAGCATCTTACTTGTGACTCCCCTCTCCATTCTGCTGTCTGCCCATGCCTGGCCTTTGTGGCCAGAGCATCTCTGAGGTGTATAATTCACTTGTGAATGTGTAGAAATCAGAGCTGCAGCTAATGATTATTTTCATTATCTGACAGTTATTTTCATGATTAATTAAGTGATTGTTTGGTCTTTAAATGATCAGAAAACAGTGAATAAGACTAGGCTAAAACCTAGTATATGGCTGGACCCTGTATGAAATGCTTAAGAGCTTTTAATTTGAAACAGGAAGTGGCTGGCAGTCACCTTGCCACAGACTTTTGTTGGCCTAGCTTGCAGAGCTGGCCTTGTCGGAGTCCAACCCAAAAACCAATGTAAATGCATGTTAACATGAAAAAAAAAAAAGTACAGTGAGACACAGTCACGCAGAGGACGGGAGCAGCCCTCTGTGGAGTGGTACCTACTGATCAGCTTATTTTTGCTGCATTCAACACAACCCTCCTATACCGCCTTTAGCTCTGGTCGCAGATGTCCATCCCCACATGACTGGTGAAGACTGCACAGCTATTGGCCATTTAGTCATCGTGGCAGCACATAGAAACATATAACATTTACTTCTATTTCAATTAGTATTTCAACCCTCTCCTCATAATGGCAAATTAGGCAGTCCCTCCAGGAAATCACAATCTTGCGATCTCAATAATTAACGCAAATTAAACAAAAATCCACAATATTTGTGGGAGCTTGCAATTTTCAAAAATCCCGCGACTTTTCCACATTTTTCCACATTTTCCGGAAGACCGGAAGTTGTCACCCATGCGACATCATTTGAAATGTCATCAGATGCATCATCAAATTGCACTAATGGCATTGCGGTATGGGAAAACGCTCTGTATTGACATAAGAATTTGCACTTTGTTTAAATGCATACAATTTGTGTTGAATTTATTAAAATGTTTACAGAAGATGTAGCTTACATGTTGTTTTACAGTCACATTGTCTGGTTTGAGAGCTACAATATTCACTCAGGATTTTTTTGCAACATTATTGGAGTCCATGTTTTGAAACTAATCAAATAAAACTAAAGAAGAGAACTGAAACATTTGCAGCTGTTTTCATAATATTCAGTGTGATTATTATAGCACATGATTACATGACTTATTTTTTGGAGGCAGTAGTTTAAAAAAATCACTTTTTTTTGTCCTGACTTGTAATTTTTGTCATTAGCAGCAATTTTTGTCATTTGCTGCAGTTTTTATCGCAATTTTTGACAAAATTGGCCACAAATTCAAGGGTTTGGGGCTGCAAATTCAAGGTTTTTTTGCCGTGAGATCCTGGAGGGATTGATTAGGGCTTGTGTCATACAGACACGACTGACACAGCAATTGTGAGTCTTCTGCATAAGGACATGGACTCTTTTGTATACCACAATGAGACTGACATCTTCATTAATTGGTGTGACAAAAACCGTCTGATTTTAAATGTGGCAAAAACACAAGAGATGATCTTTGACCCAAGGCAAGTGACTATACACGAGCCAGTGGTCATTAAAGACCAGACCATCCATCAGGTGACAACATACAAATATCTAGGGGTCCATGTTGATAACCTGCTCAGCTGGAAATCACACATTGATAACTTGTGCAACAAACTGCAGCAGAGACTGTATTTTTTGAGACGACTGAGGCTGTATGGTGTTAGCAATCAGATCATGCTAATTTTCTACAAAGCTATTTTGGAGAGCCTAATCAGATATGGAATCACAGCCTGGTTTGGCAACCTAACAGTACAACTGAAAAACAGATTGGCTAACATGCACAGAACAGCAATGAAGATAATTGGTATGAAACAATATGAGTCCATAGAGAATTTGTATAACCAGTCAGTTATGACACAAGCAACAAAAATCTCCTCAGACTCCACTCACCCACTATCCTCAGAATACGAACTTCTCCTATTAGGAAGAAGATTCCGCATACCAAAGTGCAAAACAAACCGTCTCAAATTATCATTCGTTCCAGCTTCTATCAAGCTGTTGAACAGTGTAAAAAACTAGTGCAATAGAGCAACGTGCAATGAACACAAGCACTTTAGCACTTGGCACTTTTTCTAGCACTTTAAATTGTCTAATGTCTGTATGTCCCTATGTTGTCTTTGAAATGTATCTCCTGTTTTTAGCCCTGTTAGTAGTTAATGTTTGTGTTTTTATGTGATTGCCCTGTGAAGCAATAATGTAGCACAACGCCCAAGACAAATTTCGCTAACGGGACAATAAAGTTTACCCTGACCCTGACCTGACCTGTTCCTCAAACACGTTGATGAAGTGATCCTCTTTCCTCCATCCAAAACTGCCATTTCGCTCATGGCTGTTTGGCTAGTTAGCTAGCTATCTTGCTAAAATAGTGCTGTTATGCTGACGTTACAGAAAATGAGCCGAACAAAGTTGTCACTCATCACATGATAGCAATGTGTTTTCCTATGCTATGACAAGAGTGTGTGAATGACGTATTAATTTGTTTAATTTTACTCATGTAGCAGCTGGCAGTTAGCTAGCTAGCTTACTAATTCCATAATGCTATCATGCCACACGTGTTACAGAAAATGAGGTATACAATACAGGGCTGTATTCCTTTACAGCTCTGTAAGCTTGTAAGCATCTATTTATTGCGAAAGAACAACAGCCAATGGGAAAAAAACCATACTCACATCATCAGTCACTCTAACCAATGATGTGACTTCATCACTCATGGACAGATTTTTGCAACAGACTTTGGTGTTTATAGGGCTGGCCTTACCTCTGCAGTCCAACCAAAAATGTCCATCAGAAGTTTACAGAGCCAGATGTGATGTCTTAAAATTCTTGGTTGTCAAAACCCTCAAAATATAAAGTTTACTATCATACAATACAAAGAACAGCAGCAAATCCTCACATCTGAGAAGCTGGAACCAGAATATGTTTAACATTTTTGTGAAGGATTAATCTAAACAGTTGCTGATCAAAGTGTCCTGTCTATGGACTCATGGTATCAGAATTAATATTTAATGATTTTGCCAGGAAAACATTGTCTTTGGTGCTTGCAATAAGTGAGAGAGAGGGAGAGTGAGAGTGAGAGATGGAGGGAGGGAGACAATCTGAGCCTGTTAAAGGACAGATTCACATTCTCTCAAATCTGTCTTAAAACAACAATGATATGGCCATTTCCTCTCAGTTTTTCTCTCATTTTTTTCTGTCCACACAGGAAGAGCAGAACATCAAACCACAGTATTTCACATTCCGGTGGCTGACGTTGTTGTTATCTCAGGAGTTCCTCCTGCCAGATGTCATCCGCATCTGGGACACCCTGTTTTCTGACCAGGACAGATTCCACTTCCTCATCCTGGTCTGCTGCGCCATGCTCATGTGAGATTTTCTGATTATGCTCCCTGTACTTCCACACTATTGATACCTCTGACTCTTCATGTGAATCATGGTTTCTGTTGAATTCTTCTCATAGACTCATTCGGGACAACTTACTGGCAGGAGACTTTACAGTGAATATGAGATTACTGCAGGTAAGGCTTTCTAGATATACAGTGCAGATAATGTTCTCACTGGACCTGACGCACTCAGTGATTTTTACGCCTCCCCATGGCAATACCTGTGGCTGGAGGCATTATGTTTCATTATGTTTCACTCTCATGAATGTGATATCTCAAGAATGCCATGAGGGAAGATCTTCAAACTTCGCACAAAGTTGCACTTGGACTCAAGGATAAGCTGATTAGATTTTGGTGATCAAAGGTCAAGGTTGCTTTAACCTTGCGTCTGTCTCATTCTCCTAAGTGTAATATCTTAAGAAGGCCTTGAGGGAATTGTGGCTTTACTGTCCACTTGGACTTTATAACAAACTGATATGATTTTGGTGGTCAAAGGTCAATAGGCACCTCAAAAAACATGATTTTGGCCATAAATTTCAAGACTCAAGATTTCACACAAATGTCTTCTAGAATAAAATGATGAAGTGATGACATTTTATATCCAAAAGGTCAGATGTCACCTTCACTGTGACATCATAATGTTCTGCAAAAACACTTTTCTTGCTGTTACTCAGTGTCATAACTAGGGATGGATACTGAAACCCAGTATTAATTGAGTCCCAGGGCTAAATTATCCAAGACCGTAGTATTGATAACCTCTGACTTTAATTGGTTCTTTTATATGCATTTTTCTACATTTTGGTTTAATTCATTGTCATCTTGCAGCCTCTCATCTGTGCTCTGTGCCAGGGCTGACCTCCTTCACATACACACACACCCACATGACATGGAATAAAGTTGGTGAACAGCAGAGATGATAAGCTAAAATGAAAGCTGTCTGTATGTAGTCTAACTGTTCAGTTCAGTTTGCCACTTGGGCAGATACTTCAAAACAAAGCTGATGGCTGACACAAGCAACCCCTCCTCCTCTCTACCAGTACTAACTTCTTCTGCACACAGTGAATCACATCAGCATAGACAAATCAGGACAGAGGAGAGGAGGAATGACTAATAGTGACTGATACATACTAAACTGCATTCAGTATTGTCATGTCAGGAATATATAGTGACTTAGCTGTTGAAAAAAATTACTGTTGCTGCTCTAGAAACATTTAGTTATATTTCAAATATGCAGTAATCCTGTTCTGAATTTATTCTTTTAAAATTACTATATTTTCTAAAAAGCAATTATTTAGAAATGCAAAAGAACTGATAAAAGTATCGTTAAAGTACCAAAACGATAAGAAGTATCGATAAGAGTAGTAGTATTGATAAAACCTTAATGTTACCCATCCCTAGTCATATCTCAGGAACAGAAGGGGAGACATTTGGTCAGAAACTGAATCGGTGACATTAATTTTGGGTGTCCACCTTGAAACTGTGCTAATTGTATAAATCTTCTGTGCTGCTTGGGGGAGGATGTGTGTGAAGCATCCGTGTTCATTGATGTAAACTAACCGCTATTTGACTGGTTCATGGAGGCCTACAGCTGTGTTGTGGTCATTTTATTTTTTCTTTCAGGATTACCCTATCTCAGATGTTCACACCATCCTGACCAAGGCCAAAGACCTTCAGGATAACTCCTAACCTGTTCCCTCTTTTCCCTCCTGCCTTTTCTGCTCAGATATGGTAGGTGAGAGTTTAAACATTACAAAACATTGTCATGTCAAACATGTATCGTGGAAGGACTTGATCAATGAAGATCTTGGACAGATGTGTTGGGAAAAGCCAGCATACTGCTTTTCAACTCGACGCCTGATGATTGGTCAGTGGGGACTGCCATGAAACCTTTGAGGACAAGCTGAAACTAATCCTTTCTTGAAGTGCAGAGGAGATGCCTCTCACTTCTTGATGCATTATGGGAAAAGGCTACCTTGGTCCTCCTCCTCTCACAGCCATCTCTCCCATGGAGACTTGTTGTGTTCAGATAATGATGATTGCACTGAACATGTGAGGGAGAGGGGGCCACATTAGTCCTACACTACACCTCTTAGTTTGTCATGAAAACTTGTGTTTAACAACAGAGCCAAGAATTCCCACTGCAACCACGGATGTTGTCAGATCGAGGAAGTGTTTCATTGGGCAATGCAATAGTGCATGTTTTGGTCTTTAAGGGTTTTCTTTTTTTATTTTTAGAAGTTGAACGTTTTTAATGTAAGAAACATGTATGCCTTATCTGTTTATTAATATGTGAAGCAGGAGACAGTATTCCTGGGTACATTTTCTGTCTTGATAAAATAAATCTGAAGTGAGAGGCCTGACCTATTGAATACTTTACTAGTAATCTTCTGAAATTCATTATTTCTTGAGCATTATGTCTCAGCAATGCATTTAGTCCCACTGGAAATGTAATGTGATGAATTTTCCTTTGTTCTGTCATTACTTTGACATAACAAAGTACTGTTGAAAGAACCATCAGAGGGAATTGTGGTGCTTTTCACACTGAACATT
Source organism: Cephalopholis sonnerati (assembly GCA_019142605.1). Taxonomy (NCBI): domain Eukaryota; kingdom Metazoa; phylum Chordata; class Actinopteri; order Perciformes; family Serranidae; genus Cephalopholis; species Cephalopholis sonnerati. The sequence continues at coordinate 5,302,315 of JAGQAX010000019.1, forward strand.
ATTGACTGAGTTTCTTCGCCAACCTGGGTTTACATGTATCTCTTTAGTAACTTCATTACTGTACTTCATACCACAGTGAATGAGTCATTGTGAGGATGTGCATGCAGAGGTGGGACCAAGTCATTGTTTTGCAAGTCACAAGTAAGTCCGAAGTCCTTAACTTTGTGCCCCAAACAAGTCATAATGCGCTCCTTACCAAATGGAAATACCATTTTAACAACTGAGTAATAATATATTAAATCTACAAAAATCATGAATGCTTTTAAAAAATTCTATTTATTTGGTGAACGAGTTTGTTGGACGTTGTTGCATCATTTTCAACCTGTACATTTTGCATGTTTTTTGTTGACCACAATGTACCTTTTGTATACGAATGAAATTATCGTTAGTATCATTTTTCGCAACTGACGGTCATTAACATAACGTGAATTGTAGATTTGGAGAATTAGGTGTCAACTTGCTTGGAATGAATAGCATTAAGGTTAGCTCATTAAGGAAATGAAGGGAAATTAATTAATTGGTGGCACACTTTATAACTTGACATGCTTTTTAATCTTCGGGCTCGGGGGAAGGTATCGACTATTTTCACGTCAAAAGGCTCAAGTCTAGGTGAAGAAATGAGTCATTGGTGTTAAAGTCTAATTGGATTTGCAAGTCTTTTTTCATTTTTAAATTGAGTTTTAAGTCATCAAATTTTTTACTCAAGTCTTACTTGTCACAAGTCCTCACCTCTGAATGCATGGCATAGCAGCATTATCTAGTCATAAGTGAACACATAGTTGGAAGGCTGCTGGTTTCTGCTGTCACTAGCCCACAGTAATAAAGCAAAGTACTGAAATGTTCCAATATTAGTGCAGTGCAATATGGTACCGATATATTGACAAATGAATTCAGGAGCACAGCCCTAACCACAATTATACTTTTTTGTTAATTTTAGAAATATAACCACTTTTTTCTACAATTACAAAAGAAATCAAAATACATTTCATCCATCAGTAAAGGCCATTATCAACTTTAACATCAACTGTCAGAATTAATACACTGAAAAGCATTCTATTTCATGTCTCCATCTGCTGGTGGGCTGTTGGATAAGAGTACGCATGCATAATGTGATGTTAATTCCACGACAGAAGATACTTGATTATCACTAAAGGTAGGTGGGGAAAATCAGCCAAATTAGTTGTTACATATCTGCATATTGTCTATTGGCAAAAAGTCCAATATCGTGCATCCCTAAAATAGAGAGATTTGACAGCCAGCCTACAGCTAGTCTGTTGAAGGAAAGTAACTTTTATTTTAGATACTGCCAATACAAAATATCAATTTAATGGGAGGTGGTGGCTGATGGATGAGTGGAAATATCTGTTTGTTATTCATTAGCAGTATATGTCACGATATTTACTCGGGTATCGAAGGCTAACCTATGTTCAAATGACTGCGCAACATAGCAGCCCCATCGATTTCCATAATTAATACTCATTTGATGTTACGGTAGCTACAAACAGCTGAGATAAGCTATTAACAGCTAGATAATTTTAGATAAGCTACAAACAGCTAGTTAACATTACATCAGGTACAAACAGCCAGCATTACTTGGGATATTTTGGATTTAAGTAAGAAAAATTAATGTTGGCTGATGCAGCTGGCATGCACAAAGACTAGAAAATGTTCTAGTATGCTTACTTTAGCAAAACGCACACAACTGAGAAAAAAATGGTCTTATATTGAGGCTTAAGGGTTCAGGTGCTGTAATGGTGAACTGTCTTATTGCTTATATTACTGTTAAACCAGAAGCATTTGATGGAACAGAGATGAACTGGACGTAAGAAGTAATGTTAATTGCTAAAAAGCCTCTTAACTTGATGATTAGTAGACTCTGTTCTCTTTTCCTTTTTATCTGTGATATTATGTAGCTAAAACTGTTTCACAGTGGAAACAGGCCTGTAGTTGATTGTTCTTTAAGTAAATGAAAGCCTTGTTAACTCAGAGTTAATAGCTAAGCTAGTTCAGGGTTAATGATGCAGGTAAACCTTTGGTCAAGGGTATTAACTGGAGCTGCGATGTTGGAGGGTTACAGCAGGCGGTGCTAGACATAAAGTTGCACCCCATTGATATGACACAATATGACACCATGACTTCTCCCCTTTGTAATAAACATGCCTTTGATAAAGGCCTGATAATGTTCAGTGTGAACACCAGAACAGCTTCACACCTTTGATTCCCATGTCTGTTATTATTTGAACTTGTGTTGTGCACCTACTATATGATCTATGTGGCACACAGGTCATGGCTTGATTAATCATATGAATGTAAATGTGTATCTGCAAACTGAAATCTGCCACTGTTGTAATAGCCACTTAGTCACAAGCTTGTAACATGTTAACAATGTTTATCAGTGGGCAAGAAGTCATCCCAGAAAGTTGTTTAAAAGCTCTAATATGTTAATGATACTTGGGCTTGTTGAGTCATTTATTACATATTAATATGAAGACAGTTTATGTAGATCAGTGATGAAATGCTTCCCCACATTATTACGAACAAAGATTACATTTTTTGCTGAAGAGGTCATTGCAGCTCACTCAGTGTCATCTCATCTTGTACGAAGTGCAGGATTTTCAAAAATGAGCCTTCATGCCCAAAATGGTAACAGACACCATTCTGGGGCAACTGAAGTATTTTCTGTAATGTGTAATTTTTAATAATCTTTATAGACACTCCTCAGAAATTGGATGGGGCATTAATAACTCTTTTCCCTGTCTGCTTTTTCTGCTATGGAAGATGAAATAAAATCTTACTTGACCATTCTAATCACAACACACTATTAATATGTAGTCTTTAATTAGGGACCGAGCCCGTAGGGCAAGGACCCTATTGAAATTGCAGCGCACAAAATCAGGAAAAGAGCCGGTCAGAGGGTCCTACAGCGCTCCACATCGAGAAAAGTCGTCGCCGAAGGCGACGACCTAAATCCTCATTGCTTTCTGAGCGCAGGGATATATAGTGTCGTCGCCGAAGGCGACGACACTATTGTTTTTGCTAAGTTTATTCTTATTATTATTATTATTCTTTTTCTTTCTTCCGCCGCGACTTCGAACCCAAATTTGACCCCCTAAACATGCTCGAAAACTCACCAAAATTGGCACGCATATCCGGCCTGGCGAAAAATTTGATAAAATGAAAAAATTAACCCCAAAACTGCCAAAATGGGCTCTCTAGCGCCACCTAGGCATCTGGGGACACCAAAATCGCCCGCCACGGCCCGTAGGATTGTCGTAGAAAGATCAAACAAAAACCGGCTTGTTCGTCTCATCAAGACCTACAAATCACGCGCTGACACCCCTGACCTAAATCCGACAGGAAGTGAGCTATTTGCCTTTTCACAGTAAAATTTCGCCTGAAAATGAGCCTTTTTAAAAAAATATCTCCTCCGAGGCCGTTTATCGTACCCACCTGAATATTGCTCAGGTGACAGTTCACACCCTTATGAAAAAAAGCACTGAGTAACTTTTTCATTACTGGCCCGGTTTTCATTTTATACGCTCTCAAAGCGCCCGACGCACACACATTTTGAAAATCCTTGAAATTTCTCCCATAGGAAATGAATGGGAGAAGAGAAGAAAATCACCAACACTCGCTGTTAAACAAAGTTTAATAACATTGGCATGCTTTCAGCTACAGACTCCATTAAAACTGGAAAATGTTGCCGCAGTTCTCGTCTATTCACACATGTTCTCATTTTTTTTGTAGCTGTTACGCTTTTTGATCAGTGCCTCCAAAAGTACCATGAGTAAATCAGGCGAAATTTGGAGTTTATAATGGATGTCTATGAGACGGAATGTTTGCCGCTAGAGTGTGGAGCTGCTCTGAAAACTGTCCAAAAAACTTTTTGAAACTGCTCCTACAGGCACATACTTTAAGCTAGACACACCATTTTTTCTAAAGTAGTAGAGATTTTTGTCCTGATTCATAAAAGTGTCTCCTTTTAACACTGACGGGAACAGAATTTGAACTGTGCACCTCCAAAGACAATGAGCACCCTCCATGTCTCCCATCCGCTCCAATGCATTTTCTGACTGCTGATCTCAGGAGAAAAGCTTAACTGCCTTCATGTTTAACTCGCTAAAATATCCATATTTCTGCATCTACGTGGAAAATAAGCACATCACAACGATCCCCACGTTCTTCCGGTCGTCACCATATCTTTCTTTCATTCGTAGCTGAAACGGTGTGGTCACCAGAGCCTTTTGTTCGACGTGTGGGTTTTTGGCCACAGACTGAAGAAAATGCTGTGTCACTGACCTACTTTCAGCTGCACCTGTGTGTCTCTCCTCTGTTCTGTGTTGCTATGACGACCACTGCCTTTGATTGACAGCTGCTCATCAAGTATCACACTGTGGATTGGATACAGTCTAATGTCTATTGGCTACACCAGGGCTTCTCTCATATTAGTCCCGCCCTGAAATCTACATGGTGTGGCCTATATTTCATGTACAATCAGCCGTTAATATGTCAGCCGTCACACTTAGCTGTACCGCCATAAAACAGGAAGTAGTTTATAACTCCAGCATACATGCTCCAATCTTCCCCAAACTTCACAGCATTGATGACAGCCCCGCCCTGAACACACCCATGTGTCAATATTTGGGATTACACACAGCGCCCCCTAGTGGCAACAGGAAGTACCTCTTTTCACACACTTTTCCTTGGATTTACCCAAAACTTACATACTGTGGTCTGTACCTCGTGTACATTAAAACTTTCGCATGTCAGGCGTCACACTAAGTGTACCGCCACAAAACAGGAAGTAGTTTATAACTCCGGTATACATGCTCCAATCTTCCTCAAACTTCACAGGATTGCTAACCATCAAGCTACAGGCCGAAACGGGCAACGGGCAACGGGCTAGGGGCAACGGGCAACGGGTAACGGGTAACGGGCGTGGGTGCGAGGTCCCGCAAAACGCTGCTTGCAGCTTTAATTATTATTATTATTATTTTTTTTTTTTTCCGCGACTTTAAACGCATTTTTGGGGGCTTTAACATATTCGAAAACTCACCAAATTTGGCATGCACATTCGTCTTGGTGAAAATTTATGTGTACGCAAAATTTAAACGATGCCCGTTGCAAAATGGTGAAATGGCGCCCCCTAGAAAATTTCAATCGGCTCCCACCGGCAGCCCGTTTGACCAAATTCCACGAAATTCGGGGAGGTCGTGTATCATCCCAAGACGCACGAAAATGCGCAGTTGGACTTTTTTCTAAAACCAACAGGAAGCCGGCTATTTTGATTTGAATATTCATTTTTTTACCGATTTTGGCGATTTCCAAGAATTCTCTCAGAGCTATCTCCTCCTACACGGTTCATTGGATCGGCTTCAAATTTGGCGTGCTGGAACTAGACCACTTGATGATCAAAAGTTATCATACGATTTTCCCTACGTTAAACGGTTTGGCCATCAGGTGGCGGCGAAGTTTGACGTCTCGCCAAAAAAAACCCCAAAAAACAAAAGTGCTATTACTTGGGCATGATAAGTCCGATCGGCACAAAACTTGCTGGGTATGATCGTAGTCCGGCCTTCATCATGCCAACATCAAAAAATTCCCCCGTTCTCAAAGCGCCCCCTGCTGGCGACAGGAAAAGCGATGTTTTAGACTTTGAGGTGCTACTCTCAGCACATTCAGTATATCCAACTCAAAACTGGTCAGAAAGGCCTCAACACGTTGGTAATGCTACATGATGAAGATTTGTGACGTATCGCCGAACGGCGTTCCGCCCACAGGGCGGCGAAGTCAACGGTTCGCCAAAATGCAGTTAAGTGGCCTTAATTTCACTGTCCTTGGTTATATCTGCCTGAAACTTTACATGTGTGTTAACAGTCCAGCCCTGAACATGTGATATGAATTTCGTTGATGGGCGTGGCCAAATGGCTTGGCCACACCCTTTAAACATCAGCCCCTGCGGCACGTTTCACTGACATGCATGAAAATTGGTACACATATGTATCACATCCAGATGCACAAAAAAGTCTCTTGGACGCATAGGCCAAACCCAACAGGAAGTCGGCCATTTTGAATTTAATGGTCATTTTTGGCGTTTTCCACGTGTTGTATTTTAATGAACTCCACCTACAGGATGCATCAGAACAACTTCAAAATCATTGTGTGCCGTCTAGACAAAGGTGTAATCAAAACTTACAAGCAGATTTTTGCATTGTGAAATGGTTTGGCCGTCAGGTGGCGGCGAAGTTTGGTGTCTCGCCATAAAACACGAAATTAGTATAACTTTGGCATACATTGTCCATTCTTCACCAAACTTCACATGATTGTTAACAGTCCAGACCTGAATGTATAGTATGAGTTTCATCAATAAGCGTGGCCGTATGGCTTGGCCACGCCCCTTAAAGTGCAGCGTCCCCCCATAACAACTTTCACCGACGTACACGAAAATCAGTATGCACATGTATCGTGTCCAGACGCACAAAAAAGCCTCTTGCACATATAGGCCACACCCGACAGGAAGTCGGCCATTTTGAAATTTACAGTCATTTTTGGCGTTTTCCACGTGTTGTATTTTAATGATCTCCTCCTCCAGAAATGAATCAATTAACTCCAAAACTGGTGTGTACCATCTACACAAGTGTGTGATCAAAACATATTAAGAGAACTGCTCAGCATGGAACGGTGTGGCTGTGACATGGCGTCGACACTTGATGTCTCACCATGAAACACGATATTGCTATAACATGGGATCTAATGGTCGAATCTGCTCCAAACTTCACATGTATGATAATAGTCCTGGCATGAACACACCCACATGACGCTCAGGAGTCAGAGTCATAGCGCCACCCAGTGGAGACGGGAAGTCGCAACACATTGGTTCCTACACTGTCCGAAGGAGGCGAACAATCAGCACCTCGTCTGCCAGTCGACCTCTGGCGAGACGGTGGCGGCCGCGCCAGGCCCCGAGTTGCGTGGGGTGCGAGGGCCCGTTCAACGCTGCTTGCAGCTTTAATTAGGGCCCGAGCACGAACCGTGCGAGAGCCCTATTGAAATCATAAAAATTATTCTTATTATTTTTCTTTTAAACCTTTGATCGCATTTTTGAGGGCCTGAACATGCCCAAAAAGTCAGGAAAATTTGCACACTCGTCACGTCTGGTGAAAATTTCGATATTTTATGGTCGTTACAAAGGGGCGTGGCAAAATGGCTCAATGGCGCCCCCTAACAGTTTTCAAAATCGAAGCCCCCTGCTTTAACTTTGCCCTAGGCGTATGAAATTTGGTACACATATGTATCATCCCGGGACGCACAAAAAAGCCTCTTGGAGCGACACCCTAAACCAAACAGGAAGTCGGCCATTTTGAATTGTTTTTTCAAAATAAGGTCATTTTTGGCCATTTCCACACGTTGTACTTGAGCGAACTCGTCCTACAGATTTTATCGGATTGACTTAAAAATTTACCTGTGCGTGCTCGACTACAGTGGGATCAATTTATTATTAAAAGATCTTCGTCACGTCGAAGGGCGCGGTCGCTGCGGAAGGGTCAATTTGGATATCTCACCAAAAAACACGAAATTATACTACAACTACTACAACTTTGGTGTAGATGATCCTATCTGCACCAAACTTCACATGATGGATAATAGTCCCGCCCTGAACACATCTACATCAAAAAATTCAGTAATTGTCATAGCGCCCCCTGCTGGCAACAGGAAATACCATGTTTTACACTTTGAGGTGCTGCTCTGACCACATTTACCATATTCAACTCAAATTTGGTCAGAAAGGCCTTAACATGTTGGTAATGCTCCATGATGAAGAATTTTGACTGTCGTCAAACGGCGTTCCATCCGGAGGGCGGCGAAGTCGACCCTTCGCCAAAATGCATAAAAATGGCCTTAACTTTGGTGTTTTTGATGATATCCACCTGAAACTTCATATGTGTGTCAACAGTCCAGCCCTGAATATGTGATATGAATTTCGTCAATGGGCGTGGCCATATGGCTTGGCCACGCCCATTCATATGAATTACTTCCATAGGACGTCTCACCGATATGCACAAAAATTGGTACACATCTCCATCACCCCCAGACAAACAAAAAAGTCTCTTGGACCTCTAGGCTAAATTCAACAGGAAGTCGGCCATTTTGAATGTCATGGTCATTTTTGGTGTCGCGCACGCATCGTATTTTAACGAACTCCTCCTACAGAATTCATCAGAACGGCTTCAAAATTACCGATTACCATCTAGAACACTTCCTGATCAAAAGTTATTAAAAGGTCTCGCAGAATCTAAAGGGCACGCCAGTTGTGGGAGGTTGAATTTTGACGTCTCGCCATGAAACAGGAAGTGGCAATAACTTCACTGTACTTGGTCAGATCTGTGTGAAACTTCACAGGTATATTGACAGTCCAACCCAGAACATATGTTATGAATTTCGTTAATAGGCGTGGCTAAATGGATTGGCCACGCCCATTCACACAAATAACCACCATAGGACGTCTCACTGATATGCACGAAACTTGGTAGACACATGTATAACATCCACACGCACAAAAAAGCCTCTTGCACGGATAGGCCACACCCGACAGGAAGTCGGCCATTTTGAAATTTACAGTCATTTTTGGCGTTTTCCACGTGTTGTATTTTAATGATCTCCTCCTCCAGAAATGAATCAATTAACTCCAAAACTGGTGTGTACCATCTACACAAGTGTGTGATCAAAACATATAGAGAATTGCTCAGCATGGAACGGTGTGGCTGTGACATGGCGTCGACACTTGATGTCTCACCATGAAACACGATATTGCTATAACATGGGATCTAATGGTCGAATCTGCTCCAAACTTCACATGTATGATAATAGTCCTGGCATGAACACACCCACATGACGCTCAGGAGTCAGAGTCATAGCGCCACCCAGTGGAGACGGGAAGTCGCAACGCATTGGTTCCTACACTGTCCGAAGGAGGCGAACATTCAGCGCCTCGTCTGCCGGTCGACCTCTGGCGACACGGTGGCGGCCGCGCCAGGCCCCGAGTTGCGTGGGGTGCGAGGGCCCGTTCAACGCTGCTTGCAGCTTTAATTAGGGCCCGAGCACGAACCGTGCGAGAGCCCTATTGAAATCATAAAAATTATTCTTATTATTTTTCTTTTAAACCTTTGATCGCATTTTTGAGGGCCTGAACATGCCCAAAAAGTCAGGAAAATTTGCACACTCGTCACGTCTGGTGAAAATTTCGATATTTTATGGTCGTTACAAAGGGGCGTGGCAAAATGGCTCAATGGCGCCCCCTAACAGTTTTCAAAATCGAAGCCCCCTGCTTTAACTTTGCCCTAGGCGTATGAAATTTGGTACACATATGTATCATCCCGGGACGCACAAAAAAGCCTCTTGGAGCGACACCCTAAACCAAACAGGAAGTCGGCCATTTTGAATTGTTTTTTCAAAATAAGGTCATTTTTGGCCATTTCCACACGTTGTACTTGAGCGAACTCCTCCTACAGATTTTATCGGATTGACTTAAAAATTTACCTGTGCGTGCTCGACTACAGTGGGATCAATTTATTATTAAAAGATCTTCGTCACGTCGAAGGGCGCGGTCGCTGCGGAAGGGTCAATTTGGATATCTCGCCAAAAAACACGAAATTATACTACAACTACTACAACTTTGGTGTAGATGATCCTATCTGCACCAAACTTCACATGATGGATAATAGTCCCGCCCTGAACACATCTACATCAAAAAATTCAGTAATTGTCATAGCGCCCCCTGCTGGTGACAGAAAAAGCGATGTTTTAGACTTTGAGGTCCAGCTCTGAGCACGTTCAGCAAATCCAGCTCAAATTTGGCCAGAAAGGCCTCAACATGTTGGTAATGCTCCATGATGAAGAATTTTGACTGTCGTCAAACGGCGTTCCATCCGGAGGGCGGCGAAGTCGACCCTTCGCCAAAATGCATAAAAATGGCCTTAACTTTGGTGTTTTTGATGATATCCACCTGAAACTTCATATGTGTGTCAACAGTCCAACCCTGAATATGTGATATGAATTTCGTCAATGGGCGTGGCCATATGGCTTGGCCACGCCCATTCATATGAATTACTTCCATAGGACGTCTCACCGATATGCACAAAAATTGGTACACATCTCCATCACCCCCAGACAAACAAAAAAGTCTCTTGGACCTCTAGGCTAAATTCAACAGGAAGTCGGCCATTTTGAATGTCATGGTCATTTTTGGTGTCGCGCACGCATCGTATTTTAACGAACTCCTCCTACAGAATTCATCAGAACGGCTTCAAAATTACCGATTACCATCTAGAACACTTCCTGATCAAAAGTTATTAAAAGGTCTCGCAGAATCTAAAGGGCACGCCAGTTGTGGGAGGTTGAATTTTGACGTCTCGCCATGAAACAGGAAGTGGCAATAACTTCACTGTACTTGGTCAGATCTGTGTGAAACTTCACAGGTATATTGACAGTCCAACCCAGAACATATGTTATAAATTTCGTTAATAGGCGTGGCTAAATGGATTGGCCACGCCCATTCACACAAATAACCACCATAGGACGTCTCACTGATATGCACGAAACTTGGTAGACACATGTATAACATCCACACGCACAAAAAAGCCTCTTGCACGGATAGGCCACACCCAACAGGAAGTCCTCCATTTTGAATTTAATGGTCATTTTTGGCGTTTTCCACGTGTTGTATTTTAATGAACTCCACCTACAGGATGCATCAGAACAACTTCAAAGTCATTGTGTGCCATCTAGACAAAGGTGTAATCAAAACTTATAAGCAGATTTTTGCATCGTGAAACGGTTTGGCCGTCAGGTGGTGGCGAAGTTTGATGTCTCGCCATAAAACACGAAATTAGTATAACTTTGGCATACATTGTCCATTCTTCACCAAACTTCACATGTTTGTTAACTGTCCAGATCTGAATGTATAGTATGAGTTTCATCAATAAGCGTGGCAGTATGGCTTGACCACGCCCCTTAAAGTGCAGCGTCCCCCATAACAACTTTCATCGACGTGCACGAAAATCAGTATGCACATGTATCGTGTCCAGACGCACAAAAAAGCCTCTTGCACATATAGGCCACACCCGACAGGAAGTCGGCCATTTTGAAATTTACAGTCATTTTTGGCGTTTTCCACGTGTTGTATTTTAATGATCTCCTCCTCCAGAAATGAATCAATTAACTCCAAAACTGGTGTGTACCATCTACACAAGTGTGTGATCAAAACATATAGAGAATTGCTCAGCATGGAACGGTGTGGCTGTGACATGGCGTCGACACTTGATGTCTCACCATGAAACACGATATTGCTATAACATGGGATCTAATGGTCGAATCTGCTCCAAACTTCACATGTATGATAATAGTCCTGGCATGAACACACCCACATGACGCTCAGGAGTCAGAGTCATAGCGCCACCCAGTGGAGACGGGAAGTCGCAACGCATTGGTTCCTACACTGTCCGAAGGAGGCGAACATTCAGCGCCTCGTCTGCCGGTCGACCTCTGGCGACACGGTGGCGGCCGCGCCAGGCCCCGAGTTGCGTGGGGTGCGAGGGCCCGTTCAACGCTGCTTGCAGCTTTAATTAGGGCCCGAGCACGAACCGTGCGAGAGCCCTATTGAAATCATAAAAATTATTCTTATTATTTTTCTTTTAAACCTTTGATCGCATTTTTGAGGGCCTGAACATGCCCAAAAAGTCAGGAAAATTTGCACACTCGTCACGTCTGGTGAAAATTTCGATATTTTATGGTCGTTACAAAGGGGCGTGGCAAAATGGCTCAATGGCGCCCCCTAACAGTTTTCAAAATCGAAGCCCCCTGCTTTAACTTTGCCCTAGGCGTATGAAATTTGGTACACATATGTATCATCCCGGGACGCACAAAAAAGCCTCTTGGAGCGACACCCTAAACCAAACAGGAAGTCGGCCATTTTGAATTGTTTTTTCAAAATAAGGTCATTTTTGGCCATTTCCACACGTTGTACTTGAGCGAACTCGTCCTACAGATTTTATCGGATTGACTTAAAAATTTACCTGTGCGTGCTCGACTACAGTGGGATCAATTTATTATTAAAAGATCTTCGTCACGTCGAAGGGCGCGGTCGCTGCGGAAGGGTCAATTTGGATATCTCACCAAAAAACACGAAATTATACTACAACTACTACAACTTTGGTGTAGATGATCCTATCTGCACCAAACTTCACATGATGGATAATAGTCCCGCCCTGAACACATCTACATCAAAAAATTCAGTAATTGTCATAGCGCCCCCTGCTGGCAACAGGAAATACCATGTTTTACACTTTGAGGTGCTGCTCTGACCACATTTACCATATTCAACTCAAATTTGGTCAGAAAGGCCTTAACATGTTGGTAATGCTCCATGATGAAGAATTTTGACTGTCGTCAAACGGCGTTCCATCCGGAGGGCGGCGAAGTCGACCCTTCGCCAAAATGCATAAAAATGGCCTTAACTTTGGTGTTTTTGATGATATCCACCTGAAACTTCATATGTGTGTCAACAGTCCAGCCCTGAATATGTGATATGAATTTCGTCAATGGGCGTGGCCATATGGCTTGGCCACGCCCATTCATATGAATTACTTCCATAGGACGTCTCACCGATATGCACAAAAATTGGTACACATCTCCATCACCCCCAGACAAACAAAAAAGTCTCTTGGACCTCTAGGCTAAATTCAACAGGAAGTCGGCCATTTTGAATGTCATGGTCATTTTTGGTGTCGCGCACGCATCGTATTTTAACGAACTCCTCCTACAGAATTCATCAGAACGGCTTCAAAATTACCGATTACCATCTAGAACACTTCCTGATCAAAAGTTATTAAAAGGTCTCGCAGAATCTAAAGGGCACGCCAGTTGTGGGAGGTTGAATTTTGACGTCTCGCCATGAAACAGGAAGTGGCAATAACTTCACTGTACTTTGTCAGATCTGTGTGAAACTTCACAGGTATATTGACAGTCCAACCCAGAACATATGTTATGAATTTCGTTAATAGGCGTGGCTAAATGGATTGGCCACGCCCATTCACACAAATAACCACCATAGGACGTCTCACTGATATGCACGAAACTTGGTAGACACATGTATAACATCCACACGCACAAAAAAGCCTCTTGCACGGATAGGCCACACCCGACAGGAAGTCGGCCATTTTGAAATTTACAGTCATTTTTGGCGTTTTCCACGTGTTGTATTTTAATGATCTCCTCCTCCAGAAATGAATCAATTAACTCCAAAACTGGTGTGTACCATCTACACAAGTGTGTGATCAAAACATATAGAGAATTGCTCAGCATGGAACGGTGTGGCTGTGACATGGCGTCGACACTTGATGTCTCACCATGAAACACGATATTGCTATAACATGGGATCTAATGGTCGAATCTGCTCCAAACTTCACATGTATGATAATAGTCCTGGCATGAACACACCCACATGACGCTCAGGAGTCAGAGTCATAGCGCCACCCAGTGGAGACGGGAAGTCGCAACGCATTGGTTCCTACACTGTCCGAAGGAGGCGAACATTCAGCGCCTCGTCTGCCGGTCGACCTCTGGCGACACGGTGGCGGCCGCGCCAGGCCCCGAGTTGCGTGGGGTGCGAGGGCCCGTTCAACGCTGCTTGCAGCTTTAATATTGTTGAGAGTTTTGTGTGTGGAAGCTGTTTTCTTTTAACAAACAGTATGGAACAATACAGAAGTGCTCTTTCATTAGAACTGAAAAGGATATTCTTCTAAACAGTGCTAAAAAAAATAAAATAAAAGAAACCTCTCAAAACAGATCAGAATTGGTTTGATTCTCTATTGTCAAAATTGGCCATCATTGGCTCTTCTGTCGAATACTGGATAGTACTGGACTCATTTTTCTGAGATGTTAAGAAAATCTAATCACTATTTGCTTTTGAATCTAAAACCAGTTAATTGCTGTGCATTCAGTCACCGTTTTAGCAGCACCTGGAAGTCTTGTGTTTAAGGGACTGCTTTTATTAAGAAAATGGAATTAAGGAGGCTCAGATTAAATTGGTTTAAAGGATGAATCAGCAATTAATAATCCAGCCATGTTGATATTCAGTCCAGTGGTGACAGCACCTCATATTAATTTTGTACTCACTAAAATTTAACCAATAGGCAGAGGATTGAAAAAAGGAAAAGTGTGCTATGAAAATTGTAGAAAATCTGTATGCTAAATTGTTGTCTTTTCCAAATAAAAAGATAATTACAAAAAAAATAAATAAATAACCAATAGAACTGAGGAAATGACATGAGATGGCTCTTACTGTAGCAAGTCTGACAATATTCCGTTTTCTATTATTTATTTGATATATCTGATATTCTGTTTCTCTTGCAGTAAAAAAAATAATAATCCCAAAATCAACAGTGTGATAGTCCATCTGTCTGACTTCCCTACCCTCTCACATTAGGTACGCCTGTGCGCATTTAATGTGGATACTCAAGGACTCAATCCGGACATCAGTATTTATTCAATATACAGAGTAATCGCCGTCCAGCCTCCCTCATGTGAACATGACTTGAACATGACTATTTATTTTTATTAAATGAAATGGGTAAAATGTTGCGGGACTGTTAGCTCCATGTTGGGGACAGTTGGTGAGATTTTGCCTGCACACACACAAACACACTGACTAACTGTTAGCATTGCTCAGCTAACTGAAGCTAACATTCATTATCAGGTTTAACAGCATAGTTAAGACATTTCAGTGTCTTAACGGCTCGTTGTTGGATGTTAGTCGCTGCTGCTGTGTTAGCTGGTGCTAACTGGGCAGACACTGAGCTGACCAGGAGGAGAGCAGCTCCTTCAGCACTGCATCTAACCTATGTAACAGCAGTAACAGAAAGTTTCCTGGTTTTTACTTATGTTAACTTTAAATTTATTAAATAATAGGTTAATTGAAGCCTGGTTGTTAAATAAGCAATTTTCAAATTGCACTCATTTCCATTGATGGTAAATTTATATTCATATTTTTACATTTGATTTTTTTTTTTTTTTTTTTTGTTATTGTGAGTAATTTAACACAAGAACTCAGATATTAAAGTTACTTGAAAGACCTATCCCTGGTACTAACATTTATTAACATGTACATTGTTACATTGGACTGTATGCTAGACCTTCTAAAATAAAAGAACTTGTTGAATCTGTCTTTTGAAACAAAAGTAAAACATTTAACTTTTTGTGACAGGTTAGCCTTTTACATCTAAGCCTGAGATATCTTAAAATACCTCTGAGACATTTGGAGTATACAGAGTCGCTTATTTTGGATAAAAGGCAGGAAATACACTGTATCAACTGTGAGTCCAGGAAAAAAACAAATCCTAACATCTCCATAACTGTTTGAAATGATTACATTTTCTGAACTCGATTCATTCTTGAATGCTCCCTCGGGTTGTGCTGCCCTTGTCCCTACATTCTTAACCCACAGTGAGACAGACTGAATGGTTAGTCTTATATATGATAATATTTGCAGTGGTTTTTCTTATGTGACGTCATCAGGAAACAAGCAGTCCTGAACAACAACCTTTACAGGTGTACCTTAGCTATCAATCTATATCCAACCACTTAGAAATATTGAGAATAATCTGTTCAGTTTGAAAGAGCAAAAAAGAGCCAGCATTTGAAGACCAAAACAAAAATACATTTTGCATTTGAAAGTATTTTTATCAGGTGCAAAAGATTATTTGGTGATTATTTTTGAGGGACTGTTACCAGTTGATGGCATCCACATGCTCCTCTTTTTAATGTGTATTTATTTCTATCTGTGTGTGTGTGTGTGTGTGTGTGTGTGTGTGTGTGTGTGTGTGTGTGTGTCTGTGTCTGTGTGTGTGTGTGTGTATGGGTGAGTGATGATCACTATACTCTTTGTCTTTTGTCAGTTATTTGCATGGTTCCAATTTTGTAAGCACATTTTTGTAATGTCTCCAGTGTTAAGACTTGTATATACAGTATGTTTTTACATGTTTGCAGATGTGCATTAAAATGAATGATGGAATAAATCAAACATCTCTCATTTGTGTATCGGTGTAATTGAGTCAGTTATTACTGAGCAGCAATAACCTGAGAGAAAAGGTTCTTGTCTCAGCAGTTGAAATTGATATTTGGAAACATGAGAAATGTACTGTTCAAGGATAGTTTGAATTAAAATCATGTACAAATGTATTTACAGTGATGCCTGGAGCATGCTTCTTAGGGCACCTACACCTACATCTACACAACGCAGATGCAATCTTAATGGCTGAATTCTGTTTGGGTGTGCCAGGTCAGTGTATAGTGACACAAATTTTTAGGAACAGTCACAAAAACACCACATCCTTTTACTGGAGAGACATAGGCTCAGATTGTTAGTCTAAATGTCTGACAAGATCATGGAAAGGATCCCTACAGACATACACCGTTTTATTAAAGAGTAAGGTCCTTTTGTATATAGCACCTTTCAAAACACAGTTACAAAGTGCTGTAGGCCTACAATAAAAGTAAACATAAAACACAAGGAGAATGAAACAAAATAAGATTCCATAAAATGTCACCAGAGAAAAAGATAAATTAAAGAAGGCCAAAACTGAAATCAGGATAATAAATGGGAATTTAAATGAGTGAGATAGCAATATTAAAGACAGCTCAGATACACTCAGGATATGCTTTTTGATAGAAGTACGTTTTTAGGAGAGAACTGAACGAGGTCAGTGACTCCGACAGCCTTATATCCTCGGGCAGGTTGTTCCAGAGCCTGAGGGCCCTGATTGCAAAAGCAAGATAAAAGACATCTGCCTGAGCATCTCAAACCACACAAAGGTTCGTAGGGGACTGAAAGGTCTGAAATGTAATCAGGCGCCGGGTTAAAATATATCAGTATGAATTTTCACCATTTCTGTGATATTTTCAAAGTATTTTCATAGTAAATATCTAGAATAAATACACGCAATAATGCTAGTTCTGTTAATACAACTAATTCAATTCAATACAAATGGCATATGTTGGTATATATTACTAGCATTATAGCAGGGGGGGGCATTGATTTCTACGAATAATGCCTCAGTGAAATTAAAATAGTAAAGACTTTTATTCTACAGTCAAGTTTGTTTATGAAGGGTTAAACAGTCTTTTGAGCCAATGGGAAGACGTGGTAGTGCATCCGATACAAGAATAGAAGTGACACCGTACCCCGCTTTCCAAATCTCGTCCTACACTAATAGAAGCTCGCTCAGCCTTTTCAGAGGCATAACGATTTACAGAGTCAAATTTCATTCAAAGCTGCCTGAATCATCATGTTAACCCCGACGTGAACACATTAGCAAACAGTGGCTGAACTAGCTTAGCTTGCTACGTGGCTAAACCAAACGGGTAGGTCGAGCTCTGCTGTTAAACTTTACGTTATTACAAGGCATTGAGTCACTTTTACTCCACTACATTTCAGAGAGAAATATTATATTTTGTGCTCTGCTGCTACGTCTTTATCTGACAGCTGTAGTTACCAACGTGTTTTATACAAACATCGTGCGGTTGCACTGACATCAGTCATTCTACCTAATACTGTAAACAGTCATTAGACTGAGCTTCCTCTCCACCAGCCAAAACACTAAAAATGACCCGTGCATCAGTAACAACAATCCCAGTATTGTCATGATTGTAATGAAACACTGGCAGGACTGATACTGCTGCATAATGTGTGCTTTTACATTTAAAACTTTACGTAGCCTGTGTTCACTGTTATAACAGTAGGCTATAACTATGTAACACTTTTAAGTACAGGACTTTTACTCGCACTGTATGGTTCTGCTGCTTAAACTTGCGGGTAGGCGTAATCCTCCCACCACTGTCTACAACCATACAACTCAAAAAGTTCTGTAAAGTTATATTGGGAACTGCCTGATATTTGGGTTGTTGACTGAATTCTACAATTTACTATTTGTGTGGGTAAAACACTGCTGTTTATTCTAAAATAATATTATTAGACCTGCAGTGACTGTGTTTTAACTGGACTAGATTTATTTGCAGCAGTTAACGAAAAGAACTGTTGACAGATGTTGTCTTTGACAAAACAAAGAGAAAAGGGGAACAGTTACATTCAAGCAATATGTTTATAGAGGTGCTAACATGATTCAAATAATGGGAACCAAAAAGCTATCTTTTGACTGTCCGTACAGAAAAACATAAAGCAGCTTTATGTGCATCTCCTATGATATGAGTGCACTTACGGATGAATCAGAAAGTCATAAATAATCCTGGGTACATTTCTTGAGTAAGCTAGTAAATAAGCCTGCTCTATAATAAGTAAGTAGTTCCTTGGGTAGGTTGTTCCAAAGTTCAACTTGTATCTTCCTTTGGACAGTCAGCACCTCGTCATAGATCTATTTGTCTTAGTGTAGAACGTGTGGCAGCGTAGACAGCCATCTGTAAGTGTGTACATTAAAGAAACTGAAGAGGAAAGAGTTCTGTTTAAATCAGTTTTACTTCAGAGTGGTAAGTACTCTACATGCTGTGTGTGGTAGTATAATAGATAGAGTAGAAGCTACATATAGTCTGTGCTGACTTAACAGGTGTGATAGCTGCTGTAACTCATGGGCTCCAGTAAAGTGACATTTTAACAGCGTTGAATGTTCATTTAGGAGCCCTTTTGTGTGGAGTTGCATGTTCCCCCTGTGTCAGGTTTTCTGTGGGTACTCCGGCTTCCTCCCACAGCCCAAAGACATGCAGGTTAGGTTAAGTGGTGACTCTAAATTGCCAGTAGGTGTGAATGTGAGTGTGAGTGGTCGTCTGTCGCTATGTGTTAGCCCTGTGATAGTCTGGCAACCTGTCCAGGGTGTACCCTGCCTCTTGCCCAGTGACATCTGGGATAGGCTTCAGGCCCCTGTGACCCCTAACAGGATAAGCAGTTACAGAAAATGAATGGTTGAATGAATTACTCAACACACAGCAGGATTATGCTAAATGGATAACAGTGCAATTAACACCTCAGATTTACACACTCTTACTTCTTTGTAGTTTTGTCAGTGATCAACAGCATGTCTTTTGGGTGGAAATGCTAAATACTTACAGACCTCTGAAATGTGACAGACAGACAAAAGCAAACGCTTATAAATTAGTTAAATGCAAAATCTTAATCTGTAAAAAAGCTAGTTGTAGTATAGCTAGGACAAGTACAGTACTTGAGTAAATGCACTTTTCACCACTGTCTACTGACCCTTCACCTCCCTCTGTCTGTAAGACAAGATATCCTTTATTAGTCCCACAGCGGGGAAATTTCCAGTGCTACAGCAGCAAGGTGGATAGCAACGATAGGGAACAACAGTACAGAGACAATAAATAGTAGCAATATAAACAGTATATAAAAAGTATGAAAAATTAAAAGAGGCACACGTGAAGTATAAAATATAGAAATAATACACAATATATACACAATATATACAGTCTTAGCAAATGTGCATCATAGTGCAGTCTGTTGGTGTGTATGTGTGTGTGTGGTCTACTGGGAGCATTGCTGGTTGTAGAGTCTGATAGCTGCAGGAAGGAAGGACCTACGAAAGCGTTCCTTCACACACTTTGGGTGCAGGAGTCTGTTGCTGAAGGAGCTCTCCAGAGTTCTCAAAGTGTCCTGCAGGGGGTGGGAGTCATTCTCCATCATGGATGACAGCCTAGCCATCATCCTCCTTTCACCTACCACCTCCACTGAGTCGAGGGGGCATCCCAGGACAGAGCTGGCCCTCTTGATCAGTTTATCAAGTCTCTTCCTGTCAGCTGTCGAGATGCTGCTCCCCCAGCAGACCACTCCAAAGAAAATGGCTGATGCCACCACAGTGTCAAAAAAAGTCTTCAGGAGTGCCCCCTGCACTCCAAAAGACCTCAGTCTCCTGAGCAGATAGAGTCTGCTCTGGCCTTTCTTGTAAAGTGCGGTGGTGTTGTGAGTCCAGTCCAGTTTATTGTTCAGGTGAACACCCAATGTGTATGTACCTGTTTTCTTCATGTTTCTATCAAGTCCAGTTCAACCAGTGCTCTTGTGCTGGAATAATACATCATCAGTGTAGTTTCTGGTAATTTGATTAAACACAACTTTAATTTGGGATATGCATCTTGTTGAAGGAACAACATACTGCAGGTTATATAGTGAAGCTCTTTAAACTACATTTTGATGTAGGATTCCTGTTAAATACATGCCCACAACATCAGCTATTAAAGGAAAAGTTCTGTTTTTTCAAAGTGGGGATACGTGGGATACTTATCCATAGTCAGTGTATTATATACAGTAGATGTCAGATGGCATGCCCCCAGTTTGGAGAAGCAGGTGGGAGCCCAAGACTGAAGCTAAGCAATGTACTGCTGTGGAGGGGTCAGCAACAAAATGTATTTTAGCCATCTTAAAAAAGTCAACCTTAAAAAAATCTGTATCAGTTTAAGTGTATGCTGTATTTAGAATATTTTTACAGCTTTACCTTTCCATCAGACAGTCGGTTCCAATGGGGAAGCTGTCAACGGCTTCAGTTTCCCATTTATGCTCTCATAAAAGCAACCAGACCCCATTGAAAAAAAAACATTATTTTTTAGCACACTGAATACAGGAGCTGCTGGTCTACCTTTGCTTCCATCAGTTAGTTAGTTAGTGTTAATGTGTGACTTTGGTTTATAAGAACTAACTGTAAATGCCAAAGTCACACAATAACACAAACCAACAAACTGATTGAGGCAGTGTTATACCAGCAGCTTCTGTGGTCAGTGATGTTAAGACACTGTTTTTCTCAATGGAGTCTGGCTTTGAAGAGAAAGCTGTAACAGCTTCATTTTTCTGTTGGAAGTCACTGTCTGACATTAAGGTGAAAATACTCTCAATATAGTGTACACTTAAACTGATGTTTTTTTTAGGTGGGGCTTTTTCAGGTGGCTAAAATACGTTTTGTTGCAGATTCCTTCCATATCAGACTCCAGACTACTTCTCTGAACTGGGGGCATGCCGACTGACATCTACTGTATGTAAATACCTCAACCCCACCTCAAAAAAAGTGAACTATGCCTTTAATGTAAGGCCCACCTCAACAAATATTGTACTCTTGTGATGCAAATTATTGAACACATTTGAATTGATAAATTGTGTTTGCATTTACAATTAAATGGCCTATTTGGGAGCTGACAGCAGGAAGAGAGTAGGCAGATGACAGGAAATAAAGGGAGAGAGAGATGGGGAATGACATCCAACAAAGGTCCCCAGCAGGATGTAAACTGGAGCCATGAAAAGTTAGCTGAAAAGTGAACTCCAAACATCAGATTTCAGATTAAAGTGATTATTAAAATATCACCCAGTAAGAGCATCTGCTTCACCTTAGGTTTGGGGAAATGCAGGGGCGGAATATGTAGTTATAATAAGTGATGCAGGGAAAATAGGTTCACAGAAATGTCCTAGCCTGTATGCATATATGATTCTGGTCTCTGCTCACAGGTTTGTCCAATGAAGTACTGCAGTACTCGAGGGGGGGTCCATGGATGGGACTTCCGGGATGTGCTGTTTTCAGGTTACGCTCCAGATGGGGGAATGTTCATGCCCGAGAGTGTGCCTTTACTGAGTCCAGACACCCTAAGGGGTTGGAGGGGGCTGACCTACACCAAGCTGGTGGTGGAGGTTGCCTCGCTGTTCATTCCCTCTCAGCTGATCCCCAGAGAGGACCTGGAGGGTGAGCTGGTGAAATACTCAGTCATTACACCATATCATTTGATTTTAAGGGATGTTCGGTTTCCATTGTGTAGAGATGAATGAAAGGAAAGAAATATGAATTGTGAACTGTATAAACTGGTTTCAACACCTGATCAGCTGACTAAAGAGAAAAAGTTACAAAAACAAGTGCAGTCCTGTTAAATTGAAAGTTAACTAAAGACATACAGCACAAATTTGTCAAAAAGGCCACTTTTTAAAATTGAATAGCAAGTACTCAAATAACACAAAAACTATTTAAAAACAAAAATCTATATCATCACAAGTGAGCTGCAAACACCAAGGACACAACTTCTTCTCTTTCGTCCTTCTTCCCTGTCGCAGTCCTAGTAGGTGAAGCCCTATCTGGTTTCTCACTGCCTGAGGTGGTGAGAATTGCCCGGCTGAAAGAAGGTCTGTCAGTCCTCGAGCTCTTCCATGGAGACACCTTGGCTTTTAAGGACCTGGCCATGACCTGCACTGTGCGCTTCCTTGACTACTTCCTGCGAAAACAGAACCGCAGAGCTACTGTTATTGTTGGTAAGACCTAACACCTATGATATAGTGATAAAAATAAGGAACTATTTTTTGTGGACTTTTTTTTTTATGCCTTTCCGCTGGTGATAGCTGTGGAAAGAATGAACTGATTAGATTTTGGTGGTCAAGGGTCAAAGGTCAAGGTCTATATGAACTCATCTGTCTCATTCTTGTAAACGTGATATCTCAAGAATGCCTTCAGGGAATTTCTTCAAATTTGGCACAGACGTTCCTTAGGACTCAAGCATGAAGTGATTAGATTTTGGTGGTTAAAGGTCAAGGTCACTGTGACTTTGTCTGTTCCATTTTTGTGAATGCCTTATCTATCTATAACACCTTGAGAGAATTTTTTCAAATTTGGCCCAAATGTTCAGTTGGACTCAGCAATGAACTGATTGGATTTTGGTGGTCAAAGGTCAAGGTGAAACTGACCTTGCTTCCGTCTTATTCTTGTGAACATGATATTTGAAGAACACCATAGGGGAATTTCTTTAAATTTGACACAAATGTCCACTTGGACTGAAGAATAAGCTGATTCGAATTATATGGTCAAAGGTCAAGGTCAGTCTGACCACACAAAATACGTTTTTGGCCATAACTCAAGGATTCATTTACTAATTATGACAAAATGAAATTTATATCCAAAAGGTCAAAGGTCAACTTCACTGTGACATCATGATGCTCTGCATAAAACACTTCTGGCCCTAACTCAACATCATATCTCAGGAACAGAAGGGGAGACGTTTGGTCAGATACTGAATTGGTGACACTAATCTTGGGTGTCCACCTTGAAACTGTGCTGATTGTATAGATCTTCTTTGCTTTCGGGGGAAGATGTGTGTGAAGCATCAGTGTTTTCACAGACATGAAAGTAAACTGTAAGAGTTGTAACTGAAACTGGAAAATAACACATGAATATAAGGATTGGGAGTCGTTACAAAGCACATACGTTGACTTTTTTTGGGCAGTACTGGGAGTTGTATCCAAACCTGTATCCAAATCAACTTAAGAACAAAAGAATAGGCTGCATCCTAATTTTAACAAAACCAATTATTACCAACTAAAACACATATTTTTTTATATTCAAATCTGTCATTCAACATCTGGTTACAAATCTGTGTTATTTGTACAAAAGACCCAGCAACAACTTTTTTCACTGATTAGAATTAGATTTTTTTTCTTTTCATGATCTTTTATTCCCCTTATGAACTTTTAATATGAATAAGAATTGAAGTCAGGGTGAGTCTGTCATTACAATCATCACAAACTACAAAAGAACACCCCCCATCATCTTAATCTCTTCTGCTGCAGGTTTGAGAGGGACAAATTGGTACCCCTCAACCACTCTCTGTTTTTGGAAACGAAAGTGCCAATTCACTGTTGGCACTAGTCAGCCCTTGTTGGCCCCATAGTCTCCTTTTTTTTGCCAATTCAGCATGTTGAATCAGGGTTAGAGCCAACGGAGCCCAGCAGTGATTGAAATCAGTTCAACCAGGGCTGACACATAGAGGCAGACAACCACTCATGCTTACATGCACACCTATTGGCAATTCAAAGTCACCAATTAAACTAACTTGCTTGTGTTTGGGCTGTGGGAGAAGGCCAGACAACCAGAAGAAAACCCACACTCACACATCCACCCCTCTGCCCTCCCTAAATGGATTTTCTTGTTCTACAATACTATCCCTACATCCTCCTTGCTCCCACCAGTCCTACAAGGTCTTTATCCCGTGAATGTAATCATACACAGTTTAGTTGTTTTCAAACTGAAGAGAGGACAAAGAGGAAGAAAGTTATCTGTTTTTCTGTTCTTGTTCAGGTGTTTCACTGTGGACAAATTTCTCTATGAAAATGTGGGCGCATGTTGTTTTCACACGTTTTGAAAATGAGTCAGCATGGTGTAGGCATAGTCTTCTGCTTCAAGAAATATTGAAGTCTTTACATACATTTCCCAAAGCAGTGCTTAAGAGCAAGTGCAGGTGTGTACTGTCAAGACCTTTTTATGTTTGCATTTCTGTGGTTCTGAATCTGAATAATTTTCAAGTAATGTGGGGTGTCAGACTGTCTGCAAGCCATGCTGAATATTAAAAATCACAGAAAATTAATGTAATAAACCAAACGCATGATAGAATTGTTTGAAACTTGGCATTGTTTAGTGTGAAAAGGACGCTCAATGTTCAGTCAGGACTGTAAATATCCTTTACTTTGAGTACATTCCTGCTTTCTAAAGGAAGCCAGAAGAACCAATACTACACAAAGTGTCAGAGTTAGTATCATAGGTGATAACTGTAATGAGTCTGAATCAGTCAACATGTGTTTTCCTCTCCAGGTACATCAGGGGACACAGGTGGCTCGGCTATCCACAGCGCCAAAGGTCTCAGTGGGTTGGAGGTGTTGGTGGTTTACCCCCGAGGACGCATCACTCCAGTCCAAGAGAAACACATGATCACCTGCCTGGAGGATAATGTCCATGTGTTTGCAGGTAAACCTAAAGAGGCTAGAGGACTAATGGCTTTTTTTCCACAATCAAGCAATCATAATCAAATCACGTGTATTTTTACCTTTGTAGCTGATGGCAGCTCTGATGACATAGATCAGCCTCTGCGCCGTCTCTTTGCTGACCAGGAGCTGGTCAGTTCTCACGGCCTCATGAGCCTCAACTCAGTCAACTGGTCCAGAGTCATGATCCAGCTCGCCCACTTCATCTATGCTTACCTGGAGCTCAGTAGTATGGAGCAGGCAGAGGCTGAAGGGGAGCTGCCTGAGCTGGAGGTGGTGGTGCCCACTGGAGGGGCGGGAAATATTGCAGGTGGGTTGATTACTGCTGGTAGGGAATTGGATTAAATGATTACACCCCTAAAAAATCCATCTTTGATTATTAATATTCACCTTGAGGTTGAGTAGTCAATGATCAGGTTTGAAATGTGGCTGATATGGAAGCAAACAAAAGACATAAGAATTCTAATTCTGAATACTTACCATTGAAATTTTAGCACCACTGAATTCATTGAAATGTTTTTGTTTTTAGAACCATGTATCAAAATTCATTTGTTCTGAATTTACCTTAGTGAAATCAAAATATTAGTTCTCAAGATTTGCTATTTTGAAATTAAAAAAGATTTTTCAACTTAAATTTTTGGATCTAAATTTGACCAATCAAATGTGACTGATGTTCTATTTGATTTTTTACTTGAACTCAAATTTGAGAAACCTGAATCTATTTTTTGAAAATGTAAAACTTGAATTTTTGGATCTGAATTTGTGAACATTGACAAAAACATATTCCAATTCAGCTGATGAAATTGCAAATCAAAAAAATTCATATTTTAATTTCAAAGAGGTGAATTCAGAACGAATAAAGTCAGATACTTGGACTTCACAGTAAAAAAAAAATCAATGCTAAGAATTTAGTTGCTGTGAAAGTTAAAATACTTGTGGCTCTCATTTGCTTGCATAGGTTAACACAGTAGGTGCTCCCTAGTGGGGGGCATTTCCCAGTCAGCTTGGATTCACAAGTTACAGTGGATTCTAACTGACACTCAATCATAGTTAGAAGTAAAAAAAAAAACATTAAAACATCCATAGAAATTAAAAATTTAAAAAATAAATACAACATTTGAGGAGGAGGACACAGAGGTAGGTATTAAGCTGTGAATGTTCTGACACATTTAACATACAGATGGACCACAGAGAGGTGCATTGTGCTGCAGGAGTGGTGTGAGAGGTTTCTGTGGATGTTCTGATACTTTATCTGTCATGAATTTGAATCACATTTGAATTCAAACTGACTACTGTTTCTGAAGGAGCAAGCTACACACTTCTCAGAGCCACCCACAGGGATGTGTTTTTTTTAATTTGGTACTCAAAAGAAAGATCAATCAACAATCAATTCCTGCATTATAAGGCATTTTTTTCTCAGCATTTCTTTTTCTGAAGGTTTTTGGGTTTTCAGACAGAAAAGCAACCAAGTCTTTACATTTGTGAAGCTGAAACTAGCTAATTTATTAGTAAATCCAATAATAATATATCTATTTCATAGGATTAACATATATCTAGGGATGCACAATATTGGATTTTTTGCAGATATCCAATATGCCGATATGCCGATATATAACAACTCATTTGGCCGATTTGACAGATAACGATACATCCAATTTTTTTCCCCACCAAATTTTAGTGATCATCAAATCTCTATGTAGTGGAATGAACTTCATATTATGCATGCATACTTCTATTGTGATGGCCCATCAACAGATGGAGACATGAAATACAGTACTTTTCAATGTACATAATATTCATCCATGTTGGCTGATACTGATAGTGCATTTTAAAGTGGATATTGGTCGATACTAATGACATACTGATATTATTTTGCATCCCTACATGTATAATTAAAAAAAATACAAAAATCACTTATAAAAACTCACTAAAAAGTTGTGACCAAGATGATGTTGTTAGCGCTCACTATCATAGAGACAGTATTTCTAAATGACCACAAACCTGTCTAAAGCATTTCTTTTCAGCTAACATGTATTCAGATACATTATATCTGTGTTATCACTTGTCAGTTATAAAAAAATTATTAAATAAGTAAACGACTTATTGTTTCAGCATTAATTCATACAATATCACTTCCTAGAGTCAAAGTTTTTACAACAAAGGACTTTTGTCATATTGTTGAGCTGTGTAATTGAAAGGGACAGTTCACACCCTAATCAAAAATCAGTGTTTTTCTTTTTCTTCTTACCTGTAGTGCTATTTATCAGTCTAGATTGTTTTGATGTGAGGTGCAGAGTATTGGAGTTATTGGCTGTAGACATATCTGCTTTCTCTCTAATGTAATGGTGCTTGTGGTGCTCAAAGCACAAAAAAAAAACAAAAAAAAACTGTAAAGCTTCAATTAAAAGCCTAGTCCCGATTAAACGCACAGTTCTTTTTACTAGCCCTACGAATTTTGACAAATAAACGGCTGGTTGCCAAGCAGCTCATTTTTTTAATAGAAATTCTTCGGCTGTATAAAAGCAGGTTGTTGGCATCTTCAGATTATGTGTCCATTCCTTAATTACCCGTTAAATTATTCATATTCCTTTATTCTGTAAGGGTCCTCAGATCAAAAGAATCAAAAGGTTTTTTTCAGAGAAAATGTATCTAAGGTGTGATTATTGTTTTAACAGGAGAAAGCGTTGTTGTGTCAGTATGCAGGCTGCCATAATCCTCTTTTATGCACTGTCTGTCAGAGCTCAATCAAATGAAAGATTTATAATTGATATATTATCTGAAGCTTAATTTTTATACAAGTAATATTCATACTGGTTTTAATAAACAATTTGATATTTTACATCTTTGCTGAGTTTTTGTGTGAAAAGAATTAAAGGCCTCTCCCATACAGACGCCTGTCCGTAATATAGGCCTGTTGATTTCAGTGATTTAAGCAAATGGAAGTTTTACGGGTATCTGAAAAACTCAACAGCAATGTCTCTTTCCTAAAATCATGAATCTATAGACCTTGTTGTGAGCAGTGTCATAGGACCTGTTTTCTTTCCACCAAACTACACCTGCAAACCGCATCACTGCGCAGAGGGAAACTACTCATGGACAAGAGGCTTGTGCTTGTGATGCGCGAGATCCTCCTCGGCTGAGCTGTAACATTAGGTAGCTCAGTGGTGCTAGGTGAGCTAGCAATAAAGGCACGCTTTCTTCTGTGTGCTGATATGGTTGGTGGGTGTAATTCTGTAGAAAGAAAATAGTTCCCACATGAAACTACTCCCAAAACCTGCGTCATGATTCCTGGGAAGAGACATTACTTTTGAGTTTTTCTGATGTTTTTTTAGGTGCTTTGAGCACTGAAAGCCGAGTGCCATCTAGTTCCATTATATTGGAGAGAAGGCAGACATTTCTACGGCTGATATCTTCAACACTCGGCAACGCACACCAAAACAATCTAGACTGATAAATAGCACTACAGGCAGGAGGAAAAATATTTACCTTTAATGTTAGGGTGAACTGTCCCTTTAATGCAGTCATTAATCATTTTTCCAAATGATCTTAACCATAATATGCTTCTCCTTTATCTCTTTATTTATCTGTCCCTCCCTCCCTTTCTATCTGTCTGTGTTTCAGCTGGCTACATAGTAAAACAGATGGGGTTGCCTCTGAAGTTGGTGGCCATGGTGAATTCTAATGACATAGTGCACAGGACAGTAACCAATGGTGACTTTTCCATGGCAGCTAATGTCACACAAACTTTGGCCCCTGCCATAGACATCCAGGTAACTCAGATACACAGCCTATAGTTACAATTGCTTATATCAATAATATTTTTACAGATGTCAGTCCAAAGATGACTTTAATAAGATCACATTGTTCATCCACACATATATAAAAAGTGTTCTTTTTCAGTCCATTTTAATTCTGTTTTAGGAGGAGCTATATGCTTCACTTATTTCCTGACAGCCCCAGAGCTGAATGAACATGTTCAGCAAATTTCATGGCAGTCTGCCTGTCATGTTATAAGATATCTTGTGTGAAACATTTACATACAGACATGGTGGTAGTTGAGTAAAATGCATAGAACAGGGGTATTCAATCAAAATTCAAAGAGGTCAAGTTACTAAAATGTCCTCCCAGCAAAGGTCCGAACCCCATAATGTCTTAATTGCATTTTATAGCCTACCCCTGTGTCTCTCAAATAAAATTAACAATGTGCATTTCCGTATCATTTCAACAATATTTATTGTTAATTTTCAAAGTAGGATACTAACATACAGACACACTGAACTTGAATGAAAAACAAACAGCTGTCTTTACCATAAATAAAAATTAGTCCCAGCCATAGACTGTAAATAATGGACGTAGATACTGCAGCGTCAACCAGTGGTTTGTGGACTCCTATTTTGAAGTCTCAAGTTTGGCATTTCGACCGCTGCCATCTTGGCTTTTTGGAGCCAGAAGTGACCATATTTAAGCAAGAGGTGGGCGCTGTGGAGGAGTGAGGGGTGGATCTGATGTGTAACTTAAAGCGAGAATAAAATATAAACAGGTGAGTTCTGTAAAAATTCACCCCCCTTACAGTTATCATGAAAAGGGAATTCAACTATAGAGACCAAAAGTGTTTATTGTTCCAGGCTGTGAACAATGTTTGTTTCTGCTTTAAAGTTGGGCATTTTAACAAGGGGGTCTCTGGGGATTGACTGGCTTTTGGAGCCAGCCTCAAGTGGCCATTAGAGGAACGGCAGTTTTTGGCACTTGGAGTTGGCTTCTTTTTTCAGCCTTGGTCCTGGCACAAAGAATCCAAGACACCATTTCAAGCAAAAGAAAACATGACAGAAGCTTTTGAAAAAAATACATAAGAAAGTGCTCTTTTTTGTACTCCCTTCCTTTCCTTGTAAGAGGAATTGACCTGTAATTGCCCTGCTAGTAGTTTGACTCTTGGCTTGAAATGAGTCGGTGAGTCTGGAACTGTACGTAGTTTTAATAATGTTCAAAGTAAAGAAAACTGAATTACAGCTGTAAGTCAATGAAAACATGGCCAAGGTGTGTTGTGCTACTTTGGTTAGAGCAGGGAAAACAGTCTCAGACAGTCTGTAGCCACAAAGTAGCAGATCGTTTGCTCCATGCTGTCATCTCTCCTACTCTGTTGTTGTCTATAGCAAACCGTCTATGCACTGTAAACAATCGATTTGATTGGCTCAATTGAGTGAGGCTGTTGCCATATTAACTGGATCAGCTGTGCCTGTGGTCTGACCATAAAAATGAAACACTCTGTAAAGATGATCATTTATTTTCTGTAATTCATCAGAAATGGGTCAGGGGTGAGGATAAAACTGTCACTCGATCAGGTCCGGACCACGTTTCACCATTTGGTGATGCCTGTCAAAGACTGTCTAAAAAGGAAAGGGATCAACCTCTGAGGAGAACAAATCTGATCAGTAACATGCTGCAGTTAGCACATTAGATTATGAGTACAAGTGCAAATTTCTGTCCTTTGTTGGCACTAGGTGGCATTGGTTAGCATTGACGCTTCACATAGAGAGGGGTCCCTGGCTCAAACCCTGAGGTGGGGGAGCCCTTCTGTGTGGAGCATATTCTCCCTGTGTCAGCGTGGGTTTACTCTGGGTACCACGTCTTCCTCCTACGGTCCAAAGACATGCAGGTTAGGTTAATTGGTGACTCTAAATTTGCTCTAGGTGTGAATATGAGTGTGAATGGTTGTCTCTCCCTATGTGTCAGCCCTGTGATAGTCTGGTGACCTGTCCAGGGTGTACCCCACCTCTCACCCAATGTCAGCTGGGATAGCTTCCAGCCCCTTGCGACCCCTAACAGGATAAGCGGCACAGCTAAGCGGCTACAGAAAATGAATGATTGAATGAATGTCGGCACCAGAGGAAAGGCAAGACATTAGGATTCATCCTCTGGGACAATGACTTTCCATACACTGGTAAATGGCAATCTGGCCAGTGGATGTTACGATATCTTGTTGTAGACCAAACTGTTGGACAGAATGGCCAACACATCCACACACATCACTATCCATACAAAATTATTAATTTAAATGTCTACCATGTGTGTGAAAGTTGTATTGACATGGTTGGTCTCTCAGCATATTGTGTCACAATGCTTGATTTTTGTCCTGTAGGACCCATACAACATGGAGCGAGTGTTCTGGCTGCTGCTGGGCAGAGATGGAGCTACAGTGAAGAGCATGCTGGAGGAGTTTCAACAATCACATAGACACTCTCTGCTGGAAAACCACCGCAAACTAGTACCAATCATACAACATTTACTACACTTGCTATATATATACTCTCATGATCATTCTTTATGTGTCTAGTAGGACTACACCCCCCATCTACCACTCTAACATTTTATGATCTTTCCTTCTGTTGTACCTTTAGCTGTCACAAGTTTTATCAACTGGAACAGTAAGTGATGAAGGGATCCTGGAGACCATGAGGAGATGCTGGGAGGAAAACCAGTATGTCCTGTGTCCACATACAGCTGTGGCTGTATGGCATCACTACCACTGTCCTCACAACCCCGCGCTCAACAGGTTAAGTATAGCTTATTCATCTTTTTAGCTGCACACACACAAGACATTTCTGACTTCACTGTAAGACATAAACCAACAGGGTCTCTGAAGTTGTCTAGCCTTAAGGAGAGCAGTCAGTAAGCTGAAAGAAAGATGCAAACAAGCACAAACGACCGGAAGAAGAAAAGAGGTTTTCTGAAAAGCTCCAAAATACAAACAATCAATTTAAATTTAATAAATTTTAGACCAGTCACAACAGTCACACATCAGGCCTGGTGTCTACAACCATGACAGCAGCTTTGTGAAGCTATACTAAGGCACAGCAGTGCTCTGGACTAAATGCTAACATCAGCATGCTAATATGCTGACAGTCAGTACATTTACATGCACATTTAAGTCGAGCTGCAGTTATAGCTCGACTAGGCCATTTAATTGGACTACTGTCCTTGTCCCAGTGTACAAGCACAGGAAGGGAATCAATTTATTGACTAAAGTATGTCTGACTTCATTACGATAGGTGACAATATGCCCCCTTTCAGCTTGTTAGTACTGGACCTTTTTCTGGTTGACCTATTACATCACAGACCAAACAATCGACAAACAGGTTAGCTACAGTTAGCTAGCAGCAAACTGGTAACGTGGTGGACAACTTTAAAGCTCTGTACAAGGAGACACAGTATGAACTGTGTCTCCTCGTCAGTCCAAAACTGCATGGCACTGGATGTTGATTTTGCCATGTTGTTACCGGTTTCTTCTTCTGTTACACCTTTAATGCTATTTGACTTCGAGGTTAAAGCCTGGGGCGGATACTGTGGACCATACGCAAAGCACCTAGGTCAGATGGGTCTGATTGACTGTATACATGCAGGAGTCACTCCCAATCACAATATCTGGGTGTGTTAGTCTGGCTTTCAGATATTTGATTTAGTACAATTTTAGTCGGACTAACATGTTTACATGTTTATTACCATGGTCACTGTCTTGATTTAGTGTGTTAGAATGCTAGTGCTACCAAAAAAACCCAAGACAATGTACAATTTTAATTTAATTTAATTCTAATTTTATACACTTTATTAAATCCGCAAGGGAAATTTCAGTGTTTACACTCCGTTGTCATATACACTCAGGTCCGAATACACACACATACACAAACGGGACCTATACATGTATTAAATGGAGACATTTCAGAGTGAGGGGGCTGCCCATGAATGGGTGCGCTGAGCAGCTGGGGGGGCCTTGCTCAGGGGCACCTTGGCAGTGCCCAGGAGGTGAGCTGGCACCTCTCCAGCTACCGCTCTGGGCAGGGACTTGAACCCATGGACTGAGCTACTGCCGCCCCAGTTGACCTTACTCAGCTTACTGTAATGAAGGTCTTATCCAGTTTTCTAAGTAGATATTGAAACTCTTTTTGCAGGTGTTATATTGCAACTGCATCTCCAGCCAAGTTTCAGGCAGCAGTGCAGAGGGCTGGCCTGACCTTTGACCTACCTGAGGCAGTACTGGTGTTGGACAAGTTGGCCACCCGTTACCAGAACCTGGAGCGGAGCCCAAACTGGTGCAAAGACTGGGAGGACAGACTGAGAGAGAAGATCCAGTCTGTGAGTTCAGTCAGGAAAAACAAAGGGACTTACTACAGCTGATTATGACAGATGTTGTTATATTGTAAAACCTGACTGGACATTAAACTATAAAGGTGAGGCCAGGTGACTAAGGCTGCTTGTCCTTGATCTATGTGCTTCCTTATCTGGATGTAGTAAAATATGTTGATTGGAAAGTCCTCTTGGTGCCTCTTTGATGGACTTTGATCTGTAGTGTCATATGACTAATGTTCAGTCATCCTTTCACAACTGTAACACAAATGTAAATGAATGCTAAGAAATAAATGCTAGACAGGACTGCTTAATCAATTACCTGATCCATTTGGAAGTGTTGTTATGTCAAACATATGTGCATCTAACTATCCATATATATATGTAAGCTGTAACTATGTATATCTCACCTTCCCTTCTATTTTATTTTATTTTGCTTTCGTTGTAGATTTTGATTTATTTTTTATTTATTTATTTTTTCCTGTTTATGTTGGGTTTTTTTTGGTTTTTTGGTTTTTTTTTGTTTTATTTGTCTTTTTTTTTACATTGCAATCATGAATTACTCTCTCAGCAGGTAAAGATACTCTTGGTAGTTATTTATTTTCTCACAAGGCCCTTGGAACTTTGTACTTTAATGTTATATTCTATAGTTGGCTCATACCTGCTAAAACAAGTGATGTGTTTTTGTTTTCTTTTTTGTTTGGTTTCATCTGGGTCTGTAGCTGTCACTGTCCTTTTCTTTTTGTCTCTGTTTAGTTTTCTTGTTGTTGTTGTTTCGTTTCTGTCTTTGTCTTTGACTTGTTTGTTTTATAAATAAGAAAATTCCAAAAATAAAATTAAAAAAAAAAAAAAAAAAAAAAAAAAAAGAAATAAAATCAAACTGTGAGTTTAATTTTCTTAAGACAGTCATTAATTTAATTGCACAAATTTGACACATATAAGGTGCACTCACACACACCACAGGCAATTATTTTTTTTTAAAAAGCCAAAGGAATCTACTTGCTACTTTTTCCTCCCCTTCATTTCTCTCTTGTCCTTTCTTACTGGTGCGTTTATGTTTAAAAGACATGACTGCTCGCCGAGCTTGCAGATGTGCTCAGCTTGTCAGTCTTGATAGATTTTGCGCCTAAATTAGCTACCGTATTGTATTGTCCTTTCACATCAAATACAGACTTGACATTAGACAATGTTATCATACATGTAACTCAACAATCATTGCATACCTGTATATGACAAAAATATCAAAGAAAATAAGAAACTATTCATTTGATTAAACTGGTTTATTCATAGTGTATGTAGAATAAGCATATAATTTGTTAGATTTCTACTGACTATTTTACCAAAAAAAAAAAGAAGAATCATATCAATCATATCAGAGATGGGTTGGCATTTTTGAGGGTATATAGCCTATAGCAAATGGCACTATTTTTGATTTAATGTGAGTTCTTTGGACACAGGTGTAGTTCTGAGGTGGCAATCTGAATCATTTGCAAGGGCCCCCCCCCACCCCATGGGCCTCAGTGCAACAGCACTGCCTGCACTATCTATATTTACACCCCTACACATGCCATTCAAAAGTGTCTTTCTGTAACTGACTGATATTTACCCTTCAGGAATACAGCTCATGTTCTTGTCTACCTGTACTTACAATGAGTGCAACAGAAACATTTTACTATATCCACCACCTAAAACCGTGACAGAAATGCTGAATGACAGGTGAGTAAGGGTGTTTTTAGGCATGCGTCTTATCTTGAAAGTCACTGGAGGGACATTTATGCAATTTTGCCTGTTGGTTTACTTTATTTTCATTTCTCATTCCAAACATATCCATATAAAAATACATATGCAGCAGAATGAAGTGTAGTTTCTCTCAGCAGCAAGACAGAAAATATAAAAAGAAAACATCCTTGTTTGAGGGATTAAATACAGAGTACGGTTTTTAGACAATCGTGTTAATGTTGATGTTCATAAATCACTTAAAAGGTAGAATTGGAATCATTGTTGATTTGCTTCTGTGCCTGCTTCTTCCTATTATCTGATCAAATTATAACTAATACAGTGCAATCAATCCTTTTACAGCAGACATTTTGACGCATCATTTTGGGAAAAGCACAGGTGTTAATGATCACTTATGATAGCTCAGTTCCATTGAAGCATCCTGGTAAACCATGAAAGTTAAATACATGCACATTACCAGGACCCTGAAAACAGCATAAGTAAATGAAATGATGCTAAAATGTTCTTGAGGTAACAAAATCAAAAAGTACTCATTGTGCAGCAGAATGATCTCTGTCAGTTCTTTATATACTTTTGGATGATTTAATTTATAGCACTGCATAATACCAAGCAATCACAAGATATGTTTTGAATGTAAAATCTTAATTTGGAGTACCTGGTGGTCTAAATGCAATATTTACCTCTAAAATGTAAAGGAATATGAGTATAAAGCAGCAGAAAGCAGAAATATTTAAAATACAGTTTTGAGGCACTTGCACATTACTTAATTGTAACTTATGTACAGTACTTAGTTATTTCCACAGTTGCTGTTATGAATGTTATTAGTTTGACCTGTGCTCATTCTACTATGACATGTCAAATTTTCTGCTGTAAATGAGATCTATCGTGCATACACGTATGTGCAGTGGTGGCCATACTTGAGTAAAAGTACAGATATCTTACTAGAAAACAACTTTGGTAGGAGTTAAAGTCGCCTATTAGAACATGACTTGAGTAAAAATCTTAAAGTATCTGACATGTTAACTGTACTTAGGTATCAAAAGTAATTTTATGATATTAGGTGGACTTAAGTATTGAAAGTAAAAGTACAAGTAAATGCTGCTAATAAAAAAGCAAGTGGTCAGAGTTTTGAGAATTCTGAAGTTTATTTTTTCGTAAAATGTATATCACCATAAAAATGGAGTATGCATTACATTTGAAGAAAAATTAGGTGTTTTTTTTAACAACTTAAAGGATTTAAAGAACAAAATCCAGTTTTTCCTTCTCTCCCACTATTCCATTTGTCCATCCCTCCCTTACTCCCTCCCTCCTTCCTCCCTTCCTTCCCTGTTTTGTAGTAAGTAACTAAGAGTAAAAGTGAAAGTTGACAGAGGCTCCCAAAAAATACTTAATCACTGTAACTAAGTATCATTACTTCATTACATTACACCACTGTGTATGTGTAAATTATACTGTAAAAAGGAAATGCAGTGATAACAGTGCATAAAAAGCAGGTCTATGGGAGTATGGCATAATTTTGACAAAAGTTGGCCAACTGATTTAATGGACTTTCACAATGCTGAGACTGTTAATTATTAACTAAAATTATCTGCAGGGTTGGAGTTCAGTTTATCAAATTACCATTAGAACTTAGAACTTCATAGTATGATTTCAGTCAAATTATGCATTGCTTATAATATAATCCTACAATACATTAGTTCATGTTATTGATGTATTTACTTCATTTCAATAGGCCTGTTTACATATGATACATTTTAGGTCCAGGGTCTAGCCTTGGGGTGGTGCCATAGCTCATATAGGGGTCCTTAGACATTGTTACATAAGACTGAAGATTGCTGTTTGCACTGACTAGTTGAACTTGATGCCTGTGCAGCAACATATCTAAGATGCATGCACAGTAATTAGCTGAATATCATTACTTAGACAGTAACTGATGAAATAAACTTAAGGAGTTGTAATGATTTTTTTTAGGTATTTTGTTCCAGTACAAACACATGTTAAACAAACTAATGAGTTACGCAAAAATAAACAGAAAAATATATTCATAGGTGTAATGGAAAAATAGGTTTTAATACGTGTTCGAGGTGAAAGGAAAACAGAACATCCATTGCCCCTGAATCCCTCAGCGATATTCTGTGTTTTCCAAGGCCACTTGAATGCAGCACGAGGTTTGACAGCCAAACATGGCGGCCGCTGGCTAGAGCAACCAGCCAACACCTTCGTCTTTTATTATTATTGGCAGCTGTCAGGAAATAACCAGGGCCGGTAAGGGTTCACAGAGAAAGGCTGTGAACGGCTGTCGCCCATTTTTCGCCTTTCCTGGTTTTTATCCAGCCGTGTTCCGGTATGTAAAAGGTGGTTTGTGTGCCACGGTGGACGCAGAACAGGAGTGAAGTGACACAACAACAGTGGACTGAAGGCGGACAGTTTGTTTCTCTTGGGTTTCTTCACCTTTCTGCTGATATGTTTCACAGGTAAGACACGGTGCCACGTTTTATCTGTAGCGTTACTCGGTCATGTCTGCTTGCTTGTTTCAGTGTTGTTTTATTTACGGCTGTGTGACTGTCAGCTGACGCGTCGCTCTTGGCAGAATTTAAATGGCACTTAGAGATAAGAAATGAAGAGAGAGTACCTGGTTGTTTTGATCAAAGAAAGGGACTTTAGCGAGCTTATGTGTCCTCCTCTCTTGAAAGACAACCATCCACATTAGCCCGGACACATTACCATAATATGGACCTTGTATTCTGGCCCATACACTCATCTGTTAAAATTTTTTTCTCGCAATAATAAAACCCTCTGCCTTAAACAAAAAAGAACCATGGGAAATCAAACAGCCACCCATTGGCTTTCATAGCATCCTCTTGATTGTATAATTAACTTCTACACTTTGAAATTATGGCTCCACCCACGGGTGATTTATAGGGGTGGTAATGCGATATGCTGAGTATTAAAACAAAATATATTGTGTTATATCGCGATTTATTACGTTTTTTCCAACTGCAAATTATTTCCCAAAAGGAAAACTTTGTCAACATCAGTTTTACCTCATAAAATAAAGTTTTCAGTCTGTTCATCTGACTTCAGTCATTGTTTGTGATGCAAAGCACTCAGACACCATCATAAAACCTCGCTGAAATGCTGCATGCATTTGACAAACTGAACTGTTGAGAGCTGTGTCCGCATACTCGGCACAAAGTCAAACATGTTCCCGGTGGGTGTTGGCGCCCAATATAATAATATACGGTGGTGGAAAAAAGTTTTCGGACACCCTTAAAATTTTACACAATCTCAAATATTATCCTGAAATATTTGTGGAAAAATCTTTTTTGTGTTTCAAAAGGTGTGGCTGCATTAGACAGACACAAACAAATACAAATGATTTTTTTTGTGTATTGTTTACAAGAAAAACTAACAAAACTAGATTCTTGACAGTTTCAATATGTCAGTTCTCAACATTGTTGGTATCAAAGTCAACAAATAACAGAGAATGTGTTCAAAACTGAACAAAAAATAAATAAACCATCACATCATCAAATTAATATTTAGTAGTCCTGCCATTAGCACGCAGTAGAGCTCTCATCCTTGCTGGCATGTTCCCCACGAGCCTTTCACACTGTTGAGGGGTAGTCTTGTCCCATTCTTCTTGAATTAATGCTTTTAATTCTTCTAAATTCTTTGGTTGACGCTTTGAAACAGAGCTTTTGATAATCCACCACAGATTTTCAATGGGGCTCATGTCCGGGGATTGAGGTGGCCACTCTAAGACCTGGATACTGTGCTCCTGCAGCCAATTTCTATTGGCCCTGGATGTGTGGCAATCTTGTTGAGACATCCAGTTTTGACCTCGACGGAACAGTTCATGTGCAGAAGGGAGCATGTGGGTCTGAAGAATGGCACAATACTTGGCAGAGTTCACTGTGCCATCACAGACAATGAGATGACCAACACCAGCAGCACTCATGCATCCCCAAACCATGATACTGCCTCCACCATGCTTGACAGCGGGTACTGTACATGCTGGAGATAATGCTTCGCCTGGCCTTCTGCGTACCCTCACATTAGCAGGAGAAAGATAAAGCTGGAAACTGGACTCATCTGACCACAGAATCTTCTTCCAATTCCTGGCTGTCCAGTTCTTGTGTGCTTGGGCCCAACAACGCCCGGCTAACCTCTGTCTCTCATTGATCAGGGGCTTCTTGACAGCCTTGTAGGACCTTAAGCCATGATCTAAAAGTTGGCCACGCACAGTGCGGGTGGAACACTAGACACCAGTTTGGTTTGACCACTGCTGCTGAAGCTCCTGTGATGTCATTTGGCTGTTTTCCCTGCACATGCGAATCAGGATGCGGTCATTTCTTGCTGAAGAAACCCTTGGACACCCAGATCTTGGTTTGTCTTCCAAGCTGTTGGTTCATCTGTATTTCTGCAGAGTGTATCCAACTGCTGAAGGACTGTATCTGCACTTCCTGGCTATCTGGCGGTAGCTGTACTCTTCCTGGCTGAGAATCTGTATCTTCAGGCATGTTTCCTGCGTTATGTTCCTTGTTTTAGCCATTTTTGTCTCTGAAGAACTTTCAAATGTGCTGGCTTTATATAGACACGAAGCACGGCAACAAAAATTGTGTCTTTTAATAAAAAGCACGACCTTCATTAGTGGATCACTGGTGCCAAAATGACCCAATACTCAAAATTTCTTATGTATTTTTATGGAACCAATCAATTTTAATTTTTGAATGGCTTTTTTGGGATTTGTTTAGTAATTTGGCTGTGACTGTACTAAAAGAAATTGCACTTGAAGACCTAAGAGTGATTGTTAATGCAATATTTCACAAATGCATGGGGTGTCCGAAAACATTTTTCCACCGCTGTATAATAATATTGTTGGCAATAAAACAATGGGTTGCTCCCTTTAGGTTGGGATAGAGTTGCTGCCCTAAGTGAAGGACTTCAAGTAACTAAGGGCCTTGTTCATGAATGAGGACTAAATGGAGTGTGAGATGGATCTGCGGTTTGGTGCGTCATCTGCCAAGAATGATATCGCAGATTCAAGCAGCCGATTTGAGTTTCACCCGTAGGGTGACTAGGCTCAGCCTTAGAGATAGGGTGAGGAGCACATCTGGAGAGAGCTTGGAGTAGAGCTGCTGCTCCTTCACATTGAAAGTGGGCAATTGAGGTGGTTCAGTCATCTGATCAGGATACCTCCTGGGTGCCTCCTGTAAGAGGTGTTGTGGGCACATCCAACTGGTAGGAGACCTCGGAGCAGACCCAGAACACAGTGGGGGGATTATATATCTCATCTGACCTTAGAACACCACGGGATCCCCCAGGAGGAGCTGGGACGAGTTGCTGGGGAGAGGAACGTCTGTAGTACTTTGCTCAGCCTGCTGCCCATGTGACCTGGCCCCAGATTCAGTGATGAAAATGGATGGATGGGTGGATTGAGGCATTGATAGGCAACAGGAAAACAGTGGGCTCTATCTATGAAATAGGAGAAGTTCATAAGCATGTCCCTTCCAAGGGCTTGCCATTGAGTCAAACTTGGGAAGTGAACTAAAGGGTACTGTACTGTAGGGAGGCAGATTCTAGGAGCTTAGCTTTATGACTTCAGGGTTGGTGAACCTCCTAAAATGATCGCCTTCTCTGCAGCCCTCGACAGTCAACTGTTCAAGTTGTTCAGGAACAAATAAATTCATGTCGTTTGTTTGGCACAAATACAAAATATTCTCTGGTTGCAGCTTCTTGAACAGGCTTAGTCAGTATCAAGGTATACTGGGGTATTTGGAAATCCCAAAAGTATGATTTTCAATAACGTCAAAAATACAGACGGTCTTCTTTTTATTAAACTGATGCGGAGATGCTGTATTTTGGTGATGTATTGTGGTACACAGCATGCGCCACCAGAAGTCGGTCTTTACTGGTGGAACAGGCAGCTGAGCTGAGAAAAATGGTGACTGCGAGTGGTGGGGATAATGTTACAGGCCTATGAAAAAAGAAAAATCTCTCTGCCTCTGTTTGGGAGTATTGCCACATACAGTATAATTTAATCTTGAGATGACTTCTTCCAACTACAAAAGCAGTTTATGACCTACATGATTTTATTCAACACATCCTCTTTGTTCAGCCCACTGACATGTCGGTATCTGTTACAGCAACAAGTGTCATTGGGTCTTCCAGTAAGAATGGCACATATTTCCTATCTATTCATTGTTTTATGGGCCATACATATTTAAGATATACTAAGACTTGTCTAAGTAGGCTAATTGCATAGTATAAACACAGCATTGTAGGCTAGACAGTGACATACATGCTACAGTCAGTAAATTTACATGTACAGTCAAGTCGAGCTACGGTTACAGCTTGACTAGGCCATTTAATTGGATTTCTGTCCTTGTCCCAGTATACAAGCACAGGAGCGGAATTGATTTATTGACCGAAGTATGTCCAACTCTGCTACGATAGGTGGCGAAATGCCCCCTTTCAGCTTGTTGGTAATGGACCTTTTCCCAGTTGACCTATTATGCCACAGACCAAACAATCAACAAACAGGATAGCTGTGGTTAGCTAGCGGCAAGCTGGTACCATGGTGGACAGCTTTACAGGTCTGTACATTTCATATGTGCTGTACACTTTACATTTGAATTCATGGCTCTGGATGTACATTTCAATAGGTTGTTACGGACTTATTCTGTTACTTCCAGGTCAAAGCCCAGGACGGAAACTGTGGAGCATGCGCAGAGCACCTAGGCCAGTCAGTTTGGGTCTGACTGGCTGTATACACGCAGGAGTAATTCGACTCCCAGTTGCATTATCTGGGTGTGTTAGTCCAACTTTGAGAAATTTTATTCAGTACGATTTCAGTCAGACTAACATGTTTACATGTATTCTAGAAGTTTGATTTTTGTTGGACTAACACAATAAATTGATTTTCTCTAATGTCATGTAAACATTAAGTTTTTTGTTTTTTCTATTTGTTTTTTTTTTTTAAACAAATACTGTCATACACAGTATACCCCAGTGACATTTCAGGAAAGTATAAAGGCATGAAAAAATTGATACCACCCAAGGTTACTATCAAAGATGAATACTTGCCTTGCTGGTTTTCTTAGTCTTCTATAATAATAATTTGAATATCTTTGGGTTTTGGAGTGTTAGTCAACATGCTGTTTGAATAGGTCCACTTAAACTCTGGAAAATTGTACTGGCTAGTTTTCTATATTTTTGATTAAATAATTTATTATATGAGAAAACAATTAACACATAAATCAATGATAAACTGAATCATTATTTGCAGCCCTACACTCCATCAGTCAGGCCTTTATAGAGTATTGACGTAAGCTGTTCTGGGGAGAAGATGTGGAAACCACTTGAAGTTCATCACCTAGCTAATACCATCCTTAGAGTTACACATGGTGGCCATATCATGCTGAGGATGTGCCTGGAGACATAAGAGATAGATACAGAGAGCTCCATGAAGACAACCTGCTTACACAACCTAACCTTTCACTGAGTCATTATTAAAGGACAAGTCTCCATATGGAGTAAACACATATAGATCAGTGTTTGTTCACTATGTGCAGCATGTACCCTGTACAGCACTTTGCACAGCACTATGTACAGCATGTAGCCACTAGCCAGTAGTGGCTCATATTGTACCATAGTTACTAGTATGATATGATTTTATTATTTTCCCAGTGCTGTTA
Organism: Cephalopholis sonnerati; assembly: GCA_019142605.1. NCBI lineage: Eukaryota > Metazoa > Chordata > Actinopteri > Perciformes > Serranidae > Cephalopholis > Cephalopholis sonnerati. The sequence goes on from JAGQAX010000019.1 coordinate 5,344,654, forward strand.
TAATTTCAAAATGTGCTCCCTACCTATTTGTAGAGCAGGTCTTTTTTATTGACATTTGGCTTATGAGGCTTCTGTCAGGCAGGAAACGTTAACTCTTGTGAGTCTAAGCTGAGGCTTATTTGAATATCACACTGCTGCTGGTATTTCGCTGAATGAATGCTGAGATGTGTCTGTACATTTCTAAGAGGGAGCAGCCTGCAGAACTGTCTGATAATCTGCCGCTGTTTGCCTGCTATTTAATATGTTAGGTTTTTTTTACTGAGATGTGATCAGTTTAATACTCTGCTATTCACACTGTCTGTGCAACTTGATGCTGCAGGCTTTACTGCTTTTCAGCTTCCTGGTTTCCAAAATACAATGGCTCAGTGCAGACCCTCAGTACAACTCCTATTATTAGGGATGGGTATGGTTCGAAGGTAGATGGACACACTCTTTCAATACCTTGCTTTGAAAATTATGTACGTTTTTTTCAAACGTTGTATGTCGTTTTGTTCTCAGCAAATTATACAGTGTACATCAGTAAAGATTTACAACTTGAATAATTCGTTCATCAAGATTTGATGTGTGATTAAATTATTTTTTGAGCAGTGTATAAAGCATGTACCTCTGTTTTCATCTGCTTTTCTTTCTCCCAAACATGGATTAAGGAGCACACCAGTAAGGTGCCTGCAGAGCTCCTTCTTCCCCAGATCATGTCTATTGCAGCTGTCCAACACACACACTCTGTAGCATGTGGCATCTGGGTGGAGACAAGCATTCCACAGTTAAATGCCAAACATGCTACAGGTTTCTATGAATGGCCTGTCTAGTAGAGACAGGAAGTAATGTGTCAGCTCTTGCTGTTTGACATAGCTCTTCCTCTGACTGTATTGTAAGCTGATCAAAATCATTTCACGCAGAAATCTTGCTCAACATTCTCTAACAACATGATGTGTCCTTACTCCTTCCTTTGTTTCATGTGATCGGTCATTGTTGTTTTTGCCTCTCCAGGTAATCTTCGGCCTCTCTGTGAACCAGCCCCTCACCCACCCCCTGCTGATGATGTCATCACCACCAGCAAAACCCTCTGCCACTTCCTTCTCCCCTGGGTCCCAGATGCGGCCCTCGGCTGCCCTGGACTCCCTGTCCATGTCCTCCCTCCTGTCTGGGGATTTAGATGATGAAGGTGATGGAGGAAGAGGAGGAGGGGACGAGGAAGGAATGGGAGACCTAGAAGTGAACCCTTATGATGGTTTGCCCTTTTCTTCGCGCTACTATGCCCTGCTGGAAGAGAGGCGTCAGTTTCCCATATGGAGGCTCAGGCAGAGTTTACTGGAGCACCTGGAGAGCCACAACATGTTGCTGCTCAGTGCACCTAATGGAGCTGGAAAAAGCACCCAGGTAACCATGAACCAACAGGGAAAATAACATGTTGTGTATGTAATCACCTGGATTTGTCAAATTCTAAACCTTATATATCCTTAAATTGACAGTGTTTGTGTGATACACACACAAGAAAGAAAAGATGATCTCAACAGTAATACTTACCCATGTTTTTGATAAAACTCTCTTGTTGAAAGGAGTGGGTAATTTGTTAACATTTCACATACCAGGGCCAAGAATTGATTTCTGTACTGATTCAACACCTTACTTTACTAGGATTAACAGTTTTTCATTCAACACAACAAACCAAACATCTTAAATGCACCAGTGTCTATTGACAAAAACAGCTATGTGTTTACAAGATCTCCAAATACAGTGTAAAATTAATTGTTTTCAGACAACATCCAATCATCTGACTTAATTTTAGGTTCTGCAGACACAATTTGAGCTCAATGCACTGTAAATCAAGATAACACGAGCAAATGAAGACAGCCAATCTCTTAACCACTTTGCATTTTTTTAATAAAACAACAGCACATTCATAAAGAAACACATTCAGTAATTTTTTACAACATACTGTATATGTATAAAAATTCATACACAGAATGACAAAACTAAGTTACAATACAATAATAGTTTCTCGGGGACACTCAAAATTAATGACTGTGCTAATCCACCGTAACTTTAAGTCCTTTTGTGGTGATATGTTTAACTGTTGTTTTTCCCTCAAATTTATTTTTTAAAATTTCATTCAAATCAGTTGCATCACATGGTCTACATAATACAGTCCATCACAACAACAAAATATACCCCCCACCCATCCCACCCATAACCAAGAGGGGTCAACCTGCATATTAAGTAGCTCGCAACCCATGAATATACTACACACATTACTAACCAAAGGGAGACATGGCAGGTAATATTAAATAAAATTAAAATAAAAGGAATATATATCTGGAGAAAATGGGAAAAAAATAAATAGATAAATAAAATAAAAATAAAACTTATAATAAAGTCACATGCCCATCATATCTCATACCTGTTCATCACAAACAATGTGCCTCCACTTGTTCTTTACACAGGCACATGTATATTGTCCAGATACCACTCCAGGAGATATTTTTTTGTTCTGTCTGGCATCCTGTATGACATTGTTTCATATGCCGCTACTTTGCCTAATCACCCATCTCTGAAAAGGAGGTTCTCCAGGTTTCTTCCAGTTCCTGAGGATGCTCTGTGGTCCAATCATGATAGCAGTCTGCGTCCAATATTTCAGTGGTTGGGGAAACACTTAAAAGTCGCATACATTAAACTGTTTTATATATAGTAATATCTAAAAATGCATCTATATTTTCTAAACCGATCACGTTTTATATGAGTGACCATGTAAAGACAGAAATGTCATGTCGTCGTGTAAATAAGATAAATAATATAAGGCTATTTATAAAAGGACATGGTATAGACCTGTTCTGTAGGAAAGGTAACCTTAAATGACTTAAATGACAATTTATTCGCATAAAAACGAAAGACTTAAGTACAAATACCTCAGAAATGTACTGAAGTTCAGTACTATAGTTAATTATTCAGTTTCACCACTGACAGCCAAGACACATTGGTAACTTACATACAACTTACACCAACATCATTGGTGAACGTTTTTTGATGTGTTCCTGAAATCTGCAGTGTGTTGAGCTGCCTTGGCCACTGTACAGTTTGGTTGTATTTTCTGAGCAAATGGCAGAATCCAAAAGTGGAAGTAGGAAGATATCTCCATGCCACAGAAACCTGACATAATCACTGCAGACTAACCGGGTTATTGAAACAGTAATAATGCGTTAAATGCGTTGATCTTTTTTGTATATCTTTGGGCATTTACTTCAGAAGAGAGGTGACGAAAAAATTAGGGGAAAAAGAGAGATAGAGCCACCAGGACACCCTCACAGAGAATTATTATTATTATTATTATTATTATCATTATCATTATATATTTGTATTAATTTTACATAAATAACGGTTAGTCACATCAGTGCTCAATAATGGGGAACATAAAAGCAGATATGCATATGAAAAAATTCAAATAACTAAATAGATGGGATATTAAAAAAAGGGGGGGGTACTTCTTGGTGAAACCTCAGCTGGTGTATTTAAGATGTTCGAGTTTGAGATAGACCATGACCTGTTTTTTTTCACCCAATGTCTGTGAGATGGTGGTCTGACCTTCTTCCAGCTAAGGAGTATCAGAGGTCTAGGAAGTAAGGTGGGGAATGTTATAGCCTCTGCCTGACAAGTTGTGATGGTTCTCATCTGTGGGATTACACCAAACGATGCAATCAAAGGGTTAGGGAGGATGTCTGTATACACATATATGAGAGAGGATTTAATATATCTGTCCAGAATGGGTTTAGATTGGGACATAGCCAAAACGTGTGACTGAGATTAGTCGAGTCCCAGTTGCTCCTGATGCAGTTTGGGTCTAAACCGTAGAGTGCAGTAGAAGTACAGTTTGGCCAGCTTACTCACCGATAGATGCAGCCTATGCAGAACCTTAAATTGCAACAGCCTGTGTCTTATACATAGTGATGATGAGTGTACCAATGAGATTGCAGCCTGCCAGCAAGTATCAGATAAAGTGGTTCCCAGCTCACCCTCCTTCTGTCCTGCTGAATGATTATGTGATTATGTGACAGGATCTTTTGAATAATGTCTTATAATGCAGACACCAGACCACCGCAAGTTAAATCCATGTTCAAGCATTCATCAGTCCAGGTATCCTGTGGATTTATTAAAGGAAAGTGTGTTTTGACCTAACTATGAATCTGTAAAAATTTAAAGAAGCCTGACTGGGGGACGATAAAGTCCTTCTGCAACTGTTCAAAAGAAAGAAATGCCCTCCCTTAAAGAGATCTTAGAGAATTATTTTATATTATTATAACCAATCCTATTTCTGCAAAGAAGACTGGGAGGAGAATGTGACAGTAATGAGTGTTACGTTTTTAGTGTCCAAGACAGTGGTCACTGGTCTTATGTTGATGTTATTATAAATACAGGCCAACATTAGGGTTGCATAATATAAGGAAATAATGTGATACATGATATGCGATAATGTTGTTGAATATCGCAATGATGATATTACTTGAATAGTGTAATCGTATATTTTTGCATATCCTTTTATATTTACTTAATGTATTTCCATGTGTTTTATATTTGAAGACCAGGCTGAGTTTGAGCATTATACTGCGAACACTTTCAGATCCCATACACGGCTCTCTTTATAGTAGGTTTTTTGTAATGACCTGGTTATCATTACACCTGCTCCTCAGCTCCACTCCCCTCAGGCTAATGAATGACAGCATTAAACCACTAAAGTAGAGTTACGCAGTCTGCTGTAACCTGAACACTTATTTCATCAAGAAATACGCTGGGCTCTTCTTTCCAGCACCTTCTCTATCTGCACACTTAATGCAGCTCCTGTTTGAAAAAACACCCTATCCTTTTGTCTTTTTACTTGCTGCATCTTTATCATTCTGGTGACACTCGTATTTATTACAGCTGTTGTTAGGGCGCTGTCACTTAGACCTTTGCACTTGTTACTTTTGGCCGCATGCAATGTCATTTCTGCTATCTTTACTTCAACTTAGCATTGAATAAGAACAACTGATATCTTGCTCAAAATGTTATTCAAATTCAGTATTTTAGAACAGATAGGAAGGGACTATGATGGCCAACAAGGACAAAGGTGCTACAGCAGCCCAAACCATTTTCATCAGGAGAATCAGGCTACGGTTTAAGAAAGGATGCCACACAGAGACGTAAATATAGACAGTGCAGGCAGTGCGGTTGCACTGGGGCCTGTGAGGTGGGGGGATCCATAGAGAGAGCTGGCCCTCCAACAATGTGTTGGGTGGAGAATGGAGCCTTATTAGTGATTGCCACCTTTGAAATATGCCTAGGTTCAAAGGGAACTGCAGTTTGCTATATATGCAGAACCCATTTCTGTCATGTTTTTTTTTGTGTAAAATAGTCAGTAGCATCTATAACAAAATTCTACATAAACTGTAAATTGACGATAAAGGGTTGAATTAAAGTAATAATTTCTGATTTTCTTTGGTATTTTTTGTCATATACAGATGTAGGGCTGCAACGATCAGTCGACTAATCGATGACTAATCGACTATTAAAATAATCGATGACTATTTTAGTAGTTGACTAATCGGTTTGAGTCATTTTTCATAGAAAAGTACTATAAAGGTACCCCAAAATACTCTTATTGCAGCTTCTTACGTTCAAATATTGGCAGCTTTACACACTCTCCCATGACGATGAACTAAAACCCTTTGGCGTGAGTACGAAACAAGACATTAGATGACATAATTTTGGGGTTTGGGAGAGACAGACCGATATTTTTCACAATTTTAACACATTTTTTGATAAAATGACTAGTCGACTAAACGAAGAAATAATCAACAGATTAGTCGACAATGAAAATAATCTTTAGTTGCAGCCCTATATAGATGCAGTGATGATTGCTGGGTAATATATGTGTTTATGTTGTCCAGTGTTGAGTCTCTGTTTGATCATGATAATATGTGCACAAAAGTGTGTACTAGGGCCCATAATAATGGTGTAGCGTAATATACACATCCAAAACAAATACAGAAAGGTGCTGCCAATGAAAAAAAACGTTTTGCACAAAGTCAAAACAAGTATATAACGGCAAACACGCTGCAAAAACGATGTAAGTCAAAAACCATTTAAGTCCCCATTAGCTTTCACAGAGAGATCATCTTCCTGTGTTTGTTTGTTTGGTGTTGGAGAATTCACCCTGTGTCTTTCAGTGTCCTCATCATTAGACCTAATGCAGGCTTTGATTAAATATTTATTGAAGGTCCAGTGTAAGGCCCTGTTTTTTTGTTCCGTGGATGGCACTTCAGTTGCTTGTTCATTTATTACTGGAACATGTGCGAACCTACAGTACTGTTAGCGAAGTGCATAAAAGCATGTAACAAATAGCTGATGGTTGTGGATCTAGTCTGCATCACACAACCTGGATGAATCTTCTTTAAGGTGATTTTTAGATTGCGAATTATTTTTAACATAGAAGCCCATAGGAAACGTAATTTATTGCCATATGTTGTACGATAAGGCTGATTTTCCTCCAGGTATTATAGCTGCAAGATTTCTTGGATTTCTTGGATAGTATGTGTTTCACATACGTAACCTATTTTTAAAGTATGTGTGTGTGTATCTGAAAAAAATTCGTGAAATCACTAATGTCCTAAATACTATATTACAGCTTCCTCTGTCTTTCTCCTTCTCTTCCTCCTGTTCTTATTGTAGGTGCCACAGTGGTGTGTGGAGTATGCTTTGTCCTATGAATTCTCTCAGGGCCTGGTGTGTTGTTCCCAGCCCTATTCGGTGACAGCGGCAAGTCTGGCCCTACGTGTGGCTGATGAGATGGATCTCAGCCTGGGTCTGGAGGTGGGCTACAGAGTGTCTCATGATGACAGCTGTACACCTGACACCCTGCTCAGGTTAGGATGCATGGATACTGCACATTTGACAATGTGATGTTATTATTGTCCCCAGTGCTGGTCACATCATTTTCGGTTGCACTGTTACAGCTCCCAACTACAAAATGGAAATCTGCTTTTTCCCTTGAAATATTTACAGGAGAGGTAACAGAGCTATGCAGAAATTTTAATGTTGAAGAGAAGTGTCTATTTTGTGACATTATAACTTCGCTTTTAACTTTTAAATGGTTTTACCCCCAAGGGGTGAGATTGTATTTCTTAGTTCCTTTGGTCAATAACGACAAAAAGCCTTTTTAACTTACAGTCAAAAAATATCTCTATTTAAGTAAAATAAAAGATATTTTAATGCACATGTCTCTTTATGGACCCAAGCAATGTGTCAAACTCAATAAATAAGTTTTGCACCTATCCATCCATCCTTCCATCTAAACAAGCAGACATGAGAGTGGTATTGTTTTTGTTGTCTAAAGCAGGATTTATACCACTGCGCTGAATCAACACCATACCCACAGTGTAGTCTACACCACAGCCTGCCTTGCATCTCCCCAGAAATGTATTTACATTTCGCCACGACACAAACCTCCTGTAAATTTTTGTAAGCTTAAAAAGTAATTTCCCCTTGTGGAGACAAAGCTTAAATTGTATTTCGTTTTACAATTAAGAAACAATAAACTGTGAAGACAATAAAGCCCCTATAAAATATCATTTAAAGTTCTGTGAGGATTTATTCTGGCTTCATATGAGTAGAGGAAAGTCCACTCAACCACTAGGCTAATTAATGCCATGTAAAATGTCATAGAATAATTCTAATAACATTAGCATGTTGTATTTATGGGAAAATGTGTCTAGTACAAGTGAATTGTTTTGCCTGTGAACCCTGCCAGTTACAATGAAGCCAAATTGTGTGTGTGTGTTTTATATTGTCACCATTAAGTCACGTATATGTCTTTTTTTAAAGTGTTTTTTGAATTAAACTTTATAGGACGTCACAGAAACACCACCGCCAACTGGTGTTTTGGAGGTATAACTGCTGAACGAAACAGACACACCACGGCACACGTTTAAACATTCACAACTGCATAGTTTCTGCGTAGAGCCCACGCACAACTATAAATCAGCCTTAACCCACAGCAAGCAAGCGAATACGTTCATTTCTGAGCATGCTTTCTAAAAAATATTACAGTCAGTCATAAGACTTTTTTGAGGTATTCATCTGTATAATGTTGTTCAGTAAGCCCCCTGAAACTAAACTACATCAAAAGAATATGATTGATAAGCTGCTTTAAAAACTTCACAGTTAACAGGCAACATACCAAGACACAGTTTTTTATTCTAATATTAAAATGTGTTCTCACATACAGTAGGGAGATCCATGAAATGAGTCATTCATTGCTCTATTTTCCATGCACAAAGCTGGACTGTATCATGTGTGATTGCCTTCTCCTACCCTGAGGTAATATAGAGGGCTTCATTGGATTTCATTATTCATGTTGCATGGTCTGTCTTTTGTTTACAGCCACACCTTGATTCTTTGTTTTCTATTCTCTCAGTTTGCTCTCTAAGGTGGCAGTAAAAGTGTTACAGCAGTTTATTCACTGAAAATTGATCTCCGTGTCCTTTCCTGCACTCTTGATTGATAATAAAAATAAATGTACATCCATAAAGATGTTAGTTTTCAGCCATTTAGCATGTCACTTTGTCACATGGCTATGTGTCAAAGTATGTTTTGACAGAGCTCCTGGCCACTGATAGTATTTTTGTGAGGTTTGAGCCACTAAGATTTAAAGCCAGCTGTCTGGCTTTAAATCACTCTTTATTTCAAGGATACTGGCTCTTTCCTCATCTCTTCTTTCCTTTTCCTCTCCCCAGGTTTGTCAGTGACACCCTTCTGTTGGAGGAAATGATGTCAGACCCTCTGCTGCATCAGTATGGCGTTGTGGTGTTGGACGAGCTCCAGGAGCGTACTGTGCCCACCGATGTGCTGCTGGGCTTGCTGTGTGACGTCTGCCGGCAGAGGCCAGACAACTTCCGGGTAGTTCTCCTCACTCACCCGACTCTGGCACCTCGCCTCTCCTCCTTCCTGGGATCATCAGTCCCTCACCTCTCCCTGGACAGCGGGCTCACTGACCTTCCTACCAGAGACCAGGAGGAGGGGAGTGAGGTAGAGGAGGACAAGAGGGCTGTTGAGTTGAACAGAGTGGAGACGCTGTACCGGGAGCTTCCATCTGGGAAGGGCCCAGCGGCTGCTGCCTGTCACATGGTGCTGGATCTGCACAGAAGGGGAGAGGAAGGAGATGTGATGGTGTTTTTGGCAAGTGCACAGGTACAGTCTTATATCTTATATATCTCATAGAGGTATATAACTCTGGGAGGATAAAACAAGCCTACTTATGAATACATATATATATATATATATCTATATATATATATTTATAAAAGTGGCTTGTTGTTACAGCCTGGCCGTAACAACGAGTGACGAAAAAAGAGGGATGAAAAAAAGTGGTGACTCCCTACCTCTGAAGCTGTCATAAAGTCAGAATATGTGTCCATTTCTCAGTTACCCAGTAAGTTACTTATATTTCTTTAGTCCGCAAGGGTCCACCAATCAAAAGAATCAAAAAGGCTTTAAGAAAAAGTCCCAAATATAGGCCTGTTGAGTTCAGTGATTTAAGCAAATAATAGCCCGGGCTACTAACTGAGGTTTCAAGAACAGTCTCAAAAAAGGGTTTTTGTAAAATTTAAATCTTGAGGATTATAACATTACAGCTTTTTCTGATTGCTTAGTAGATGCCATTTTAATCAGATGATGAAGCAGCCATTCAGGGATTTATCTTGAGGCTGTATTTTGTGGCACCTCTCTCACTTTAAGTTTTTCAGTAGTAAAGAGCTTAATGTTTCTATTTGCCAAAATGTAAAAAAAAAAAAAAAAAAAAAAATGAAGAGGGGCAGGACTGATTTTTTAAGTAAAACTAAACAACATTGGTAAAGAAAGCAATAATAAGAGCTACTGCTGCTTATCGGTAGAAACTGTATCAAGTTCCTTTTGACGGCTTTTTGTATTTTGAAGAAAAGGAAAACTGGTTATACCAATATTCACTGTGTGATGTCCTGTAGAGTTTCACCACCTTTGTCTTATAGAGGAGTGAAATAAGGACGCTTCAACCTGAGAGGCCTCTGTTACACACACACACACACACACACACACACACACACACACACACACACACACACACACACACACACACTGTATACAACATGCAGACACCATGTGTCTGTCATGTGTTCTCTGTCCGTGTGCAAAGCTGACTGTACATATTGACCAACAGAATATTAAACTCTCTCATGCACATTAAACTCCCTTAATGTCAACATCACCACACCCTCTAGTCCTTGACTCGCTGTCAGTGCTGGTTTCATTAACCCTGAGCCTACCGTGTGTGCCTGTGTGAGCTGAGGCTAGATTTGTAAGTCAAAATCCTCTCTGATGATACTGATCTGTTCTGGTTAATCCTCAGTAAAGCACACACACACAGTGTACTTACACAACAAACAAAAGCACAGAGAAACACTTATCAGGATTGCCTTGCACCAGATATTTAGAATAGTGGATTGAAACTGAGGCTCCATTTTCTCTCCCCTGTTCTGTGTAGGAAATAGAGGAGTGTGTGGTCCTGCTGGAGAAGGAGTGTGTAGCTCTGAGTCCTCAGCTTGGTCTTCTCAGGATCCTGCCCCTCCATTCTGGACTGGGTGGACTGGCCCAGCGTGTCTACGAATCCAACCCTGAAGCTTCTACAGTCAGGCCGAATGACAGCTCTGAGAGCGTGGATGGCCCAGTGCTGGGAGCCGGAGGGCCGGGGGTCAAAAGGAAGGTTATCCTCTGTGATACTCTTGCAGAGGCTTCCTTCTCTCTGCCAGCTATTCGCTATGTCGTAGACACAGGCCTTCAACTCAAAACTGTGAGTTTGTTTTCATACATGACAGAATGTCATGATTTCAGTACAATATGTTAACACAAAATAATCCCACTTATGTATGTCTCTTATATTTCATTTGTATTGATTTAATGTTGTGCTCAGTGGAAGGTGCTGTAAGTGAAATCTAAATCAGCCAAATGCAAAAATGTAAACATTTTCATTGTACCTTACTGCGGGGGACAAAGAGTTATGATTTCAACAAAATCAGCATGTTCAGGCTGACGTGTAAAAAAAACTGATCACTCCGTTCCTGACATTTTTTCCCATATTCTGCCACAGGTTTACAATCCACAAATACGAGCTAACTCACAGGTAGTGAGGATGATCAGCAAACACCAGGCTGACATGAGAACTCAGAGGGTAAACAGCCATCTTCCAGGTGGGTCAAAGGTCATTGTTGCTGTTCTGTCTACCAGCTGATGTAGTTCAATGTGGACATTTTCTAAGCCCTAACATTTCACTTAAAGCTCCAACTGGATGTGAAGGATTTAAAAATGTTTGACTTTGGTGAATTTAGCAGGAGGATCAGAAAAGAATCCGTGGTAGACAGCAAGACTTGCCCACTTACTAATTTAGACTTTGGCCTTGCACTTTCTGTGTACCCAGCTTCAACATGTAAGAACAATCTATGTCACTACATGTTCATTAAAGGCAGATAATACCTATTTTACAACCCAGCTAGTGTATCACATCAAACTGTTGTTAGTTATTAGTGACATTATTGAAACAAAGTGACAATCAATGATAAAAGATGGATATTATGTCATAAATAAAATTGTTTAATCACAATAATTTAATGTATCGTGACTATTTGTCGATTTCCAGGACTGTGTCTCCGTCTTTACCCCCAGTCTCTGTATGAGGATAAGATGGAGGAAGCTCATTGTCCAGGGGTGATGGAGGAAAACCTCAGCCACTTGGTGCTGATGCTTAAGAGGCTTGATATTGCTGACATGGGACAGTGCAAGTTCCTGGACAGACCAGGTACATCAACTACTTATCAGCCACTTTGAAAAGCACTTAGAATTTAAGACTTTGACACATCACAGAAAATGACTGAGTGAATTAGAAGCTACAGTGATGAACAGACTTACTTTTACTTTTACTTTTGCTGATTTCTGCTTGCATCTTAAGAGCTGTGAAAATTAGGCAACTATGTGTGTAAATGATGAGTAAATGAAAAAGTCAGAGTCATCCTCTTCTTGCATGAATCTGATGTTGTAATATATGTAAAAACTGAATGAAATACAGAAAAGCAGGCATGGAAAAAGAGACTGAAAACCTCAGAGCAGACAACTACATTGTGACTGAGAACTCACAGGACCCAAAACAAATCTCATGGGAGCAGTTGGTCAAAATGACACTGCAGATCCCAGGATTTGTTGGAATACAACAAAATTAGGAGTGCTACTCCTGACCAGTGCATTGAAACTCCGTCTCTTCACCGTTCCCTATCTGTGTGCCTGTCATTCAAGGTGCGCATGAGAATATGCTGTGTGCATGTTCTGAACCTAGGCTCACTGGCCAGTCATAACCAAATCAGCTAAAGTTGTGCGTACATTCCTGGCTCCGGCCATGGCCTCGTCCACCACTACTGTTGCTAAATGATGGATAAACTTTGATCTCCTCTGCTTGTTCAAACACTTTCTTTATCACTCCCTTTTTAGGCTGGTCATGTCAGCCTGGTGTTTGCTGATCATCCTCACTACCTGTGAGTTAGCTCGTATTTGTGGATTGTAAACCTGTGGCAGAATATGGGAAAAAATGTCAGGAATGGAGTGATCAGTTTTTTTTACACGTCAGCCTGAACATGCTGATTTTGTTGAAATCATAACTCTTAGATTTCACTTACAGCACCTTCCACTGAGCACAACATTAAAGCAATACAAATGAAATATAAGAGACATACATAAGTGGGATTATTTTGTGTTAACATATTGTACTGAAATCATGACATTCTGTCATGTATGAAAACAAACTCACAGTTTTGAGTTGAAGGCCTGTGTCTACGACATAGCGACAACACAACTTTGTTCTTAACATTAATGAATATTGTAAATAATGTAGTTTTGTAAATGCGTCGGTGGCTCTGTGTTTGACCAATAAGTGACCCTGCAAACTCTGCTCTGTTCTTGAAATATCTGCACTACCCCTGCAGTAGGGACTGGTTTTACACCTGGAACTATACCACAAGAATTACCTTAATGTAGTTCATGGGTCCTCTAGGCGAGACAAAGGTTTCAAAAGGTTCAGGGTCACCTGAACTAAGCTACTGCAGTGGACATGGCCTGAATATGTTAAATCCAAGGTGATTAGAGTGGATCCACTGTCAGCTCTGATTATGTTACATCTTTGTTACATCTCTGGGCAGTATGTAACAGAATTGAAACTTTCAGCCAGAGCTGGTAGTGACACTGCTTTTCAGCCTATTGTTCAGTCACTATTTATTCATGCACATCAGGTCAGTTAGGTTTTCTACAGTTCTAGGATTTGTGGACAGGTTATGAAGACTTAGCTGAGCTGTAGAGCGTGTCTGTCTACTGTAGTTTACTGACATTAGAGTAGTTTCTCCACTGTTGGTCGTCCTTGTTGCTCCATCAGATCATGATCACTGATGTGTCCTGCAGTAGTTCAATACAGCATTGTATTGCGATTTTTTGCGTGTCGATATTGTATTGGTACAGAGACGCCAAGTATCGATCTTTTATCATATACATAATTTATTTTGGCAAATACACATTTGATAAAACTTTTGGTACTAGAATGATAAAATCGAAGATGAAGGGACTGGAGAAAGAAATCAGAGAGGCGCCATCAGTGTTTAAATCAAACGCCTGGACTTATTTTGAATTTGTAACATGGAAAGAAAGGAGATGTGACACGTGCGATTTATAAGCAGTGTCATATGAGAATAAAATACTCTGGGAATACTACCAACATTAGGGCTCACCTCACACTCCACTATCCAGAGATAGTGGTAGCCTCTGACTGCCAAGCTAATGCTAAACCAGCCCCACTGAATAATCAACCAACACTGGACACACTTAGCTTGACAGAACTACCATTCAACTCTGAGAGAGCTACGAAAATAACACAGTCCATCTCCTTCATGTGCCAAGATCTGCGTCCATACAGTGTTGTTGAAAACAAAGGATTTTGTTACATGCTAAAAACACTGGAACCCAGGTATGTGACTCCGTCCCAACGTTTTTTCACTGACACAGCCGTACTCAAGCTCTACAGAGAAGTGAAGCATTAAGTTGAGGAATCTTTTACATCTGTAGGGAGGGTGGCATTAACTTGTGATTCCTGGACTTCAAGGTCAGTTGTTTTATATGTGACTATAATGGCACATTATCTCACAGAGAGCTGGTGAATGATGTCTCACATTCTCTAAACTAGAGCAGTACACAAAAGTCACACCAGAGCGGTTACTGCAGACCTCCTGCAAGATGCAGAACAAGAATGGGGAATTGTGGTTGTAACAGACAAAGCTTCAAATGTGTTACCATCCACTTAGCAGGATACCTGCATGTAAAGAGTTTCCCTCACACACTGAATCTGGCCTTGCAGGGGGCTATAAATCTGCCAACAATTCAGTTTGTCAGGTGTATGCAGCATTTCTGATAGGTTTTTTTGACAGTGTTGGTCAGTCTGTCTGCTTTGCATCACATTTGGCTGCAATAAAAAAAGAAATAAGTCAGATAAACAGACTAAAAACTTATAAGGTAAAACTGAACAGGTGTTGAACAGGTTTTCCTTTGGGGAAATTTGAAGTTGGAAAAAGTTACCTAAGTATCGTGATAGTATTGTATCATGAGTCCTCTGCCCATTGCCATCCCTAGCAGTTTGCAGCTAAGTCTCTTGCAGTTGGTGTTGTATCAGTTTTTGTAGGCATTCCTCTCTCCTTCATGGTTATTTTTCCTCCATGTTTCTGTCATTCCCAGCCCCAGAGGCTCTAATGCAGGCCCTGGAGGACCTGGACTACTTGGCAGCATTAGATGATGATGGTAACTTGTCAGAGGTGGGCATCATAATGTCAGAGCTGCCACTGGAGCCTCCGCTGGCTAAAGCCCTGATTGCTGCCTGCGAGTACGACTGTGTGGATGAGCTGCTCACTATCGCTGCCATGCTCACAGGTAATGACAAACATGACTCATTTTACTGTTTGGTAAACAATAAACATGGCACAGTGACCTCGTACAATGCCTATGACACAATGAAAGGTCATAGCTGCGAAAATAGTACATAACAGCATTTATGAATCAATGTTGATAGTATGTATACAATACATTTTCATATGTACTTGTTTATTGTAAAATTAACATCTGATCTGATCTTTGTCCTGTGTCAGCTCCGTCCTGCTTTGTGACAGCAGAACCCAGCAAAGAGGAGGCAGCTATTACACACTGGCGACCCCTGATGCACGCAGAGGGAGACCACATGACTCTCATTAATATATATAACGCCTTTATAGAGCGTATGTACAGTTCAGCCCTCATCACATAAATACTTTGTTAGTTACGGGGTTCCCACTGATCAAGGAGTTTAAGAATAAATTGGAATATGCAGGTTTGTTTTAGATGGGGCAAAGTTAGGACATTTGTTACATCAGCACTGGACAGACAATATTGGATGTTTCTATTAATGGTTAACTAACATTGGAATGTGTTTCAGCATGAGAAACACATGAAGTAATACAGTGTTTTGGATTTGGATATGGAATGTAATAGAAACTGTAGCATAATAACAACAGTGGGAACCCTGTAGTAATGTCTGCTCTAATGACTATTGAGGTTTTAGTAACATGTCATATATATCTATGAATTATTGAAAAGTGTGTGTGTGGTAATTGCAGATAATCAGGATGAGGTGTGGTGCACGACAAACTTCCTCAGCCACGCCTCCTTACGATTGGCTGTGGTGATCAGGGCGGAGCTGCTGGAAGTGATGCAGCGAATTGAGCTTCCTGTTTCTCCTCCTGCTTTTGGATGCCAAGACAACTGCACAAACATCAAGCGTGCTCTCATCTCAGGCTTCTTCCTCAAAGTAAACACCCTGTTTTCTTCAAACTCAATGATAGAAATGTAATCAGTTGCCTGCCTTATGTTTCTGCGCTAAAATTTATACCATATTAAATTTTTATGCCCCGCGCCGGTGACAGCTGGGGACAGAGACATTATGTTCTTGGGTTGTCCGTCTGTCTGTCTGTCCGTCCCATTCTTTTGAATGATTTCAAGAACGCCTTGAAGGATTTTTTTTTTTTGTTCTAATTTTGCACAAACATTCACTTTGACTCATCAATGAACACTTTTTGGTGGTCAAGGGTCAAAGGACAAGGTCACTGCTACCTTGCGTACATCTCATTCTCGTGAACACTTTATGTCAAAAACAGCTTGAGGGAATTTCTTCAAACATTCCCGTGGACTCAGCAATGACCTAATTAGATTTTGGTTGTCAAAGGTCAAGGTCACTTTGACCTGGCATCTGTCTCATTCCCATGAACTTGATATCTCAAGAATTACAAACGACAGCCAACCAGCATGTATATTCTGTGTCTGTGTGACAAGAAATAACTCCATACCTGTAGACGGTGGTAGTCGGTAATCATCATTCAAAAAGGGAAGTTGGAAGACTGTCTTGCTGGGAGTTAGCCGGTTAGCACATTAACAGAACATATTTACCATGTGCCAGTGAACAAAAACACAAACCATCAGGAAACATTTCTGCTAAAGAAAGAAGAAAAAAGAAAAATAATCTTACCATATGTAACAATTTTATTTAGGGCTCACCGCCTCTTGAATTAAGCTCTGTGTTTACTTTCCTCACTTCCATTTTTTCTTCTCATGCACTAAGCCAAACTGCCAATCAGAGTGATTTCATTCATCGACAGGCTCTGCTATCGCCGATGCCAAAAAAAAAAGCCAACAGGACGTGATGGTGCATGACACCACACTGAGTGGGGCAATGATTGCTCTCTGACGACCCAAAGTTGACTGAAGGTCAACTGTCAGCTTGGTGTGTCAGGGCCTTAAGAACCAGTTTACTGAGAATTTCTTCAATAAATATGTAATTCTTATCTTTTGTAATGTGGGACCTAATATTAGAAAACCACTGTTTTGGTCTAGCCCTGTATCCATATCACACACTCATAGTGTTTACTGGTTTGCTTCAACACATCGTTCTTTCACCTTACAATCCATAACACATCCCCGATAGTGGTGACTCTGTTGCTGATGATCAGTGTTGTTGT
This sequence comes from Cephalopholis sonnerati, assembly GCA_019142605.1. Lineage (NCBI taxonomy): Eukaryota > Metazoa > Chordata > Actinopteri > Perciformes > Serranidae > Cephalopholis > Cephalopholis sonnerati. The sequence goes on from JAGQAX010000019.1 coordinate 5,361,774, forward strand.
TACCCTCTCCAGGTGGCTCATGATGTGGACGGCTCGGGTAACTACCTCCTCCTAACGCACCGCCATGTGGCTCACCTGCATCGCTTCTCTTCCTACCTGTGTCGGCAGCCGTGTCCCAAACCCCCCAGCTGGGTCCTGTACCACGAATTCACCATCTCCTGCGATAACTGCATTCGCATCGCTTCTGAAGTCCACCCTCAGATGTGAGTCACACTGTGAGACTGTGAATGTGCAACAAGATTTTGAGGTGTAAAATCAACAGCTATGAACAGAGCCAGGTTAGCTGTTTCCCCCTGTTTTCATTCTTTATGGTAAGCTAAGCCAAGCCAAGCTAATCACCTCCTGGCTCCGGAAAAGCCAATAAATGTATTTATGCCTCTGCGCTGGCGATAGCCTTGGCATTATGTTTTTGGGTTGTCTGTCCTTGCCTACGTACATCTCATCCTTGTGAACACAGTATCTCAAAAACGCCTCAAGGAAATTTCTTCAAATTTGGCACAAACAAACATTCATTTGGACTCGAGGATAACCTGATCAATTTTTGGTGTTTAAGGGTCAAAGGTCAGAGTCGCTGTGATCTTTTATCCATCTCAATCTCGTGAATGTAGTATCTCAAAAACAGCTTTAGGGAATTTCTTCAAAGTTGGCACAAACATTCACTCGGACTCAACAATGAAATGATTAGATTTTGGTGGTCAAAGGTTAAGGTCACTGTGATCTTGCATCTGTCTCATTCTCATGAACACGGTATCTCAAGAACACCTTAAAGAAATTTCTTTAAATTTGACACAAATTTTCACCTGGACTGGACTGAGGAATAAACTGTTTAGAATTTTGTGCTCAAAGGTCAAAGGTCAAGGTCAAGGTGACCTCACAAAATATGTTATTGACTATAGCTCAATAATTAATTTGCTTATTGTGACAGAACTTCAAACAAATGTCTAGTAGGACTAAATAATGAAGTGATGACATTTTATATCCACAAGGTCAAAAGTCAACTTCATTGTGTCATCATAATGTTCGTTCTGCAAAAACACTTTTCTGGCCATTACTCAACATCATATCTCAGGAACAGAAGGGGAGACATTTGGTCAGATACTGAATTGGTGACACTAATTTTGGGTGTCCACCTTGAAACTGTGCTGATTGTATAGATCTACTGTACTGTCAGGGGGAGATGGGTGTGAAACATCCATGTTTTCACAGACATGGATGTAAACCGTAAGAGAAACTTGACTGGTGCCCAGAGGCATACAACCGCAGGGCAGTTATTGTAGTTTACCAAAGTGTTGAAGTGTTCCTATATTGAATGTTGCAGCCTCTGAGGATTGCTGATGATAATTGATGATTGCTTTTGATATCTCTAAAAGGCCTGTATAATCCATTCTCTCCTCCATGCTCTAGGCTTGTGGAGTTGGCCCCTCAGTACTACCTGGGAAACCTGCCATCAAGTGATGGCAAAGAGCTGCTCATGGAGCTGAGGCAGAGCTTGGAGCCCCCTTCATATGAGCAGGACGGAGTGTCAGATGAGCACAGCAGGACTCACAGAGATGCAGACGGGACAGGAGACACTCTCAATCAGTCCAACACTGAGCTCTGTGTTGTCCAATGAGATGGAAGAAGAGACGGAGCATCTCAGGAGAAGACACTTAACACACAGCTGTCACTTTATTGTTTGATCTGAGATCTGGTACTTTGTATAAATTAGTCTGGAATCTCATTTGAGGTTAAATCATTTTGATGTGTGATTTCAAATGGACTTTGGAAAACACTAATGTACAGTAATGTATTGTTAATATATATTATACATTATGCAGTGGCTTTGGAAAATATTCAAACCTCTTCATTTTCTCCTTGTTGTGCTTTGTATTGACCTAATTTATAATGTTATTTAGAATATGTCTCTATTTAATAAGGGATTTCTGCATTTCTGTTTCTATAATTCTACAAAAACAGTCTAATAATAGTCTGTTATTACTTTCTCACCGTGGGGTGTGTGTGCACAATGGCACATAATCATCCATTTTAAATTGTAGCACAACACAAATTGGGAAAAGTGGATGAAATATTCAAACCCTTTAAGTGTCATTTCTCTGAATAAGTTTTTAGTTAAAAGCAATACGCACTACTGCAGTGAGCAGAGACACTGTTAGTGCTTGACCTTTGACCTCTATGCAGAAGCCCATCTCAGGGCTCACTGTGACCTGATGCTGCAGCGGTGATGCACAGAGCTTCTATTTTCAACTTTTTGATACTGTTTGTATAATGTTTGGGTTTCCTGCTTAGGTTCTACCTTTTTCTCTCCAACTTTGTGTCAATTATAAAACGTCCATGTGTTAAGTGAATTCTTATCATCCTATATAATAGGATACTTCTGTCAATACAGTACTTCAATACTTCAAATAAAATTGTGGTTTTCCATGTTTAAAACATCTCAGATGAGTGTTTTTTTAACCATATAGCTGCCTCAAGTAGCTTCACTTCACTTCATTCTGCTTCACTGTCTGTAATGTTAGAGGTGTCCTGTATTTAAGGAGCTCTATACAACATTCAAAGCATTATTATAGCTGCAAATTGGGCTACTATTAGCTCCCTTTGTGTGTGTTGTTATCTGCTCTTGACTGTTTGTTGTTCTCCCTTAACTGATCTCACACGGCAGTTAAAACAGGGCATAAAAGGGCCGCACCACTGATATTAAATCAGTTTACTCATCACATGGAGTACCTCCCAGTACATACATTACGTCTGATGCATTAGGTATTGTAGCTTTGGAGGGGTTTTGCAAAGTCTAAGAAAATAACCCTGATGATGTTATCAGGGACTGTCACTATTGAGTTGCATTATGGGAACTTTGTGATGCAATGTTTTGGAGCTGGCCCAAGAACTAGAGACTAAAAGTCAGATTATCACAGCCTCTGCTGTTTCAACTTTGACCATTTAAAAGCTTTCTCTCACAAGTCTTTCAATCAATGGAAATGCAATGCTTAAACAGGTGAGGTATCTTTAAATGCACTCACTGTTACAGGATTTTCTACTGCTTGCGAAACAATGAACAGCACAGGCCTCTGGCAAGATGAAGGTTCAGCTTTACAACACACAAACATGTTTTTGCACATGGAACTCGAAGTCCAGCCTTACACACTTTGGTTTGAAAGGCAGATTTCTCCAGTAAAATATTGTCATCTTGCTTAGATGACTCTGATGCTCCAAAGATATGCCACATGACCTGAGGTCAGGTTTGACAAAACCAGAATTAAATTTATTGCCTTTAAAGGAGCTTTATATGATATTCAGAGCCTATCTATGATTCAGAGGTTGTCTACACATGGTTCTCAACACGGAAAGCGGCTAAGCCCGTGGCTAGCTGCTAACACTGCTAACAGCACAAACAGTGCCGATATCAGCATTAAAGCAATGCTCTTTTCCACACTGTTATTTGACCCATGCTAGAAACGCTCATGTCTGGTGTGCATAAAAATAAAACAAGTTAGCCATGCAGTCTGAGCCTATAACATTTAACATTTACTGTAGCTAGACTTCAGCATTGACAAAGTATTCTTTCGTTTCTTGTTCACATGGAAGTAGGAGAACAAGCTGGATCCAGAGGTGTTAGCCAACTATAGACCAATATCAAATCTTCCCTTTCTTTCAAAGATCCTTGAGAAAGTAGTTGCAGACTAGCTGTGTCACTTTCTCCATGATAATAATTTATTTGAGGAATTTCAGTCAGGATTTAGGGTATATCATAGTACCGAGACAGCACTAGTTAAAACTACAAATGATCTTCTGACTGCTTCAGACCAAGGACTCGTCTCTGTACTTGTTTTACTAGATCTTAGTGCTGCATTTGACACAGCTGACCATCAAATTCTGCTACAGAGACTGGAACATTCAATTGGCCTTAAAGGTTCTGCACTAAGCTGGTTTAAATCTTACTTATCCGATCGTTTTCAGTTTGTTCACATTCATAATGAATTATCTTTATGTACTAAAGTTTGTTTTGGAGTACCTCAAGGTTCAGTGCTCAGACCAATTCTATTCATGCTATATATGCTTCTCTTAGGTAACATCATTAGAAATCACTCTATAAATTTCCATTGTTATGCGGATGATACACAGTTATATTTATCGATAAAGCCAGAAGAAACGAATCAATTGACTAAACTTCAGAAATGTCTTAAAGATATAAAAACCTGGATGAGCTCCAATTTCCTGATGTTAAATTCAGACAAAACTGAAGTTATTGTTCTTGGCCCCAAACAGCTCAGAAACTCTTTATCTGATGATATAGTTTCTCTGGATGGCATTGCTCTGGGCTCTAGCACCACCGTAAGAAACCACGGCGTAATATTTGATCAAGATTTGTCTTTTAATTCCCATTTAAAACAAACCTGTGTTTTTTCATCTGTGTAATACTGCAAAAATTAGGCCTATCCTGTCACAAAAAGATGCAGAAAAATTGGTCCATGTGTTTGTTACCTCGAGGCTGGATTACTGTAATTCTCTATTATCAGGCAGCTCTAATAAGTGCCTAAAAACTCTATCTAATCCAGAACGCAGAGGCATGTGTACTGACAGGAACTAAGAAACAAGATCACATTTCTCCTGTTTTAGCTTCTCTGCACTGGCTCCCTGTAAAATCCAGAATTGAATTTAAAATCTTACTCCTAACTTACAAAGCTCTAAATAATCAGGCTCCATCATATCTTAGAGAGCTCATAGTGCCCTATTATCCCACCAGAACACTGCGCTCTGAGAATGCAGGGTTACTCGTGGTCCCTAAAGTCTCCAAAAGTAGAACAGGAGCCAGAGCCTTCAGCTATCAGGCTCCTCTTTTGTGGAATCAGCTTCCTGTTTCGGTCCGGGAGGCAGACACCGTCTCCACTTTTAAGACTAGACTTAAGACTTTCCTTTTTGATAAAGCTTGTAGTTAGGGCTGGCTCAGGCTTGTCTTGGACCAGCCCCTCGTTACGCTGACATAGGCCTAGTCTGCCGGGGGACCTCCTATAATACACCGAGCCCCTTCTCTCCTTCTCTCTCTCTCCTTTGCTAACATTCATGTCCTGATACTGCATCTCCCTAACTCGGCTCTACTGCATGTCACTAACTCAGCTTGTTCTCCGGAGCCTTTGTGCTCCACCGTCTCGCAGGTTATCTCGTATCACAGCTGTGCCTGGATGGTGTGTGGTGTTGTGCTGCTGCCATGGTCCTGCCTGATGCTTCCCACTGCTGCTGTTACTATTAGTCATACTTGTACTGTTATTATACACATATGATTATTGTCACATACATATATAATCATACTATTAATATCTGTCTCTCTTTATGTCTCATTGTGTCATAGGGATTACTGTTAATTTATTATGTTGATCTGTTCTGTACAACATCTATTGCTTGTCCTGGAAGAGGGATCCCTCCTTCAGTTGCTCTTCCTGAGGTTTCTACCATTTTTTTTCCCCGTTAAAGGGTTTTTTGGGGGGAGTTTTTCCTTATCGCTGTGAGGGTCCTAAGGACAGAGAGATGTTGTATGCTGTAAAGCCCTTTGAGGCAAATTGTGATTTGTGATATTGGGCTTTATAAATAAAATTGATTGATTGATTGATAAATACAGCACTGACGTATCCACAACACTGGCTTGGTCTCAACTCCTGAGACAAATAACTGCCTCTATAGCTGCTAAATGCTCCAGTATGTTTGATTATTCTGTCTGCTATTTGGTGCTGGGCAGGTCATATACAGTGGGTTTATAGGAGCATTTTAGCTTAAAAAACCCACTGGTGGAGACACTGTTGGTAAGAGCACAAGTTTGGAGGGTTGAAAACCAAAACAGTGTGAGACACTTTTCACATTACACATTGTTTTTCAACCCATAGTTATAATGGAAAAATATGATTAGTGCAGTTTTAAGTGTCAGTCAGCTGCTGTAGGTGATTTAATTGCTTCTGTGGTCTGTCATGTCCTCAAGTCTTTACAGCAGCAGGTATGACTGTTTTTTTTTCAGACTTAGGCCCTGTTTACACCTGCTATTAACATGCATCTTAGGTGATCGGATCACAAGTAACAGTTATAAATGTGTGAATGCATCCAATGTGTCCCCAGTGCTTCTCGAGATCTGAACGCTCAGACCACATTTGGAGATGGTCTGGGCCGCATATGGCCCCATTTTGTCAGCACTGTGTAGCCTACGCTCAAATGTCCTTGGCATACTAAAGCAAATTTACTTAGCTGACATCATTGCTTATTCCATTCTTTGCTAGGTGAGAAAACCTTCCGTTGCTGCCACTATACAAAGGACTGTCCCCAGAGCCATTGTCCTCCCAGTGGATGGTCAGTTCAATGTCTGCCCAGTTAGCACAAGCTGACAATGTTACCAATAACCTCATACAGCAGTTTAACAACTCTGTCATAATTTTTCTTACAATCACTGTGGCTGACTCTCTAACAACACCTTTGTTAAACTGTCTTTTTTTCTTCATGTTTCCCAATTGAGTGAAATCTGATCACAAGTGGTCTCTTTAAACACATGCAGAAGTACGTTCTAATGTCAGGTGTGAACAGACAGACTTAGAGCTATCCACTTTTGATCCAGTCACCCAAGATGCATGTTAACACTTGATCTGAACAGGCTCACTGTCCATTAAAATTAGGTAAAATATGAATGTGGAGAATCCTTTGAACATAATCTACCATACAGTTGTATGTTAAAATTTACAGACCATACATCCATATATTTGAAAAGTTTACTTATTAAATACTGCATGGGTGGAGGAGGTTTTGGATGGACTCATCACCTCAGCATCTCTACAATCCTGGCTACAGGCCTGGTTGACAGGAGTGCTTAGTGTGTGTGTGTGTGTGTGTGTGTGTGTGTGTGTGTGTGTGTTATCACAACACATAATTTATCTCCACTTTTATTGTAGATACTGAGCATGCAACATGTGTTATATCTGCACATGTCGAGTTAAACAGAACAGTGTATCATCAGACACACTGGTGAGCTTTAGAGAACATATACATTATATACTGTACATATACAGTATAGAAGGTCAGATGGGATCATCAGTAATGAAGGTGATTATTGCTTGTGGAGGACACCTTTGATCATCTTAGGAGCTGCTGACTTTGGGCTGGCTCTTCAGAGCAGCATCCCTCACGGAGTGGTACGCATGCTCATTCTGCTTGAACATCTTCAGCTCCATCTCAGTCTGTGTGCGCATAGACTGAAGGCATAAAAAAGCAAGATCACTGAGAGTAGTGCACTGACAATATTAAATAATGCTTACACATATTTAACATTTATGCCACTCAGTTTGTAGAAACTATCACTTCAATATGTAGTTATCAGGCTTATGTCACAGTCCGGTACATAAGAGTTAACTACTGCCTAATGTACCTCCAGGTCACTGGTGATGGCGTGGTTAGGTCCATGGGTGATCATGAGGATGCCATAGGCCTTGCAGATCATTTCGTGACCCACCTCTATCTGGCCTGCATGCCAGTGGGTGACGCCTGCTCGCATGATGGCCATGCCCAACTGGGCATTGTTGGGGTGGTACAGCTTTCTGCAGAAACAGATCCCTTGAGAAGACCCAAACACACACTTGCTGCATTCTACTAGCAAGCATTGTGTGTATACAAAGCCTGATTTATCATATTTGTCTGTGTCATGAGCTTCATAGTTGTCCAAAAACTATTAAACACCTAAATGATTATTATATGTTGTGCTGGGGTGTGATTGCATCAAGGTCTCTCCTACTTAACAGTGATGTTTTAAAGGCTGTGAAGGTTTCAGTGTTGAAATGGGGAGTTTCTATGCAAATACGTATGAAACATGTGGAGTTTTTACATTAATCTTAATATTAATTTCACTTTGTCTGCTCTGTTCTCAGGCAGGACACCAAGTGTCTTTAGTATAATCCTGCTTGTGGGGAGTTACTCTGTCCCTCCAAAACAAAGTGCTAAGTCAGCACTCACGTGTATCCCTCCACCATCTTGCGGGCGCTGTCTGCAGCCTCAGGGAAGGACTGCATGTATGAGAGCACCTCACTGGCAGCGCTGAGCACACGCAGCTTATACAGGTTAGTACCAGCCAGGACGTTCTTCTGCTTCTCCAGACATTCACGACACAACTTCACTACCTGAGAGAGGACAGATGGAACACAGTGCAGGGGAAAAACAAGAAGAGAGGGACACATATTTAGTGAAAGACAGTAAGACAGAAAGAAATGCAGATGAGCTGAAAGCGCCATTGTGTACCTCCTGATAATCCTTCTCAACACGTGCCTTCTCGATCTTCTCCAGATGCTCTTTACTGAAGGCAGTCACCTCTTTCACCTTATCAGAAGAGGGCTGAGAGGGAGACACAACAACAACACAGCTAACAGGAATATACAGTGTTCTCGCAATCATAAGAGTCAACTAAGGAAATAAAAAAGATTATGTGTTTTGTGAGACTGTTATCATTTGTAAACCCAACTTTGTTCCCCTCGCTCTCTGCAGCAGCCATCATTAGGTCATCCTTGATGTGCTGGCTGCAGTGTTCACAGTCGCACTCAAAGTGGAAACGCTCCCTCAGCTTCCTCTGGCGGTCAGCAGACAGGTTGAGAAAGTCCACGTAGCTGACAGTCAGCTCCTTCCCCTCTGAAATTTTACCTAGAGCTCTCAGCTCGATCCTGGAACAGAGGAGGACAGGACAGGGTCTTGTTGTCTCGATCTGATAATGCATGTTTTACAGTACCTGTCTGCACTGGATGCAACAAATCCCAATATTGCCATGCCAGCTTGGACTGTCAGTATGTAGGAAGAAACAATGTCAAATTGGATTTGTTAAAGGTTACTTGTGGGGCTCCACAAGGTTCAGTGCTAGGTCCTCAACTGTTTATACTGTATGTGATATTTGTTAAGTGTGAAGTTGCAGTAACGTTGCAGAAACAATCAAAAATGTAAAAGTCCATAAACAGAATACTCTGTCTTCTATCCCAGGCCTGCCAAAGAAATTATGCCACAAAAAGGTTCCCTTTCCTGAAACAAAACTCAATTTTTCATGATCATCCAGTTAAAAGAAAACAGCATAGACAGAGGTCATCTTACTGAAAATGAATATAATATAATAATATAATATACAGGACAATAAAATGAGAAGTGAACCTCATTCTCAACTTCACCTAAATTACACCACAAACAAATTCCGTCCTCCTCTGGGTTGGCGTTAAACCTTCCAGTCTCTAAGGCTAATGGTAACGTTCCTGAGAGATCTTTGTCTTTGTTTAGATTATACTTCACGTAAGGCTCCACACTGTAGCTATTCTTTATGAGACAATGAGTTTGTTTTTTCTCTACACATGCAAAACATTTTACTCCAAAACTTAAGTAAATTTATGGAAACCCAGGAAAGATCGAATCGCTTTATAATGGTGTTACAACTTGTATGTTCCTGGAAACCCCAAACACCAGAAGCATAGTCAGACACAGGATACACAAATGAATAATAGACCTGTGTATAAGTATGAAATCCTAGATTGCCACATTGTATAACTTTGTTCAGTACAGATGCCAGTACTCTACCTGCTGACTGAGCTAGAACATTGACAGCTCCTCTAAAAGACATGTGCTCATCCAGCGTCAGGCCAAGGTATTTATACTGGTTAGTATATGACAGCACTTATGAACCAACATTGAAAACAATTTAACTTCTTTCTACTGATTTTCTTCTGAAATGTACTATTTGTATTTTGTTTTGATCACCCACTTTTCTCCATATCACCACCATTCCTTGACAGTGCTCAGCATACTCTGCAGATCTCCTTCATTTTCAGCAAGCAAAACAACATCATCCGCATATAATAATATACCCACTGTCTGATCATCAACTCTAACTCCCAGGTGTGAAGCCTTAATTAGAAGAGCTAAATCATTCACATACATGAAAAACAACGTTGAAGACAAAACATTAACTTGCTTCACACCAAATTGTTGGGGAAAAAACATCCAGTTGTGTATTCATTAATCTGAACCCGAGCAACAGGGGCTTCATAAAGAGACTTAATGGTATAATACAACTTTCCATTAATACCAGATTTTAAAAGCCTACATTGAAGAAGCTCCCTTTTAATCCAATCAAACAAGTGTAGACCTATTCTCCTTAATTCTTGCGCATATAAAGGAAGTTACATGCTCTGCTCATCCACTGTTAGAGTTTGGGCTTAGCCTCTCCCTTTCCTTGTGTTTTCCTGTTTTTCCCCTCCCTATTGTGTCATGTTTGTCTCAGTCTGTCTGTGTTGCTGGGCGTGGACTTCTGGCTCCCTCCTCCTGTCTCTGTGTTGCTGGGCGTGGACTCTGGGTTCCCTCCTCCTGCCTGCCCATCTGATCTCCTGCAGCTGCTGGTTCTCCTCACCTGCACCTAATCTCCAATCAAGCCCTGCAGTGTATATAACCCTGGTTCAGACCTCCAGACTCCGCCAGATCGTTCAGTCTCCGTTGTGGTACAGACGTCTAGGCCTCCTTACTTAAGACTATTTGGATCATTTGTGTTTTTTTTCCTGGATAACCAGTTTACCTGTTTTTTCTCTGTGCCTCAGATCCTCCACGCCAGCTCCACCACTATACAAGACTCGACCTGCCTCACTTCTGTCTTCAGCAGCCAATTTGGTTTCTCCACCTTCCACTCCACCGCCTGCCCTGCTCCGCCGAATCCAACCTCCTCAGCCTGTCCACTCCAGCCAAGCCTTCAACCAACTTTCCTTTTTGTTCCAAAAATAAACTGTCTAAACAGTTCAGTCTTCTGGTGGTGTCTGCTTTTGGGTCCTAATTTTGAACTGCCTTAACGTCCACAAGCAAACCTGTCCTCTCAAGGTGGTCTACAAGTCTGCGATTCAAAAGTGAAGAACACAATTTGTACACACAGCTCATTAGACTTATACCCCTATAACTAAGAGGTAGCTTGGAATCATTTTTTGAGGATTTAAGAATGGCTTTAATAAATTTTTAACATTAAATAACCTTTGCAACTTCAGAACTTCCAATCACTTCCAGTGGCTTTCTTCAATTTGCATTTCTGTTTTACATTTTGTACCACTTCTGTAGAGAAATATGCATTCAGGAACATATTACAGTTATTTACACCAGCTTTCATTTCAGACTTCACTGATTCTTTTAAACCAGAGAACCTATCTGCAAATCCTTTCCCCATTTTTGTAATACAACCCCTAAATTAGAACTACATTCACCATTTTCAAGTTTCACCTCCATGGGGATTTCTCTTGGCGCATACACTACTACTATGCTGACTCATGAATTTCTCAGAGCATAACTTTAATTGTTTATTTATCAGGGACAACTGACATCATTAGAATTAATTATGCAAAATTAATTACTTAAGAAATGAGTTAATAAATTCCTAAGTCAGGTGCCATTACTATACACGAGTGGTCATGATACAAATCTTGCTAAAGACAAGTGGTTCCCAGCTGGTGGGTGGCTGTCCAAAGGTGGGCCACGGGTCCATCCTGAATGGACCTCAAGTGACTTGCAAATGTGTCAAGTTTGTAAAAAAACACACTTAATTTTGAAGTACAGTGAATTTGCGAAGTTCTGTTTTCTGCTGTACAGTGAATTACTAATGGAAGGTACTTGACAGAGACAGCAAATTAGCTTGATGACTTGTCCAAATGCAAGTATGATACTAAGTGTATCAAACTGTATGGACCTCGAACTAATGACTAAGAAAAAACTCTGGACCTTGTGGCTGGACCAGTTTAAAACCACTTATATAGGCCACACTTAATGTCATAATTCTGTCTAATTTTTAATAGACCAAATGGATTTAGCATACACATTTTTCAGCCACTTTATAGCCAGGTTAAAAGCTTATCAGCTGTAATACATACCTCCTCTGAGAGTGGAGAGTAGAGCTCAATGCTGACTGGCTGCAAAAGGAAGAGACAGTCAGTCCTTTTAACCTTTTATAAGAGTTACACATCAACAAGTCATTATGATCCACAAAATCTCCTTTTGTTGTTATACATTATGTTATGTGCACATAACATATATTCCTAAATGAAGTTTTATAGTTCATTACTTTATATTTACAGCATTACATAGTCATCTGTCACTGTGATTTTACAGGAGCTGTAGTTTGGATACCTACTTGCCATGGTTGAGGATGATGGTGCAGTTGGGCCAACAGTCATGGTTGACCAGACAAAGGTTTGGGAAAAGACCCACACCGACAGCCTGCAGGCCTCTCTGGTCACTCAGTGTGAAAGCATTACACTTGATCTACAGAGACAGACAGAGAGAGTAGGGAGGGAAAGAGAGAGTCCAAACTCCCAGGTTTGTTTTTCAAGCTGTCTTTCCTAATGCAGGCTACAAATATAACTCATAAAGCACTGGTGAACTCTAATTTATAATTAGACATTCATTCTTACAATGCCAAAAAGGTGCGAAATGTAGTCGTCAGAGTGCTGCTGTCTTCCATAAGACCAGTACTCCAGGAAGCTTTGCACGTCTTTCTTAAGCTGCTTGAGTTCTTCTTCAGGTAGATCAGCCACATGGTCCTCCAGCTTGTCCACTGAGACCAGCTGAGTGTCTGACACAATGCCTGTGTCCTTGTGTATACGCCACAGCACACGAGCAGCCAGACTGAGCAGGGGAATTATGGGTAGGGGAGAGAGACATCAACGTCACATTCAGAGTCAGAAATTAACCAGATATTATTATGCAAGCACAATTCCCTGTAGTCAATCAACATCTGTGTACATCCTCTAATAATAGATCTCATTGATTGATTGATTAATTGATGGATGGATGGATGGATGGATGGATGGATAGATTGACTGATTGATTGATTGATTCATTCATTCATCCCATGTATAAGACTCCTGGGGACAGAGTCCAGCACTGGCTAAAATGTTTCCTAACCTGGCAGTGATTGAATGTTTTCTCCGTGCACTAAATAAAAAATATACTTATTACACTATATTCCATTTCTGCCAATAAATCCCCCTAAGTCCTTCTCACTGTACCTTTAAAGTAAAGATAGGATCCAAGACAATATGCGTAATAGACAACACACAGAAGTCCAGCAGATTTACATAGGAGAAAGGCAAAATAAAAAAATCATCACAGATTATTATAACCATCCATAATGAATATAAAAATAATTTAATTTAATTTAATGGTTTGAAGAGCCAGTCTGTGACCATACACCAAACATCAGCCAAGGCTTAGATCAGTTTTTCCTCAAGTTCTCCTGACCTCATGATCAGAGGGAAGCTGTTCTTCAGTAGGGAAGTAGTGGAACAAGATAACAAGTCTAAAGCCCCACTAATGGCCCTCAGACATGCTGCAGTGTTCATTACACCACAGAGTACTACAAAATACTTGAATAGACCAAATAACATGCTGACACATTTTCTGTTGTAGGTCAACAAACGCACTTATTATAGATGTGTATCAACTCGTCAGGATACACCACTGTCCCATTTCCCAACTTCAACACACGCCAACAGTTTTATCACAATGTGTCCTCAGATTAGACCACCTCAGCCATGCCATGACTACTATTTCTGTCAGTATGATGTGCCTGGTGTGTACTTTCGCCATTAGTTAAAACCTGTCAAATGACTATCTGTCAATTAGATTAGACTTTGACAAGTTGGCACTTTCTAGGGTTATCATCAAGATTTTTCATCCTCTGTGAACACCTAAAATGATGGCCAAGGTCATGGAAAATACACAGTATTTTGGCACTAAAGGAAAGGCAATGATGAATGGATGACCATAAATGTGCTTTGTACATTTCATTCTGACCATAAAATTTGTGTTTCTAGGTATCATGCCAAGTTCACACTGGACGTGAAATGCACCGATTTCCTGCTTGCTTTTGATGCCCATGTTAAGCAGCTAGGCCGTTTACACTGGAGGCAGCACGATGCCAAGTGCCCTGGCTGGCTTGCGATCTGCAGCAATAGTTTTGATAGTATTTTTTACACAAATCATGACTGAATCTGACAAGAAAACCCACTAAAAATGTGTTGTAAACAATATAAAGTGTATAAGTGTATAGCTATTACACACACACACACACACACACACACACACACACACACAGGCAGACAGAGCTCTACATGTGATTTAAACAGAGCGAGAGCAGAATCACCCACTGTGCAACGTGGAGAAATGCTTCTGGTGTGAACGGAAAGGTGACTGCTGATGGGCAGCTGTGCAACAAGTAACAAATCAGTGTGCTTCCGTATCCAGTATAAACCCAGCATGAGAGGACATTTTGGCCTGTTGACATTCTGTCATCAACAAGAATAAGAGCCATACTGGCAGCAGGTTTTAGACACATTGCTGCTTTGAGGTAAATGCTAATATGCTCTCAATCACAATGTAAGCATGCTAATGTTAAGCAGGTATTATGCTTAAGACGATCACCATCTTAGTTTAGTGTGTTAGTGTGCTAAAATTAGATAATTAGCACTAAACACAAAGTACAGTAGTGTTATTTTTGCAGGTATTAGGTCATAAACCAAAATACTGGACGAACGGACATTTGAACCTAATGATGGTGCCAGTTTTTCACCAAACTTATTCACTTATTTAGGGAGATATGTGTGTCTGTACGAAATGTTATGGCAATCAATGGTTAATTTGTTTACTATTTCACTCAAAACCACAATGTCAACCTTGTGGTGGTGTTAGAGGAAAAGTCAAAGGATCATCAAAGTCAGTAGGATTCATCCTCTGGACACTATGACAGCCTGTAAAAATTTTAATAGCAATGCATTCAGTTGTTGAGATATTTCAGTCTGTTGAAATATTTCACTACAGTGGTGGACCAATTGACCAAAAAGGTCATAATAACATTAGAATTCATCCTCTAGGGAACATGCATATCCTCGACAAATGTCATGGAAATCCAGTCCTCAGTATCTGGGACACATTGTCATGGACCAAACTGTTGATCATGGGGAAAATTTGGCCTGATGGTTTTACGATGGTTCACTAAAACCACAGGAAATCACCCTCTGGACACCATGAACATCCATATCAAATTCTGTACGTGAGATATCTTGTTGACCAACTGACCAGATAGCATATAAGCACTAATTAATGTGGTCTGACTTTTGGTGTTCTGAGCTGTACAGGCTACTGTCACAATGTCCTGACGTCACCACATGCAAATATTTGTAGCTGATGACCATATGACCTTAGGCTAACTTTCAGCTTGTTCCAAACATAGATGCTAAACCACTAAGCAGAACAGGCTTGAAAAAGTAACTCAGTATGAGAGTTGAGACAAGGAGAACACCTTATTCTGCAAAATAGGACCTTCAGTTTGTATGATTTCTTTTGTTGGAGTAATATGTTCCCCAGAAAGTGACTAGTTGTTATGCATAGGTACTGTCTGGGGCAGACACAGGCACAGATAGACCCCAAGCGGTGCCAGCCCTTTTGCCCTCTGTCTAAATGAGTGCCCTTTTGCAAGACATGCTTTTTAAAAAATTATATTAATAATTTTATAGTAAAGTTAATTCTCAACTTACAGTGTGGTGTTTGCCTGACAACTGCATCTGAGTCGAGCTCCTGCTCCTCCCTCTACAACTCCCTTTGTGGCAGCCGCACGCAAATTGAGTGCCCTGCGAAACAGCTTCATGTCTCTCTGACCTGCCTTCATGAACAGCCAGGTAACGATAGTGTTTGCCCTAAGCCTCAGCATTGTTTGTCACTGTTGTAAAATTGAACCACTATTAAAACATTTCAATACAATCAGTCTAATTAAGGCAGTAACCCACCATTAAGCTTAACAACAAGTAAGCTTGTCCCACACCATCTCCATCCAACTCTCTGTCAGATTCGGATTCACCAGCTGTCCGGTGTGAGCCGAGAAAAATGCTGAATTGCTTTCTCACTTCCACGTCTCTTTAAATGAAAACTTAATTTGAAATATTGTTTAGATCTCCCACGTTGTGTGTCTGTTAATTTAAACAAAAATGACATGCAGTTTGGAGCTGTGGTGCGTGAAGAGTGCAGTGCAGAGCTGTATGCATCTGTTTTGTTTAAAAAAAAATTGTAGAAAATAATTGTAAGAATTAAGTGCATGACTACTAAAGGGGACTATTAATTGAGAAGAGCAAAGGGAAGGACAAAGTGGAGAATAAAGTGAGGAGAGGAGAGGAGAGGAGAGGAGAGGAGAGGAGAGGAGAGGAGAGGAGAATGCAATCAGCCTGATTGTTGCAAGTGAACATTGGAAGATTGGGTGGTTTATTATTTTATTTATTCAGAGAACTCAGTTTTTCAATTTTGTGTAAAGATCGGTTGATTGTGCTAGTAATTTCCTTTACAAATCACTAAAGCGTGCAGTGTGTCTTTGTTGTTGCCTGTTAGACACCTTATATGTAAGTTCCCTGTTTATTACTGTGCACAACTGCACTGTATGTATACTTCGGCCTCAGGGTGCTGGCAAACAGAAACCTCTCAGCAGGGTGCACTTTCTTCTTGCACCAGGACTTCATGTGAGGAAAAAAAAGAAAAAAGTGGAGGGAATGCCATTTTTTCACTTGAGCACCTGCCCTGCAAAGTGTCTGTGCACAAAACTGGTCTGGGGTACAACTTTCATTTCATCGGCCTGCAGCCTCCTCTCAGCTCCACACAGAGTGGACTCAGTTTTCCTTACCGAACATTCTCGCTGGGTGCTTTGCCGATCTTCTTGATGGCTCCACATTCCTGCTTGTGTTCATCCCAGCATGCAGTCTGGCAGGTGCGGTCACAGTACTGGGCAAACTTACACTGGGCACAGCGGTGCAGTTTGGCCTGGTGCCGGAAACAGCTGTGGCACACCTGAGTGGCCAAACTGAGAGGGAAAAAGACAAGACACAGAAATGTTACAGCTGCACTTTAAAAATTTCATCTTTCAATGATGTCTCAAAACCTGCAGTGAGAGGACCCAGTGAAGATTTGGAACAAAGAAAAGTAAAGGGACTGAAGAGGCAAAAGACTGTTAGACTGTTTAGCTTCCTCTAAACAGAACAGTCATTCTCTCTCTCTATTTTGTTGCTATTTTATGCATTCTGGCACCTTATTTACAATTGCCCAATGGGAATCAGTTTTTTCATTGTCAAGAAAATGATCAGCATGCCACACAGCACCCTATTGAGGGACAGATTTGGCCTGCTGGCTGTAATTTGACTATCACTGCCTTACATGTTTTGTTAAATTCATACTTAGGAACTGTCTTCTTTATCTTGCTTTTTGACATGGGACTTTCTGCCCCTGCTGTCGTTTTGTATGTCAGAAACAACACATGAGCATCTCTGAGCTCATTTTGCCAATGACTCTTCTCTCTTCCAGCTTACTATGCTCATGTTTAAGTCTGAGTCCCATCTCCTTGCTCTTTTAACATTCGTAGTAGATGCAATATCATCAAGAGAAGTCAATGATGTTAATATATTATGAGCTAAGCTCCATGACATGTCTTGCCTAACTCTGAAATTTTCTGGTACAGATAATCAATAATTAGAATGTTTGTTCAATTGTTCAAGATTGCAGACTGTCAAAGCCTCTGCCTCAGACTCCTCTCCCTCCCAGTATGGAGCATCTCCCCCGTCCACCTCTCTCTGTCTTTGCCTCTGATTGCAGGAGTGGGATCAGGTTTGCAGGTGTGGGGCAGAAGCTGCAATCCATTCTCTTCAAATACAGGGCCTCCACTCCAACATGCCACCAGATTGTAGACTCTGCTTTACAGTCAGTCTTGTTCAAGCCTATTTGTGGAAACTGTTACTCCTTGGCTTGCAGCATTCCCCCGCTCTGACTCCTGGCTCTGTGTCCCACTCCTGCTCTGCCTGGAAACTGCTGTAGATTAGCTTAGCGTCCTTGCTATATTCCCTGCCCCGGACTCTGGCCACTCAAACTCCATTATTATCAGTCCGTCACTAAATGACCCTTCATTCTGTTTAAAGCCTCCTGGTCTGCATTTGGGTTGTTAAGACTTGCTCCTTAACACTAACTTTGTTGCAAAAGCCTGGAAAAGAACACTTAGATGGCACTTAGGGACTGTTTGTCATTTATCAGAGGAGGGGGGTAGCTGAGGTGTGACTTTGTTTTTGTTTTTGTTCTTTTTCTTTTTTTCCTCTCTCTCCCTCCTTAAAGCTACAAATATTAATCGGGCCTTTCCAAAACTGGACTCTACCCACTCCTAATTAAGGAGCGTAACTCCATTTGTAAAGCTTAATCCAATTTTATGTTCTTCATAATGAAGAAAAATAAAACTTGAACATCGAGAGAATGCCAAGAGTGTGCAAAGCAGTAATCAGAGCAAAGGGTGGCTATTTTGAAGAAACTAGAATATAAAACATGTTTTCAGTTATTTCACCTTTTTTTGTTAAGTACATAACTCCACATGTGTTCATTCATAGTTTTGATGCCTTCAGTGAGAATCTACAATGTAAATAGTCATGAAAATAAAGAAAACGCATTGAATGAGAAGGTGTGTCCAAACTTTTGGCCTGTACTGTATATGTATATACACATACATGCATGCATACATATAAATAAATAAATAGAAATAAAACTTGCTCCCGTAGATTTTTTTTTCTTGTCTTTTCTTTTTTTTGGTAAACATCTTTTGGCTTCTCACTCTGATGTTTATAAGCTGCATAGTTCTTGTAAATATACAGCACTACAATCAAATCAACACAACGGTTTCCAGGAGACTAGAGAAGGATATATTCTATCCTAAACAAAATGTAACCTTTAAGATTTTAACTCTGTATGAACGGAGGCCTATTAATGTCTATCTTAGTTTGAGCAGGTTACGTTTGTAAGGATAGTCGCAGAACTTGACTTGTATGGAGCATCTTGCATGACAAACACAACTTGGCACTGCACATGGTCAGTAAGTCGGCTTTGATGTAGGCTCACTGTCAGAGGGTTTTATAACTCACTTTCACTCTTCACTCGTTGGTTTCGGATGTTACTCAATGTGGCGGACCCTCCATGTGAGTGTCAGAATGGAATAAAAGCAGGTAGGGAGTGCGTGTCTGGGGTGGTCTGGGAAAGGTCCTTCCTTGAGCCTCCCTGAGTGACTGGTGGAAAATGCATGACCCTCCCTCCATTATAAATTAGTTATCCATTGATGTTTGAAAGTTAAAGTTAAAAGCTGACTTGAAAAAAGCCTTGGTTTTTCACTCTTGTCGTGCATGCTGGTAAATTCATGCAAATGATTCATTTTTGGCCAAATTTCAAATGACACATAGACTAAAATGATTTTGATGAAATATCACTATTTTAAGCTCAGATTTGGTTATGCTTTTTCTGATGGAAGTGTTTGTCACACATGATGTGTCCAAGGACGATCTGAAATTTGAAAATCCAATGATATATTTGTTTTTTTATGGTTTCTGGCCATGATAAATGGTGTAATTGACAACTTGTAAAGAAAACATGCATGTTTTATTTAAAATAAATACAAAATACAGCCAGTTATATGTGTATACCCTCTCCCAAACCAAAATAATAAACATAAATCCCTCCCCTGTGCTTAAAAAAGATTTGACATGCATCCCCCCTTTTTGCACCACACTCCCCCTCCTCCTGAATAATGAACAGTCCCTTTCTCTGATTTCTTTTGCACTGTATGGTAACTGTTTTACTGTCAGCTATTTATGCGTTTATGAAGATTTGTGAATGTTACTTCTCTATTTTTGGACATTTTTATTGTTTGAAAACTGGTTCTGACTTCTATGAGTTTGTGGTGTCTTAAACATAGTTGTCAACACAATAATAAAAGATGCTTTTACTTTTTCATTCATTCAGTGCATACTATCTTCTATACACCATATCTATTCAAACTAAAATGTAAATATACAGTATGCATGAATAAGACACATATGCACATGTACAGACCTTGTACATGAATATCATAAATAAAATGTCGAAGCTCTGTCAGTTTGTTTTAAGTTAAGAAAAGAGTAAAGAAAAGTAAATCTAGATTTGCAAACATGTTTAAACAGAACCTTTCTACCCTCATTGTTTGAGCTGTTTGGATGTCTATGACACACTGCACTGTGCACTGTGTGAGTGAACACAAAGGTCTCAGCCGACAGCAGCATGTGTCTGTGTGTGTAAACAGTTTATTCAGCAGAGTCCAAAGGGACAGGGAACAGACTTGTTAATGCTTCTGATGATTGTTGGAACGCAGCAAAGCCCTTTGCAGCTCACACACAAACGCACGCACACAAACACACACGGTGGCTCTGAGTCACTTGCAGCTGTTTTGTCACTGTAGTTTTGGACAGCTCCTGTCTTACATTAGGCAGATCCATTAGTGCATGCCTACTGTGTTGGACACCCTCATGCTCAGTGAGCCAACCTCCTGCAGCTAAGCTCTTATATGGCTCAAACACTACGCTACCAGATCCGCATGGCATTCCAGCACATAGACAAACCAGGCTGCAGTCAGCTCTAATACCAACCAACTATTTACAGATAAGTCCTGAACACTGTGTGCACTATATGCATGTTGCTGAATGCAAGAACTGCATTACTGGCATTACTTGCACTATCATTGAAAAAGAATGCAAGCCTGTTGAGGACATGAATCCAGCTGGCCACCAGTGTTGTAACACATTGATATTTGGTTGAATTAAGGATGTGATGTCAGGTGACCAAAATACCATGTCAGGACAATGTCTACTGCCAAAGTCAGTTCGACATAGAATGCTGATGACAGATGATATTTTGTAAGTTTTAGGATATGTTATTAAGTGAACTAAATCCAACATCCTCCAAACATCTCTTGGCAAAGCCATCTTGACGTAGAGTAATGACATTTAGTCGTCTTTCTGACGACATATTGACGTCTGGTAAGTCCAGAGGAGAGGAGTACAAGTAAGAGGTTAGACCTGAGAAAAACCAAAGCATCAAAGTCAATCTAAATGTTGGAACATCTTAAAATAGTTAGTGACAAGAGTTAATTATTAGACATTCTGGTCTCATTCATTCAAAAATATTTTAAACTACAAGGACTCTACTACTACTACTTGATGTACAGTAATCACACATCTGAGCTAACAGTTAACTCAGAGCATGATAAATGAAAAAGCATCTAACCATAATTATGCAGACAATGACATTACTTATTAAGTGCATTGAACAAATTACTAAATGTGCTGAAATTTCCTCCAGTTAAAAAAATAATAGCGCAATTTGTGAAATGAGAAGATGATACTAATCTCATGTCTGTGCAGTAAATATAAAGCTAGAGCTGATTAGCTTAGCTTAGCATAAAGACTGGAAGCAGGGGAACAGCTCTTTGTCCCACAATGTAATTCCAAGTGGAAGTTTTTACATTTTTGTTTGAGTTCGGCAGCATGGTGGTGCAGTGGTTAGCATTGTCGCCACACAGCAAGAGGGTTTTTGGTTCGAACCCCGGGGTGGGGGAGCCCCTCTGTATGGAGTTTGCATGTTTCCGGCTTCCTCCCACGGTCCAAAGACATACAGATTAGGTTAACTGGTGACTCTAAATTGGCCGTAGGTGTGAATGTGAGTGTGAATGGTTGTCTGTCTCTATGTGTTAGCCCTGTGATAGTCTGTCCAGGGTGTACCCCACCTCTTGCCCAATGTTAGCACGGATGGGCTCCAGCCCCCCCACAACCCCCCAACTGAATAAGCAGTTATGGAAAATGAATAAATGTTTGAGTACTTATTAAATAAGCAATATACAAATTGTTATGAGCTTTAGAGGTGTTGGTAGGTGTGTTTTTTAACTGCACAGAGCCAGGCTAGCCATTTCCCCCTGCTTCCAGCTATGCTAATAGTGTGCTGGCTATCCAATCTAACAAATGAGTATATTTCCCAAAATTCAGTTAAACAATAATAAAAGAGAGGAGGGTCAATTGATTACAATTCAAGTACTCATCTTGAATCCCAACCATTAAAGACCACACTCAGCATTATGGGCTAAGACCTACTATTAATCATCACATCAAAGGGGAACTTTAGCATGTTTTAACCTGGACCCCCATGTTTTGGTGTCCAACAGAGTGGGAGCAACATTTTTTTGAAATTGTTCCATTATTAAGAGAGAGGGCTGCAGCTGGCAGCGGCTAATGGTAAATGGACCTGTGCTTGTGTAGCCCCTTTCTGGTCTTCCAACCACTCAAGGCACTTTAACACTAAACGACACATTCTGAGGCTACCTTACAGGGTGCCACCTGCTGCTCAGCTTTAACACACTCACACACCCATGGAACAGCCATGAGGAACAATTTGGGGCTCAGTGTCTTGCTAAAAGGTCTCAACATGCGGACTGGAGGAGCCAGGGATCAAACTGCCAATCTTAAAATTAGAAGAGGACCTGTTTTACCTCCTAAGCCACAGCCGCCTGCAGGGGATGTATAACAGGCTACAATGTAACCACTCGGGACAGGTGCGCCATGTCAGTTTACCTCTCTACAACACTTGTTTTTGCAACTTAAAGGCTCAGGTTGTTATTAAGACTGTCATAAAACATTACAGAAAGAATCCCACAGAGAAATGAACAGTTTTTCTGTGCTTTCACTTGTTCTGGTCTGTGTTGTGTCTGATAAGTGTCGCTAATGAGAAGTCTTGTTCTGAAATTCTGAAACATTAAACACAGCTTTAAGACCTGATACATATTTAGATTGCTTCTCCCCGATTTTTGTTCAACAATTGACCTCAATGATTTCTTCATCAACGTGTCTCTTAGACCCCATCCCAACTATGCTACTTAAGGAAGTCTTACCTTCAGTTAACAGTTACATACTGGACATGATCAATATATATTTATTAACGGGCTATGTACCACAGTCTTTTAAGGTAGCTGTATTTAAACCTCTTTTTAAAAAGCCCACCCTGGATCCAGAGGTGTTAGCCAACTATAGACTTATATCAAATCTTCCCTTTCTTTCAAAGATCCTTGAGAAAGTAGTTGCAGACCAGCTGTGTGACTTTCTCCATGATAATAATTTATTTGAGGAATTTCAGTCAGGATTTAGGGTATATCATAGCACCGAGACAGCACTAGTTAAAATTACAAATTATCCTCTGATTGCTTCAGACCAAGGTCTCGTCTCTGTACTTGTTTTACTAGATCTTA
Organism: Cephalopholis sonnerati; assembly: GCA_019142605.1. Lineage (NCBI taxonomy): Eukaryota > Metazoa > Chordata > Actinopteri > Perciformes > Serranidae > Cephalopholis > Cephalopholis sonnerati. The sequence continues at coordinate 5,384,893 of JAGQAX010000019.1, forward strand.
GTGCCGCATTTGAGACAACTGACCATCAAATTCTGCTACAGAGACTGGAACATTCAATTGGCCTTAAAGGTTCTGCACTAAGCTGGTTTAAATCGTACTTATCCGATCGTTTTCAGTTTGTTCACGTTCATAATGAATCATCTTTCTTGTGCTAAAGTTTGTTTTGGAGTACCTCAAGGTTCAGTGCTCGGACCAATTCTATTCACTCTGTATATGCTTCCCTTAAGTAACATCATTAGAAATCACTCTGTAAATTTCCATTGCTATGCGGATGATACACAGTTCAATCAATCAATCAATCAATTTTATTTATAAAGCCCAATATCACAAATCACAATTTGCCTCAGAGGGCTTTACAGCATACAACATCCCTCTGTCCTTAGGACCCTCACAGCGGCTAAGGAAAAACTCCCCAAAAAAACCCCTTTAACGGGGAGAAAAAAATGGTAGAAACCTCAGGAAGAGCGACTGAAGGAGGGATCCCTCTTCCAGGACGGACAGACGAGCAATAGATGTTGTACAGAACAGATCAATATAATGAATTAACAGTAATCCATATGACACAATGAGACATAAGGAGAAACAGATATTATATTAATAATATGATTATATATGTATGTGACAATAATGATATGTGTATAATAGTCCAGGTATGACTAATAGTAACAGCAGCAGTGGGAGGCATCAGGCAGGACCATGGCAGCAGCACAACCACGACACATCGTCCAGGCACAGCTGTGATACGAGATAACCTGCGAGACAGTGGAGCACAAAGGCTCCAAAGAACAAGCCGAGTTAGTGACATGCAGTAGGCCCTGGTTAGAGAGATGCATTAACAGGACATGAATACTAGCAAGGGAGAGAGAGAGAGAAGGAGAGAAGGGGCTCGGTGTATTATAGGAGGTCCCCCAGCAGACTAGGCCTATGTCAGCCTAACTAGGGGCTGGTCCAAGACAAGCCTGAGCCAGCCCTAACTATAAGCTTTATCAAAAAGGAAAGTCTTAAGTCTAGTCTTGAAAGTGGAGACGGTGTCTGCCTCCCGGACCGAAACAGGAAGCTGATTCCACAACAGTTGTATCTATCGATAAAACCAGAAGAAACGGATCAATTGACTAAACTTCAAAAATGCCTCAAAGTTGTAAAACCTGGATGAGCTCCAATTTTCTGATGTTAAATTCAGACAAAACTGAAGTTATTGTTCTTGGCCCCGAACACCTCAGAAACTCTTTTGATGATACAGTTTCTCTGGATGGCATTGCTCTGGGCTCTAGCACCACCATAAGAAACCTTGGCGTAATATTTGATCAAGATTTGTCTTTTAATTCCCATTTAAAACAAACCTCTCGGACTGCATTTTTTCATCTGCGTAATATTGCAAAAATTAGGCCTATCCTGTCACAAAAAGATGCAGAAAAATTGGTCCACGCTTTTGTTACCTCTAGGCTGGATTACTGTAATTCCCTATTATCAGGCAGCTCTAATAAGTGCGTAAAAACTCTCCAACTAATCCAGAATGCGGCGGCACGTGTACTGACAGGAACTAAGAAACAAGATCACATTTCTCCTGTTTTAGCTTCTCTGCACTGGCTCCCTGTAAAATCCAGAACTGAATTTAAAATCCTTCTCCTAACTTACAAAGCTCTAAATGATAAGGCTCCATCATATCTTAGAGAGCTCATAGTGCCCTGTTATCCCACCAGGACACTGCGCTCTGTGAATGCAGGGTTACTCGTGGTCCCTAAAGTCTCCAAAAGTAGAACAGGAGTCAGAGCCTTCAGCTATCAGGCTCCTCTTTTGTGGAATCACCTTCCTGTTTCGGTCCGGGAGGCAGACACCGTCTCCACTTTCAAGACTAGACTTAAGACTTTCTTTTTTGATAAAGCTTATAGTTAGGGCTGGCTCAGGCTTGTCTTGGACCAGCCCCTAGATAGGCTGACATAGGCCTAGTCTGCCGGGGGACCTCCTATAATACACCGAGCCCCTTCTCTCCTTCTCTCTCTCTCTCTCTCCTTTGCTAACATTCATGTCCTGTTACTGCATCTCCCTAACTCTGCTCTACTACATGTCACTAACTCGGCTTGTTCTCCGGAGCCTTTGTGCTCCGCTGTCTCGCAGGTTAACTCATACCGCAGCTGTGCCTGGATGGTGTGTCGTGGTTGTGCTGCTGCCGTGGTCCTGCCTGATGCCTCCCACTGCTGTTGTTACTATTAGTCATACCTGGACTATTATACACATATGATTATTGTCACATACATATAATATTATATATTAATACATGTGCACAACATATTGTACCACAATTACCGTAATTATGATTATAATATTGTTACCTGAATTAATGTTTTTGTAAGCTATTATCATTGTTGTCTGCCCTGCATCTCTCTCTGTCTGTCTCAACTTCTCTCTCTGTCTCTGTCTCTCTTTATGTCTCATTGTGTCATATGGATTACTGTTGATTTATTATGCTGATCTGTTCTGTACAACATCCATTGCACGTCTGTCCGTCCTGGAAGAGGGATCCCTCCTCAGTTGCTCTTCCTGAGGTTTCTACCATTTTTTTTCCCCCGTTAAAGGGTTTTTTTGGGGGACTTTTTCCTTATCTGCTGTGAGGGTCCTAAGGACAGAGGGATGTTGTATGCTGTAAAGCCCTCTGAGGCAAATTGTGATTTGTGATATTGGGCTTTATAAATAAAATTAATTGATTGATTGATTGATTGATTGATTGAAATCTCATGAGAGGTGACTTGTTGCTGGAAGGAGACACAAGTGAGTTGGAGAGGGGAGCACCGGTAATAGTTTGTGTTGGTGTACGCAAAGCATATGTTAAGCTCAGTTCAGACCAAAGATTTGCAACAAGACAAAACCATTTAAGACCATTGCAGAGAAAAGTTGCAGCAGTGTGAACTGGTCGATCTCAGCTCGACTAAAGCCGACTGATGGTGTCACCTGCAGCTCAGATGGCCAAATCACCGGCAGCTGGTTTTAGAACATAAAGCACGTCATCTGTTTCAACAGCCAATTGGCTTGTAGTGAAGTCCACTGGTCAAGACAATGTGTTCGCTTGTAGCAGCAGGTGCTCCGTCCCTGCCCAGCCCTCTGTTTCTGTCACAACACTGTATGCAGTGATGCTAGCTTTGTTTTTGTTTTTTGACTTTTTCATCACTACTACAAATGCAACTGTCGCCAGTATGTCACTATCCTCATTAATATTTTAAGAAGCTACAAATTATATTCAGCTACAAAGTAAGCCTGAAAAGCTGGAAATCAGAATGAAAGTACAGAGAGTTGTTGCATAGAGATGATACACCGTCTCATCTAGTTGTATTGGTGTTAACTGGCAGGTTTTTAGAACGTTGCAGAATGGAACATTGCAAGTAGTTGGCTGTTTCAACTTGTTTCGATTGGAATCTTTGGTCTGAACTGGGTTTTACTCTTATCAAAAAGATTTTTGAAAGAGATTTCAGAATGAGACTTCTCCTGCAGCAGGCAAGCAACAGACCGGAACAAGCAATAGGCATGGCTAAACTTTTCAGTTCCCTCTTGAAGGCTTTAAAGTAAACTCTTAAAAAAACAGCTTATTCAGAACACTACAGCTAGGGTCCTCACTGAGATCAAGAAAGACCACACCAGCCCAGTTCAGTTTACACTGACTTCATGTGTGTTCAAATTGATTGTAAAACACGTCTTTTGGTTTGAAAGCACTGAATGGTTTAGGAGCCAACATATGTTTCTCATGTATACTGGCGTTATAAACCTACCAGAGCTCTGAGGTCTGCTGACTGTTTCCAGAGTCGAAACTAAACATGGAGAAGCAGCATTCAGTTTCCATGCACCACCTATCTGCAACAAACTGCCACAATACCTGCCTTATGTCTTCTGTCAAACACTTGCCGTATAAATTTTGGCAGCTGTAACACAGTATTAAAAGTGTAGCATATAAACAATGTATAAAAAATAGAGGTATTAGCAGTGTCTCAAAGCACATACAGACTCCATCTACTGCATGTCAGCGTCATTTTTCTATTGACTAATTATAAGATTTTCAACCCTCTGGTTCAGGCAACATGTGAAGTCACTGGAATCTCTTAATTTAATTTGAGAGCTTGCAAGGTGTCATAATCCTTTTGTGGTAGAGTCTCCTTGCTCTTGAGAACTAAGTCCAAAAGTATGTCATGCTCAAGCTCTCATGACACCTTGCCAGCTTTTGCACTGCTGGTGTCATGAGAATTTGGGCATGTAGAAATGAGGTCTCAGCCCAGAGAAGCCTGACTGTCCACAACACACCTGCAGTGTGTCAGCCAGATCTGCCAAAACATGCTCAGTGAGAAAAGGTCAGTCCACCTACCTGTCCGTCTTGTCTAAAAACCACAACAACCAGGAGCCTCGTACCTGTCGAAGACCACAGCAGAGAAACTGGCCTCGGCGAAGACCACTTCTCCGGCACTGAGCTCTTTGGTGGCCCTCAGGCCCCGACCTTTCTTCCCAGCATCAAACAGCTCAGCACTCTCCATATTCCCCACAGTCATTGTAGTGGCCAAACAAAACACAGAGGAGACAAAGAGGAGGGGAGAAAGCTGCTGAGGGTGGGACTGGCCGAGGGATAAGGGACTAAACAAGCTACAGGGAGTGGAGAGTTCTCATGAAATTCTCAGGGGCACTTGCCCCCACTCTCCTTAGCCCGACCCCTGCAACAGCCAAAAATAAATTCACCCCCTCTAGGGGTTGTACCACCTCCCCAGAGTGGGGAGAGGGGTGATCAGTGGGTAATGAGTTGGGCTGGGGGAGGAAGTAGAGGTAGAGGTAGTCTACGGGTGTCGTCCCCTTGTTTGGGTTGGTTCCTCCTGTGGTATTTTGGTCCAGGGCAGCTGTGGCTGTCTGTCAAAGGCATATGACAGGACACGGAGCTGCTCACATTCAGTGGCAGACATTTTGCTGTATCCTTTTTAGAAAAAATACTTGACACAGTACAGTGGAGGTGTTGGTTTTGATGACAAACTACTGTCAGGTCAAGACCCTGGTGAGGATAATGAGCATGCAGATGAGCTTCCCTTAATTGGTTTATGATGGTTTGTGCTGAAATTCTTCGGTTATGCAAACCATTTATTGCATCAGTTGTTTAGGTTGCTGGTCTCAGAAGATCCTGAGCTGGTGTGGCAACATGTGGTCTGCCATTGTGCGGCCAGTTGATGTATTTGCCAACTTCAAAGAAACGGCATTAGAAATGGCAAGTGGTTATAAATGAACATTCAGTTCATGGGCAACTGTTCTGGTGAACTGAATGTTCATTTCACTACCATAAGCCATCTTCAAGTCATTTCCGTTAATTTAGCGTACACCTAAGCAGCCTTACAACCACATATTTTTAAAGACCTCCACATCCAGCTTCTTCACCTGTAAGATCGTCTGAGACCAGCCACACGAATAGCTGATCCAATGATTTGCACAACCGAAGACTTTGTGCACAAAACGTCAGTAACTCTCAGGGAAACTTATCTGCACACTCGTCGTCCTCACCAGGGTCATCACCTGACAGCAGTTTGTCACTGTAGCAAAGTTGTGTGGTTGTGAGGCTACTTGGATGTACTATCAAATTCAGGGAAACAACATTGAAGATATTTAACATCAACCTGGGAAAAATGTGAGCAGAAACAAAAGTGCTGCATTTAATTTTTTTTTCAGTGTACAAGTTAGATAACAACTTGGATAACAGCCTCAGGTAAGCACATACAAAGCAATGATTTTCCAACTACATTTATATAAAAATAGCCATAGTCATACATTGAGTAATGTATGAAAAATATTTGTAATGTCCATATTTAGCATATTTACCTAGGCACAGGAATTACAACAGCATGTATCACTGTTTACTACTCTAATTATTTAGAGATGGCAGCATCTCATATACATACTTAAACAGATATCACAAATAAAAATCTGCAACCCCCAGACTTCAATATAATTAACAGGACACAGATTGGGGTCAAAGCACAATGAGGACATCAGTTTCAAATGACAGTATCAACTGATAACATAAACATACTGCAAACAGTTTAGGAAAGACTGTTCTGACAATACAATAAATAAATGTTATCACAAATCGACATGAAATCAACCAAAGAACAGAGGACAGTTTCACAGATCAGGCTGGTCCCATAACATCTAAAGTAGCCTTGTGAAATAGATGATGCCAGAGGCTCCGTCCCTTCAAAGATGACTCACAGCAGATGAACTCACCCACCCAGCTGGTCTGGTTCTGACTAATACCAATGGAAAGATGAAGGTTGTGGGGCTTAATGCCTTTGGTTATGTCCCACAGCTGCATTAGGTATAAGCTGGAGATGACTTCATATGACAGAAGCATCTAAAAGAAAGCACCAGAACATCGACAAATGACATCCTTCTACATAATAAATATTTTGCTGAGGTGTCTCGAGGTCTTGGCATCTAAATACCCACTACCATGTCTTTTTCAGATTGTGTTCCTTCACACTTTAATGCACCTACTGTATGTATATGACTGGAAACTGTCAGACTTAAGCAACTTGTAATAGTTCTCTATTTTAGTGTATGCGGACTGCAACTTCACTGGCCATAGGGATGATGATGTTTCAAATGTAAATTTGATTAACGTTAGTTTGATTGGTCAGTTTAACAACAGAAGGCTACAGCCTACAGAGTTAAGACTGACAGTGCAATTTGAGTAAACTATTAACTTTTCCACATTTAACTGTAGTATAGGAGGTAAGCGATTGGTATAAATCAACTGATTTTCTGTTCAAGGCACATAGAAATAATCTGGCCCAATGCTAAACGTCTTAAAGTACTCCTGCTGCGTCTAGAGGTCGTAGACATCGATGTGAGCTCCTGATGTATAGTTGTCTTCCAGCAGCAGCTTCATCAGCTTGGCACAGGACGCCTCACAGGTGAGCAGCTGGCCCTGAGTGTACATGTCTGAAAAAGACTTCCTCAGATTGGGATCAGCTGTTTTGGATCTGGCCACCATCTGCATGGCTGTGTCCAGAGGCCCTGCTCCAACACAGAGGACAGAGATGGATGGAGTTCAAGGGTTGAAGTGGACACAACAAACACATTTGTAGTAGGGAGGACCTGCAGAGTGCTCCTTATGGCTTATTGCTCTGCTTTAGTGATACAAAGCCACAATAAATTCTAATGAATGTAAAACTATATTTTGAAGTTGTTGATGGAAATATTCAAGAATGCCCCTAACAAATTCAAACATATGGAGACACAAAATCTTATTAAAATGAAATATCGATGTTGGTCTGAAAAGAACATTTCTGCTGACATGACAGGCCAATAAGATGACCCTTTAATTATGGGACTTTAATCAGTTGAAATAGGTCAAATTTGCCTTGGTTTTGGCTATTGTCAGGGTTGTCCTAGGGAGACCATCATCCAAGTGTTACATAATGTTACATAAAAATAAGTATGGCATTTTTCTTTTTTTTTTTTAAGTATGGTTTTTTCATGTAACTTAAGTTAAGTAGTTTTCTTGTGTTGCCCAGTGTATATTTTGAAAAGCACTGTATTTTATGTCTGCATCTGCCACCAGGGCCATCAAAATAAGAGCAAGTGTCATATGTCAGTTCCACTACAGGAGAGACTTCATGTTCTCTGCAATTGGGTGGAAACACATATGTGCATATATGCTATTGGCATCAGCAATCAGCCAAAATAAGATGAAAATATTGGCATATGGGATATTGGCAAAAATCCAATATCATGCATTCCTATTAAATACTTATTATTGAATTCCTTTTAATGTAAAATACATGATTAATAAATAATAATAATAATAATAATGCAGTTATATGTAATTAAAAGTCAATTAATAAATTAATTTAGAACCTCTTGCGTGGCTCTTTGAAGGAAAAACTTAATCCACAAAATTCCCATTTGTAAATCAATTAGTCATGCTGTGTTACCTTGAATTCATAAAGAAAACGTTGTTTTTCTCACATGCCTCCACGGAAAATGGCAAATGTATTTATTTATTGATTGATTGGGGACCAAGTTTAACAACAGCAAAACTATACCAAAACATCCGTTTACAAACTCTCACACAACTCGTGCAGTATAATCCAAGAAGGGGTGGGCAATATGGCCCTAAAATAATCATGATATTTTAGGGTATTTTTTGGGGTATTTTTTTTAACAATATTTTTGATGATATGACAAATTTATTATTAATGTAAGAACACAGAATTGCAACAAAATAAGTGCTATACTTTTACATGTCAACCAAACAGTTTGCCTTCAAATATTCAGTAAAAACTTAAAGTGAGATTCAGATTCTGTCAACAATATAACAATCGGTACCACAAATTTTACACACAATACACAATTTCCTTCTCTTTTAGCAAAATCCATCATGATTGAGTTATTTTTTTTCCACCTGGACCTTTATGCTCTGTCATTTCTCCTCTATCCATCACACTGTAACCTGTGACAGGCTGTTATGTTACAATAACTACTGCACATTAACATATATGTAGTTTTTTTTTGGAGCTGCAAGCATCACGTAGGTTTTCATTACCAGAGGTTTATGACACTATCACTTGATGACACCCACTCCCCTGTGTGCATGGCAAGGGAGGTAAAGGAGAGACGCTGTGCTGCTGCCAGAGGAGCCGCTGAATGGGTTCACTCTGAATGGTAAGTCGCTAGAAGAGTCTTAAAAGTCCGCAGCTGTTCATAAAACATTCAGGACGCCACAGTTTATTCCTCACTTATGAAGCTGCTCTTCTTTTTGGAACCAACGCGGAGTCAGTAATAATTCCATTTTCAGCCATGCTTGTTGTTGCCGTGGGTAACAGTATGACGTCAATATGTCAACAAGTCGAAATATTGCGAGTATCACAATATGAATTTTTCATATCATATTAAAAATTATACTGGTATTATCATAAACGATATGATATGGCATACCAGTCATGTGCTCAGTACTTCCTGAACACATGCATATTCACTGAGTTTGTAGGTCTCCAATCAATCAATATATCAATAATTTAAGGGAATAGAGCATGACTAATCGGTGTTTCTGGTTGAATCCCTGCCTTGCCGCTAGGATGTTTTAATTTACAAAGGTAAAGGCAACTTAAAATGTGGGACAAAGAAGAAATAATGCTGTGAGTGAAACTGGTTTTACCAGACTGCTCAGTATCACGACTCCTTTAGGAAAACCTCATTCACCTCCTCTAGCTCAGTTTCAGTCAGACTCAGACTGCTCGCATTTAAATGGAACAAGCACAAACTGGCAGTTTCTCACCTGGAGCGTAGCTGAGCACCCGTAGCTCTGGCTCCTCTTCTGCCAGCACCTTGAACATCATGTCTCGGGCAGCCTTGCTGGTGCAGTACAGCACCCAGGAGCAGAAAGGCTGCAGGGCGCACAGCGAGGAGATGTTGATCACGGTGCGCCGCAGACCTGGACGCTGTGGAAAAGCCTGCAGTACGCTGGCTGTGAGGCACAGGGAGGAGCTCACATTGAGAGACAAGTAAGAGTCCACCTCAGCCATGTCGGTGAAGCTTTTGGCATAGCGAGACACATCACCAAGAGAGGCTGGGGGGAGGGAAAGAGGTGTCTTCATTCTCATATATACCTGAATGTTTTCATCAACTAGTGGTACATAAACATTCTCAAGAGAAAGCAACAAGATCACTCCTCTTCAAACTGACATACTGGGAATTAATGGTGTTAACATTAGTTGATTCAAAAAATGAAAGGAAGTGAACTGATAAATGAACTGATTTCTGGATCACTTTTAAGTTAACTATTTTATCTTTGGGCTCGGGGGAATGTATCAAGCATTATCAAGTCAAAAGACACAAGTCCAAGTGAAGTCATCAGTCTAGAAGTCCAAGTCGAGTTTTCTGGTCTTTTTTGATTTGGTCAAGTCAAGTCTAAAGTTTTGTGACTTGAGTCTGAATTGAGTCCAAGTCATGTGACTCGAGTCCAGACCTCTGGACCGTACTGTTTCCCAGTAAAGAAATAGTCCCTATTAACTGAACACTGAGATGCTGCTCCTCACAGAAGGCTGTGAACACCACAAATGAAATTCCAGTCAGGTCCAAACAACAATTGTCTACATGGGGAGACCCTTTAAAAACATCTCTACAACAATTAGTTGTCCATGACAGTTAAAACATATGTATTGAAAATCTTATTGCAACTAAAAGTACTTTACAATTGAGAAGCCTTCTCCTGGTCGCGGTGAAACAAATGTTCATTGCAGATACATGACTGACCCTGAAACAGTAATTAGCGCTACAGGTTTCTTCTTACCAGCGTTGTTAACCAATATGACGTGATCTATATCCTCAGAAAAGGCCTCTTTAGCTGCTCTGACGATGCTCTCCAGCCCTTCCATCTGACCCACATCTGCCACCACAAACATCACCACCAGCCCCGCTCTGCCTGCCTCCGACTCGGCCAGCTCCGCCTGCAGAGACCGCAGGTCATCACCGGAGCGGGCCGTCAGCACGAGCGCCGACCCCGGCTTCACCAACCGAGACATCTCCCTCGCTACAGTCCGACCGAAGCCTCTGGAGGCCCCGGTGATGATACAGAGCGCCCTACCCAAGTCTGCAGCCTCGGTGGATGACATGGCCCTGAACAGAGCAGAGGAGCCGGGACAGTGTACCGTACCGACTACTCTTCTTCTGTGACTTCACCAGCGGTGGAAATCCACTTGTTGCCCTGTCGCCATCTCCCGGTTCCACAGTCATTTACACGCATTACCTGACGCATTACTAATCATGATTATGAAAACCTTTTCCCCTTTTGGTGAAGCTGCTCTATTTTATTATGGAAAAGAACCATAAATAGCCTTTTGATCGATTTTTTTCTCCATTAATGCAACAGGTTGGTGATTAACGTTTATTTTGTTCCATTTTCTACAGTGTTGGCGAGTAGGTAGTTACATGCAGCTCAATTGCTATCAATTACAGTTACTGAGGAGAAAAAAAAAAAAAATCAAATCACATTGCTAATCAAAATATTGGTGATAACAAAAGGGTTACATGTAAATTTATTATTGTCTGTCTGTCACAAACTGATTTTTATTTTGAGCAAGGTTTTTACTGAATTTGTAATTTGCTGAATTTGCTTTAATGGCAGTACACACACACACACACGCACACACACACACACACACACTATACATAGTAAACCAGAAGAGCCCCTTGTTGACCAATTGTCTAATGCAAGGGAAGATAAAGACAAAATGGGAAGGGGATCTAGCTGTATGCAGGTGCTCCTAAAGAAAATAACTTGAATTATCACAGGTAAACTATGTTCAAGAAACATTTGAGTAGCTCAGCATAAACTTTGGGGGGGCTTGGTGCATAAATTCTATTATTCATGACCAGTTAAAGTAAGATGTAATTGAAGAAACATGTTTCGTCCAAGATAGTACAATGTCACAAAGTTAAATGTGATTGGAACTTTAAGCACCTTTTCCTTAATATTATTAATTTGTTTCCAATTGTTCAGGAGCAGTTTGCAGCACGAGAATACATGGTAATGGTTTGCTTTTTCCCCACAGGATCTCCAACATGGGATGTTTTTATTTGGGAAATTATTTTGTGCAGGTGTTTAAAGGATTCGACTCCACTTTTTTTTTTTTAATTCTCTCTAAGACAAGGCAGAAGTACTTTTCCATTGTTGTGTCTTCCCCGTTTAGCTTGTATAGTCCATTATACAACTTAGAGATGTTTCTACAATCTGAATCCAAGTTATATGACTTTAAAAAGACCTTCAAAATGCCAGGGATACATTTTTGATATAAGTGCAGGACACAAGATATCTTGACTGAAAAGGTCCATTTTCAGTGTCTCTGAACTAAAGGTTTTAACTTTCCACATCATTCCTGTATAACTTTCATAGTGCAAGATGATAGCTCCCACAGATGTTGTGATGTAACAAAATCATGCTTGTACATAGTCTGTATGTGTTAAACTGAGCTCTGCTAAGCACAGAGAAAATTTCTTCCTTCAACAGATGTGAAAACTATATGCACAAACATCATTGTGCACAGTGAAGCCCAAACATCACAGTGAAGTAACAATAAGCAAAACAAAATTTTCAATCTACACCTTCTGCAACCCAACCCTCGGGGACACTGAGATGCAGTCGCACTAACAAGCTGGGAGACACTGACGTATATAGTCACCTTGTAGCTATTTGGCAAAGGCATTAGCAGACAGTTGCCTATTTACACCCCCAACAGACACAGGGGAACATTAGCATTACACTGGAGTTGTTCTTGTGTTCACTTCATGAATGTAACTCTAAAATTGACCTTCTTTTAGCTTAGCCAGTACGCCAACAGAAACAATATCCCCTTCAGCTTATTGAGTCTTTTCATGTCATTAGAGACTACATTATAGATTGCCAGTGATCAGCACATGTAAATGGAAAATGGACCTGCATTTGTATAGCACCTTTCTAGTCATCTGACCACTCAAAGCACTTTTTACACTACGAGTCACATTCACCCATTCACACACACATTCATACACTGGTGGCCAAGGCTACCGTACAAGGTGCCACCTGCTACTCAGTTTATTAACATACTCACACACAGATGGAAGCATCATCGGGAGCAAATTGGGGTTCAGTATCTTGCTCAAGGGTACTTTGACATGCGGACTGGAGGAGCCGGGGGTCAAACCACTGATCTTCTGATTGGTGGATGACCTGCTCTACCTCTGAGCCACAGCCGCCCACATGTGGGTCATTCCGTACTGTGCGTTATCATGTTAAGTGTGTTATAATATACCTGTGACGTCTACAATGTATCCTGCTCTGCATTTGCGTCCTGAAGGGTTTGTTGATTTAATCTACAGGAACGATCCCTGACATTTTAAATAAAAAGAAGATGGGCACGGGTAGGTTTTTTCCTATTTATTTCACTGAATAAACAAAAAACCAAGACAACAGTTTTCACCAAAAGTTGTTGAATTTCAGTCAAGACTTAAATATCTGTCTCACACATTCATATGACAATCAGAGGCTTTAACATTTTTTAACCACCAAATATTTTCACTTGTCTCATACAGGCTTTAGTCATTCAATGAGCAACGTTGGTTAAAAAAAAGAAGAAAAAAAAATCAGCAAATCACTCACAGTCAAAATGTGCACACACACATGCATTTGCAATTCTAGGTGTGTGATAGAGTCTGTGAGTCTGTACCACTGAAACATAAAATCACAAAATGCTTGTAATAACCTGTAATAACCACAATATTAACAAGATAATGTTGGGACAATATAGATAAATTTTTAATATATTTTGAGTTATGTTTGGTGACAAAATGACGAAATTCAGAATATATAATTCTTCTTCATATAATATCTTCAAAAGCAATCACTCCATGGTTTACCTTAAAACACCGCTTTCACTGCAGAGTTTAAATCCTTCATCCAGCACATATCTAAACATATACTCTCACCTGAACATCCACATGATGGTAATATATTCAAATATTCATTAAAGTAGTAAACATACAAAACAGAAACTACCAGTCCTATGGAAAACAAATGCATATATAATGGATGTCAGTGTAATTTTGGATGAAAGGGGAATGTAAGAAATTCATTTCTAGAACATAAAAGGCTACTAAAGGAATGTTAACAAATCAAAAAATGTGAAATAATGACAGTAAAACTTAGGTTGATATCATCTGACAATTAGGTCCCTATTCCCCAAAAACAGAACCAGCTGTAGGTGTTTGTGCATGTGAACGGGTGTAGCAGATGTTCAGAGTTGAACTACATGTTTGATTCACTGTGAGCTCGTTTGTCATTTTCAAAATCACTATCCTGGGAAATGAGTTTGTAGGGTTTCTTCCTCTCCCTCTCCTCCAGCACTGAGTTTCCCATTTCCACGTCTTTGCAGCGGAGCTCGTGTCGAGACAGGAACTCCACGATGCCGGCTCCGATTGAGTCCCCCAAAACATTGGTTGTGGTACGCAGACGGTCCCTGCACTCAGCATAAACAAACAGGGAGAAGTGGAAAAACATGTTGGCTACACCATATTTGAGGACAGCATTTTTATATATTTTTTTGATGTCTTTGCGTCGGCGAGGCATCATGTTTTAAGGTTGTCTGTCCAACCAATCTGCTCGCAAGAACTAATCAGTGCCATGGGAAGAACTAATGCCATTGTCAAGTTGTGCACCAGAACCATTGAGAAGTAATAATGATTGCGAGCAATTAGGCAAGACAAACACAGCTATCAAAGCTGTTCTAAATTGACATTTCTGTCAACCAAAAAAAGTATCGGACTGGTTCTTGGCCAGATGCAGTGACTTCTTAAAATCTGCAGTGGTTGCCTGTCAATAATCTAGGAGGTCAATGCACCCAGCCAAGAAATAGGTCTCCAATAGTTGGAGAAAAGGGAAGTTTATATGGTAATTTAGGCCAAATTTATTTAATCCTCCTTCATGATACATAATCTTCTAAAATAAACCTGATCCAGGCTGGTTATAACACACACATCAGCTTTAGAACATACATGCCCTTATTCATTATACACTGTACATTCTTCTGTTCAGTGTGAGCAGGGCCTGTCTTCATGCAGAAAGGTTTGACAGACATTCATATTTGGTCCATCCTAGTTAAAGGAGAGAAGGGTTTTTTCTTATTACCCCAGTTAACGGAGTACTTTCTGGGAAGGGTATTCTAATTGAAATGATTAATTTGGGAAACCTAATTATGTTTCTATGTTAAAACTCATCGCAAAAAAATATTCAATACAAAAAGGAAGATGTAGAGCGAGACTCCAGGGAGAGAGGGGAAGTGTGTCACTAGGTTGTAGTAGATACAGATCTGCTTTTGACCTTTAAGATGACACAGATGATTCATGCAGGAATGTAAAGATTCAGTACTTTACAGAGCAGCGTGTCACACACAGACACACACGTGTGTATGAATGGATGTTGGATTATTGTTGACATGTTCATGATCCAGGAAGCTACTCACAGAAACCAATCAACTGCAATGATGAGAGTGATGTCATCAGTAGGAAGTCCGACAGAGGTCAGTACAATCACCATGGTGACCAGGCCTGCCTGAGGGATGCCAGCAGCTCCAATACTAGCTGCAGTTGCTGTGATACTTGATTAAAGAGAAGCATACACAGATGAAACAGTGTTACTGCTGGGGTTTTCTTACTGATAACAGTATAAGCTACTATTTGTTCAGCTGTACCTGATGGTAATGATCTGACCAAAGTTCATCTCCATATTGTTGACCTGGGCAATGAAGATGGCTGCCAGTGCCTCATATAAAGCTGTTCCGTCCATGTTGATGGTGGCTCCCACAGGCAACACAAAGCGGGTGATTCGCTTGTCAATTTTGTTGTTCTCCTCCAGACATTTAAACGTGACAGGGAGGGTGGCTGAGCTGAGACATGAAAGAAAGAAAATAGGTTAAAAAAAATCATCTCTAGACAGGTACAGTATCTGCATATAAATGCAGAATCTGTAGGTAAAAGGACAAGATTTTGGTTTTCTGGTTTCTGTTTATAGTCCATTTGTAGTCTGAGTAGCATCATGTTTGGATGAGCTGTGGTTGGTTGGTCATGTGGAGAACCCATTGGCTGTCATCTGTTAACAATTTAGCTTTATATTGGCTTTTTATGATCTGTTTATAGGTATTATAGCCAAAACTCTATTCTCACAGCTCAAGTTACTAATTGGACTATAAACAATGAATGGTGCACAAAAGAGGAAGTTTTGACCTAGATATCTGATATCCAGAGATCCCCTGGCTACAGTGGAACCCCCAGAATATTGGCCAATGTACCCCAGAGGCTAAATCGTTTTCAGACCAATAGCAGATGGGCTCTGAGATTGGTTAAGAAGCAGTTCAAAGGAAAAGCCTTACATATTGGAAAGCATGCTTCAGAGGTGGAAATTATGAATCACCATGCTTTAATCCTTTGGTTCAGTTCAATTCAAAGGTTTGTAGTCAGTGACTTTTTAGTTTCACTTTTGTTCAAAGCTAAGCAACTGAATCTCATTCGAATGCACTTCAGCATATAGTGTATATCAGCAAGGAATCATAAAACAGTCTGGAGAATCACTACATGAACGTACGTAGTTTTTAATATCAACTTTTAAACTGAATGGACTGAATCAGCATTGTCACTGACTGAGGCTTTTAGCAGTGGAGCTTCTTGCTGGTGACTGAGAGTGCTGTTGTCTGTTCAGTCGTGCACAGTACTCAGTATTGAACTGCGCCTACTATTGAAGTTAAAGGCTCAGTGACCATCTAATGTGCAGCAGAGTTAAACTTCATCACTGTTTCCGTAGCTTTGAAGGCCTTTCACTGAGCAGAAAGTAATGTAATGTGTATCATGTCTGAGGTGCCAGCAGTGCTTTCAGTCAGTGAAGATAATTAAGAAGAGTCAGTTCCATTTAAGATTCAAGGGAGAATTCACAAAAAAAAAAAAAAAAATCAGCTGATAAACCTGCGCAAATAAGACAAAAAGAAACCATGTAGTTCTCAAAGTACCTGCAAAGGGTTCAATAAACATTAAATACACCCCATATTGCGTTGCCAACCAAATAGCGTCTTGGTGCTCCTGTGCTATTTGCACATATTTAAATGAGGTAATATGCATACATTTGCCATGAAACTGGCCCCTTTCTGTGTTATGAGCACCACTGCAAAATCATCTCAATTCACAAAGGTCAGCATGAAGAGCCAAATGCAGTTTTTATTAGCATCGTCAGACAGTTGGTGGTAACTGACAGCATTGTAAGGGGTGTCCCACCCAGGTTTTCCAGTGATCATGGCAGCAGTGATTGTAGCTAGGCAAAGGCATCAGCATGCCTGGTGTGCTTCTGCACCTTGTCTTCAGGATCTGTCACCTTTTTTTGTCATTTCTTTCTTTAATCTGTTAGAGTTAAAGATTTGCTTGTACATGTATTGAACACCTCTAATATAGTTATTTGACATCAAACTCACATTCAGATGAGAAGAAAGATTTGTTTCTTGTCTGGCACATGTAAAGCTAAACTTAATTAAAACTGCTTCCAGCAACTGCAAAGCTGTTGTAGATATTTACTGTATGTTTGTGTTGCCAGGTTTGCTGAAAATCCAGGGCAAGGGTGTAAGATTAAGTGATACGTAAGCTACCTGAAAACCAATACATGATCTGGCTATATAAATACAAAAACAAAATTCTGCAAGAATCTTGGAAAAAAATGATTTTGCTGACAAAAACTGATCTTTTAAAGTAACTCTTTCGTCCTCTGTCTTCCCTAGCGTGTGTGTGGCTCTCCCCTTTTTGGTTAACTATATTCCTCATTTGCATACCTGCTTCAACACGGTTGTCAACTTTTAAGTTTAGTATCGGTGAAATCAGTGCACTTTATAAGTAGGCCTTCAGTGACATTACTGACCTCAGGGATTGGGGTTACCCTTTCTCAACCCAAGGTACGTTCAAGGAACTTTTTTTTTTTTTTTTTGTAAAGTTTTTTAAAGTTGTTTAAAAAGTTCAGCAGCCAAATTTATAGCTTTAAAGCATTTTTAGAAGGAAAGCCAAGTCAATAATCCTGGTCAGTGATAGATAAATATGGCATACTTTCTTACCTTCAGAATTAATAGCCAAAATGATGCTGATTAATCACCCTGAGCTCACTTTAAAAGGTGAAACTGGCCAAGTGTGAAACATGAATTAGTTTGTTAATATGTGTAACTTAGTTTATGTTTTATTCTATTTTACAACATGATAATCCTGATTTGAAGGTCTTTCATTTACAGTGGTGACTCTTTACAGCTATCTGAATGCAGCAGGTATCTGTTCCATCTGCGCAGCCCCCCGTGCTTATGTGCACATCAAACATGTTGTTTTGCTGAATTATTCTACTCCGTTTCTTCTGCACTTCAACAGGCATGTCGGAGGCTGACACCCACAAAAAACTGTGAACCACTGACAGTGCTTACGTGTGAAAGGCTGTATGATCTCAAAATGGTACAGGAATGGGATAGCACTTTGTGATGGCATATCAGGTTACCTCTAGGACACTGTTCAATTGTGGGTTTGGGACTTTTTATTTTTATTCATTTCTGCTTATCCTGTTCAGGGCTGCAGGGGGGCTGGAGCCTATTCCAGCTATCATTGGGCGAGAGGCGGGGTACACCCTGGACAGGTCGGCAGACTATCACAGGGCTAACACATAGAGACAGACAACCACTCACATTCACACCTACAGCCAACCAGTTAACCTAACCTGTATGTCTTTGGACTGTAGGAGGAAACCAGAGAACCCAGAAAAAAACCCATGCTGGCATGGGGAAAACATGCCACCACTTTTTTTTTTAGATTTTTCTTTTTTTTTTCACAGCTAAGGCACTTTAAGGGGTGATCCCTGATTTAAACGTCTTCCAGGCTTTTGTCTTACAGAGTGGACGAGAGGTATTGTTTAATAATAAATAAACACCACTGTACATCCATGTCCTTGCATAACTTTTTTTTATGCCTCTGGGCTTCTCCTGGTAACCCTGTGTTTTAACACCACAACACTAAGAATTGTGGATTATTCCCTCAGGCAAAGTCCACAGAACTGTGAGCTAACAGAGAGGGTGCATAAAGGGCTCAAAATGTCTGTGAGAGAGCCTTCATGCTTACTATTTAACAGTGGGGCAGCCCTAAACCATCACACTCTGTGCTGAAGTGTGCTAGAGATGCAGCAAGGGAGCCTGGCCACAAAATTACCAAAAGTGCATTTGGCACCCTACCAACACACTTGGCAGAGCACACCTGATTGTGATCTGGCCATGCCACTGCTGTGTCTTCTTGTGCAGCAACTAGCCATTGACTTGTGGAGGTAAAGAGATAGAAACAAACACTGTGCAGACAAAGCACTGACAGCTGCTAATCCTGAGGACAGTCAGGATGGACATCTGAAGCATTAAACACCACACAGTAGGTTGCAGGTTTACGTTATCAGTAATAAATTTGTTTTTTACTGTGTGAGAAAATGGAGGTGTGGTACAAGAGTGTGTGCAAAGTGTCAATTTAGTCTCAAGGTCAATGTGTGAGAGTTGGCAGCCCTGGCTTTGAGTCAACACACACACTGCTGCCAGTGAAACCACACACTGACACATTGTGAGTAATGCTACCTTTAGCAGGTAATGCTACTTTAGGCTCCAACTCTTTCAGATCCTCAAGCCATGTTTTGTTTACAGAGACATGCACAGTGTTATTAAAACGACTAAATTCAGGAGCCTGCCATCACAGAGAGGGGCATAATGGTATAATCATTCAAATGGGGACAAGACATGCTTTCAGAAAGTAAGTGAGTAAGTAAGTAAAATGTATTTATACAGCACTTTTTGCAGACATAGGTCACAAAGTAGGGCATTATACAACAAATAAGAAAACATACAAGACAAAGTGACTATGTGAGCCATATAGCACAACTAGCAAAACTATATCCACAAAAAAAAGAATTCACAGTACACAACAACAATAAACAACATTTGAATAAAATACAGACAAGTTACTCCAACGCCTGTCTTAACAGGTGCGTCTTTAGCTGGTCTTAAACAGAAAGCACATGGTCAGCAGACTGTAGGGAAGCAGGCAGAGCATTTCAAAATGTAGGTGCTATGGCAGCAAAAGCCTGATCACCATTTGTCTTGAGGCAAGTGTGAGGGACAGACAGCAAATTTAGTGTAATTAGTAGTGTAGTGGCCACAAATAAGCGTAGTTCCCAAAAAGCTGTTTAGGGAATAGTTGGGATTCATTTGTTGAAATGTGATAGTGTTGGACACGACTCACCTAGAGGAGGTCCCCAGGGCTGTGACCAGAGCTTGCAGGAGCCCAGCAATGAAGATAAAGGGGTTTTGCCGAGTGATGACAAAATACAGAGTTGGAAGAATGAGAACTCCATGGATCAGTAAGCCAATAATAACTGTGATGGTATACATGCCCAGCTGGCCACCCATCTGTGTCAGATCATCCATCTCCACGATCTTCCCTGCAATCAGGAACAGAATACCAATAGGGGCATACCTGAGAGGAGGAGAGGAGCAGCAAGTTATTAAAGATAAGTGTAAGGGGTTAACATTGCTCATCAAGAAACACTGCTCACTAAAAGTGTAGTCTTACCACATGATGATGGCAACCAGGCGCATGATAGCTTCATTGAGACTGTCGAAGAAATCCCTCAGGAGCTGGCCCTGCTCCTTCATGTTGCCAATTATCAGACCAAAGCACATGGAAAAGACCACCAGCCCAAGGGCATTGACCCCATTCACCTGACCCGGGACTGGGACCACTTCCTCCCGGGTGATCTCCATGACCTCCTGGGTGCCATTGGTGGAGTTGAAGAGGGTGTCATTCACTGTCACTGTCACATGGACTGCTCGCTTTCCATATTTGGTTTTGAACTGGAGAATGAGAGAAGTAAAGGAGGGCTGTGATATTGCTGGAGTTTGATAGAGCGGAAATAAAACACTGCACTAATGCAACCTTCAGAATTAGGTGTTTATGCTTAAATTACTGTTTCATGTCCTCCTGGCTCACCCTTACTACTGGGGACCAGGAAAGAAGTTTTCCAGTAGTTTTAATGGCCCTTTGACCTTTTCTCTAGTTGCACTTCCAGGTCAAAACATTTCCCTGACCAAGACTTTAGTCTTTTAACAGATACAATCATTTTTCAAAGCAGTTTGCTGGATTTTCATAAACTTTGCTCCTGTTTTTCATGGTTCCCAGGGGATGAATCTATATGTTATTAGTGACCTAATTGTCCTTCCATTAGCACCACTCCAAGGTCAACTACGCCTTTGTTCATAGGAGGTTTAAAACTTGCAAGATTATGGAATTTGCTGCAGATATGCATGATCTCCAGAGGATACATCCTCTGTTAATCATTCATCTGTGGCATTAGACCATGAGGTAATTGAAATACTCTTGAACTAATTTTAATCACTGAGACTGATGCAGGGTCACTGTAATCAACAACTTACAGTCCTATTTATTTAATAGGGGCTAAATATAGTGTATTATGAACAAACCATTCAGAAATGCAAGTTGAATAAGGAAAACTGTGGCAGTGCGACTATTGTTAGCCCAGCTCATATGCTGAATCTTTTTTTTTGGTGATGCTATATCAAACATGCTAACTCATTTGTGAGCTCAAACGGTGTTTGAGCCGAGCTACTGCTATATGTTCTCTTTTGGATATAGTTTTGCAATTAAAATAGTGCAATACTGGCTGTTTTGTTTGAGATTACTTAGTGATCACTGATCAAATGCAAAAGTTTGAAAGTTATTTAGCACCAAGAATGATTGCTAGGAGGAAGCTCATCACTATCACTAATCAGTGTTAATGATAAAGGAGTCACATGTTGTCAGAAACTCTGCAGGTCCCTTAGCTCTGTGGAAGGGTTTTGTCTATTCTTGATCATTTTGGCTCTGGTAAACCCAGTGTGCACTACCTGCTCAGCACCAAACAGCAGACAGAGACTGTTAGAGACTAGCTGTTGAACACAGTGGAACATTTAGTTGAGAAAGAGAAGTTGGTGGAGGCCAAACAGCAGCCTTCAGAGCTGACTTAATGAAGCCAACATGAAAGTGCCAAAAACTGCAGCTCCTTGAATGGCCACTTGAGGCTGGCTCCAGAGGCCAGTCAATCCCTATAGACCCTCATGTTAAAATTCCCAACTTCCCAACTGGAACAAAAATGGTTTAAGTTTCTATAGCTAATTTTATTTTTCATGACAACTGTACGGGGGCTAAATTTTGATATAACTCACCCATTCACATTTTATTAAGGCTTATAAATGGAGCAAGAGCAAAAAAAGTAAGAGGAGGGAGACAAACAGAGAGCTATGGAAACCAATACATTGGCTTTGGGTTCAAGTTGGGTTCAGGCTGAAAAACGTTTTGAACTGTCAGGCCTTAGCTGGGCTGGGGCCTACAGAATCAGGTGGGATCAGTCTAGGGCCAAAGTCTCAGGCCTATTGAAGTATTTTACCCTCGACCTCCTCACCATCTGATCTGTGGGGTAAAATTAACACTGCAGGGACTGCTTATCAAAAGATTACCTGTTTTAAGACTTCATGGATACAAAATACTACAGATTTGATGATTATTCATAGTAAAGCTCACCTGCTGTGTGCAGGCTTGGACCAAGTTTGGTGGAAACATATTTCTGAAATGAGAAATTACATAGTGATTAAGAGATGATGGCTGGCTTCAGTCGAGCTTTGTGAATATGATTGTTCTTATATACAGGCTACCTGATCAGATCTAAGAAGGCATCAGCAGGACTGACTTGCTCTATCTTCTGCTGCTTTCCAAACTCATCTTTGGATCCTTTTCCTGGGTGGATGATGAGGACTATTATGATACCAATGAAGACTGCGATGAAGGTCGTGGTCATATAGTAAATCACGGCTCTCATGCCCATCTTTCCTGAGGCTTTGCTGTCCAAAGCTGCCATTCCTAATGGGCAGAGGGTGGAAATATAGTTGATATCTGAGTATAACACATAACAAATATGCTTTACAAGCAAGAATCCTGACAGTTTTCTGACCCGCATGTGTAGTCATAATCAGTAAGCAGAATATGAATTCATTGTGTAATAGTGTGTAAGGTGGTTGTTTCCACATATTCTAATACTATCTTGAAATGAACATTTATCAAGAAAGAGCATTCATATTTTGTTTTGCTGGTTATGATATAAAGGAAAGTTAATGTCATGTTGTTGTTGTCCAATGTCAAGTCTGTATTTTATCAAGTGATGATACTGATGATACTGATGATGCGGCCTCTTCAGGACAAGTGTACCTCGCCTGGTATGGGGACACCGGGGCCCCCTCCTGGAGCCAGACTCCGGGGGGGAGCTCGCCAGCGAGCTCAGCCCGAAGAGGAAACATGAAGCCGTTGCCCTGTGGGGTCACCACCCACAGGGACAGACATCAGGGTCAGGTGCTATGTGTGCCGGGCGGCAGGCAGGGGTGGGGCCCTGGGCATGCCGATCCCTGGCATCGTGGACTGGCTTTAGGGACGTGGAATGTCACCTCTCTGGTGGGTAAGGAGCCAGAGCTGGTGCGGGAGGTGGAGCGGTACTGACTAGATATAGTTGGGCTCACCTCCACACACAGCACTGGTTCTGGAACCAAACTCCTGGAGAGGGGCTGGACTCTCGCTTTTTCCGGAGTTGCTCAGGGTGAGAGGCACCGGGCGGGTGTGGGGATACTCATAAGCCCCCAGCTGAGTGCCGCCGTGTTGGGGTTCTCCCCGGAGAATGAGAAGGTTGCCTTGATGGGACTGCAGGTCGCAAAGAGAAGGTCTCTGACTGTTGTTTGTGCCTACGCACCAAACAGCAGTACGGAGTACCCGGCCTTCTTGGAATCTCTTGGTGGTGTCCTGCAAGGGGTGCTGGCTGGGGACTCCATAGTTCTCCTGGGGGACTTCAACGCTCTTGTGGGCAATGACGGAGAAACCTGGAGGGGGGTGATTGGGAGGAACGGCCTGCCTGATCTGAACCTGAGTGGTGTTTTGTTATTGGACTTCTGTGCTAGTCATGGACTGGCCATAACAAACACCATGTTCGAGCACAGGGAGGTTCATAAGTGTACCTGGTACCAGAACACCCTAGGCCAAAGATCGATGATTGACTTTGTGGTTGTATTATCAGATCTGCGGCCGTGTGTCTTGGACACTCGGGAAAAGAGAGGTGCAGAGCTGTCAACTGATCACCACCTGGTGGTCAGTTGGATCAGATAGCGGGCGAGGCTGCTGGACAGACCTGGTAAACCCAAACGTGTAGTGAGGGTGAACTGGGAACGTCTGGCTGAGGCCCATGTCCATGGGGTCTTCAACTCACACCTCCGGAAGAATTTCCGAACATGGAGTCTGAGTGGGCCATGTTCAAAGCCTCCATTGTGGAGGCGGCTGCTAGGAGCTGTGGTCAGAAGGTCGTCGGTGCCTGTCGTGGCGGCAACCTAAGAACCCGCCGGTGGACACCAGCGGTGAAGGAGGCTGTCAGGCTGAAGAAGGAGGCCTTTCAGGTCTGTCTGGCCCGGAGGTCTCCTGAAGCAGCAGACAGGTACCGGTTGGCCAGAAGGGCTGCAGCTGTGGTGGTCACTCAGGCAAAAACTCGGGTGTGGGAGGAGTTCGGGGAGGCTATGGAGAAGGACTTTCGGTCGGCCTCAAGGAAGTTCTAGCAGACGGTTAGATGCATCAGGAAAGGAAAGCGGGGCTTGTCTCAGGCTGTGCTCAGCAGAGATGGTGAACTGCTGACCTGAACTGGGGACATCATCGAGCAGTGGAAGGAGCACTTTGATGACCTCCTGAACCCGGCCATCACGTCCACTGTGAACGAGGCAGAGCCTGAAGACTCGGGGGAGCTCTCGCCCATATCCCTGGCAGAGGTTGCTGAGGTAGTCAAAAAGCTCCCCAGCGGCAAGGCGCCGGGTGTGGATGAGATTCGCCCTGAGATGCTGAAGGCTCTGGACATTGTTGGGCTGTCTTGGTTGACACGCCTTTTCCGTGTCGCATGGAGGTCGGGTGCGGTGCCTGCAGAGTGGCAGACTGGGTTGGTGGTCCCCATTTTCAAAAAAGGGGACCGGAGGGAGTGCTCCAACTATCGGGGTATCACACTGCTCAGCCTCCCGGGTAAAGTTTACTCAAGGGTGCTGGAAAGGAGGCTCCGACCGATTGTTGAACCTTTGATTTAGGAGGAGCAATGCAGATTCCGTCCTGGCCGTGGAACAATGGACCAGCTCTTTACCCTTGCGAGGCTGCAGGAGGGGTCGTGGGAGTTTGCCCATCCAGTCTACATGTGTTTTGTGGACTTGGAGAAGGCTTGCGACTGCGTTCAAGTATCTCAGGGTCTTGTTCACAAGTGAGGGTAGAATGGAGCGTGAGATGGATCGGCGGTTTGGGGCAGCTTCTGCAGTGATGGAGGCACTGTGCCGGTCCGTCGTGGTGAAGGAGGAGCTGAGCCGGAAGGCGAAGCTTTTGATTTACTGGTCCATCTACGTCCCAACCCTCACCTATGGTCATGAGCTCTGGGTAGTGACCGAAAGAATGAGATTGCGGATACAAGCAGCCGAAATGCGTTTTCTCCGTGGGGTGGCTGGGCTCAGCCTTAGAGATAGGGTAAGGAGCTCGGACATCCGGAGGGAGCTTGGAGTACAGCCGCTGCTCCTTCGCATCGAAAGGGGTCAGTTGAGGTGGTTCAGGCATCTGATCAGGATGCCTCCTGAGCACCTCCCACTGGAGGTGTTCCAGGCACGTCCCACTGGTAGAAGGCCCTGGGGCAGACCCAGAACACGCTGGAGGGATTACATATCTCATCTGTCCTGGGAACACCTTGGAGTCCCCCAGGAGGAGCTGGAAAGTGTTGCTGGGGAGAGGGATGTCTGGGGTGCTTTGCTCGGCCTGCTGCCCCTGCGACCCGGCCCCGGATAAGCGGATGAAAATGGAATGGAATGGAATGTTGTTGGAATGTCAAGTCTGTATTTTATCAAGTGATGATACTATAAAAAAATACTATACCTGTTCCCAGAGTTCAAAACACATGTACAGCAGAATGTTTGTGTGTTTTAAACAATTATCTATACAGATTATGCTTCACTAAATGTGACAAAAATAGACTTGAAGCATTAAGAAATGCATGTCTCACAGAGTCAGTTCGGACTGATGCATTTAATAAAATGCAAGTGTATCTGTTCTGTGGGACACACAAGTGATGTCAAAAACACTTCTAAAAACGCTTGAGGGGTATTGCAGCATTTGGAGCCCAATGTCAGTTGTACCTGGGATACTAAAAGGAAACAGTACTGATGACTAAATGACTAAATGCATGTCAGCTTAGTGAAAGCCAAAGTTGTCACATTACTGGAAATGCATTATGGATACCAACAAATTCTGTTTTTTTGTTGGTGGAAGCTCAAAAACATTTCACTTCCTCCTGTGTTTTCTCAGTCTCAGTGGCAGAGGGTACTGCCTTGAAAAGTCCTAGGTCTCCTGCTGTAAACCATAAGAAGAGACCTGGTGCAGTCAGCGGCCACGAGGATGATGCACCTTCTGTAAATTATTTGAACCAAGTCTTCTCTGGACCTAAATCAGTGGAAATCTCTTCATCATGGTGATGCTGGGGATGAGGCGGCCTCTTCAGTGATTACTGTGACCTCCCTGTGAACCACCTCTACTGAGCTGTCACTCTTTCCCAGCCCAGTTTTTTGATTTTATTACACCTATCCGTGACATTTCACAGTTGGACAAATACTAGTTACCATAGCTCCAGTTTGTGACTCTAATGTAATGATTATACATGAAAGTCAAAGAGCTAGGAATCTAATTTTCTAAATAAGAAATATCCAGCTACCTGTTCAGCAATAGCAGAAACTCTTTTAGAGACCATCTAGATGGAAAAAAAATATTATATGTGTCGCATGAGAAAAAGATTTCTAACCTGTTTCCCAAGTTGCAACTTGTTTACTGCAAGTAGTTAAGTAAGTAGAAAATGAATTCATTTTCAAAAGGCATGAAGTTAAAGATGACACATTCCATCAATATTTTAAGCAAGATTACTTTTTATTTCAATCTTTTCCAGTTTCAAAGTAAAAAAATAAGAAAAGGGGCCTGAAGCAAAAGTTTGGGCACTCTGCATGGTCAGTACTCAGTAGCGCCCGCTTTGGCAAGTATCACAGCTTTTAAACACTTTTTTGTTTGGAGGGATTTTTACAAATTCCTCCTGCAAAAGGCTTCTAGTTCTATGAGATTCTTGGGCTTGTTCCTCTGGAGGTAGTCCATTGTGAATTTCGAGGTGTGTTTAGGATCATTGTCCTGTTGAAGAAGCCATCCTCTCTTTATCTTTAACTTTTTTACAGATGGTGTGATGTTTGCTTCCAAAATTTGATGGAATTTAATTGAATCCATCCTTCCTTCTACCTGTGAAATGTTCCCTGTGCCACTGGCTGCAACACAAGCCCAAAGCATGATTGATTCACCCTCATGTTTAACAGTTGGACAGGTGTTATTTTCATGAAATGCATCCTGTACCCTTTTTTCTCCAACATACCTTTGCTCATTGCATCTAAAAAGTTCTATTTTACCTTTATCTGTCCACAGGACTTGTTTCCAAAAAGCATCAGGCTTGTTAAGATGTTCCTTTGCAAACTTCTGATTCTGAATTTTGTGGTGAGGACACAGGAAAGGTTTTCTTCTGATGACTCTTCCATGAAGGTCATATTTGTGCAGGTGTTGCTGCACATTAGAACAGTGCACCACCACTCCAGAGTCTAATAAATCTTCCTGCAGGTCTTTTGCATTCAAACAGGGGTTTTGATTTGCCTTTTTAATAATCCCATAAGCAGCTCTCTTGGGAAGTTTTCTTGGTCTTCCAGACCTCAGCTTGACCTCTACGGTTCCTGTTAACTGCCATTTCTTAATTACATTATGAACTGAGGAAACAGCTACCTGAAAACACTTTGCCATCTTCTTATAGTCGTCTCCTGCTTTGTGGACATCATTTTTTTTTTTGTTTTCTGAGTGCTAGGCTGCTGTTTAGAGGAGCCCATAGCTGCTGATTGTTGGAACAAGGTTTCAAAATATGAAAGAAAATCAATTTCAATGAATCCTACATCTACTAGCAAATCAATTATATGTATGACATCATGTGTGAAAGTATTGTACCTGTTATTAGACTGGAGATCAGTAAGGGGAGAACAAGCATCTGAAGCATTCTCATTAACAGCTCTCCAGGGAAAGAAAAGTACTTCACTTCACGGTAGGTCATCTTATATGGGCGGAGCGCAAATCCCAGAACAATACCTGCAAAGAGGATGACAGCATGGCTCTGTGCATTTAACATGTCTGTCTCTCCATTGCATTGACAAGTCAGAGTCTTGTAAATGCAATGGAAACACAGCCTGTATGAATTCTGAGATATTTCTATTTAGTGTGCAGAGGCATACATACCTACAATAACTGACCCAACTGTAAAGAGCACAAAAGCATTCTTCTTGAAGAAAGCCTGGACATCCTCTTTGGAGATCTCCTCCACTTTCCTCTTTGCCTTCATAGTACGGATGTGAATGCCTTCCCTGATTCGCTGCATCCTGCTGTAGTGCACAAAAATATGTCCATTGGTGCAAAAAGTATGTGTAAAGACTAACTAGCAGGCTGGTGAATTCACTTCAAGCATAGGTGTCTACAGCTTTCATCTAGGATCTTCTGGTTTTAAAGGACAGGTTTTGATCTTTTCAAGTTTGCTTAACACAACACTCATATGCCCATATTTACAGTACTGTGAGTAGTGGATTGTGTTTATATTGTGCCAGTAGTTTGGTCGACTTTGTTCATTTTTAACGCAATTCCTGCCTCTGGAATTTACAGAACTGGTCAAAACCACTGAAGCGACATAGAGGAAAGCCCAGAACAGATACAGATCCAAATTGCAAAGCTTGGTTTACATTGGCTGATTGTCATGAAATGGTCCGTTTCATCTATTACAAGCATAACAACGCTGTCTCCTAGAAGTTAGTTTAGTTTATGTTGTGGTGATAAAGTAATTATTGCCTGGAATATGTTCAGAGACAACATTACTTTGAGTTAATGACCAATGACTTAAATTTTTTTTTCTTCAAATCAGTTGTAATTAAACAAAAATTCTAGAAGATGGGGCAGATCGTTGATGTAATCATGAGTACGAAAGTCCCCCTAAAATGATACATAAAAAATAAGTATGTTACATTATAATCACTGTTAATATCACAAGTATAATTTAACTTTCTGTTGTTGTGTTTTATTTTCCTTTCGTCTGATTGAAGCCAAGAAAATAGTTTACAGCGTGGCTCCCATATTCTACCTCCTACAGTACTTTCAGTTGTATTGATGGTCCAGTTTAAACACAATTTAGAAAACTAGTATCCATGATCTGACAGGCAGAGTATCCGACGGCCACAATAGGGCACTAATCCATTTGCTTCTTGTCATTCAACCTCCTCTGTAATGAATGTCTTCCAATCTCCATTAATCCGACAATGTGTTATACACATAGTGGACCAGTAGCCTATATGTTCAATTATTTTTTATGAATAGTTGTTTCCCCAATAGTACAGACATTAGTTTTAGGTAGCTAACAATACCCTCTGGCTCTGTGTGTCATGAGAACTATTGAGTTGTTTGTTTGTTGCCTGGCCTCGCTCTCTGTCTCTACTCATTTCCCCCTGACCTGTCTGTCTCTACCTGTCCACCAGATGCCCTCCAGTCTTCCCTCTGGTCCTTGTCTCCTGAGTCTCATTCGTCTGCTCACCTGTTTCCACATTCCCTAATCAGCATTGCAGTAAGTCCTCTCCTGCAATCTCTATCACCTGACCCTCCCTGCCCACCTGCTCACCTGTTCTTCATTTTTATCATCAGCTGTGCAGTACATATACCAGCCCCTTTTCTCCAGGCACTTGCCAATTTTGTCAAAGGTGTTACATACCATTGCATTCTAAGCCATCTGACCCTGTGCCCTGTAACCTATACCTTAACCTGGACCTGACCCTGGACCCTTTACCCTTAAATCTGTACCAGCCTGTCTGACCTTCTGCCTGACTCACAGGCTAATGATTCTTTGCCTAACCTGTTTGGATATGTTTGCCTTCCTGGTTTTAACCCTTGTCCGCCTTATGATTCTGCATACATACCCCCATTTCGTCATTTAAACCCTGAACTGTATCAGTCTGCCTAGTTGTCTGCATTTGGGTCCAATCCCTCTTGTACCGCTCAAACCAGAAAAGATTTAGTATGTCCTCATACATAGTATGTCAAATGCAACATGCCAGAAATACTAGGATGTCCAACTACATCCAGTCACAACTTGCAGTATGCAAGCCAGCATGCTTCTCTGGCTATTCTGACCCACAATCCTCTGCACAGCAAATTACACGTCACATCCACTGAGCCACTGACAGATGACAGCTCACTCACAGTTGTCAGAACCTGCAATGACAGTGCATTCATGTGACTTGTAAATTTGGTAATTTAACAAAATAATCATAAAGATTAATTGCAAAGTAACAGCATCAGAGCTCTTGGGGTTGACCCCTGTTTCTGGCAAACTCAGTGAATGGTGTTTTGTTTTATCTCCAGGGTAATGGATATGTGAGCAACAGGGTCAGAGTTCAGGGTGTAATGTTATAATGATGTAGTATGTCCCAATTATGTGTATACTGCAGGGAAGAGAGTGTACTTTCTAAGGGCAGCTGCAGTACCCACTAAGAGTAAAAAGAAAAAGTATACTATTCGAAACGCAGCTTGTGTGTGATGTGTATGTGAGTGTGTTAGCCTCGGACTGAGTTGAGAACAGGTCATGAACTGAGGGTTTTTCTCGTCTCTTCCCTCTAACTGTTTTATCTTTGCTTCTTTGTCTGTACAAAATAAGGAAGATTTAAATGGTTCACTCACAAAAGAAACTGATAAGGAGCAGATACTTCTTTTGAGCTAAGAGTTTGAGCATACCCCATCATTGTAGCTCAACAAAAGAGAATTTTGTACTAAAATGACCGTAACTTTGGAGGATACCAACTTTTCTTTCTGATTCAGACTGCTGAAGTCTTATGCTAATCTCAGCACAACTTAAGAATATTTGTTCTGTAGATGCTATTCCCCAATCTTTAACATAAGTCTCATTGAAAATAGATTTCATCACAGCCAGCATGCACAGGAGGAAGAATAACTGCATCCAAAAACTCTTTAAATGTACAGATGGACGTGTGAGGATTGTTTTGTCATAGACTTGAAAAAATCAGAGCCCAGTTTTGAATTCAATGAAAATTTACTGGAAGTCTATAATGCAAAAGTAGTCATTTGTTACAGTGTACAGCTTTCACACTGCTTTAAATGCTCCATTTAAAGGGTCGATTCAGCCCAATATTTTCTCAGTCATCTCTGGTTGTTTCTAGTCATGGTGATAGTTTTGGTTTTATTCACCCAGATTTTAAAATAGTTGCCTCAAAGATTTTCACTGTTGTGTTTTTTTTTTATGTAAGTTTTTTTTATTCTTTGATATCCATGTTTTCATCTTCTTTTATCTTCTTAGGTACATTCTATTTCCTTTCTCCTTTCCATTAAGAGTCAGCTAAAGTAATGGTTCCCAAATGGTCCATCCACAGGTCTGGATTCCTCTTTAGTCATTTGTTTAGGGTCCACACAGTTTAATATATTCAGCATCATTCTTGCATTTGGCCGTGTCTTCAAGCTAGTTTGGCGTCTCTAGTCAAGTAGCTGTCCATTATTCACTCACTCTACATCAGGAAACAACACTTCAAAATATGATTTCTGTGCCAGAATTTCACAGTACTTCAAAATAAAGTGGATTATTTACAAAATTTAACACATTCACTTGTGGTCCATTCATAATGGACCCGTGACCCACTTTTGGACCAGGACCCACCAGTTGGGAACCTCTGATCTAAAGAATGTGATCAAATTGAAATGAACCCACTCCACAGCTACATGCTGTCACCTCCTAACCCATTATTAGCCAACATGTGCTGGAGCCACTTGTGGCTTTCTAGCGTCTCTCCAGTGGCTCCATGTGGCTTTGACAAAAGTAACATGGAAATGAATAACAGTTATTCATTATTATTTATTTTACATTTCCATGTCATTTATCATTGTTGTAGGCCTAAATAAATTATCCCATTTTCCAGTAGTAAAATTGTGTAGCCTATACACCGAATAAAAATGTTTTAATATTTTGTCAAATAAAATATACATCTATAGCCTGGGGCCTTTGCCTATAAATTTTGCCAAACCTAGCCTTGCTAGCCTTGAGTCTCTCTAACTAGCTATGGATTCCAAATCGGAAAAGTACAAGTTTTGGTAAAGTGTTGACAGATTAATTTGCTTTCACCACCAACATCGCAAAGTTTGAGTACTAATAGCTTACTGCAGAGTAGCCAAAAACATATGAATGAACCTATTAGTAATGTTGGTGGGCTAATTTAGATGATATAGGATGTGTTATCTTCATAATAAGGCTCAATTATGTTTTGTGGCTCCAGACAGATTTTCTTTAATATTGTTTTTGGTCAAAAATGGCTTTTTTGATCAAAAAGTTGCTGACCCCTGTTCTAACCTAGCACGCACTACAATTAAAATAACTAGTACCCCCATACATTTGAAAGCAGACAGAAAGAGAGCTTATTTGTCACATACCTCTTCTGTTGGGTGTTTGTCCTTCAGTTCTTAGTGCAGAATGTCTCAGTGTTGTAGTCGGACCTGGCACGCCTGTGGAGCAGCAACAGAGCAGGTAAGAAGTGATTTACTGGAGAGCTTCTGGGAATCAGGAGATCTGAGTGACTGGGAGATGGTACTCTAACATGAAGTAGTCGTGTGGGAAAGAGTTCTCTCATGGACCTATTGTAATTGGAAAACAAGGGAGGGGAGACATCCAGAAGAGAGAGACAGAGAGAGGGAGGGAGGGAGACTGAGAGGACAAATTAGAAAATGGTCCTCCCATAATAACACTGTTAGCCCTGTGGCACAGTTTCAGGTAAAGCCCAGATGTATGAAAAACTTTGTTGAGAAGAGAATTATTATGGAGTGATGAGCTAAATATCTTCCTCAGCTCTCCTTTCATTCCCTCCTCTCATCTCCCTCTTTCTTTTTGTTGTGCTTTGATCACTTTTTTCTGGATTTAATGGAGTCTGCACATTATACAGACACATAAGGATTTGTTTCTTGCATAAAACAATAATCAGGTTTAACTGATACACATTGTCTCACTTGGGACGTGTTATAGTTCAGGGTAATTCCGTAGAGTAAATGACACACCACAATTAGCTGAAAAAAGTAGAGCTTGTGCTGTAATAAGTGACCTCACTGTATGGAAACATATTCCCTGGTGAAGCTGAATATAATTAGTGAAGAATACCCCTCAAATCAGGTCACATTGCCTTTTACAAACACTATTCCCTCACTGTCACACGAATGAATGAAACATTTGTGTAGATGTTAGTCAGTGATCTAAACATGCTCAGAAACATACACGTGTGAATGCTTAAAAGGTCAGTGAATTTGGTTTAGCTTTCTCTCTGCCCTTTTATAACTATAGTGAACGAAAATTTGAATGCAACACTTTTGTCTTTACTCCCATTTCTGACAGGTTTGAGTGAAAGACTCTCTAAGACTCTTGTATGCACTCAATAAAAATATATTTCTCTCAAATTTTGGTCACAAATGAGTTAAAATCCATGTTAGTGAGCACTTCTCCTTTTCCAAGATAATCCATCCTCCTGACAGGTGTGGCATATCAAGATGCTGCTTAAACAGCATCATTACACAGATGTGCCTCGGGATGTCACAACCAAAAGACAATTTTAAGTTTGATCACACAACACAATGCCACAGATCTCACAAGTTTTAAAGGAAGCGTGCCATTGGCATGCTGACTGCAGAAGCAATGTTAACTTAATCCCAGCTCACTCTGGAGTCGTTAAAAAGCAGAGCTTGGTCAGTGACGTTTGCCGTCAGACACTGATGAAAAAAGCCGTCCCTTCACGTTGGCATGATACGTGGCTGGTCGCTGTTATTGTGTAATGGCGCCCGGCAAGATCGGCTGAGATCCTGTCCAAAGATCCAAAGTGGAAATATGCTTTATTTAAGGAAGACACTAGAGAGCATATGTGACCATATGCTTTTGAAAGTAGTTTTATCCCTTTAATACAAGTATAACTACCATAATGTGGAACATACTTAAGTTCTACATTTAAAACTGCACTTAAAGCTGCACATAACAACAGACCAAATGACTGTTTAATGTTAAATGGGTCAGTCGCAGGATTGTCTGAGACCGGCCATCCAAGCAGCTCATGTGACAGTTGTTGTGCACAACTGAATAATTCCTACATAAACCTTCAGAAGCCATCTCAGGGAAGCTCATCTGCCTGCTGATCTTCCTTACCAGGGTTTTGAACTGACAACAGCTCATCACTGTAACTGACTTGTGTGGTTGTGAGGTTAGTTTAATGTTTGGCAGCACATTAAACCGACCTCACAACCACACAAGTCAGGAACTCAGGGAAGCAATATTGGAGACGTCTTCTGGAAGTCAAATGAACATTCAGTTCACGAGCAACAGCTCTGGTGGACATTCCTGCAGTCAGCATCCAAATGGCACACTCCCTCAAAACTAGTGACATGAAACACAACATTTTCTGGTTTAAAAGGAATTTGAAAATTATGTAGAAAATCCTCATATAATATAAGGTGTCCATTCTTATCTAATAACTGTTATCATTCCATGAGTCTGCCATGTTTGTGATGTATTTGTTGTTCCACAGAATGTATCTTTGAAGTGAAAAAAGTTAGTGTATGCAAGCAACCAAACTGATTGTGCCTGTAAAAACTTGAATACTGAACTTCATCAGGTCACCAAAAACACACTCAATATGCACAATGACCTCTCTCAAAGTGTTGTGTTATTAAATACAGTAAATGTTTATATTGACAGTAGTCTACTGGAAATTTTGTGGAGCCAAAAATGTTGTTTCCAGTAAACTTTTATAATTGAAATGTCATCTATAGGTCTAGTGGATGAAATTTACTTTGGTTACTAAAAGCTGCATGTTGGGCAATTTGCCTGTTTGGCATAATAAGCTAATTAATTACCCAAAACAGAAATTGCCATAATTTTGCTTCTGAATAACTTAGAAAGGTTCTAAGTCCATGCTTGTGATGTTCAGAAATCCATCTTTTGCCATAACTAAATCATGCAACCTTTTCTCATCAGCATGATTAGTATGTGTGTAATGGTAAGAACCAGACAAGAGATCCACACACTGTATCGAAAGCTCCCAGTAGTGCACAAAAACTGCTGGGAACTTTTAAAACAGTGTAAGGATCTCCTGTCTGGTTCTTGCTTTAGTTTGATTTTTTTTTTATCCAACATTTTTTTGATGTGTGTACCTGCCATCCTGCTTGTAGGTGTGACTCAGTACACAGAGCGACCAAGACATTTGTGTCACACATTTGGTCTTGGTTTCAGAACTTTTACACCCCTAATAATTAAGTGATTCTAACATTATCCAATGTATGAGGAGATTTGCGGTAATAGGCCTTTCTGAACACATTGTGACACGTGACAGTAAGGAAAGCAAGAAATGTAAACAATCAGTTGAATGACTGCTAAACTCTTTTTGGCTTCCACAGTTTCAGTTTCCTGGTGGAGTTCATGCTGGCTCACTGTCACTATGTGCCAGCTTACTGAGACATGAGAATAGAACATTGTCATCTGTACTGTTACCAGAAACACCTGGGCTTTTCCTGCTATGACAAGTCAAAATGTCTGCTGTGAAAAAGATTTATGTGATAAAACAAGATGAATTGGCTTATAATTTAAAAAAACTGCATGTCAAAGGTACATGAGACATCGCTCAATTTCCTGAATTCTGAAATAATTTTGACAGTTAAGGTGATAATCGGCCAAGTTTGTGGATATATAACTCTGTTTTTCTCCGTGCTCTCAATGCACATACACAGAAATAAATATATGGCTAGAAGAAGGGCAACACAGCTGAACAAGGTTACGTAAAAATACACTTAAAAAGTACTTATTTCAAAAAGTACAAAAACAAAAACAACAATATTGCAATGGTGCAGAGTGCAAATATGCTGGGATAAATATGGGACGATTAATGTATCTGGTTGCTTTATCCTAAGATATGGCAGTATAAGCTGTATATACATTTATACAAGGATGCTTATATTGTTTATTATTACCATGTTAAAGAACAGTGAGTGTTTAGACTATGAAATATATCATTTACAGCTAATGTGGATGTTTGTGTTACAGGGTTATTGCAGAGGGAGTGTTCCTGAAACTACAGACTGGTGTTAAGTCTTAGGTAGGCCATTGGTGAAGGACAAGCTGGTTACTTCTTTGCTCTGTTTTATGTGAAATATTTTATTGTCTAAAACCCCAAACATCCTTTATCATCATTTTTCTTTTAGCAACAACCATAGCATTAATACTAGGCATGCGGCAAGAGGTTGTTTTTCACTTCCTGTTTCAAAAACGAATGCACTGCAACGTACTGTGGTATTCCGAGATATGAAATTATGGGATGGTTTGCCATCAGACATTACACATGTAACTAGTGCAGCTGTTTTTAAAAAGACGTTAAAGAGATACCTGATGGCACAGAACACCAGCGCCTCACACATAGGGTTTGTTACATAATGCCTGACTGTATGAACCTTAATGTGAAAGTCTCCTGGTCTTTAATCCTCTGTAAGTAACTGTATATGCTGTTTTTAGTAGTACTGCAATTACCGTTGAGTTGTAAAATCATTATCATTCTTCTTCTTCTTCTTCTTCTTCCTATTATTTTTTTTTTTTTTCGGACAATTTCTGACTATTTTGTGGTCTCTGTGTTTTCGTTTTGTTTTGTTTTGTTTTTTAATTTTTGTTTTGCCATTTACTTGTTCTTTTTTTGGTTGTATTTTGTTCCTTTTTGCCTTGGATTATTAATTATATATTTGTTTTACTCTATGATGTAATGTTTGCTTGTATGGATCCTAGGAAGAGTAGTTGCTACCTTGGTAGTGACTAATGGGGATCCAAATAAATAAATAAGTGTTCATCATAGTGACTGCCACCGGGAAGAAACTGTTCTTCTGTCTGGTTGTTTTGGTGTACAGTGTCCTGTAGCACCCGCCAGAGGAGAGAAGGTGGAACAGGTTGTTTGCAGGGTGTGAAGTCTTTGCAGTGATGTTGCCTGTCTGTTTCTTAATGTGTTTTAAGTCCTGAATGGAGGGCAGCTGGCACCAGTGATTTTTACAGTACTGGCTTGTTTAGTCTGTTACTGTCCTTCCTGGTGGCTGATCCAAACCAGGCCGTTATGGATGTGCGGAGAACAGACCGGATGGTTACAGAGTACTGAATCAGCAGCTTCTGAGGCAGGTTGGACTTTAGCTCCTGCGAGATGGTGGATCCCAGAAACCTGTTGGTTGGGTGAAGTCAGAGTGGGTGAGGAATGTGAATGTGAACCTATCAACCTATCAACCCTGCAGTAAAACGCATTCAGGTCATCGCCCAGTTAGTGAGGCTCCACAGTAGGGGAGTGGTCTCCTATTTTGCAGGCCTCTCCAAACTGTAGCTGGGTTGTTGGCTGAAACCCTGTTTTTCTGGTCGTACAGGAGTCTGTCTGCATTACTGTAAGCCTCCTCCCTGGCCTCACAAAGCTGCCTGACCTTAGGTGTACATCAAAGTTTGTTGTTGTTATATATGAAGAAAATTTTAGTTGGCACGCACATGTCCTCACAAAAACTGATGTAAGATGTCACAGTGTCAGTGAGTTCCTCCAGGTCTGTAGCTTCAGTCTTAAAAACACTCCAATCAGTCAAAGCTGGCCTGTAACTCTAGCTTTGCTTTGTTGGTCCATTTTTACCACAGACTTAGCAGATTTTAGTGTCTGCCTCCAAGCTGGGAGAAGATGAACCAGACAGTGATCAGAGTCCTTAACCTGCCTTGGGAACAAAGTGATACACGTCCTTTGATACGGTGCAGTGGTCCTGTTTTATTCCTGGTAAGACACTAATCATTCTGTCTGTATTTTGGAAGTTTGGGGCTGAGGTTTGCTCTCTTAATGTCTCAAAGACCATTGAGCAGAGAGTCTGGATGTTTTTGCTCTTCATTAGTAATCTGGTCAGCCAGGTGTTGTAACGCTTCAGGCCTGAGGTTGGATGTAAACACCAGAACAAAGGAGAAATGCTCCTGCTGTGACTAGAATAGCTTGGAGTCAAAGGAAAAAGTCTCTGAGGACTGCATGATTCCTAAAATACTGTATTCCTAAAATGTAAGCTGCTTTTAGAGTATGTCTCAGCCTGAAGCTGATTGTTGCTAAATACTAACACCACCTGGTTTATGGGTCAAGGACATGAGGTCACTTTTGCATATAGTGAAGTGAAACTGACCTCTGACCTTTTCTTGTGCACCATCATCAAGATTTTTTTAATGACACAAGCAATATCAAAATCTAACAGATCATTAAATTTACCATGCACGTTCATACTCTGCAGAGGCTAAACTTCTCTAATGCTAACCTCAGGTTAAAATCTCACAAGATATCTCATGATCTCATCTCATTTAGTTTGGCATTTGAACCAATTACATTTTAAAGCCCCAAAATCTGTTTTAAACAAGAGAAAAATTATTTGATTGTAACGGCTATACCTGACTCTGCAACAGTAAGGCAGAGAATGTTTGCAGAGATTAATCACACTAACATGTCTGATCCTTAAAAAGACAATATTAGTATGTATATATATATATATATATATATATATATATATATATATATATATATATATATATACATACAGTACAGGCCAAAAGTTTGGACACACCTTCTCATTCAATGCGTTTTCTTTATTTTCATGACTATTTACATTGTAGATTCTCACTGAAGGCATCAACACTATGAATGAACACATGTGGAGTTATGTACTTAACAAAAAAAAGGTGAAATAACTGAAAACATGTTTTATATTCTAGTTTCTTCAAAATAGCCACCCTTTGCTCTGATTACTGCTTTGTACACTCTTGGCATTCTCTCCATGAGCTTCAAGAGGTAGTCACCTGAAATGGTTTTCACTTCACAGGTGTGCCTTATCAGGGTTAATTAGTGGAATTTCTTGCTTTATCAATGGGGTTGGGACCATCAGTTGTGTTGTGCAGAAGTCAGGTTAATACACAGCCGACAGCCCTATTGGACAACTGTTAAAATTCATATTATGGCAAGAACCAATCAGCTAACTAAAGAAAAATGAGTGGCCATCATTACTTTAAGAAATGAAGGTCAGCCAGTCCGGAAAATTGTAAAAACTTTAAATGTGTCCCCAAGTGGAGTCGCAAAAACCATGAAGCGCTACAACGAAACTGGCACACATGAGGACCGACCCAGGAAAGGAAGACCAAGAGTCACCTCTGCTTCTGAGGATAAGTTCATCCGAGTCACCAGCCTCAGAAATCACAAGTTAACAGCAGCTCAGATCAGAGACCAGATGAATGCCACACAGAGTTCTAGCAGCAGACCCATCTCTAGAACAACTGTTAAGAGGAGACTGCACGAATCAGGCCTTCATGGTCAAATAGCTGCTAGGAAACCACTGCTAAGGAGAGGCAACAAGCAGAAGAGATTTGTTTGGGCCAAGAAACACAAGGAATGGACATTAGACCAGTGGAAATCTGTGCTTTGGTCTGATGAGTCCAAATTTGAGATCTTTGGTTCCAACCGCCGTGTCTTTGTGAGACGCAGAAAAGGTGAACGGATGGATTCCACATGCCTGGTTCCCACTGTGAAGCATGGAGGAGGAGGTGTGATGGTGTGTGGGTGTTTTGCTGGTGACACTGTTGGGGATTTATTCAAAATTGAAGGCACACTGAACCAGCATGGCTACCACAGCATCCTGCAGCGACATGCCATCCCATCCGGTTTGCGTTTAGTTGGACGATCATTTATTTTTCAACAGGACAATGACCCCAAACACACCTCCAGGTTGTGTAAGGGCTATTTGACCAAGAGGGAGAGTGATGGAGTGCTGCAGCAGATGACCTGGCCTCCACAGTCACCGGACCTGAACCCAATCGAGATGGTTTGGGGTGAGCTGGACCGCAGAGTGAAGGCAAAGGGGCCAACAAGTGCTAAACACCTCTGGAAACTCCTTCAAGACTGCTGGAAAACCATTTCAGGTGACTACCTCTTGAAGCTCATGGAGAGAATGCCAAGAGTGTGCAAAGCAGTAATCAGAGCAAAGGGTGGCTATTTTGAAGAAACTAGAATATAAAACATGTTTTCAGTTATTTCACCTTTTTTTGTTAAGTACATAACTCCACATGTGTTCATTCATAGTGTTGATGCCTTCAGTGAGAATCTACAATGTAAATAGTCATGAAAATAAAGAAAACGCATTGAATGAGAAGGTGTGTCCAAACTTTTGGCCTGTACTGTATGTATATATATATATATATTATATATATATATGAGGTGGGTGTTCTTTCACCCAGCCCTTTTACCTTGTACACAAATTATTGCAGAAACAAGTATTAATATTATAACAGGCATGTGTTGTAATTGTCATTGTCAGTCTCTGAAAGGACAGTGAGTCTGCGCATGGTTTGGATGTCAATAACTTAATGAGTTTGATTTCAGAATAAAATGGGCCAAAAACCAAAGACATGATCCTAGAGTTTAAAAGAACACAGCCCAGTAATACTAACACAACCATTCTGCCAACAAGCATATATGTAAATAACTTATCACAGTCATTGACAAAAAGCTTTGTTTCGAGCAAAAGAGGGAGTCAGGTGACATAGAATAAATTATGTACATATGTAACGTCACATTGTCACATCAAATTACACCATGTAGTCATTTCACATCGTTACTTCATGCTGTCATGTCGTGCCATTACATCATCACATCATGCCGTCGTGTTGTCATGTCATGCCATCATACTGTCATGTCAAGCTATCACGTTAAGTTAAATAAGTTACATGACTTGGCTTTAATTTGAAAAATATCATACGAACCCTTGAATGGAGTATAAGGATATGTTGTTTGATTAAACAAAACATTATTTAAGAATATGCAACACTTGAATAATACATTGCTGCAGAACATTGCATTGTAATGAAATGATCAATGTTATTCACACTTCAATTGTCAGTGGACAGTCACGTTATGCCTGATCGGTGTATGTATACATATACACAAAACAACACAACAAAACAAATTTAAACACAGGGTCCCTCTACCTGACTCAGTCAGAAAATGACCTATTATTGCAAAACCAGCCTGACATTGTATTTTAGAGATGAGAAGTCTAACAAATTAGCACATAATCAAATTCCCCAAACCAGCTGACAAGTGGTGAGCCTTGGGCTTTTAGAGCTCAGTGTTTTATTTCATATAATTTCATTGTAATTGTTTTTATTTTCCTCTCACTTGTATTTTAAAATGATCTTGTAATGCATGTATGTACTTTGTGTAAAGAACTGTGAAGTGTCTCTGAGCCATGGCAGAGTTGTGAGGTGAAATCTGGTATTTCTGCATGAGTACAGATTTTAACAAGGCCACAGTAGTGGGTAATGATGAAAAAACTCTCAGTACCTGGTTGGTAATTCAGCCCTGGAGAGTCCTGTGTCGGTTTCTAACTAAAATAACTACAAAAGGTCTGACATATTACACTAGGGAAACAGCTGCCATTGCTCAGGATCATCTACTCCTGACCCAGTGATTCACATGTAGAATGCCTCTGCGTCACTGCATCAGTCAGTGGCTGTGTCCACAGTGAACCCTGGCTGAGTCCGGGCAACTGTGTACAAAGAAGGGGCTTTGTGAGGTTGTCTGAAATCAAGTACTCATAAAGTAATGTAAGTTGTCAGTTACTGAGATGTTATTATTATTTTAAAAAAGCAGCACAGCTTTTACCAAATCAACCAAACTTTGTAGCAGAAAAGCAGTTAAACACGGGTGCAGAACTATAGTTATAACCTGTAGAAATTAAGCTTGGAAACACAAAGCCAACAAACTACATGTTTTTACCAGTCAATTTGAACTAATTTCCAACCCTTCTATTCTAATTTGCAACAGATTCAGAAGGGATTGTGGCCTAAATTTAACTCTATCACACGTAATGCTATAGGCAAAATCTACACCCAAGAGAAATTGCCAGACATAAATGTAGTTTCCTTGCTGTTTAGCTGCTAAGGACCAATGTGTTTTATGTTGCTCTCAGGACCCACACAGGCTTCACCTGTTTTATGAGGATCTTCTGACCTCTACTGTCCCAGATGCATTTATGGATGTATTGATAATGTGTGAAGAAATTATGACTACAGGCCATAATAGTTGAATTATTTAAAACTATTTGAACTATCTATAATTGAATTGAAGTTGTTGTGTGATCCTCTGACCCATGTTGTGACTGCTGCATGAGGCCAGTTCCTGCCTCAGTGGAGGGCTATGGCCCAACATTTTTTGTAACATTGTATGTCAGTTGTTGAACAGGCTGGGCCCTTTCCCTCAGTTTTACAATCACACCCAGTGTTGAAGTGGAAGATATACGCAGGTCTAAAGATATACCCACCTCTTTTTCTGTCCGTTTACAGTAAACCCACCTATCAGCCAAAAAGCCATTGGAATATATAGAAGAATATACCTACGCCCTCCTTGGTAACCTATCCATCTACGTAGTAGTACACCCACCTCAGCAGCTACTAACACGACTGGTTACACCTACACTTTCACATGTACAGTTAGTGAGCAACACAAATACAGCCAAGTCAATATTTTAGTGCAAATCAAACAAACCTCTTTAAATGGAATAATAAAAACAGTGGTAAGTGTTTATTTAACTGACACAAACTGACACTTTGTGTATTTTGGCTAAGGGCTATATCCTTCATTGAGGACACTGAGGTTATGGCCTTTCTGGGAATTTCTGAGTGAGTAACTCACATTCTACAGTTAAAAAAAACAAAAACATGTTGGCTATTTTATAGGCTATTCAATATTTTTAAAACAATTATATATTAAGATGTAAGTTATGGCTTGTAAACAAATAAATACAGACAGGATGAAGTGTTTCCCAACCAGCATTGTATTTTCAGCATTGTAAAGGGGGCTTTGAATCAGTCTTCTTCCCATAGACAACGTGTGGTTTAGCAAATTTGCACACACTGTATTCTTTTATTGTTTGTTATTTATTGGTATTAATGTTTTTTTTTTATTAGTGTTCATTTCTCATGAGCAACTACTATTACTACAACTACTACCACTTGCCTAGGGGACCAAAGGTGCTAGGTCTGCCACTGCTTTAGATCTTCATGTTGGAAAAAAAAACTTGTTGAACACCCAACTGAGTGAATAAAATATGACAAATTAAAATAATTAAAACTCATGACTTCAGTACTTCTACAAACCTGGTTCCAGCCGTGTCTGGGCCAATATTTGGGGATAATTTTAATAATTTTACAATTTCATAAATGTACTTTATAAACGTATATAACTTATTTTATAAGTTTAATTTTATTACATATATTTTTTTTGTTTTTGATATAGTGTTTTTAGTCTGTTTGTTCTTTTATGCGAAACTTTTTATACCGCAAAACAGATTATGAATCTCAGTGGGAATATTCTTGATAACAAAAAAATGTTTAAATAAAAATGAAAAATAAGAAAATACATGTCACTCAATGCTGGAATGAACGGAATTTTCTGGTAATATTTGTCTTCAATTTGTCCAGTCCTTATTGTGTCAGTGAACGCACCACGAACTGCAGATCAACAGTCAAAACAAAACGTCACAGCTCCGTAGCCAATCAGAAAAAACTCTACGTAGCGTACGTGCAGCGAGGGTTCGTACCAGGTTACGTGGTACGTGAAGTGTGACTACTACTCTCTTGTGTTGTCGTTTATTATTCACCTGCCCATGTGTTTAACCTCGTGTTTAAACCTTTCGGACCTGAGGAGTGTGACACAGCTTTAGTGCGGTGTGTGGTTGGAGTAAACCCAGTCAGAACTGTGGTATGAAGGACCACTCGCTCATGTCCTGTGAGCAAACTGCTAGCTACATTTAGCTCAGCTGGTAACGCTGTCTTTTAACCTTACCAAATACGGTTAACAGGGTAACTAAGGTTAGGTTTAAACGAGTTACTTGTCGTTCTTGCGGTTTTGTTATTGCCCGAGGAAACATTTTACTTGGAAAATAATATCTGAAAGTTTAAAAAAAGGGCCACTTGACAGCTTGGGAAGCGCTTGGTGGACCTGGTGACCGTCCTTGGTAGCTGGGTGTGTGTCTGACTTCTGTGAATGGACAAAAACTCCCTGTGGCCAGAGGACTGACATATGACCCAGTATGTCAGCTACGTAATAGCACAGCCCCCATTCAGCACTTTTCTTCGGGCATGTAATTAGGTTTATGGTTGTGTGTTCACATATAAGAATGACTCGCCGTTCAGTGGTGAACTTGGTGTGTCTTGGGAATCGAGCTGTCAGCCTGTTGTATGGAAACTCACTTCGTCTCCTCCACACTTCAATATGCAACACCTCATCGCAGCCGAAAGCTGGATTCAAACCGGAAAAAGTGGCAGTGGTCACAAAGACTACACGATATGAGTTTGAACAGCAGCGGTATCGCTATGCAGGACTCTCTGAAGAGGACTTAAAACAGCTGGTAAGAGTGGCTTTCATTTTTAGCCAGGCTTGTGACTTCCCACGAAAAACAAACATTTAACTAGAGCTGCTGGTAATGTAATAGTCTCAGGAATTATCGCGGTTTCGCGGTATCACGTTATTACATAACGATTATCCGTTACCATGACCCTCACATGAATGAAAATAGAGGGAGTTTTGTTTGATTTAACAAAGGTTTTATTACCATAACTGAAACTTGAAACCATTTTTTTCAATACAATGTATATAGTATGATAACTTTCAACTAGGGATGCATAATATTGGAGTTTTCGCCGAGATCCCATATGCTGATATGTAACAACTCATTTGTCCGATACTGATATATCAGCTTTTTCCCAACCTAATGGTAGTGATCATCAAGTCTCTGCTGAAGTGGAATAAACATCATATAATGCATGCATACTCTTATCATGATGGCCCATCGGCAGATGGAGACATGAAATAAAGT
The DNA here is from genome assembly GCA_019142605.1 of Cephalopholis sonnerati. Lineage (NCBI taxonomy): Eukaryota > Metazoa > Chordata > Actinopteri > Perciformes > Serranidae > Cephalopholis > Cephalopholis sonnerati. The sequence continues at coordinate 5,429,593 of JAGQAX010000019.1, forward strand.
ACTTTTCAATGTATGTTATATTCATTCATTGTGCTAACAAACAAGTACCATGTTCACCAATTCTGATAGTTCACTTTAAATCCGATATTGGCTGATACCAATGGCATACTGGTATCATGAGTTTGTTGGCTGATTCCTGTATTTCATTTCAAAGCAAATATCGACTGATATCAATGATGCACCAACATTGTGCAGCCCTACTGTCAACTTTTCAGACCTTGACATCAGTATACCGCTGCAACCCTACACATAACAGCTGATGATTTTTTTGTCTGTGTTTTGCAGCTTGCTATGAAGGGCTCCAGCTACAGCGGCCTGCTGGAAAGACACAATATCCACACTAACAATGTCGAACACATTGTGAAGAGCTTGCGGTAAGATGGGGCCTATCATAAGTAGATTATCAGTCACATTTCCAGGAAGCAGATAAGATTTCCTATTTTGCAACTGGGACGCTAGTCATAAAAGACTCTTTTATGATAATGTGTTTGCAGGAGAGAAGGCGCTGAAGTACGAGTTGTCAAGAGAGGAGAATATGATGAAGAAGTAGTTCGATGGGCAGATGCTATTATCTCTGCAGGAGGTAGGAATTTTGTTATCTGGTCATTTGGGTTTTGCAATTTTTTTGTACTGTGCCTGTGACATTGATTCATTTCAAATACAGTATAAAGCAGGGGTGTCAAACTTATTTTAGTCTGTAGGAGTTACTACCTGCAGCTACTGCCACAGCTTCCCTTTGTTGTGTTTTGCATTCAGGAAATTATCTTCAGACTCCAGTTGCTAAACAATCATCATATTTATTCATCCTAGCATGCATAAGGTTAAATAAACGCCCATTTCTTCATTTTCATCCAAAATCCGAACACACAACTTTCAGCATGTTGAACAATCTTCAGTGCCACAGTTGTCAAAAACCATTTTCCCTTCCAGGGTCAAACACCTGACCACAACAATGTCCTTCCTACCTTTATTCACTAAGCCCAAAATACCAGCACAGCGCCATCTAGTGCACACACATGGTAAATACAATTAATGTGTAATTAATGTATAATGAATGTACAGCCCAATTTGATCTCAGTTAGCTGGACCTGTAAACCCATTGCAGAATAACCTAAAAATAACAACACACCAAATGTTGACCTTTCTTTTTGTGTAAAGAAGTACATTCTGGTAACGTACATCCTTTTACAAAACAGATAGTAAACAGCCTGAGATATCTCATGAAAAATGAGTGCATTTTCAACAGTATGCCTGTTGTCCCACATTCAGTGAGTCTACTACTGACATATGCATACATTTCCACTCCTGTGTAGTAATGCTGGCATCACAATGCCAAAGTAAAGAGGAAGCTATTGAGGAAGCAGGTGAAGTTATCCCCTGCCTTACAGACCATTTACAAATCAAATTTTTTTTACAGTGCCTTAGCAATATTGTTTTAAGATATAAGCCTGATACAGCTGCTGATTGACACTGTTTCGTACAGTGTTCAAAATCTTTAAACACACACACACACACACACACACACACACACAAAATGAATACAATCATACTGACATAATCCCTCTCAATCATCACTCAGGACCTGCAAGAAGTGTGTGGTGGTAGATTTCATTTTCTCTTTTTTTCTGTGTTTGGGACATTTATGGGTGTGTGTCCCCACAGTGCTCAGGTGAGGTCGGAGCAGTATAAAAAGGTAGTGACCAGGTGCCGGACTGTAAGCAGTTGGCATCCAAGAGACACAGTGGCAAAAAACCCCCACAAGTATAGCAAAGCGAAATGCCAAACGAGAGTTAATCTGGGGTTTTACTTTTACTTTCACTGACAACTGTGTTTACAAACAGTAACTGACAATCCTGCAGAGTGTACCTTTAACTTATTCAGTTCAGGGAACAAAAGTCACATGAACAAAGGCATTAGACAACAGATGCAAATACACAATACAATTTCTCTAACTGCAGTTTTTTTTGTTAGGTGATGGGACAATGTTACTTGTTGCCAGCAAGGTTTTAAGCAAGGACAAACCAGTTGTGGGAGTGAACACAGACCCTGAGAGGTAAAACACTGAACAGCACTTTTATTGAAGGGATTGTTAAATGTGTAAAGAACAATCAGACATGATTTTGTGACTCTTTGGAAGAGGAAGTAGTGGAGAAAACTTCTTTGAAAATGTGTCCCCACACACTTAAGGGTAAGCCGAACATGTCGCATCATTACATTGTTACTATGTAGCAGTCCTCTTACATTCAGCTGAGTTCATTACATTTGTCTCTTTCAACCATAGGTCAGAAGGTCATCTGTGCCTGCCTGTGCGGTACACTCGTGCCTTCCCAGAGGCACTGGAGAAACTCTGTCGTGGTGAGTTCAGGTGCGTATTTACCCACAAATAATCCTCGTGCTGTTTCACTGTGACTTTCTTCTAGTCAGCATGCTGCCCTGTCCTCCTGTGTGTGCACCGTCACTTAACTTCAGTCATCTTTTCCTAGCTCCTTAGTGACAGCCTACAAGTGAGTTACCACCAAAAAATGTATGTAATAATAATGTCATGGGTCATGCGGACAACATCCAAAATGTCTGACTGCTGTTTAGAAATCGGTAAACAACTCGGGGCTGTTGCTCTTTCATGAGCTTAGAGTTCCAGACAAATTTAAGCTTGTGTTGTCTGGAGAAAGTCACAAGGTGTCTAAGACCTCTCTGCTGTGTCCTCAGACTCTGTGGGATATTTTAAATCCAGTTAGTGTGTCTGTAGAAATGACCTAACTGCTACTAGAGGTTACTCTATTTGAGATTCTCTAAACCTGCTGCTCAAGATTTTTTAATTGAAGTGTAATTTACAAAGCTTAGTAGAACACCCAAAAAGCTGATTTGATGTTTTTTTTTTAAAAGTCAAAATATTCATTTTCTCATATGGATTACTGTTAATTTATTATGTTCTGTTCTGTACGACATCTACTGCATGTCTATCTGTCCTGGAAGAGGAATCCCTCCTCAGTTGCCTTTCCTGAGGTTTCTACCATTTTTTCCCCGTTAAAGGGTTTTTTGGGAAGTTTTTCCTTATCCGCTGTAAGGGTCCAAAGGACAAAGGGATGTTGAATACTGTAAAGCTGTATGAGCCAAATTGTGATTTGTGATATTGGGCTTTATAAATAAAATTAATTGATTGATTGATTGATTGATTTACTTTGATACCTGGATATATTTGCAATGTCAAGGTTACATACCGTGTTGGGAAAGCTAGCATAGCTTTGCAAGCTACCAATTACTTCACACTTGAGGAAGTTGAACTACAGTATAGCTACCCTTGGGAGAAATGTAGTTTGGTTAACTAGAGCTACTTAGAAAAATTAGTTCAAACTACTTTGTAAAAAAAAAAAAAAATCAATGTACATGTGATACAAAATGACAATAAAATGTAATTTTTAAAAAGTTACATGCTGTAATAAAATGCCACTTAATTAAGTTTATCGCAAAAGGTGCCCACTCGTTTACAGATCATACATAAATTCCAAGAAATAATATGCCCCACTTTGCATGTGAAAGTGCAGTAATGCCAGCTTTGGTTTTGCGCCCATCAATTAGACACCTGCCTTCCAGAAACTTGTCAAGGCGGGTTTTTGCACCAAGCAGGATAACTCAGTCAGCCAGGTCCCTTCAAAAACAGTAAACAATAACTTCTCTGAACATTTGTCAATAAATAACAATCATTGATACCTCCGACCAATTGTGGTCAAAGAAGATTCAGTTTAGTAGAGAAGCAATGGTAAAACAAAAGTAAAGAAATCATTCTTTTCCTTTTATGGCCCAAAATTGTTTGGAGTTTCAATACTTAATGACACAAAACATGGCAAAAAAGTGATTTAACTACTTGAACCACTATGCAGATATGATTGTAGTTGAACTACCAGTAAAATGTAGTTAGACTACTAGTTTGATTACATGTTGATTACATGTAATCAAACCAAACAGCATTGGGACAAATTTATAATACGAATGTTTCTAAAAAATTAGTATGTTTCACCATGTATGCAGTCATGAAGACAACCCTCACATAGGTGTGGATCAAACACGATATTGTTTCAGCCTCGAAATCTTAAGAAATAGAGTAATGTATGATATGATTTACTGATGCCAGATGTTTAAAAGATGGCCCCCTGGTTTAGTTTCAGCCTAATGGTGCTCTGTCCCTCTCCTGTGCTGTGTTCAGGTGGCTGTGGCGTCAGAGGATCCGTGTGCACCTAGAGGGCACAGGAATCAATCCCACTCCCGTGGACCTGCATGAACAGCAGCTGAGCCTGGAGCAGCACAACCAAGCTCACCGCATCACCACCATGGACGGCCAGCAGAGTATGACTCCAGCACCCATCATGTGTCTTTGTCTGTTGTCTCTGTGTCCTCTGGCCTGCTCTCCTGTATGACCATCTGATTTTGCACAAGATGACACTGACTAAGAGTGACTTAGATAGATATTGACCTCCAGTTTGGAGCTTGATTATTATGTTTCTGTTGGTTGATGTTTTTGTTCTTTCACTGTTCTTCTGCTAATTCAGTGCCATTTCTCAGGGACAGGAACACTACCTGAGAGCTTCTCCAAGCCTAGCCTCCTCCCTATCAGAAGCCTGAATGAGATCTTCATCGGAGAATCTCTGTCCTCCAGGTACCACTGTCATCCCAAACTGATGCATGTTAACTGTCTAAACGTGGTGTACCTGTGTCTGTGTGCATGTTGTAACCCTCATTAATCCCAAGCCCTTTCACCACCACCCTGCTCGTCTCCACCACTCATCAGAGGAATCTCTGTCCACCACAGGATGAAGTTAAACTCCTTCAAACCCCATGTTAACCTCTTGCTCCATAGGGCCTCCTACTATGAGATCTCTGTGGATGACGGCCCGTGGGAAAAGCAGAAGAGTTCAGGACTCAGCATTTGTACAGGAACAGGATCCAAAGCCTGGTAAATATACTCTACTTTCAACTTAACATTGAATGTTTTACAAGTGCCTAACCCTCATCCACTTTGTATTTAAGAAAGTTGAAGCTGGGACATGGCTCATGGCTAACATTAGTACCTAGGAGAGGGTGTTTCAGATCATCTGACAGCACTTAATTATTAACAATAATTCAAAGACTTAAAGAGCGAATCACCATGACATTGCACTGACAACAATCACTTCCGGGTAGACAACTGGCAATTTATTGCAATTGCAGATATGTGTAAAATCTGCAAACTTTTTTATATCTGTTGTCATTTTCAGCTGTAACTGTAATGTTTAAACATGGTGGTTTGACTCATCTAACCTTTCTGCTGTGCTTATTCTATGTACTGTGTTGTTTTTCTAACATTTTTGATCAACCAAATCTACCAGCACAGAAGCTAAACAATGTACTGCTGTGACGGGGCTGCAGCAAAACGTATAGAGTGCATCAGGGAAGACATTTTTTTGTAGGCTGATGCAAAAGTTAGCTTCGCCCTGGTTCCCTTTGAAAAAAGTCTGATGGGATTTTTTCATTGAATTTTGGATTATTGCAGAAAATAAGCTCTGTAACAAACAAATATTTATGATACTTGACATGTTCTGTTCAGTAAGATGATATTCACAAATGAAACCACTTTTATGATTATTGAAGCCTGAATGCAATCACCAGAAGTAAAATGCCAATTTTAGGCTATAAATGAACTACACTGCGGTCACATGACTTAACGTCATCACCACGATGAGGCTATATAGCAGTGTTCAGTGTGATGATGTTCTGCAGTCTCATTTAGCCACCTGTTAGCAACTACCTTTTTAAAGACAAATAAAAGCTTTAAAATTCACAGTGGGGTATTTAATGACTTATTTTATGTTACAGAACAAATATTAAAATCTCTTCAGCTTATGTTAACCACAGACCTTATTTCAGGCATCTAACAAAAAACCCATTCAAAAAACCCGTTGACTTCGAGATGAGGGAACCAGGTGCTAAAATGCTAACTCATTTCCAGGTTTTAGGACTCATTTCTGCACCACTCTATTTAAACCCAGTTCAGACCAAAGATGCGCAATGAGAGGAAACTGTTTTAGAACTTTGCAATGAAAAGTTGCAGCAGTGTGAAGTGGCTGGTCTGACCTTGATTCAAGCCGGCTGATGGTGTCACCTGCAACTCAGCTGGTCAAATCGCCGGCGGCTGGTTTTAGAATGTAAAGCACATGTCTTGTCGCTAATCTTTGGTCTGAACTGGGCTTTAGCCACCTAAAAAAGATCAAAATCAGTGTAAGTGTACGCTGTATTTCAGTACTGGCTTCACTTAACCTTACACTCTAACCAGTTTTCTGTTAAGTAAAATAGCTGTTTTTGTCAGTGGAGTCTGAGGGCTTTGACACAACGGCTTCAGTTTCCCCCCTCTGAACAGGCTGTTTGACTGCGAGGTTAAACGGTGAAAATGTTCTAAAAGTAGCGTACTCTTAAACTGAGAGTCATTTCTTTAGGTGGGTCTGTTTTTTTAGGTGGCAAAAATCTAAACAATTAGGGCAGCTTTTGCTTAGTGCCATCATTTGTTATGTACACGACATAAGGGTTTTCTGCTCAGAAGTATTTGTAAACAAACATTGTAATTTGGTTTATAAAGGACCTAAAACCCCTACCATCAGGCCATACAACCCCCCTCGCTCTGATGCAGCTGTAAAAGCAATCAGTAAACATAAGGCTGATAACTGACAGTACAGCGTGAAAGCCAAGCAAAGCCAGTTTCTAGTCACCAACACAGTCACACGTGTTCGAGTCATCAGCTCACGGCTTAAGGCATATTTGCATTACAGCAGAAAAACAGGTGTCGGTCAGCACAGCGCAGTATTTACCACTATGGAACTCCCGATGGACAACTTAGCTACAAGGCCAGTGTTGCTAGCAGTAGATTAAGTTTCAGAGAATCAAACTATGCTTTTGTAACAAACCTGGTAACTGAATCTACATCAGTGGCGGCTGCTGGTCTTTCAGAGAGGGGAAGCTCATTGTCGGCTTACATCATAAAATTTGTCACTTTATTTATATGTAAATTCTGCCCTCTGAAACGATATTAAACTCCAACAAGGAAATGTTGAAATTATGTTAAACTGAAACAAGGAAATACTATGAGTGTGTTTTATTTACAGTGTAAGAAATGAACAAGTAATTTCGCCAAGCAAATACCAACAAATGGGTTTCAGTTTGTCTTTCGACTTCACCTGAAAATCCGCGATGGGACTGAGCTGAGCTGTCAAGTGACGGTGTATATCTCAAAATAGCTGTCAATCAAAACGGGATTCAGCCTTTCGACTGATCCTCCAATCATCATGCGGAAGCTCAGTGTCCAGCCCGCCCGAGGCCCGCCCACAGCTCCATTCACCCCCAGAGACGCTGAGCGTCCGGGGGCGGGACAAAAACGTGGCATTTATCCAATGACCGTCGAGTTTCGAGGCAATGAAAAAAACTGTTCCATGCAGTCCCATTGAAGTGCATGGATGCTCAGCTTCTACAGGCAAATGCATTGACCATAGACTGTATAAGAAAACTGCGCTACGGGAATGTATGAGAAGTTAACAACATCGATAAGTAGCTGATTCTGAACGAACTTGTCTTCGAGATGAACGTGTTCTAACGCATCTGTAGTCAATGAAATGTTAACGCAAGCGTACATATTTGACCATTTAATTTTTGACATTTTAGGGGAAGCTGAGCTTCCCTTGCAGTCTTAGAGAAATCGCCTCTGATCTACATGCTAATATTTCCCCAATAAACATCTGTTATTTTTCTTGTTTCTGATATGTGGCCAATTTGCTTTTGTACAGTTCTGAATATTCAGACAGAAGTCATTACTTTTTCATTCACCTTTCAGTTTGAACAGTTATGACGTCCTCCATACATCTATGATAGACGTAGGCGAGTGTAACACGCCAAGACAGGAGTAGAAGAGAAGAGTAGTAAAAGACGCTGCTGATTGCTGAACGTTATGTGTTGTATTAGAAGCAAACTAAACATAACGTTACCTGTCATGCAAAATCAAACACAACCCTGAAGTTTTGAAACTTATCAGGGGTCAGTGATGACTGATGAGTTTTGTAAATGCTAACGTTAGTACTGGTGACTGGCAACAAACAAGGAAGATAATACAGAGGCTCAGGCTGCGTTAGGCTATAGTAGGCTAACCGTTAGCAACTGGATGCTGTGTTGTCATATATAACGTTATAGCCTGTGTTAGCCTATGTAAATCATCAGCAACATGTATCAGTGTCAAGCCACCACAGTGCATTGTATTGTGACACCCCATGTGTTAAATCTTGTATTAAAGGTTCTGTATGTGACATTCAGAGCATTAATATAGCAGCAAACCACTATTTGCGATGTAAAGATATAGTAGTCTGAGGTCTCTGTAGTTTGTTGTGGTAAGCTGGTCCAGCAGTGGGTGTGTGTAAGTTTATGTGTGTATTCTACTGGCGAGCTCATTGCCGCTGTTTTGCACTGAGTTTATATTGCAGCTGCTGATATCAGGATTGCGTCATGAAAGTGTAGTGTCCACCCACAGGTTCTGGTTCGGGTAAACTCTGTTAGCTCTAGCCCTTTTTAAACAGAGATTGCGCTGTAGAGCTGCTACGAAGTCCCTTCTTAATGCCATCTTTGCATTTTTGCAAAGAACAAAAGAATGGCTGCATCATGCCGCTCCAGTGTCTGATTTTAGACAGCATGCCAGCATCCCGGAAGCAAAAGGTGCGTGACAGGTATGATGGGCATGACAGGTGTGACATGTAACACAACAGCGTCAGCCTCTAGTGTGACATATAGCAATCACATCAGCAGTGCTTTCTAAACAATAACAGTGGCATAATGTGTCAGTAACAATCATTTGCTGTCCCTGTTTTATGGTGGCTGATCTTGCCCTCCGCTCAGAGGGTAAGGAGCTCCTGGACCTCATTGTTTTCTAAATTTGCGGACATTTTCCGCCATCAATGTCACACCCGTGTGCCCATCCTGCTGGCTGTTGTGTTAATACAGATGTCGTTTCAGCACTGTTACTACTTCTGATGCTGCTTTAAAGGCAAGACAACTCTGTCCCTCCATTTTGCGATTGGACCTTTAATACAGAATGGCGAGGTGGAATAATGGTGAGAAAAAGGGGCTTCCGTCAGTGCTGTTGCCGTTGTGTAGCGTTGTTTATGGAGTTAGCATCGTTAGCTGCTAGTTGCTGGCTCAGCCACCTCCATGTTGTGATCTGTGACCAGACAACTCGAACACTCTGAATTTTGCATAGAGTCCCTTTAATCCACTTGTCTACTCTTTTTCTGTGTTTTTCTCTCCTGTTGTCGACAGGTCATATAACATCAACAAACTTGCTGAACAAGCTGTGGGGGAGGTTCTAAAAATCGGTATGTACAAATGCAAGTTTGAAGCCTAAAAAAAAAAAAAAAAAAAAAAAAACAGGTTGGTCTTCAAATGTGAAATATGATTTCACTGACAAACACCTTGGCTTTTTTTTAGGGAAGTCTCAAACAGGTCTTGATATCCCACTTAGTCATGACTTCATAGAAAAGGGTGAGTTTATAATTGTCCTTTTTTAATTTTTAAGTGGCACATCTTAAGACATTTTGTTTTATGTGACACTGCTATCTGTGTGCATTCAGTTACTGATGAATACAACGAGTCTCTGGTGTTCAGTCCAGATGACCGACGGTTGTTCTACAGCGTCAGAGAGCCCATCGTCAACAGAGTCTTCTCCAACAGTCGGCAGAGAGGCTTCGCCAGCAAGTCAGTGCATGTTCCTCGGTCTTAGAACAAAAGCTAAATTATAATTCACCCTATACAGAAGCTGTTGAGCTATCTGACTGTAATGATGCCTCTGCTGCTTCAGGGTGTCTGTCCGCTCACGGTGTTGGGATGCCTGCATGGTGGTCGACGGTGGGACTTCATTCGAGTTCAATGACGGGGCCATCGCTACAATCAGCATGAGCGAGGAGGATCAGCTCCGGACGGTCGTTCTTGATAACTGAGAGGAGTCCAGTGTACAGAAGACATGACTGGTGTCTCGTAAGCCAACTGTTCAAAGGGATGTGGTCAAAGGGAAGTACCACGTTTTAGTTTAGCCTCCACAAGTGTTGAATATTTTTATACCTGAAAGAAAGGTATCATTGTTACAGTTTAATGAAACGTGTGCATCTTTACAGATTAATTATTTCCAAATCAGATTTTTTTTCTTTTTATCGTCCATCCCAATATCTCCAGTTTGAAACTGGTTATAATCCTCCGGGTTATAATGGCAATAATCTATTTTGTAGATACTGTGTCAGGCAACATTTAAAGCATGTTACTATTGACTATCTTTCACTGCATCACACCAACAGAGAGTCTCTAAGCAGAGGAAGAGATGGAAGGTCAGGTATGATCATTTGGTAGAACACAATATGACTCTGTTCATAGAAAACAATTGTTTAAATTTGTATCTGTTTCAGATTTGATTTTTTGATGTGCTTTCACACTTGTGTAGCCATCAATGAATGACCTTTGAAGGAAAAGGATGATGTTGCATATTTTTTTGTCAACAAATTCCAGTCAACTATCTCGACTTTCTGACTTCCCTACCTGTCTGTGTCACTCAGCCCAAAGTCCAATGGTTTCTACTGAAGACATGTATTTTTGGAGACAGAGGGCTCTACCCGACTAAGGGGCCGTACACATGCCATGTCTGGAAAAGACGAGGTTGGGCGCTGGGAGCTACTCCTGTGCCTTTTCTATGCCAGAGTGCGGTGGCAGGTTGCGTCTGAGGTTGCTATGCATCACAGCCTATTTACCTGAAATCCTGAGTGCAGAGCTGATCTTCTTCTCTACTCTGCACTAAAATGATCAACTTCTTCTCCATATTTATCACAGACTGATATTTACAGAAGAAGGAAAAGATGTTTGTTGGTGCAAGAAGATATATCAGGTTGTGATACAAACACAGTACTTGTTAGAAGATACATTCTCTGTTGCTTTGGGGTCTGCACGAGATTTGTTGACAAAATGAAAAATATGGAATATTACTAGACATTAAAAGTGTAATTTGGCTTGTATTAAGGTTTATCTATATGGCGAACCAAAAGCACAGAGGCTTTGTTATGGCTTGTTTGTTGACTAAAGATATTTTTGGAACATAGTGTATATTTTTTTCTAGCTGGTTGAGCCATTTGAGCTAAGAATGAAGTCTGAGAGGAAAAACATAAGTGCACTAAAAATAGAACTCCATGCTTAAAGGAGCATTTTGCTCCATGTTCTAGGTCAAATGTATGTCTTCTAACCTCTCATAAGACTACAAATTTAGCAATGTTTTGCATGTGCCTGAGGCAAACATGCTAAATATTTCCACAATAAAAAAAAATACAGTGTAGACCTTATTGGATATAAAGTTATACAAACATGATTTTTATCCTGTAAAGCCACCTGACACTAAATGCTTGAACAGTGCTGTATGGTGATGCTGAAATTATAGAGTGCACAGTCTGACCAACACGGTGGTATGGTTGTAACATTTAAAGTATTAAATGAAACTCAAGTTGGTTTCATGTATACACTTGTAATTCCACTTGATCAGTAAAACATTGTTGGTGCACCTTGTAACACCTCCCTGCCCTGGACTCTGAACCAGGAGGTGTGCTTCTTAAGGACTAGTTTACAGAACAACCAGGGAATTGTAATATGCAGTGTGCCAAAGGCAGGGGTCCTTATCAATAGAATGTGTTAGTATGTTAGGATGTGCTGTTTTCAATCAGATAAAGTGATACGAAAAAGAAATGCTTGTGTGTGCTTATTTAAAAATGTTACTGCCTCTTTGTCATTGGTAGTAGGTGCATATCTGATGCACTGTTAAAGGGATAGTTAAGATTTTTTTGAAGTGGGGTTATGTGGGGTACTTATCCATAGACAGTATGTTACATACAGTAGATGAGGGTCAGATGCCCCCTGTTTGGAGAAGCAGGCTAGAGTCTGACCTAAAAGCTAAGCAATCTGCTGCTGTAGAGGGGGCAGCCAATAAAACGTATTTAGCCACCCAAAAAAAAGTCTCACCTAAAAAAATTTTTAAAAATCAGTGTCAGGTTAAGTGTACGCTGCATTGAGTGTACTTGCACTGCTTTACTGTTGCACAGTGATTGCCAACTGGAAAATGATGTTGTTAAATTGTCAGACTCCACTGAGAAGAACAGTGAACGCAGGAGCTGCTGGTCTACCACTGCCTTGGACAGATAGTATGTGTTATTGTGTCACATTGGTGTTTAAAAGGGTAAGTTTAGATTTACCAAAGTCACACAATAACCCAAACTGCCTCATCTAACAAAGCAGCAGTAGACGAGCAGCTCCTGTGGTCAGCCAGCTGAAATTACTGTTTTTATGTAAAGAGTCTGGAGGCTTTGCCTTAGCCTAGATGGGGAGCTGAAGCCATTAACAGCTTCCCCGTCGAAACAAGCTATCTGTTGGAGCAGTAAAGCGGTGAAAATATTTTCAATATAGCGTACACTTGGATTGGTAAAAATTTTAGGTGGGATGTTTTATTAGGCGACTAAAATATGTTTTATTGTTGACCCCTCAACAGCAGAACATTGCTTAGCTTCTGTATCAGACTTCATCCTGCTTCTCCAAACTGGGGGCATGCTGACTGACATCTACTGTCTGTAATATATTGTCCCTGGATAAGTCCCTCATACATCCCGACCTAAAAAAAAAAACTGAACTGTCCCTTAAAGTACTTATAAAACACTTCTATTGCACAAAACCGCAAACTGTGATTAACCCATACAACTTTTTTAAAAAATCTGAAATATACCTTTAACTGTGTGTAAGAGGATAGACTGGAATGGTCAGTTCACTAAATAAAACAAAGATTTTCTGCTTGGCTCTGGTGGTATGTGGTTATGCAGAGAACTGTGGTTTTGCTTTGTTTTAAGATACCTGCCTCTTAGACACTGCTAACAGTCTTCGGTGGGACTATTTCTTTGGTTAAAAGTACTTTCAGTGTTGAGATTTGTGAATTATCCAGAGTATTGATGGACACTCTGATTCAATGTTACTATTGATTTTTTTTAAATTAAATTCCAATTACCTCCACTGTATCATGGTGGAGACAGAAATGTCATACAGATCTTTTAAAACCTGAGTGAGAATGGGCCTCATTCAACTGTGTGTACACACAAGTCTGTACTTAAACCGTCCATACAAACATCTTATGCACAAATCTGGGATTCATCAATTATTTTCTTACCCAAATTTGTTCATATTTTGTGAACAAATTTAGAATTGCCTCCAACCAAGCGTATGCACAAATGATAAAGGCCTGCTGTCTTCAGAAAATGTTAACACACACCTTTGAACTAAATGTTAGATATTAGAACCACATTTATTGAAAAGAGGCTTTTATAGACAATATTTAAATCTGTTAATTTACTAATGCATGCACTGATTTCACACCTTTTCATCCTCATCAAATATTTTCAGAGTTAAAATATTTGATTATAAAAGCTGAGTGTCCCTGCCCTAACTTACAGTGAAATATACGAGAATGTCCTCTGTGATATTCAGTTTTGGTTTTCATTGTTGTTCATTAAATCTGCCTGCAAGATAGCTACTCCTAACAATTTTTAGCGCCATGAAATGATAATAATTTTTATTTATTAATTATTATTATTATTATTATTATTACTATTATTAACAGACAGCAGTATTTTGATTTAAACCCAAGAAGGTGTTGAGATGTTATATCTAACCTTGCTGGAAGATACTGCAGTCTGTGCCTTCAGGAGGGAGCACATCTTCAGAGACTGACATACCATGTTTATAGTGATGAACAGCTTATCAGCTGTTTCTGACTGTGGAGACGTTCACAGACACTTACCGACTCTTTTGTGTGTGACCTTAATATGTGCGTTACCGCTTTCTCCGTGATACCCTCTGGGCAAATGTATTTCCTTATATAGAGAAATGGGGGTGTGGCAGTATGCTGATTTCAAAAAGCAGGTATGCACCTGTCAATTTCTATAATAGACAAATTGGCTGGTGCACGTGTCATGAATACAACGGTTATTTATGTGTGCACCTATTTCATGTGCAGAGTAAGTAACATTTCTACGCATGTTAGTGAATGAGGCCCAATGTTTCTGTAATTCGAGTGAACCCACCCTTTAATTTTCACTATAGAAACCCGTTTAGAAATGAATTCAGTCAAAGTGATGCAGGATGCTTCAAACATGACGCTGTCCACTAAATGCCTGATGTTACTGCAGGTGTGTAGGATGTTTAGGATTGTGGGCCATTTACAGAAAAATATAAGGAGTCACGGTCCAAACAATAGTAAATGCCTCATTTTCAATCACTTACATGGCAAGAAAATCAGTGTTTCTAAACCAATAAAAGCCCATTTGCCAAAGAAAATTCCTTTTCTATGAAAATTACTGTTACATTAGACATTGCAGTAGTTTACTGATGTGCCAACATGTTAAAGTATTTCTCTATCCCCCTTCTTTTCAGGTCCACCGCCATATTTACTGACTTTGATATGTTTTTATCAACTAGTGATCAATCATTGTAGGTAGAGTAGCGCCTTCTAGTGTTCAGATTATGAGGTACAACGGCAGGGTTTGCTAATAGTAGCCTCGGCGTCCTGTTTTAACTGGCTGTGCAATTTACTGTATGTATAGTGCAGTGTACAGGGCAGTGGGCTGCAGTTGGCCCGCAGGCTGTAGTTTGGCCAACCCTGGTATATACTGTCATATCTACCTACCTCATGTTCATAAAGCAACCTGTTAAATTTATAATTCCATATTTATTCCAGCACCATTTGCATTTGCGTTTCTTTGCACGTTTATATCACTGTTTAAAGTTTCACTGTGTATATTTTATTTCTTTATGTATGTATGTTTTTTATTATCCACTGTGTTTATTTGTTCTTTTGCCTTTCATCTATTTTGAACATTTTTTTTAGTGCAGTAATGTTATTTACTTGTTACTTTTTCTGTGCTGTTTTAATCCTGCTCTGTGAAGAACTTTGGGCTGCGTGATTGTATGAAATGCTGTACAAATAAAGTTTGATTTGAAATCAAATTTAAACTTAACAAATTGCCATTATTGTTACTACTGGTTCTAGTATTACAGTGTGCAGTTCTGTGCGTGAGTGAGGAGATACAATCAGTGTAACACACTATTTTCAAATGTATTTAAAAATTTTTTGAATGTAATATAAGTGTGATGAAGGCTACATTGGGAGAATTAAGGGTGATTGGGACAGTTTTTGAATTTTCTTCTTCTGTAAGCTTTCTTGTCATTAATTTAAAAAAATACCCCAACAAATGATACATTTCTGTAACAGTGAAGATGTTACCATCCATCTGAGGAGAAAAGAAAGTTATATCATATTTCAAGGAGGTGTCACTTAAGGTGACTGGGACAGGACCTTTGGGTGATTGGGACAGCACATTTTGTCACTGATTTAGGCTGGTGTTAACATATTTATTGCACAATTTATTTCATACTTTGATATAATTTCACATGCACACTTTTCTTTTCCTGTTCATCATTATGAATCAAGGCTCCATGTACATTTCTGTTTTTCCTCACTGTTACAACCCCCTCCCTTCCACATCTTTCCTTAATTCTCTGCCACCAAATTTCATTGAACACATTTAACTGATTTAAAAAAAAAATCCTAGATTCCAAAATTCATTGAATACATCTAACTGGTGAGACTGAACACATTTAATGAAGGTTTTAAAAAGTGGTAATGAGGATTAGTTCAGGATGGGTTAAGAAGTCAAGGCCAAATGTTAGGTTTGAGTTGGATATTGTGTTAGTGTAAACTCTGTGCTTTTTGCCAGCTGGCTAGTCCAGCAAAAATGGCCTGAAAAAAAACACACATAGCAAAATCCAGCGAGTTCATAAATATTTTATGGTTGATTACTTTTCTTCACACATGAATAGATTGGGAAGCATTAATCTAGAACAGTGCCTCCCAACCAGGGAGGTTGGGGCCACGGGGGTCGCGAAGCCTTCTTGATTTTAAGGGGTGTAATAATTTCAAAATTGTATTCACTTGTGTGTAAAAAAACTTTAGGGGTTACATTAAAAGCTTATTCATTCAATCATTAAAAAATGAATAACTAAATTAGTATAAAAAAGATTTAAAATATGTATTGCGAGGATATGGCCATGTTTAACGTGTTTTCCGGGGGACCAAAGTCAAGTGGTAAAAAATATAGGTCCCTCAAGAAAAAGGTTGGGAACCACTGATCTAGAATATACAGAGCTTACACAATGGTTAGCTATTGCAAGGTTGATAATTTACTGCCTTTTAGCATTCACCCAAAGCATGTTAATGGACAAAAAATCAAACAGCTTAATTCCAAAAATAGACATGAACACATTTTTACTGATTTTGGAGGAGTAGTACATCACACACACACACACACACACACACACACACACACACACACACACACACACACACACACACACACACTTGATTTAGGTGATTACGGCCCTGAATTGAATTTAATGTTGTGGGCAGGAAAAATAAGCTATCCAGCAATCCAACAACTTATATCATCCATTTACTGTATATGATATAATCTCCCTCAATCTTAGGAATGGATGTATTAAGGCATCCCAGATGTATGTTCAAACTATCTCTCTGGGAAACCAGTGACGGCCGGGAAAGACCGGATGACAACTAGGAAAGACTGGTGACGCAGGAGAGACAGCTGACCACCAGGAAAGGCTGGCATGGGCACCAAGGGCCAGCAACCCCTGGTGTAGCACTCACAAGAGGGCACCAATGAAGCTACGTCACAAACAAAAGAGCAATACCCCCAGAGCCTCCCGAGAGGGGGGGCGGGGATGAGAGGCTCACCAGGACAGAGCTAATGGCAACGACTTGGACCGTAACACAGACCCAGAGAAGGCTCAAACAAACAACCTTGACCGGAGAGGCGAAGGAAGTACAGTGCCAGTGCGGGAAGATCTGCAAAAACACACGCGGGCTCAAGATACACCAGAGCAAGTCGAAGTGTAGACAGAGGGAGATGCAACCACACCGCACAGACGAACAGTCTGGTGAGACGCAGGAGAGCTCTAGACAGGAAGCGCACCACAGTTCTAGCCATCTCCCAGTGATTGTATCCCCCCGAAACACAAGAGACAACCCAAGTGCCTGCCCGGAGAGCCCGCCCCAACCAAGAAAGGAAAGAATCAAGTGGCCCAAGATGAGTGACAACAAGGAGTGGGCCACTCTTGATGAAGACCTGGATCACATCCTCGAAGCTGTCCAAATGGGAACAGCAGAAAGGAAGGTGGAGTCGATGACAGTTGTCGCCTACAACTTTGCAAAAGAACAATTCGGAGTGGAAACAAGGAGGGGAAATAACAGGCCTGGAAAACAGCCAAACAGATAGGAAAGGAAGATCCAACAACTGAGGAAAAAGATCAGAAACCTGAATAAGCAGTTCAAAAAAGCCAGTGTGGAGGAGAAAGAAGGAATAAAAGCACTGACAACTGACTTGCGAGAACAACTCATCAGACTGAGAAGAATGGAGGGGCACCACAGAAGGCGCAAGAGGAAGGAAGCAGCAAGGGCTCAGTTTATAAAGGACCCATACCGCTTCACTAAATCTTTGCTGGGAGAAGCTAAGTCAGGAATCCTAACAAGCTCCAAGGAAGAAGTAGAGGAGTTTGTGAAGGAGACCCTTAGCGATCCATTAAGGAATGAGGCCCTAAGGGAAAACCAAGATCTCGGCGAGGTGGACCCACCAACAACAACACTAAGCTTGGAACCTCCGTCATGGAGAGAGGTGCAGGACATTGTAAAGCATGCCAGATCATCTTCTGGTCCAGGCTCCAGCAGTATACCTTATAAAGTGTACAACAAATGCCCGAAGCTCCTCAGAAGGCTGTGGAAGCTCTTCAGAGGAATCTGGTCAAAGGGCACTGTTGCAACAAGCTGGAGAAGAGCTGATGGCTGCTTTGTGCCCAAGGAGCAAAACTCGGCACAGATTGGCCAATTCCGGACCATCTTCTTGCTTAGTGTGGAGGGGAAAATATTCTTCTCCACACTGGCCAAAAGGATGACTGCATATATGACCCAGAATGGTTACATCAACACCTCCATCCAGAAAGGAGGCATTGAGGGGTTTTCAGGATGTTTAGAGCACACGGGGGCCCTCAGCCATCTGGTGCAAGAAGCAAAGGCGAAGCAAGGCAGCCTCACAGTTGTCTGGCTTGACTGCGCAAATGCATATGGATCTGTTCTCCACAACCTGATCAAAGCTGCTATGCATCACTACCACAACCAGGGTCTGGTCACCAACTACTTTGCAGACATCAAACTGTGGTTCCAGTGCTCCAGGTTCACAACAAAGTTCCAGCCTGTTGAGAAAGGAATCGTCACGGGGTGCACGATTTCCCCCATCCTTTTCATCATGGGGATGAACCTGATCATTTCAGCCGCCAGCAAAAAGGCAAGAGGCCCAAAGACTGCGGCGGGAAGCCAACAGCCAGTGATCAGGGGATTCATGGATGACCTTACCGTGACAACACCAACCCACGTGCAAGCAAGATGGGTGTTGGAAGAACTGGACAGGATGACAACCTGGGCAAGAATGTCTTTCAAGCCCAAGAAATCGCAGTGTCTGGTAATCCAGAAAGCATCAAAGGAAACCCAATCAAGTGCCTAGGAAAATGATACGACGACACCCTCACAGATAAAAACAACATCTCCAACACAGAACATCAAGTGGAAGGGTGGCTGAAGAAAACTGAAGGGTCTGGTCTGCCTGGGAAGTATAAATGTTGGATATACGAACATGGTCTCTTACCAAGGCTGATGAAATTCAGCAAGCACCTCTGTAGGTGGTTGGGAGTTTTACATCCATCGGGCTCTACATAAGGTCTGGACAGCTCCTCTGTTGTAGAAGAATTTAAGGTGGCCAAATGCAGTCTTTCCTTGACATTCCCGGACTCTAGAGACCAACTTATCCAAGAAGCAGGGATAAGGACAAGATCTGGCAGAAAGTGGGCTGCTGACTCGGCGATCAGTCAGGCAGAAGGCTCCCTCAAAATGAAAGACATCATCAGCAACATCTGTGTGAGACGGCAGGGAATGGGAACATCACGCTTCCAGCAGTGGTCAAAGTCCACCCTTGCGGAGAAGAGAACCCTGATCCAGGGGGAAGTCCGGAGTTTCGAGGAGGAGAGCAGAAGGGCTAAAGCCATTGAACTTGGCACACAAGGCTCCTGGACAAGGTGGGAGCTCCCCAACAGGAAAATCACATGGGCTGAACTGTGGAGGCTGGAGCCCTTTCGGATCTCATTCCTTCTGAGAGCGGTGTATGACACTCTCCCAACCCTAATGAATTTGCACAGGTGGGGCAAGAGAGAAGACCCCATGTGCATGCTCTGTGGGGAGAGAGGAACCATGGCCCTCATTCTGTCAGGGTGCAGGGTGGCACTTACCCAGGGGAGATTTAGGTGGCGCCATGACAAGGTGCTGTCAACCCTTGCTGACATCTTGGAGCAGGAAAGGAGGAAGAGGCATACAGCCGACATCCCGCCAGCCAGGACAAAGCCACAGCTGAACACCATCAACTTTGTCAAGGAGGGGCAGAAACCAAGCACCCGGGGTGAAACAGCTCAAAACCTTCTGCAGACCACTCATGGATGGCAATTGAGAACTGACCTGGGGAGAAAATATTGTAATTTTCTCAAACCAGGGGAGGAAAGCCATGTTGGTGGAACTGACAGTCCCGTGGGAGGAGGGCTGTGAGGAAGCAGCTGGAAGAAAGAAAGCTAAATACCAGCAGCTGGTCCAAGACTGCCGAGATAAAGGCTGGACAATATGGCTGTTCACTGTGGAGGTGGGTTGTCGAGGATTCCCCGCACAGTCAGTGTGGAATCTCTTGACAAAAGTTGGAATAAGAGGGCAGAAGAGGAAAGCAGCTACGAGAAGGTTGGGAGAAGCAGCAGAGAGAGCCTCTTGCTGGCTCTGGCATAAGAGAGAGGATAAGTGACTTGGCCACCACTGCCCGCCCACCAACTGGAGGGTGCCGTGGTTGGGTCGAAACACCCAATGATGGTTGTGAACCACCCGATGACCCCTCCCCTTGGCTGAAGGCTACATCCATTAGGAATGGATGTATTAAGGCATCCCAGATGTATGTTTAAACTAATTTAAACAATCGCTCACGCACACGCATACACGCGCGTCAGTACAAGTCATGAAAACAGAACTGCGGCGTGTTACCAAGGTCCTATAAAAGCTGCAGGCCTCTCCAAATCCTCATTTGCACTTGATACAAGCTGACCTGCGAAACCTGTCTGCTGGAAAGTTTCAATCTTGGATATAACTTCTAGAGACCTAACTGTTGGTTACCTGACCTAAAAAGAAACTCACAAGAAAAACTTCATCTGTACCTGCCTGCTGGAAGATGGCGTCCGGACCCCCGCGGTGGAGTACCTGCTGGCCAGAGTCAGGCGATGGATCACTTCTTTTGCCGGTGAGACATCCTTTAATGTCATGTCAAATTTAGCGTATTTGTTAATGTTTAATCCTTCAAACAGAATTTTAGTACAAATTAGCATTTTATCATGGTAAGTTGTTATTATTACTATTGTTGTATATGTTGTTATATAATGGCCAATATACTGTTAGTTGGCCTGTGAGAAAAACACAGCTTTTCGTGATATTGGATGTTTTCTTGGTGTAAAAATGATTATTATGTGATAATAATGTACTGAACGTGTGTGGAAGATGTTAATGATTGTGCAGTGATTTGAAAACTGTTACTTTTGTTTAAGGGGATTGAATTTTCTACATTGATCATCGAAATTTGATGGGGATAAAGATGGCGACTGGGCCTTTTTTGAATAATGCCAAAAATTAGTTTATCCAGCGCGCCATGGAGACGATGGAACATCAAACGTGAGGACCTCGGAACGCGCAGCTGTAAATAAACCAGGGCCCATTCCTCTGTGTGGATAGCTTAGGTTGCTGCTTAAAATGTATCCAGAGATGTTGTTTGGTCCTTTTAAGGTACATTTATCACATTAGTGAACTAATTTTCAGAAATTCCTCCAAATGCGTGCGTAATTGCATACGCAGGTCTGTGCGCTCATATATTTTGCCTATATATGATATATGATACAGGATTGTGGCCCGTTATTCTGACTCCAATTATACTAATCTGACTTTTATTGTGGTTATAAGAGACAAAATATGTTAGGTATAGCTGGGAATGTGAATAATATTATTATGCAGAATTGTGGGTAACACTTTATTTAGACAGTCTGTCTACAGATAGTTTATTTGTAACATTTCAACGGCTTATTGGTCAAACAAGTCAACTGTTTTGCTTTGCCTGTAGGTGTTTATCTATGGAGTATATGTGACAATTCACTACATAACATCCATCCATCCATTTTCATCCACTTATCCGGGACCGGGTCGCGGGGGCAGCAGGCTGAGCAAAGCACCCCAGACATCCCTCTCCCCAGCAACGCTTTCCAGCCCCTCCTGGGGGACCCCAAGGCGTTCCCAGGCCAGATGAGATATGTAATCCCTCCAGTGTGTTCTGGGTCTGCCCCGGGGCCTCCTACCAGTGGGACGTGCCTGGAACACCTCCCGTGGGAGGCACCCAGGAGGCATCCTGATCAGATGCCCGAACCACCTCAACTGACCCCTTTCGATGCGAAGGAGCAGCGGTTCTACTCCGAGCTCCAGAGGGAGCTCGGAGTAGAGCAGAGTCACTGCATACTCTCAGAATAATTGAACTCAACTATTCACTCAACCCACTCTGTACAGGTTGAGTGAATAGTTCAAGTACAAGAAAGTTATTCTGACAGTTTGTCAGTATGTTCATGAATTGTCACATATACTCTACAGATAATTTGTTAAACATCAACAGACAAAGTTTAACAGCTGAATAGTTGAATCTTATCTAATACTGTGTTGAAACATTACAAAGACTTCATTAAAGGGAAGATACAAATCAGTTTGATTTGGATGAATTCATTACAGTTTAACATGCTGCTGCTGACAGTTATTGCCTGATTAAAGTGTTAATGTATCTGCACAGCACTGCAGTCAGCTTTTACCACCATATCTCCAAGAGCACAGGGTTGCATGTAAACTATGAAGGAGTGTGTATACTGTTTATATCCTGGTGCTTGTGAATTTTTGACTGTTTTATTAAGTGGAGAATGTAGCTTTCCAAAAAAAAAAAAATCTTCCTTAGGTGGCTCCATTTGGCCCCTGAGCACTGCATGCCCTGTCACTGAGTCCCCCCGATGACCCAGCCCTGCCAGACTACCAGGACGAGGAGGAAGAGGTTGGCGTTGTCTGGGTGGATGATGTGGATGAGCCTCTTCCACATCACAACAGGACCGGAGATTCCCCTGGCAGCCTTTGCGTCTGGCAGGGCTGGTGACACCCCAGGTGACATCTTGCACTGGGACTGTTTTTTAGAGTATGTCGTCATTCTTTGCACAGTGGATCGATCAACGTTTCTTTGATCCTGAGGGCCAGTCTTTGCGTCTGGCAAGGCCGGTCATGCTCCAGGTAGCCCTTGCGTCTGGCAGGGCTGTTGACACCCCTGCATGTAGCCTTTGCAGCTTGCTGGGCTGAGGACGACTGAGTAGCCTTTATATCTGCCAGGGTGAAAAACCTTTAGCTTGGTGTGTCTTAAAATCAACACAACATACCTTTCTAGCTGGAATCATCCACGTCATAAACCCACACTAAAGGTGTCACAGATGATGACTGCACTGATAGAAGTCGATGAAAAAAAAAAAAACCCTGCAAAAATTAAAAAGAGCACAGGCACTCCCAGACCAACAACTGACTGACAATGCACTGTACACCTATAAAAAGAGAACATCCAACATAGGCAAACCTCATGGAAACATAGAGACAATGAAGCCCCCTAAAAGTAGTTTGGATAAAATCTGTAGAACATTACACAAAGTATTTTAGCAGCTGGAGGTGGCTTTATGTAAATTGTTGTTCCCTTTTTGCTTGCATTTTTTGTGTTGCTATACACCTTGCGTTTCTTTAGTCTAGGCGCCTGGTGTTTTTGCCAGAGCACTCCGAACTCCTCGAGCTAAATAAAATTCAATTTTTCAATGATTAACAGCTGGAGTTCATAAAAACAAGCTCAGACAGTTTGTGTATTCAGTGGTTTACTTCTTATGACTCAGAAGGGAAAATAACAGTTCACAAGTTAAAACTCATGTTCCAATAGAGTTCAGTCTGTATGACATTCAAATGAAATATAAGAGCATTGGACATACAGCACATCTACACTGACACATGTACTGTGACGTAATGTGCTCATCATCAAAGAAACTACTGTCCAGCTGGAGAGAAGACAACAGTCTGGTGATGTTATTTCAGTAGAAAACAGTGACATAGTGAAAGCCTGCATAGAAACACATCTGTTCAACAGGAATATCAACTGTTTGGAGATTCAATATCCAGATACATCATTTCACATAAAAAACATCTTCACTCATTAAAAATCACCTGTTCTCTCATTATTACAGCTGAGAACAAGACATTTGTGACATTAGCATTATTCAGATGTCTGAAGAATCAACTGTCCCAAATATCCAGATACTAATAGAGGTCAACATTTCAATTGAGTCTTTAAAACCATGTTTCCCTTACAAAATATTTTAAATAACACATTATTAGAACCTAAAACAGATTCAAAAACTCATTCAATGTTTGTGTGAACACATTCCAACAAGAACTGGATTACACATCCAAATCTGACTTTCCTAAATAAAGTATTAAAATTCTCTACAAGCTTGCAAGTTCAGTACTTAAAGGCTTGGTCCAGTATTTGACCTTTAGTACCATTAATGCCAAGCAACACTAAAAACATCAATAGCAGCAACAAACACTGAAAGATGGCTGCATCACTGCACAAAGGGCTGGACTTCCTGTACTGTACGCATGTTGGAATACTGCAGGATCAGACACTCCACAACATAAACGTACTCAGCTTAATAACACGACGGAGGTGTGGTGGTTATGGTCTGAACCTCAGCTGACACTTCCTGTTCCACATGAGGCAGCTGACGGGCCGGGTGTCAGGCGTGGGCCGGGCGATGCTGGAGAAAGGCATGCAGTTGATGCTGATGCGAGGCATCTCCTTCTTCAGAGAGGACAGGTGGCTGCCGTTTACGATGCCAAACACGTCTAGCACGCTCAGCATGGGGAACGTCTCCCCCAAGTCACTGGAAATATGACACAAGTTAGGTTTTGGACTTCTAAACTCAGTTACTCCAAAGTAGAGGAAGCAGGGAGGGCAGCAGGGGAACTTACGTGAGAGCAGCGAGATGGATGTGGTAGCAGCGACTCAGTGACAGATGCACTAGATCCTCTAGCTGACTGAGGACGGGGAAGCAGTCAGCCATCAGCAGAGTGCTGTCACTGTAGCACAGAGAAACCAACTTGTTGACAAACATGCACATTTACATATCCAGCACACACAGAGCATTAGTTGATGTTTGGTGCTGAACAGGAAGTGTGTGTCGTCAGCTGTTAGTCAGAGCTTTTTCCCTGAAAACAGCTGCCTGCTGCTGCTGAAACAATTAGCATTGGCGTATTAGCATATTGGTTTTAATGTGCAAATTCATAGTATGTTGACTCTAACTTTGTTGTTGTGCCGAAGGAGGAATTTAGATCATTTTTGGCTTTTGCCTTTTCTTAGACAGGACAGATCTAACTGTGGAGGGGGGAGAGGATGACATGCATCAAAGGGCCTGCAGGTTGGAATCAAACCCACAGCTGCTGCTGCGAGGACAATGCCTTTGTACATGGGATGCTGCTGGTCTGATACCACTGAGCTACTGCCCCCCAAAGGAGAACTATGTCTCTATCAAGTGAGACATGAGACAGATTTGGACATAAAGCATAAAAAAAAAAAATGTAAAGACAAATGTTAAAAATTGTCACACAAACTCACATAAAACAAAGTACATTAGTGACAGCATAACATCAAACATGGAGTACATCCAGCCACAATCATCCATGATAATACAAGATCAAGGATCATCATCATCGCCAACCAGATTTATTATAATGTTGTATTTTTCATTAGTTTTTATTTTGCTTTTTAATTTTTGTTTTAGGTATTCTATAAAACTATAACTATATTGACCATGTCGCCCACCAATCAATTTCTAAAAATTATTAACTGCCACAACAGAAGCCAGAAGCACCCTCTCTTCTTTCCTCCAGATATGAGAGACTCCCTCAGCGCCTTTGTTGTGTTCTGTTACTGTAGAAGTGCAGCTCTACAACTTTATTGGAAACAACATTCAAGAGACGAATTCAGGTATTTTGTACAGGCAGGTGCTGCTGCCATGCCAGGAAAAAAAACTTTTACTATCAGGTAATAACATGAAAAGTTTATTATTCTAAAAAGATGATTTTCATGTTTTTACAAGATATTTCTAACAAGAAACTTTTCTTATGAGAAAAAAAAGACACTTTCCCGTTATAACGATATACTGTTTAGCTTTTAGAATGGGAAATGTTTCACGTTATAACAAGATAACATACTGGTATGTTTAATTGAGAAAACAGTGCTGGAGAGCAGCTGAATTGAGGAATATGGTCATCTACACAACTTGATTAAAGTCTACTTCGGGTTTGGGCTGAGAAATGGCCAGATTTTGCTGTTATTGAGCACAGCAGGTGATAAGTGTGCATACTGCAGGCCTCGATATATTAATCAGCTTCAATCTTATGTCATATTAGGTATGCACATGATTAACGCTCTTCAGAATGATCACCAAGAGTTTCCTGGAATCCCTAACAAAAAGATGATAATTCATATACACTGGCAGCATGCCAATATCTAGGAATTATGGCCTTCGATATAGGATTGTATTCATATAATTGTTGATCAGGAAATTTATTATTGCCCATGCTTATTTGTGCTACATCCTCCCACACTAAAAAATAATATAATTATTTCATTTCTAGTATCAATACACTTACATTATATTCATAAAATTCCAAACCATACAAAACATTCCTTGTCAATGAGGAACACGATCTTACCTTAAATCTAGAGTTGTAATATGGGGGCATCTCGTCACCAGCACCTTTACATCTGTAAAGAGACACACAATACTGTCATCTCACATCTTTATGTCTGTAGTAAAGTGAACACTAGACGTTTTATACAGCATCACCAAGTCCTCAAAATGATCTCAATTTGATACTTTGGCCGTGGCCAAGCAAAAAAGTTAGCCTAAGGGAATCCAACAACAGCAGGGCAGATGACACTGATCATAGTAACAAGATGATCAATGTTATTCACTTCACCTGTCAGTGGTTTTAATGTTTTGGCTGATCAGTGTATATATGACAATGGTTTGGTGGTGCAAAGGTAACCAAACAGGTCAACTAGTGTACAGACTATGAGGAGGGACACAATCTAGTTTATATTAAGTGTTGAAGCAAGAATAGAAAGAAGACTGGAAGCAACTTGGCGTGAAGACAAAATGTATTAATGCTTTAGATACCTACTGTCTAAAAAGAGCATGGGAAGAACATAAGAGTGGCTCTATTCTGGACAAACACTCACTGTCACACACTGTTTCACCCATTGCCACAATAAAGACTGAATAATGAACTGATTTTGCACAAACATCCCTCATTTACCGTCTAGCGTGAGGTTCTCTCTGTATCCGCTGAAGTTGAGGTGAGTAACAGTGGGGCTCACATTATTAACAACACTCTTCACATGATCATTGTTGAAGTCACACCATGATATGTTCAACTGCTTCATTCTGCACAGGGAAAATAAATAAACACAGCATCGGTAAATCACTGAGACAGAGGATGGGTAAACCTAGCTGTTGTCTAGAGAACAGGATTTTGACATATCAAGTATAAGCAGCTGACCTGGTGCAGGATTTGAGCATGTCAGCCAGAGCTGGAGCAGAGAACCCAGAGCAGCCGCACAGGTTGAGCTGCTGAAGGCATGGGTTCTGGGACAGAGAGCTGAACGAGAGACAGAGGACAAAAATAAAAATCAAATATCCAACCACATCAGTAACAGAGAAGACCACACACACTCTACAACAACAGCAAACAAACCAACCCCACAATAATGAGATTTACACTTGCTATTATTGCCATTTCTACGGGCTTCAGAGCTTAATTTAGTCTTTTTTTTCTCCCCCCAGGTACCAGGCTAGCAATCTCCCTGTTTCTAGCCTTTTTGCCAAGGTAATCTAAATATGTCCTACATTTCAGTAAGTTCAATTATAAAAATCCTTCCAATTCTTCCAACAGAAAATGCAAAACTTCATCTTGTTTAAAACTCTCCAATGTAAATGCACTGCTTTTCTAGATGATATTACAGTGCATTAAATTGATTAGATCATAGATTGAAATATTTATTAATCTTGTTTGAATATAAACAATAGATTTTTGGAAAAGTCAGTGATGTATGGCTGATGTCACTTAAAGGCCTGTGTCAACATAGCATTTTTTTGTTCAGTACTGCCGTCTTTTTCCAATTATTTAGTGAGGAGAGAGCATATAGAGCCACCTAGAGAAAAGGTGCCATGCCCAGCATCTGTTTTCAGTGTGCTCTGCCTTTTTTTCTGCACTTTTTTTTTTGCTGTTCTGAGTTCTTCAAGTCAATAATCTCTGAAAGAGAAAGGCACCAGAGACATCACTGCTGGCCCTTTAGCTGGGCTACTGTGTGCTGTTACAACAAAAGACAGAAAAGCTCATTTTTTGGGAGCAGATTGGCCGGTGGACACTGGATGTTGCTGGCGGGTGTCGTGTTTTTTTATCACTGTTCCCTTTGTAAACTTCAAGTTGACTGTGTTGGTAGACCCTCTGTTAATATAGCATTATGTTAGCTACCTGGCTAATGTTAGAGTAGATATTGTTGTCATAGAAACAAAACCCAGCACAGCACATCATTACAAAAAGCGCCACCAGCATTTTTTTTACAAAGCGCTGGGATGAAACGCTTCCCAGCACCCTGCCAGCGCTTTTCTGCTTGGGAATATGTGGACACGGGCCCAAAGGATTCTAAGAGGACAGAATCAGCAACATGTTTCACACCTCTGATGGCAGCAGTTGAGCTGGAGACTCACCTGATGATTGTATCAGAGAGCTGCAGACCCTCTAGACTCAGATACTCCAGCAGCCTGCAGCGACAGATGATGCTCTCCAGAGCTGAGGTGGGGATGATGGAGCTGGACAGATCCATTAGAGCTATGTGCAGAGGGCTGAACAACAGAAAAGACAAAAAAAAAGGTTTTATTTCTTCGTTTAGAATCACTTCGGTTTCTTATTCTCCTCTTTCAGCAGACAGCTGTAAAATGTTTCACATGGAAAGATGCAAAGCAGCCCATGTTGCAGCAGCTTTACTTAGCTTACAGTGCTGAAACGTGAAAAAAAGTTAGCTTTTTACAAGAAAATTTAAAAAAATACATATATATCCAGTTTACATACATCCAGTAAGAAAAACTACACCAGTACATGGCCTTTAAAGGACAGATCTGTTCGACAACATAAATTAGGTTACAGTACTGATGGAACCAAACCTCTCTCTTCAGAAGAAAAGAATGTTGAGTAGGTGTGGAGTGTTGGTCCATGCATTAAAATAACTGTCTATCATTACATTACATACATCTGGCAAACACTTACATCCAAAGAGATATATTTCCCCCCCTAAATATTGAGTGGCAGCTACACGATCTTATTGAAAAGGACAAGACTGATGTTATTCTGTTTCTTATTGTCAACATATCCCATGAAAATTCAAAACCAAAAGTGTGTTAGTCAGTCTCCTAATACTTCCTGACTTCTTACCCTGTCTGACTCTCACCTCCAAGCCCAGTGGTTCATACTGAGGATGTAAATCTTTAAAAACAAATCACAAACATGTTGATTCATTTTTAAAAAATGCCTCAGTAATTTCTTAAAACAGCTGGACATTGTAGTAGTGTAGTTCATTAAATAGTTCATTTGTTCAGTACTATTTTCTTTTCTTCTTCTTTTAGTACTTTTCCCATACCTGTTTTCATGTATACAGGTTG
Source organism: Cephalopholis sonnerati (assembly GCA_019142605.1). Classification (NCBI taxonomy): domain Eukaryota; kingdom Metazoa; phylum Chordata; class Actinopteri; order Perciformes; family Serranidae; genus Cephalopholis; species Cephalopholis sonnerati. The sequence goes on from JAGQAX010000019.1 coordinate 5,458,684, forward strand.
TATATAAACAACCAATATCTGCAGTATAATAACCAGTGAGAAAAAAAAGAAATCAAAAAGTTGAACAGATGTGTTCATCTGAGTACAAACAGTAGAAAGTAACTGACACACACACACACACACTTAAACTTACGTTGATTTGGTGCTTGTGGCAGCAGGACAGTGTGTCAGAAAGTGCAATAGCATAGCCCACTGCTGTGTTTTTGATAGTTTTTGGACAACAATGGAACTCTGGGGCACAGAGGATTAAGACGGAGCAGGCTTTGAGCCACACACAATAGGTGTTCATTCAATGTTGGTTTGGGTCAACACATGGGATTAATTGACAACAAGAAAACTACCAACCACCTACCAAACTATCACCGGACTTATATAAACAAGAAATTAAAGTTGGCAGAAGTTGAACCCTTTACCAGCCCAAGCTGTGTAGACCACAATAACACGTGGAGTGAGCGTAACCAGCTGCTGGACTCACCCTGTGCCTGTGAAGTTCAGCTCTTCCACGAACGAGCGAGGGCAGCGCAGCATGTGGACTCCGTACTTCAGCACCTGCTGCAGAGCTGGACCCATGTGGGTCAACCCCTCCAGATCTACGCTGTGCCACAGAGACGCATCAAACCTAGGACACAAACGGTGGGGGTGGGGGGTGGAGGGGGTAAATAACATGCACAACTCCTTTGAGCCTATCACATGTACCATGGTCAGTAAATATACAAAGATTCACCTGTGGAAATTTATTTAGACTTCTAGAAGCTACTTAGTGTCAGTTTCAGCATTAGTGGACTTTGAATACAAGGGTGCATTGCTACATGTAATGATGTTACCTTATATCCAGACATTAGAAACCAGATTATCACAGAAAGCTGAAAGCAGCTCATTTACTGAAGTGCATGTAAACACACTTTATTTTATTCAAATGTACATGCCTCCTACACAGTAACAACAGTCCTTATAACTTGGTGCAGGTGAAGGCAGGAAACATCAGACTGACAGTAATGCATTTCGCCCATGGCTTCATCAGGTTTGCAAACCTGATGAAGCCATGGATGTTGTTTGTAACGTTTCAAATGAAGATTACATTTTGAGGAGAAGCAACTCAGCCCTCTAGTGTGCTGTGCATCTACTTATTTACACTTTATTTTATGTTTTCCAGAATGTGTCTGATCTACCAATGAAAATATGTAAATATGAGAATGGGGACTTTTTATTTACATTTTTGAGTAAGCACTACCTCTTACTCACTGAGTTCATAAATAACCAATTAGAAGAAAAAGAATAAATACATGAAAGTATTGTGGGTCTAAGCTCTGTATTAGTCAATAATCTGTGGGACTGCAACTGCATCAAGAATGAAAGTGACAGGGTGAAACTGCGTGCACTTGTAACATGAATTGGAGGGTGTTTTTTTTTTTTTTATCAGGACAAAGCCGAGAAGGAAAAACATTTCTCTCCTCTGCCACCCTCTGAAAATAACTTATGCAATCAAGTGATCTGAAACTCACACTAAAGAATGCCAGCGCTTGCACACCACAGACATCCTGAGGAGGTCCTGCAGAGGGATATAGAAGAGGATCCTGAGAAGCAGCTCATCAGGTAGGTGGTCCCATGAAATGCCTGCTGAGGGAAATAAAGGAAAAAGAACGAGTTAATTGCAGCTACAAACAATACACTGCAGCTGATTAAAGGTGGTAAGAATGAGGTTTCCTACATGACAGGGACTCTTTTTTCCTCCTTGATCTCCTTGCCAGGACAAACTGGTTACTGTCATTCTCTTTGCCCTTGCTGATGAGCCGTTGGTGCTTGTGGTGGGGTGACCACTGCTGGATGAGCTCTGTTGGGGTGCACTCAGTGTCCAGGCCCTCACTAAGGCAGTTTCTGGACTTACGTTTATTCATCCTGTGGGACTGAGTCAACAGGGAGCCCTGGGGACCCAGGCAGGGCAGATCCTGCAGTGGCATGCTGGGTGGAAGGAGAAACTAATCAAACGTTTATTCAAAATGCTGGATACACAACTCTTTGTTTTCTTTTACAGCATCTTTTACATCTCAAATAAAGTTTCGTTCGCGACCTGTGGCTTCCCCCAGACAACAACCTCTCTGTGCCCGCCATATTGATGCTACTACCAGCGCTGTGACCGCGCAAAATTTAAAGTAAAAGTAAACACAAATACTTTGTCACCTCTTTTCCAGGCGTTATGTACGCGTAGAGTTATACTGGCATATTATTATTTTATTCCGTAGCTAGTTTACAGTTTATTAAACCAGGAAGGAAGCATAGATAAACCTGAACCTGCATGGAGGCCTGACTGACATGAAAGCGCGGTATCGACCGGTATTAGCTTCAGTTTTATACTTAAGCTCTCCAAGCATGGCGATTCACACACGTACAGACGACTAATGTTACAGCCTTGTATTCACATATAATTTGTGCTGAGAGATAAGTGGTATTTCCTAACTTTGAACAATGTCGGAGTAGGTAACGTTAGTGTTGGCTCATTTTCACATGGGTGGCACGCTAAAAGCTAACTACTGGTGCCTTCGGGCGAGTATTTTTTACTATAACAAAGTGTACAAAGTTTAGTAACCATACCTGTGTTTCGCCATCTCCTCTGGTTCGGACCTAAATATGTACAGAGAGAATTTCACATATGGACGCTTGCTGTTTTTACTGCAGCCCTCCAATCGAGACTCTTTAAACTCACCGCCGGGAACAGCAGGGCGCCCTGGAGTCACACGTCATGACGTGTCTGCGTCGTACGTCTTACGTCATACGTTTCCCTCAGTGGGCCATGAGGCGTTCAGGTCAGGCTTGTTTTTACCGGCTTTCCATAGTTGTGACGCCAGATGCATTTTTTGGCCTCCAAATGTATCCCTCTGAGACCCAAGCTTTTTAAATGAGTTTTTAATCTCTCGTCGTTATTTGGGGATACGTAGGATCTGATAAGTATATAAAAAAAAAAACTAAATATTGTCTTTAAAAAGTAAGCCTTTTTGAATAATGTTCTCATATTGAGACATTGGGTTAATTTTCTAATAGTCACAAGTGTGTAATACATTATGAGACTGATTATTTTAAAGCCTAAACAAAATTACAGTGAAACTTTTTTTTCAGTGTTTTGTAACTCTATAGCTCAGGGGTCACTGGCTGTGTCTAAAACTGTTCACAACTGTTCATTTCAGTACTTGAACATGGCTGTGCAAAAGCAACGTTAAAAATAATGCAAGATATCTAAAAGCCTTAGGATTTTGTAAATGAATAAATTTTCACTTCTCCAAGCTGGGAATGTCCTATTTGCCTGTAGGTCAAACCTAACACTCCTAACTGGCCTGTTAGCCATTCAGCCCTCTTGTGTGTGGTGCATCTACTTATTTACATTTTATTTTATGTTTTCCAGAATGTGTCTGATCAACCAAGGGAGATATGTAAATTTGACATGTAGGGGCTTTAGTAAAATGACCCACCCTATGCTTGTGAAGTGCAGCTTTTCCATGAAGGAGCGGGGCAGCGCAGCATGCGGACTCCGTACTTCAGCACCTGCTGCCAAGCAGGACCCATGTGGGTCAACCCATGCAGATCTACACTGCCACAGAGACTCATTAAACCTGGGACACACACACAGGGAGGGTGCACAGTAAATAGAGACAGTCGACAGTAAATAGCATGCACATCTCCTTTGAGCCTATCACATTTACCATGGTCAGTGAATATACAAAGATTCAGCTGTGGAAATGTATTTAGACTTTTAGATACTTAAGTGTGTCAGTTTCAGTGTTAGTGGATTTTGAATACAAGGATGCATGACTACATGTAATGATCCTGACATTAGAAACCACATTACCACAGAAAGCCGAAAGTACACCTCCAGTGTTCTCAAACAAGACCATAATAAAGTCCCAATGTCCTCAAACAAGTACTCTCTAGATAACAGGGTCTTAGCTTGTTACTACTGCTAAAATTGATCAAATTTCTAAGCCATCTAAAACTACAAACTTTAGTGAGCATAAATAAACGAGTTTCAACCATAAAATTTGATCAGATTTTGTACCTTGTCCACTTTTGTGTCAGGATCTGCTGTAAACTGACTTGACAAAGATGGCTGCCATCTTGTTTTCACATGGATTAGTGTATTGTGGTCTTGCTATCACTTAAGTGTCCACAAACAAGGACAACAGGTCTAAGTTAAGCAGAATGAAGTATAAGGTGCAGCAATCCCAAAATGTAATGTCCTCATGAGGTTGCAGGGTCGCAGGAGGTGAATTATGTTATGTTACAGCATATGCTATAACATAACATAATTCGCAGGGTCGCAGGAGGTGAATTATGTTATCTTACAGCATATGCTATCTCATCAGGAGAAGATATACATCTGTTAATGAGTGCAAAGGCACATGCTTTTATGAAGAGATAAAGAGGACAATGTTATAATCAAGAGAATCCTTCTTAACTGTATATTGCTTGACTTTTATGCATCACTTTCCAGAGCCTAAATTCATAAATCTGCTTGTCAAGTTGGGTTTGCTCTGTCAGAGTGAGAGATTTTGAAAATATTTGGTGCAAATCCCATCAGTGCTCTCCTCTTTTCTCCCTCTATGCATATCAAAACCCAACTACTACCTACCAGCTGCACTTACTCAACATTAATAAAATGCATGGAGAAACTGGTTCTTAACACCGTGCTGCCAGCAGTCAGAGCTAGACACAAAAAATCTTTCCAAATAAATCCCTACACAGATGCAACTAAAGTGATCTCCAGTGTCCAGATGTGGATCTGTGTTACAGCAAGAGTGCTTCCTGTCAGACTCCCCCCACCACCGATGAGGACGATGATGCTGCTGGGGCTGATGGAAGTGACGGGCTACATTTTGGAAAGATTTTTTATTGTTGTTCACAATGGATTGACAAGGGTTGTGTCTGTAATCATAAAACACATTTGATCAAGTCTGAGGTTCACAAAAGAGAGACCAAGAAATAATCAAAAACAATGGTAGACAAAATTTCCATCACCACATTTTTAATCGACTCATATTTAAGATGTCAGCAGATTTCAGCTTCACTACTTAAGAGTGACAAGTTCCATTTAAGTGCATTTTGTGTCTTGATGGGTCCACATGAACAATAAAAACAGTGTAATTTATTTCATATTGTAATTTAATGTAAAACTCATTCAAGGTCACAGAGTGAATAGATGTGTCTGAAGCACCTGTGAAGCTGAGGACCTCAGTTTGCTTCACTGGATGAATACCCATAACATTTAGACCCAGATGATATGTTTATTTTATACAATTTCAATATCTTTCATCATTTTACATACAGTAACTGTATGTACTAGTCAGATAATTTAAATATAATTAATTTGCATTAGTATCATTTAAATACGACTGTAATTTCAATGTAAAACAGATTACGCAGAATTTGATTTAGTTACATCTGATTACAACACTAGTATTAGGATATTTAGACTCCTACAATAAAATTAGTAGGCCATGTGTATAAAACACACATCAAATCCTGACAAAATCAAATTAGAAACTGTGCAAAATGGATTTCATTTAAAAAAAAAAAAAAGAAAGCCTGTGAAATGTAATAGTCAAGTGCTGCAAATAGATAGTAAAAACCAGAAAACTCATAACTCCAGTGGCACTTTCTTGTGCCGTTTGTCTACAGTTTTTGTATAAATGTAATAACCACCACACCACTGGCTACACCAGTTCATCCTGGTGGCATCTGTGATCACTGAAGCTTACATACAGTTCCAGTTTAGCCAACTCAGCTCACATTGCGGTGTACATGAACGTACCCTTTGTAAACATATTTGGCTTCAAGTAAAACTGAAGACGGGAGCTCCACATGTTTGTGTGCTCGTCTGTAAGGCTCTGGGTGAAGCTGGGGCTCATGTGAGGCCTGAAGCTGCCTTGGTCCGAACTTGTGGGCTCCTACCATTAGCCACTACAAGGAAGCTACGAGACAATAACAATACTCGGGTGCAGCTAAAGCCATTCAGGTTAACACCTAATGCCACTGTCCAAAAAGCTAATGCCACTATAACCTCATCTATACAGACAGAAATTATTTGAAGGTAGATGTGCGTGTAAGCAGAGCATCCCATTATTTACCTGTTTAAATTCATTACTGTAACTTCACATGGTCTGTTTACTTGGAGGATGCTGGGTCGAGGTGTTTGAGTACTCCTCCCACCAAGTGGAGACTTCCAGTGATGAGGATGTGTATCTCTGCTGCGTCGCAGAGTGGAGCAGCTTTGGCCATGATGCTGGGTTTTACTGGTAAGACACTCTTGGCTGGGTCTGCCAGCACTGAATCCCTGCCCTGGGTGATCCACTGAAGGGCGCTGAGGATGCAGGGGAAAACCAGGGTGTCTGTTTTCTTCTCAGGGACCAGTGGCAGGCTGCTCTTGATTAACAGCTGTGGACCTTTGTTATCCCCCAGTCTGTTATGGAGATGCCAGCTCCTCTCGTTGTCCAAGCAGCGGGTCAACATGTTCTCCACTGACACATTGAAGTTCTGCTGGTCTAAGAAGTGCGAGAACAACAGGGACCATTTTCAAATCTCCTCTACGTGTAAAGGCAAAAACCTGTCATTTTAGGGAATGTGCTTATAGTCTTTCTTTATTGTTATGTAAATACAAATGTAAAAATGAGTTTGTGGGGTTTTTCCATGCTTAACTATTTTTTCAGCAAACAACAGCAGGGTCCAGTGACTGTGCAGTTTCCTCAACTTTTGTCATCAAACTTTAGTTTGTGATGAAAAATAGCAGTGTGCACAAGTTCAAAAATCTTATACAATATAAAAAAGGTGCACATTACTGACGAAGATCGAAAAAACAGATAAAACACTGGCAACTCGCCGTAGAATTCACTTATTTCACATAGGCAACAACAGGAGCTACGTGGCACTGTCAATACAATAACATGAAAAATAGAAGTAATTTGGAAAAGTATATACTTAGCTCAAAAATTACTTTTATACTTGCTACATATTCCCGTCTTTGTCTTTTGAATAAATTCCTCTAAGGAAGGTTTTTTTTTTCGTAGAGCATTATTGACAGTTTTTCAGCTTTAGTTGTTTGTAGCCTTTTCCCAATAAGGGTCATAAATATAATATACTAGGAGATTAAGATGTTTTTTCATGTCTCTACGAAAGTATTCAGGTCTCCTTTATACATGTGTGACTGATATTATGCTATTTCTTCGTATTTATGGTTGTTTATGTGCATTAATTTATTCATTAATTTTTGACTCTGGATCCTTTAGCTCCTTATCTATAGCTTCTCGTTATTGTTTCCGGTCCTGGGCATCTGTTTTTTACCTCTCAGCCTGTGTTGCTGGCGGCTGGTGTTCTTCTAGATTGTTATGGACACCTCCTATTTGTGAGAGGCTAATATTTCGCAGGTCATTCATACACAGATAGATCCGATCACTTAATTATATATTCTCTATCCTGACTGTGGTTTGAACCTCACCTGTGTGTATATAATTTGCCATTCACCACTGTTTGTTATGCTGATGATGGCTCTTTAGCTGAAATGCATCAATGTCTCTATGTTTTTGCCCATATTAAATAGGTGAATTCTACTATGAGTGGCAGTGTTTTGTTTTTGTCAAGGTTTAGCATAATTGTGCCTGTAAGGAGACCAAAACCTTTCCTCACTGACTATCTGCCAACCCTTGCTACAGAGATAATCACCAAAAACCACTGGGGGAATGGATAAATGTTTGTCAAGAACTACTTCTAATACATAACCTCCTGAAAATTTCCAATTTTATATTTTAGTTTGAGTTTAAAAAAGAGATACGATATGTTTTGATCTTTGGACCGAGCCAGGCTTGCAGTTTCCCCCTGCTTCTAGTTATGCTACGCTAGGTTAACCCTGTCCTGACTCCAGCTCCGTACTTAAAGAGATAGTTTAGGGTTGTATGAGGTACTTATCTATAGTCAGTGTACTACATACTGTAGATGTCAGTCAGCACACCCTCAGTTTGGAGAAGCAGGCTGGAGTAGTACCATGGAGGCTAAGCAATGTCATGCTGTGGACCGGGGTCAGCAGCAAACTAATTTTAATCACCTGAAAAAGTCCCACTTGAAAGAATAAATAACAGTTTAAGCTTACACTATACTGAGAATACATTCACCTTGCTGCAGACAGGCCTTTCTGACAAGGAAGCTGTTAACAGCTTTAGTTCCACATCTATGCTCTTGTCAAAGCCACCAGACATTGACCAAAACAGTAATTTTAAGTCGCTGAACAAGGGAGCTGCGGGTCTTCCGGTGCCTATATCAGTTAGTTTGTTTGATATTGTGTGACTTTGTTGAATCCAAACTAACCACTTTGAAACATCAAAATCACACATTAACACAAACAAACTAAATGATATAGGCAGTGGTGGACCAGCAGCTCTTGTGTTGAGCACAATTAATGATTTTGTCAATGGAGCCTGGCTTTGAAGAGAGAAATGGCAGCTTTAGTTCCCTGTTGGAAATCAGTGTGACAGCAAAATCAAGCGGTAAAAATATTCTAAATACAGAGTACACTTAGACTATTGATTTTCTTTTCAGGTGGCCAAAATACATTTTGTTGCTGACCCCTCCACAGCAGTACATTGCTTAGCTTCATGTTGGTCATTTCAACAAACAGGGGACATGCTGACTGAAATCTACTCTATCTAATACACTTAGTATGAATAACTATCTCATACAATCCAACTTCAAAAGATCTGCAGTATTCCTTTAATGCTAGACATGAGCGCAATATCAATGTTCCCATCTTAGTGTTGGAAATAAAGCAGTTAATGGGCCAAAACCTACAAGTATGGTCCTTAAATCCTGCTAGAGTTCAATGATTGTTGTCAACAGCAACAGGCTCAATGACCTCACCTGCATTACATGAAGCAATGGCCTCAGTGATGTTTGGGCAGAACACAGCAAAGTCAAAATGGCATGGCTGAAAAGAGACAAGTAAGAAAGACATGCATAAGAAACAGTAAGTCCATTCGACCACAAGGATACAACCCCAAAACTGTAAGAATAATGCAGGCACGTCAACTTCAGCTAATATTCTAAACTGCTTCAAGCGCTGCCCATATAAATAATAAGAGATGTGTTTCTATGGGTCAAGGGGCAGTCTGAATATGTGAGTTTTCAGTTTGCTACAGAAGATAATTATTTTCATTGTGTTTGTGTGAAATCCAGTAGCCATTAACATTTCTATGGGTATGAAAAAATACAAAATTGGCTGGAATTGAAAAGAAAACAAGGCTTTTCACATTTTCTCTACATACACACTGCAATACCCACAACAGCACTGTGCTTATTAGCTCTGAAGACAATGTCCCTCTTCCCTGTGTTGCTGAAAGCAGATGTACTCACCACCAGTAGTTTAAGCATGGCTGCTGAGTCTCTCTCTCCTGTGGCATTGAACAGCAAAACTCTGGCCACAGGTCCACTGCAACACAAAAATGCCAAGACTTTACATCAGTACTGTTTAGCTGTTTGAGAAAATGTCTCAAGTGTTTCAATAAAAGTAAAAGTTATGAAGCACAGGGGGTGCCTTGGTATCAGATTTCCAATTTCTGCTTTACCAGGCTCATTTCACATCTTAAAACCAATATGGATGATTATCAGTTTAAACGTGTCGTGCTATGCTGAGCTGGGCCAGAGTTGGACCTTCTCGAGAGTAGGTCCACAAGCCTCAAGCGGGTAGTTGTGATGTCCTGCTGACCGCAGCCAACCCCCGACAACCCCGCTTTTCCCCCAAAAACAAGCCATGTGTGTTGTGAGACTCTCCTCACCTCTATCTGTAGGAGACCAGAGACAAAGGCTTTTTTAAAAGTCTCTGTGTGTTGAGCTCTCAGTACTTTTGTAGCTTAATAACTGTGTGGTCTAACTCTGTGGTTTGGAGTTTAGTTTCTCTCCTGCAAAAAGGCGTACAAGTATATTCTTTGATGTAATATGGCCAAGCTCAGTACTGTGAGCTTCTTCTCTAATAACTGTGTGTAAAGTGACTCTCATCCCATCAGCAGTGAGTATTGTATAGTCGCATCGAGCTGCTTGATGGATGCTGGAACATGTCCTGTCAATAAGGAGTGATGTTCACCTTGCATTCCTTTCATGCTGGGCTGCAATCTCTTTGAACCAGTTTACACAGGCCTGCATACTGCGCATGGTATGAGCTCCATCCAAGAAGTAGGTGACTGGTCCGTGTTTCAGAGTCTGATTCCTTCCCGGCCACTCTGTGTCTGCCAGCCCTGAGATAAAACAAACATAACCTCAGTGGATGATGTCACATTTAGCCTGCTAACTGTTAAATGTTGGATTTCTATAAATCCTGATTCACAACGAGCACAACTACCAGTAGCACTGAGGCTCTCTGACATTCAAAGAGTTTTACTGTGTATTATACACAGAAACAGGACAGGATCTTTTTGCATAATCAAGATGTCAGCTGTGGTTGTTCTCAGCTGCACAGCTTCTTACTTTTTTATCAGGTGGATGGATTTCAGGTCAAGCTAATTTTGTTTTTTTGCTGCTAAACTCTTTATTTTAATTGTCGTATGTTGAAGTATTGAATTAGCTTAGTCATAGATCTAAAATGCAAAATAGGAATGATCTTCATCCTGATCTAATTTTGACAGTGGGTGATCGTTCTTCAGGACTCACCTTTTACCATGATGGGGCTGGGCTTGAAGGAAGTCGCCTGTAGTACACCTGTGTTCTCAACAATGGTGGAGGGAAAGCTTTTATCTGTTGAGAGAGGACAGGTTATTGTGAAAACCTTTCAGACATGGAAAACACAACACTGATGTCTGTTTTTTTTTTTTTTCCCCGTTTACACGCAGGTGTCAGTTATGGCTTTTTTAGACATTACAGGACATTCACTGAAAGCGCCACAATACTTACATGATATTTAGCACCTGGTTAACTGTGGTTGCACACTGGGGTTTTCTTTAACTTTCCTTTGCCCAACACAGTGAGGCAGGAAATCATTTTTACAGGCTGATCTGATTTGAGAAGAATCTTAACAACGAAACATTGGCTCATTAAAAGGACAGTTCACCTAAAATCAAAAACACACATTTTCCCTCTTACCTGTAGTGCTATTTATCAGTTTAGATCATTCTGGAGCCAGCTGCAGAGTGTTGGGGATATCGTTCATACAGATGCCTGCCCTTTCTCCGATATAATGGAACTAGATGGCACTCAGCTTGGGGTGCTCAAAAGGGCCAAAAAATAAATTTGAAAAGCACAACAGCACCATCTTTTACCAGAAATCACAATGTGGTAACTTAAGATAATCCACAGACCTTGATGTAAGCAGTTTCATGTAGGAACTATTTTCTTTCTACTGAACTACACCTGAAAGCGCAGAAGCATGCATCTACTCATGGACAACAGATCTGTGCTGGTGACAGACCGAGATGTAAACATTAATGGCATCCTACTCAGCTAAGCTGTAGCATTAGCTAGCTTAGTAGCGCGAGGTGAGCTAGCAGTAGGTGCATATGTCCTTCTGCATGCAGTTGGCGATAGTTCTGTAAAGAGAAAACAGTTCCTATATGAAACTGGTCACAACAAGGGCTTTGGATTATCTTGAGTAACTGGGTCATGATTTAAGCAAAGAGACATTGCTGTTGAGTCTTTCAAATGTATTTTGTTGGTGCTTTGAGCACCACATGCAGAGTGCCATCTAGTTCCACTGTATCGGAAAGAGGGCAAACATCTGTCCAACACGATATGTCCAACACTCAGCAACTCACACCAAAACAATCTAGATTGACACATAGTAGCAAAGGTGAGAGGAAAATATGTTTTTGATATTGAGGTGAAATGTCCCTTTTACTATGTTTTGTAAGTTGGTAAAAACTATTTTTTTTATTTTGTAACTAAGAGATGACAACTAAGAAACACATCTATTATAGTGTTCCTAAAAAGGTGAAACAAGACATGTGTTTAATCTCTTCATATTTAACCTGTGCTGCTGTGGTCCTTATGTCTAACCCAACCAAACTGCTGTTTAGTATGAAAGTGGCTCAGGCATTTATTCAGTCCTGAGACCAACATATAAATTGTTGCCAAATTTGCACAACAATTTGTGAGGGTAGCCACACCAAAAAGATTTGCCCTGATCCACAGAGTGGTAGCTTCTCAACTGAACTGATAGTTCTGATAGAACTGATAGAGTTAAAATGTTAGCAGACAGCCCATCCTACCTGGTAGGCATCTTTTCTGCAGCCAAGTGTGACTCAGCTGGAGGGCCAGGGAGGCATTTGAGTGCTGATGCTGCCCTGCCAGACCCAGACGCAAAGGTCCACCGTCTGCCGTGTAGTCCTCCAGCTCTGGACACACCCACAAAGGACACTACAACAACATTATTAAAAACTGAGCAGCCAGAGGACAGAGGTTATTTAAAATGTAATTCACTCTGGGACATTTCACTGAGCAAATCCTGACTGACAATACTGCATTAGTCTAAGTGATCACTTACTCTGATCTCTTTGGCCCTGTTCCTAAGCATAGCCATGGCGTCTTCTGGCTGTCTGACTGTAAAGGCCGGAACACGAGGCTGAAAAAACATCATTTACAGCCAGTGAGATGACAGAGCCGAGGAGAAGTAGAAAAATACTTGACAACAATGAGGAATTTTATTTTACAGAACTTGAATGGGTCTTCACCCGGTCTTAATTCAAGTGTGAAGAAATCATTTATTCCAACGCACAGCTTATGTTTATTCTTGACCTTTAAAAATAGTGGTCTGACAAAAAAACAACAAAGAAAAAACAAAACAAAACAAAACAAACAAAAAGCTACACTCAAGGTCTTCTTGCTAGCTTTTTCTGGAATTTGGGAACAAATCTCTCTCTTCCTAAGTGGATGGAGTTTGCTCAGTTTTCATGGAGATTTAAGCGGCTGGGCTTTACTAAAAATCATGGCTACATCAACAACTGCAAATTCAACATCTTTTCCATCTCCAGGACGACACAGCAAATCCCATCTGCTGATGAACACTGTACAATTAAGCTGAAAGCACAAAATGCTGAAACAGTCATCACAGGGACACATGACTGATGTTTACACCCAGCATACCTTGAAGATGCCTCCTTTCTGCCAGGCAATCTTTTCTATGGTGTCTCCAAGAATCTGAGTGTGGTCTATACCCAGGGAGGAGATGCCACACACCCACGGCCTCCTATGGACACACAAACAAAGAGAAGAAAAGGCACTGGTCAAATTTTATTACAACACTGATTAAGTTAAAACACAACTTTATGGTTACAGTATATCAGTGACTACAGGTGGTAATAAAGCATCTTTCTAAGCAACAGTACACTTCAATGTGACTTGGTGAATCCAATCTAACCCTTTAGAACACCAAAGTCACACAACACAAACAAACTAACTCATTGCAGCGGTAGACCAGCAGCTCCTCTGTACAGTGAGGTAAAATTACTGTTTTTGTCAATGGAGTTTGGCTCTGAAGAGAGCATATAATAAGTTTTTCTCTCTGTGCAGTACAAAGTACACCTGGATAAATGCGACTTACATTTTACTGCACGAGTTGGGTGAGAGTTAAAAAAAAAAAGATATCCCCCTTTACTCCAATTCATCAACAACTTATTTTTTGGATTCTAAGTTCACCATGTAAGGCTAAAACAAAGTTTTCTTTATGTATTCCATGAAACATAGGTTTTTGCCGATTTAGTTGGGAATTATGGTATTTTTGCACCCTAAAAACACTTCCACAAAGCCATTTAAAGCAATGACATTTGGTAGGGGGAACAAGGATAACAGTGCACAGCAGATCCAAATGATTGATAGGCAAACAGAAGTCATATTTTTCATTAATGGCCCTCGAAAATGGAAAAAAAGTGCAAAACGGGTGGTTTTGGAGCCTCAGGCAACCCCCCAAAGTATAAACATATAGACGTTTCAATATTTTCTGCTAAAAATACAGTGTTAGATTGATGTTGTCCCCCACATTCATTTATTTGTGGTAGCCCACCACAATGAAAACATCTACTGCCACCTTTTGATTTTCTATTTTTGGAGCTGGACTGTTGATCAGGTGCACCGTTGGAACATGTATACTGCTTGGTTATTTATTGTTCCACACTCTAAGTGCAGTGTGTACTCTGGCCACAGATGGGGCAGCAGAACGCCAGGCGCAGTGCAAGTAAAACATAATCATTCATTGCGCTGGGTCTAAGTTTGCTTCCACTGACAAAAAGCTGCTCCTCTCATCCATCAATCTTATCTCATCTCAACTCTGATGGATCGACTGATCAGTTTAGTCATGCACAACCAAAGCTAAAGCCTCATTCTCTAATATGTAAGATATTAATGCTCTGTAACAGACCATCTTTGATCACAAGCGTGTGATTTGAAGTCTGCTCTGAAACTTGAGTCATTTAACAACAAGTGGATATCAAGCCTAAATATAATTTGTGATCTTGGAAATAAAGAGGTGAGCAAATAACAGTCAATTCATAAATACTGAGTCTTACCTTATGATATTGGTGCAGTCATATGCTCCACCAATCCCAACTTCAATTACAGCTAAATCCACCTGAACAAAGAGCACAGTTGTTTTAAATCAGGTAAGTTGGTAACATTTTTTGCCCTACTCTCGGGTTTGTGAATGGGGATGTCAGTTTGATATCAGCCTGTCCATCAAACACATTGATTTGGAGCAAGACATGTCAGCAATTACAGGCCATAAAGCCAGGAGGTTTGCAACGAGGAAGAACCTTCTCCATTGTGGACCATCTTTGAGCTTTTTCACACAAGTGCAAACAAATAGCCAGAATTACTCATCTCTGATGAAACGTTTTCGTCTTATGCATGTGTAATTCCCTAGAAACACTGAGATCCTACTTTTTGTCTGCTGATGAAGGCAGCAGAGGCCTGCCAGCATACCTTCTCCTGTAGAAATACATGGAAGGCCAAGATGGTGAGGAAACGAAAGTATGCCGGCATCGTCCCTCCATGGGCAGCCTGAAGAGGTCAAAGAAAAAGAGTTACTGTATCATTTGTTTGCGACGTTTCTATGCAAATAGAAATATATACCAGTAATGCTAGGTGAATACCAGTTAATGCTTTTATGTGTGAAATATTTCTGATTACAGCACCTTACAAAAAATTCTGCTAGAATATGTTCTGGTTTATAGAAACAACAGTCCTGTAGCCTATCGCTTTGCTTTCAACCCATTCATCTCAATGGTGCTTTAAAACTGCACCAATCAATATATTCATATAAACAATAGGTCAAATGACTGTCCAATGTGAAAGCTGTTTGTAGTGATGAACAAAGAGAATGATCATTCACCTCAGCTCTACAGAGGTTATTAGCAGCTTTCGGCATTCAGCATTTTTGTTTAACAGCCGTTTGGCTAAAGCCCCTATCTCACTGCACAAAAAACTCACTAACACTCACATCTGGCTTTTTTATTAAACAGGAAAGGATACAATTGGCATTCACTCGCGTGTCAAATGACTCTGAAGTCGTCACAGGTATTTATCAGCTCCAAGTCTGATTGGAAGTGATGGAAATACAACAACCAAGTGGACACTCTTAATTTAGCTCCTTTGCTGGCACGATGCAATGACACAGCTACAAAATTTTGCCGGCACCAAGTTCGATAGACAGACTGAAAAAGTATGGGATATAAAAAAAGTAACCACCATAGCATTTTTTTCTTAAGCACCACCATCTTTTATTAATTGTTATCAATAAAGAAAGAGTGTATACTGGCGCAGACGGCCACCTAAAGAAAAAGCGCTGCATCCAGCTTTGTTTTTCAGAGCGCTTTGGCTTTTGGCTTTGACGTGGAAGCAGATCCACCAGACACTGAATGTTGCTGGTGAGTGTTGTACTTTTATCACTGTACGCATGACATCAAACATGACACATCAGTTACAAAAATTTACAAAAAAAAAGCGCATTCACACGCCAATTTTGGTGGAAGAAGCAATATGACTCTCTGCACTCAACTTTTTTTTTTTTAAGCCATGGTTGTGTTTGGTGAAAAAGGTCTGATAAATCAACAGTACACTAGCTGCCCAGCACCCAGACCAACACAGTCAGCCAACACACTAGCTGGTGAACACAGGAGAGCATTTAGCAGCTCAGGAGTTTCCCTCAGGAGTTGCTAGAGGCCCAAACAGAGCTAAAAGGACAGTAAATATTGGACTTACAGTCATCAGGTGGACAACCTGAGAAACGACTTCAAATGAATGCTAATGTTTCTCTGTGTCTGATGAATGGCAACTGTGTGCTAACACATTCCAAATATCAACTTTAAATGCTGATAATGTGTCAGATGTGTTTATAGCTCTGTGTGCTGATCCCACAGGACCTAAAGGAATCCTAAAAATGAAAATCCAACTAGATTAAACTTGTGAATAAACAGTCCCTACATTGTAACTGCTCAAATGTCCCATTTCCAATCACACTAAATACAGTAATTTATCACAATTCTTGGATTGTGTCCAAATGTGTCCGAAGCATTTTGGGCATTTTTATATTAGATACGATTGATTCATACCACACCTGAGTATGACTGCCGGGGCGGTTCCCACTCCCCTGCTACTCAGCTTTCACATTAGTAATAATATGTCATGTCAGACTACACTTGTGTCGTCATGTATGTGACATTAATTTTGTTGTTGCCACTGTGTAGAAAAGAATGCCAATCAGAAGATCCCAAGCCTATGCAATGGAGTAGACATTCGAATTATGGCTACTATTTTTTATATTTTGGAGACACTGTCAAGAATGACCCTCTTACCTGCCTACCTACTTTATCACCCATGCCATGCAGTTCAGAGGATGAGACTGGTGTGTGCTGTATGCATATGCAGATTTCAA
This sequence comes from Cephalopholis sonnerati, assembly GCA_019142605.1. NCBI lineage: Eukaryota > Metazoa > Chordata > Actinopteri > Perciformes > Serranidae > Cephalopholis > Cephalopholis sonnerati. The sequence continues at coordinate 5,475,560 of JAGQAX010000019.1, forward strand.
AGGAGACCAGCAGAGTTGAGAAATGCCTTTGCAAATGTTCTTGCTGGCTGCTACTTGTGCTAAATAGCAGCCCACTACTGTATTTTGGTATAGCTGGTTTTCACACCTGATGCAAACCATACCTGAGTACACATGAACTATACTCGAGACAGTGGAGTGAACGGTACACGCTCAGTACATTAACATGATATTAGAGAAAAATCGATTTATTGTGTTAGTCCGATTAAAACCTAAAGCTAAACCTACAGCTAGAGCCATGCATTTTTGGTGACACAGTTGGTGACACAGTTCATGATGTGTCGGCATCATTTTGCCACTAGTTAACGGTAGCTAACTTGTTTGTCAATTGTTTGGTCTGAGACGTAACAGGTCAACCGCAAAAAAGGTCAGACACTAAACTAGCTGAAAGGGGGCATATCGTATCGCCACCTATCATAGCAGAGTCAGACATACTTAGGTCAATAAATCGGTTCCCCGCCAGTGCTTGTATACTGGGACGAGGACAGTTGTCCAATTAAATGGCCCGGTGGAGCTATGACCGCAGCTCAGCTTAACTGTGCATACACAGTGTTCACACTGATCAAATGCTCTGGACTTTGTGGTCAAGTGTTCTCGGCTCCAGGCCTGGGGCCCTGATGTGAAAGCCTCCTTAATGAGTCAAATTGCACACTGACCGTTAGTAATGTCATAAAGTACACTGTCATATGAGGGTCATGCTCATCCTGACATGAGGAGTCTTATTTTCTATTGACTGAATTACAACCTGTGACACTGATAATCCAGGCTGAAGCTCTACACAGGCTGGGAATACAAAAGGATGCACAGTCAGATAAAATGCCACAGACATCACTCCTCAGAATGTCAGCTGTTACTTTTAGAATTATTTGAAACTGAATTATTTTGGCGGTCAAGTTTCTGTCCAACGTGTCAATTTTCAGTTAGACACCAGTTAAGGAGCTGTGGTTTAAAACAATGCATCTCTGCCTTGTTATATGACCTACCTTAGTTTCATCCAGCCGTCCATAAACCTGCCAGAAGTATTTAGTGAAGAGCTCTTTTCCAATGGGCTGTCCATTGATTCGGATCCTCTCCCTGACTTGTACCAAATGTGGGGAACTACAACCAGAAAATAAACAGGTATACAGGTTACATCTGCATTACATATCTAATTATCTTATCTTAAAATGAATGTGCCCACACATAGCAAAATGAATGTATGTAATGATACAGGATGTTAAACAATATACTCTTGTGCATTAATTGGCCTTTATCTCTCTCATTTTTCCAGGTCACTGTTCCCAAGGAAACATGCTCCGTCTTCCCTCCTGCCATTGATTGTTTTTTTCCAGGCAACTCAAACTATTCCTCTATTCTTACCTGCAAGAATCTTAACTAAGTGATCAAATTAATGTATTACAAAGTACAAAGTAGTACTAAGTACAAAATGTATTGATTATTATCAGTACTGTTGAGGACATTAGCCTAATGTTTCACTACGGAAGTTGGCTTCCAGTGTAGCTGGGTGATGTGGAGGAATGAATAACATAAAAACAAGTCAAACTCCACTGTTATTTTCAGCTGATGTGGTGAGCCTCTGAAGTTTCTTTATTTTAATGTTGATAAAATCCCACGGTATTATTAAAATAATATGATTTCAAGAAGTATTCTGCTGTTGGAAAGATGGTGTTTTCATAAAACTGAGCTGTCAATGCAGTAGAAAGACACAAATACTTTTGAAATTGGCACTAATGACCAACGAAAACCGAGGAAAAGGGCTGCGGCATCTGCGGTTTCTCAAGACGTAGAAAACCGGACTAATAAACGCTCCCGCTGGTAGGTGATGTAATGTAAACTTGTCTGTTTGACAAGTTTGCATTACAATTGCAATTTGCATTAGAATGTTTCTGAAAATGTTTAAGGTGAAAAAAAGGCAACACAATAACAAAATCTTGTACATTTGATCGGCGCTGCTTAATTTTACCATTTGATCTCAGTTCTTTCAGCCTTCGTTTTCACTATGCATGAAACAGTATAGTGCCACCTACCTCTTCAAAACAAATCGTATTACAGCTAAACAGGGCACTGAGATATATTTTTGAAAACATTTTAGGTGAGAAATAGGCGGTGCAGTCATTGAACCTTGGTTTTTATTTGATCAACACATTTGATTGGATTCGGATGGAGTTCGAGAGACAGAAGGACAGGAATGGGTCTGTCTCTTGAACCTCTTCTATACTCTGTTTATAGCGGTGGCAAGGGCAGTGGGCAATACGAAAATGCATAAGAACAGCCTGTAGTTTGAGCAACAGCTGTGATTGCCAGTCAAACGCGTCATCTGGCAGAGTTTGGCTGGGAGGGGAGCAGAGAGATCTAGGCACTGGTTAGATGGAGGGAAGATTACCACATTTCATTTACACATACTACCCACATTGTTATGATAAAAAGCTGGTTGAAAAATCAGCAAAGTATCCCTTTAAGTATTAATATATTGCTTAACCCAAGCTTTGAGCACTGTTTTGCATAATGACCTTTAAACTTCAGAATGCCAAAGGTAGGACGCACAGGCTACAGAGAAAACTTGGGAACATTTTCAGAATCTAAATGAGCAAACTGGAAAGCATTACTTGAATCTTTGAGTGGAAAAGTACAGATAAAGACACACCTTGTGTGTGTGTGTTTCAAAAATAACCTTTTTATTCCATATTCATTAGTGATGATGTGAATTTAGATAATTACCTGTACTGAAGTTAGAACCACCTTAACATGTGGCTGATACCAACTAACAGTTAGTTTTAGGTGTCTTTTGTGTCTTGAACAGGATGTCATCTAAAACCCAAGTGTTCAAAGAACTGATTCTCAGCAAAGCCTGTCTGGGTTTAAACTGACCAATCCTGGAACGTCCTGGTGGATGAGTGGTTTGGGACTTTTGCCACATGACCGCAACGTTCACAGTTTGATACTTTATTCTGCTCTTTTCTTGTGTTTCTGTTACTCTATTATATAAAAGGCAAAACATCCATTCAATTTTAGTTCCTGTAGCTATGTTGGACAGCTTTCTATCAACAATAGGGTGGAATCTCTTCTGTAGAGCCTCTGCTGTGAGGTGATAGCCTATAATTTGTGAGAGAAATTTAACATGTCATCCAGAAACGAATAGGAGGGGGTTCAGAACGCAATTTAAAGGATTTATTCATGATAGAAGCAAAAATTAACTAAAAGCTAAGAGTAGCATGCCGTGCAGTAGAGACCTGACGATGCTTATACAGTGGAACCCGCATAAAGTGTTCAACTCAAATTGATCACTGTAAGTGGATGATTACTGTAACTATTTTTTTTTCTTCATTTCTTGTGCAGATAACTATCTAGTTGACATTTATGTTTACTATATGAATATAAAGTAACGAAACAGCTTAGCTATTTACTACATTTTACTGACTGGTTTAAAGTACACTACAGCTGTTTCATAACAGGGACATTACGTTAATGGGCAATATCAACCTACGTCATGAGGGCGGCTTCGAACACAGGTGCTTTTCCTGTGGACATCTAGCAGCCATAACCTTCAAAGAGATTATGTTTTTGATTAAGAGAAAATTGTTATCTTTTATCTGTCGTTATTTCAGTGTGCAGACAGTGCGTTCACCTTCCGACCCAAGGTGAACACTGTAAGAGGACTACTTGATTGCTATAAGCTAATTATTTAAACAGCATTTATATCGGAACAATTCTGTCTCCAGCTTTTTGATCATTGTAAGCAGTTTTTAGTGTTCTGATATTGTTTCTTAATGGCTGCTTTTTAAAGAGCCTGCACAGTAATGGTCTAACCACACAGGTGATTTCATGTAATTTGGATTAATGATTACAGGAGCATCTGTCAGTGCCAACAGTGTTTCACTGACATACTCACTCTCCTGTTTTGTTGCACCTGCCAGGGTGGGACAAACTACACCTTTATCAATCATTGTAATTGGTGCTTGGAGTTCAAAGACCTCACATAATCCCCAGCATATGCTGCATTACTGTCACGTTAGCAAGAACAGGAAGAACATGAAAACCAGGAAAAACAACTGTTACTCTGATTTGGGAGTGTTAACTACTGCTGGGTGATATGGCTTAGAAGTATTGCAATATTTTTAGGCTACATCGCGATACACAAAATATATCATGGTATTTTGAAATCTCCTCAAAAGTATTGTATGCTACTAAAATGCTAAATTATTAAATGAACTAAAGTTACAATTAAGTTAAATAAAGTAATTGTTGTTATAATAAACTTAAATAAAGTACTGTTTTAAAAAAGGTTAATAAAATACTGTTGTTATGAAGTTAGATAAAATACTGTTATAATAAAGTTAGATTAAGTACTGTTATGATAAAGTTAAATAAAATACTGTTACTGTTACAGATTTCTTCAGTATTCAGCATCATACTTGCTAGTTTGTTGTCTCTGTCATGTAGGTGTTTGTTAGTCACTCACTCTACAGCAGGGAAAGGCATTTCAAAGTAAAAGCTCTATGCCAGAATTTCACTGTACTTCAAAATAAAAAAGTCTCCAGTCAATATTTATGTGTTAGCAGTTAACACAAATAACTGTTTCCTCTGCACCTTTGAACGTGAGGATTTATTCACTGTGAGCTGGAAATAAACAGCTCAACAGTTCATATGTTTATAGTATTTTCAAGTGGCACTGGTGCTCAATGTGACTAAATAGCTGTGGTCTGAAACCTACAGGTACAAAGACACACGCTTCAGCTGCTCACGCAATAGTATGGCTAATAGTAGTAATCATATTTGCAAGAAACACACCTCGCTTGCTATCACTCAGGAGAAAGTGATCTGGATTAGCTGAGGAGTGTGTGTGATGTATCATGTTCCTGAGTCTTTATTTATGTGTGTGTGTTTAGCCCCTTTTACACTGCCAGATTTTCAGCGAATGTTGGGCCGTTTTGCAGGCAAGCTGCGAGCGTTTAGACACACAGAGCCGGATTGGCGAGTTGAAGTGCCCAATTTTCCGCCTTGTAGGGTAATCATATTGGCGGCACGTTTTAGATTTAAAAAGAGCGAGGCACCCTTCCGCCACAGGAGGAGCTGTTGATGACATGTGGGAGGGGCTGTTGATGACGCCGCACGTGCGACCCACTGGCGTGGACTTCAAAGCAGGAAACAGCTGATAGCAGGAATGAGTATCTAGCAGCACTAGGGAAACGCAAACCAGAAGATGAGCAACTGGGGAGATAAAGAATTGCGCGCCCTCCTTGCCCTCGCTAACGAGGAGGCCATTAACCGTCAGATGACAGGAACCGTGAAGGACGGGCCAATGTACGAGCGAATCGCCGAAGGACTGACCGGCCGCGGCTTCCCTTGGAGCAAGGTGTTACGTCAGACGCTGAGCTACACGTTTTGTTACTTGCTCACGCCCTCCATTGCCCCGAAAAAGGCACATTCTGTATAAACAAAAGTAAGCAGGCGGCATTTTGCTGCACTCCCTCCGATTTTGTTTTTATACTGCCAATGCGGAAAGAAGACTGATTGGGCTTTCCTGCAAATTTGCACAATTCCTATTTAAAAAGGGCTTTTGTGAGAGGGAAACAGCCATAGGGGAGAGGGAGAGAACTGAAATGCCGAAGAGTCTCATGCTGGTGACTTAAAAAAACACAACGTGACCATTTATACTCGATGGTTGCGATATAGCCATTTTATACATCGTACATGGAACAAGCTGCGATACACAGAATATATTCGATATATAGCTCACCTTTAATCACATATAATGGCTGAATAGGGAAAATAGAGACTGTATTGGCAATTTCTTCCCTCTGGGTCAAATAGTGTGAAGTTTGTTCACAGACAGCAGTTTTACCTGTAAAATCCTGTGCGGAAGCCATAACTTCTCAAAATCTGCTCCGTGAACGCACATGTTGACCCCTGAAAGACAAACAGAACAGCGAGAGGCCTCGTAAAGCTGTCATAATAGTTTGTGCCCCTCAGTGAATGAACGCACATTTGCAAACATGTTTACATGACCTTTTGTCAGCTTGCTTGCATAATGAGAGCCAAGAGCTCAATATTAAGAGGAACAGTCTATGATCTAAATGTTAACAGCAAATTATTATACATCAATCATTAAGACTCTTCAGATCTATATGTAAATACACCTGTATGTGACTTGTATGATCAAAGTATTACTGACTGGGCCTTTATAATGCAACATACATCACACACAAGCAGCTCTAGTTAGCTCACCTTGCCCTTTGTCCCTGTCACATGAATGATGTTGAGGTGGTCTAGTTCCTCCACCTTTGAAGCACAAACACACACGCATCAGACAAATAACACTCACACATCAGACAACATTCTTTGTAATCCTTTAAGTGGTCACTGTTGTATGTGTAGTATTTGATCTAGCTGACTCACTGTGAGACCGGCTCTTTCCAGGAAGCCTCTCATGGCCTGGAGCTGCAGCTGAGGGTTGCTTCGCTCCTGTCGTACCTGCTCCAGACAACTGGCATTGGTCTGTAGTGTGTTCAGAGTGCAAATGGCATCCTGTAGCAAAAGCAGAGTGTGAAATTTCAGCACAACTTAAAAAAAAAAAAAAACAACACCACCATAATCTGCATGGAAACAGAGCACTGTCACGGCCTTTGACTTACTACGATGTGTAAAACACAAGTCCACCATGGAATTAATCATACAAGCAGCTTTTCGATTTTACATGCATATGTTCGGTTGGAGCAAAATGTTAAGGAGAGTCAGGGTCTCATGACTTGCTGTCTGAGAGTATACTGTATAAAAGTCCAGCTCTTATTCATAAGTTAACTGATGAGATGACTCCACCGGATTGGTCAGCTAACAATAGATCAAAAGGTTAAACTTTTCTTAAGCTGGGCCTTGAAAAGCTGAAACGGCTGATACAATTTTAAAACTTCTGGTCCCCTCATCTTGAAGAAGTCAGTGGGATTTTTGAATGGGTTTTTGGTTAGATGCCTAAAATAAGGTCTGTGGTAATAAAAGCTTACAAAACTTTCAGGTTTTGTTCAATGACATAAAATATCTCAGTAAATACCCCGCTGTGAATTTTGAAGTTTCTATGCGTCTTAGAAAGGTGGTTGCTAACAATGGGCTAAATGAGACTACAGAACTTCAGTTATACAACTGTTATGTAGTTTCTATAGCCTAACCTTAGCTTTTTACATCTGGCATTGCATTTACACATCAAAAATCATGTGGTCTTCATCTGTTAAGATTATCTTGCTGAACAAAACATGCAAGTATCATAAATATTTGTTTGCCAGAGCTTTTTTTGGCAATAATCCAAAATCCAATGGAAAAATCCCATAGACCTTTTGATGAGGGAACCAGGGAGTCGCTAACTTCCATGTCAGCCTACAGAAAAATGTCATGCCTGCAGCACTCTAGAAATCCCAATAGCAAACAAAACCCCCAATGAATGTAACTAACAAGTACTGTGTGTATATAAAAGCCTGTTATATCTTCTTCCTCTGTGCCATAGAGCTCCACTGTTGTCAAAAATGAATAAAACACATCCGTGAGCCGCACTGGCTGACATGTTCCTTCATTACCACGAACTAGGGCTGGGTGATATAACGACTATTCAAGCAAGATACAGATTTAAACATCACCGTTTACATTGATAAAGGGTCAAGTTTTGTTACATAACGCATGCCAACATCTCTCCTCTCTCTGCACAGCTCTGCCCTACTCACTCAGTCACAAGTTCATTAGCAACACAAAGAGAGGCACAGAGCTGCTACTCTGTTGAATCTGTCTGTTAACTAGTCTACAGTGCGACATTGGTCTGTATGTTGCACGTGCTACGCTAAATTAGTGTGTCAGATGAATGAAATACTGCAGATATCCATCTATCTATCTATCTATCTATCTATCTATCTATCTATCTATGACGGGTCATGATGATGGTACTAAAAGACATTTTCACACAAATACAATACATTTACATGCAGATTGAGTAGTTCTAGCTAGGCCTCCTGCAAAATTGGTCTCAGTGCTTACCATTTCTGTCAGACCTCCTGAGCTAAATACCCATGGCAAGACTATCTGCAGTTAAGTCTAACAATGCTGCATCACCTCTCATGGCAGGTATGCTGTCAACCAACTCCATTACAGACACACTCCCCTGACTCCACCTCACTGCAGAGTGGACTCTCCTGCTCAAGATGTTCATGGAATCTATTTTCTTAAAATGCAATTTATCCTTTAATTTTAGACCTCTGGCGACACTGCAGGAGCAGAATTAAGAAACTCCCAACATCCCCTGCTTTTCGCTGGTCCCTCAATTCCTTGTTTCTTATTAAGAATCAGATTAGAAGAGAAGATTGATACCAGTACTGTTTAGCTGCTAACTGGTCACAGTCAAGAAATGTTTTAGAAAGTTGCATAACAGTAAACTGTGAGACTTTGGTTATTGCACTGATAACCAAGATCTAAAATGTTACATGATAATTAATGACCCTTGAAAAGGTGCTGCAGGTGGGTGGATTTTGTCACCTTTGTTTCCCCTTGTGTTCAGTCTTTATACTGAACTAAGCTAACCAGCTGCTCATGCAAGTTTAATATTTACCACACAGGGTAGACATGAGAGTGGTATCTTGTCATCTAACTCTCAGATTAATCAAAAATAAACATAACTTTTAGTTGCAAACTTGACTGGCTGGAGGGGATATCCCATCAACACTGGCTGAGTCATTTGGGAATCAGTTTTATTGGCCAAGTAGGTGTACCATATACAAGGAATTTGACTCTGGCTTAATTGTTGCTCTCAGTGTACTTAGACATACAGCTAAAACAAGGACAAGAAAGCTGAACAAGGTTAACAGACATTTAACAGCTATGTACAGTTATAAATACATGTTTAAAATTATATCCTTATTGAATATAAATCAGTGACAATGACATTTGTAAACAGGAAGATAATAATGCAATGGGGCAGAGGGTGCTGAAATAAATATGAGATGGTTAATGTAACAGATTGCTTTATCTACACGAGGTGACAGTACCGTGGCACATATGTCATTGACAGTGACTGTTTCATGTCTGTTTGCATTAATGTAAGATGCAACAAGTGAAGAAAATTCAGTACGTTTTTTATGACTGTCTTCACAGTTCCAATTTATACAGCTCTTCAGATACAGTAGTTTTACTAATCTTGAGTGGAAACAAAACAAGCCACATACAAAAAGGTAAACACTTCAGTTTACACATAATGTGAAACTGGTCCAAGTCAAACTCCCATATGGCATCAGACATTTAGAGCACGTGTTGGTTCACTGGTTGAACTTTGACGTTGAGCAAGCAGCAGTGTGGCAGTCACAGATAGAACAACTGACAGTGTGCTGTAAGCTCTGTCCACACCGTAACTTTTCATAGCACAGTCACTCCGCAACCAACAGCTTCTCTGGCAGTTTGTCGTCACTCGGCTCCACCGTGCCGGCTAAAGTTTATGTACCCTCATATGGCTCTGTCAGCCATGTTCTCATCCATGTCAAAACTGTACCAGTTATTAAGAGCTGTGTGACAAACTTGTCAAACTAGCTAGCTCGCTAGCAGCCGGCGCAAAGATAGGTAGAAGAGACTGGAACACAGCATACCTGGTACTCCATGCCGGGTATGTAAGGGGCCGTCTTGGTGCTGTAGTACCTGAACGAAATACCCGCCAAACCACAAGCCTTGTCTTTTCGGAGCCGCGCGGCAAACACGAAGCCCCGCTGCCACACGCTCGACATGCACACCATCATGGGGCGTCGAGCTGTCACAGGAAACTATAGCCAAATATGGGAGGTTACGTACGCATACGCAATGCGTCACGACACGCCCCCATTTTACAAACCAGTTAAAAGGGGTTCCATCTTTTTCATAATAAGTGAACAAATAAATATAATAATATATCACATATAAATTATATGTACTAATAACTGTTACTTTGTCTTTTTATTTGATTGGGTCTTTGATATTATGGTGCACTTAATTTGTAGTTTGGTGTCTGATAAGTCCATGTAGACTGGGCATGATACAATAGACTAATTGTATAATTTTCTATATTCCCTGAATATTGAATACCATAATAAAGCGTCTAATACATCTAATGCTGCTCCTACTAATTTACACAGCCATCGTTAGCATTTCCTTTTATATAGCAGAGAAAATAAGAAAACGGTTTATTATAAAATAAATGGGAAGTTTAACTTGCTTTGAATAGTTATGAATGTGATGTTTGCTTTACATGTATGCTCACTATAGTAACAACCACAGTAATATTCACAATATGTAAACTAACGAAATACTCACAGTGACATGGATGATAAATTAAAAAAAAGCTGTATTATTTGCCCACCCATTATTTTTTTATTTTATTTATTTATTTATTTTGGACAAAATGTTTGCCCTCTGTGACGCACTGCATATCTACATCAAAATAAATGGTGCCTCTACATTTTAATGTGCCCATTTCTGCAGGAGGTGTTACTCCTCCCAGTCGCCAGGTGTCGCTGCCCATTCATTCCACTAATATTGACCCGTGTTGCTGCCTTCAAGTACTGTTCTGTTGATCAGTTCCACAAAAATAATTAGACTTGAATTAATATTTTAGTTATTTATGTGTTATTGAATTGCGCTATATGTAAATTCTGTTAATTATACGTCTATATTTCTATATCTTTTTATTACAATTTATTGCTTTGCTAATAAACTCTGCTGAAGTCTAGAAGCCCGAGTTGAACTTAAATGCCGCATACACAGCACGGAATCAGAGACAGGCTGACAACGGTGTGAGGATGCAGCGGGACAAAACAAGCAACGCCGGCGGAGCTGAAAAGTAAGAAAAAAATTATTTACAGTTGAACTTATAAAACATTTATTTTTTCATCCAATTAAATCACATGGGAGAAGTTTTATGAAGCCCTTGTTTGAACCAAGAAGTCCTAATATGAAATGAAATATCTTTTCAGGCCCGACCGGGAGGCCGCCATAATGTCGAAATACTACGATGGAGTTGAATTTCCTTTCTGTGACGAGTTCTCCAAATATGAAAAGATGGCAAAAATAGGACAAGGAACCTTTGGGTGAGTAATAGATAAATATTATATCGTTTGAGTTTATCTGTGAATGCGGTATGTTTGTTTGTTTGGTTAACATAAGCTGTGCTAACAGCTAACTTCAGTCATAAGGATAAACGTTAGCTCTAGAGGCTCATGTTAGAAGAGAAAAAGTAGTTGGACATAAAAACAATGTCATTTGCTACTTAGGGGCACCTGTCTTAAGGACGAGATATCTTTTATATTTTCAGGAGACTATTTACAATTTTAAAATGTATCTTACGAAGTCAAAGAATACAAGTCAAAGAAGTAGATGCTAGTAGAGGGATGTTGTAGTCCGTAGTTATTATGCACTGATTACCCATATATAACTTTCCAAATTACCATGTGAGATAAACCTGCTTACAATTCTAAGAGAGAAGGAGAAAATTCAAGTATTTAGTTGTATAGTAAAGACCGAAGTGGAGGTGAGAATATAACAAAGTATGAAGTGCAGATAGCCTGTAATGACTTCAGCCAGATGACCGGACATGACTCTGACCAAATTTGGGTATGTAAGGAGAAGCAACTGTTCCCAGAACTGATTATCTGAATAACAGGAATCAACATCTTAAGTGACGGGAAACCCCTCTGAATGTGTGTGTGAGTGTGTGTGTGTGTGTGTGTGCGCTTGTAGGAGTGCCACCTATTTGTGAGCTGATGCTGCTTGTTTGTCAGACACCATTAATTGTCATGCTGCATCAATTCTGGGGCTTTTTCTCGAGATAAAAGACCCTCAGATGTGCAACTTTATGTCTGAGTCCCTCTTATTTTAAGTCTTATTTATGCAACAACAATAACTAGAAACAATCTACCATTGTATAGTTGCAACATAGCGTTCTTTTGTTCCTGTGAGTGTTCAAATTAAGTTATTGTTTGTGTAAGTTGTCTCTTATGATGCAATATTGACTTCATAGGGAGGTGTTCAAAGCAAAGCACAGACAGACTGGGAAGAAGGTCGCACTGAAGAAAGTTCTGATGGAAAATGAGAAAGAAGGGGTAAGAGACCATTCAGTGTCAGTTATCAGTATTACAGCCTGATATGCTGAATGCCCATATGATTGGGACACCTGTGTTTCACTGTTAGCAGCTGCTGATGTGGCCTCAGAGTGTTTTTATCCATTTGACAGGAAAGGCACATCATAGAATAACTGTGGTTTATTACAAGTAGAGTCTTATTTTTATATTACTATTTATATCACTATAGTATTATTAAGTAGTGCTGATTTCTGGAAAGTCAGCAAATTAAGTCAGATGGAAAATGAGACTCAAGTTGTAATAAAATGGAGTAATCCTTTAGAAGCTGTTTCTTATCTCAGTGATGTGTTTGAAGTCTGAGGTTTATCCAAATTGCAATTACTGCCTATTGGCCAGGCCTCCTTCACTAACATCCTAAAGGTAGTTGTAGCCACTTTTACTTATCTTTTACTAACTCAACCAACAAAAGAGCACAAGACTGACTGACTTGGCAGTGAAACGTCCATTTTAAACTCTTCAGTAACTGTTGCATACATCCTGTGCTCACCGTACTGCGTGTCTTCGCTCTGCTCAGGTTGCATAAATTAAAGTATTGACAACATGCTGAATTCATATTGGGGCATCAGTGTTTCTACTCATTAATTAAAGGAATTTCCTCGGACTGCTTTGTTTCAGTTCCCAATCACTGCTCTGAGAGAGATTAAGATCTTGCAACTTCTCAAACATGAGAACGTGGTCAATCTGATTGAGATCTGCAGAACCAAAGGTTGGTGTCACAAGTCTCCATTGTATCAATTTGTCATCAGTTTCTGACTTCATCTAACCTCGATGAAGGCATTGATTGTTATATGTGTTGTTACTTTTAGGTTACTCATTTGCTCTACCATGCTCTATGTAAGAAGTAGCAAAATATGTCCTGCTCCAATGAGAGGAACAGGAAGCATATGTTGCATAAATTGAATTTGTTGGTATATGTTTTCATTCTTTCCTCCTCTGTCTACCCCTGTTATTGTTCTTCAAGCCACTCAGTTCAACAGGTACAAAGGCAGCATCTATCTGGTGTTTGACTTCTGTGAGCATGACCTGGCTGGGCTGCTCAGCAACTCAAACGTAAAGTTCACCTTGGCAGAGATCAAGAAGGTCATGCAGATGTTGCTGAATGGATTGTACTACATCCACAGAAACAAGGTGAGGCAACATTAAGGATAACCACCCACTGGTTCCTTCCAGTGGTACATGACTAATGAAAATGAATATTCCACTAATACTCCCATTTACATGCAGTCGTGCATACTCACGACATGCCCTAACATGTCATTTAGCACATCAAAATATAGAGAAGTGGAATGGCTGGAGCTGTTTGTCATTTAGCTTCTTTGCACCAAAATAGGATTTCTCTTACCAGTGGCGGACTTGTCTGACCGTGCGAACACAGCCTCCCTCTTTTATTCGTGCAGCCACCTTCTTGAAAAGGTCGGTGTTGTGATATTACCGTGTTTCCAAAAAACCTGTAGATATCCAAGTCTTTCACAATGTTTAAAAGTAGGTTTGATTCTCCTTCTGATTGCAAATCTTGGCCTTTTTTGGGTATGCATCTTCAGTCTCTCAAACTGTTGGTGAGTTTGTTTGTGAACAATTTATCTATGACAACGCACATAGCCAGCCATAAACAGACAAGAGGACATGTATCACAAACTGCAGTTAAAACCCCAGTTGAGACGCATAGTCTGAATGGGCTCTGTACGTGCCCAAATATTGCCATTAAGACCTGAATAGTACCGGAATAGCCTACATGTCTTAATTCAAGATTCAAGATTCAGTGAAGAAACATGTTTCCCTGTACAATGAAATTCTTCCTTTGCTTACTGCAATGAATGCCAGAAAAAAAGACAGATAAAAAGTAAACAATATAGATGAAAAAATATAAAAGAAATATATACACAAAGGGGAAAAAAAAATACACACACACACATATATATATATATATATATATATATATATATATATATATATATATATATATATATATATATATATATATATATATATATGTGTATATGTATGTATGTATGTGTATATATATATATATATATATATATATATATATATATATATATATATATATGTGTGTGTATATATGTATATATATATATATATATATATATATATATATATATATATATATATATATATATATATATATATATATATATATGTATGTGTATATATATATATATATATATATATATATATATATATATATACACTAAAGATAAATTAAGGCAGGAAGAAACTATTGTATGTATGTGCAAAAAAACATTGTATGTGCAAAAAAGTCATGTGCAGACTGGATGTGTAACATGGTCTGAGGTATTGATGGTAGTTATGACTCCTGTTGGTGGTTTAGGAGTCTGATGGCAGTGGGAAAGAAGGAGTTTCTCTGTGTAGTGGTCCTGCATTTCACACTTCTGTACCTCCAGCCTGAGTGTAGAAGTGTGAACAGTCCATGCTGAGGGTGTGTGGGGTCCCTGAGTACGGAGGCAGCTCCATACTCCATATTCCCCTGTTTTTCATATTCTGAAAAACAGGGAAATATGCATGTTAATGTTCCCAGAGTTTTGTGTTCTCTATCATAATAATGCCTTCTCTTGGATCAGATCCTTCACAGAGATATGAAGGCAGCCAACGTGCTCATCACCAGAGACGGTGTCCTGAAGCTGGCTGACTTTGGTTTGGCTAGAGCCTTCAGCCTGGCTAAGAACAGCCAGGGGAACCGCTACACCAACCGTGTGGTCACACTGTGGTACAGACCTCCAGAGCTGCTGCTAGGTGAGAGACAACCATGAAACTCAAGACAATACACAAATGCAGAAATATATGCACATGCACTCCTTTGTCTTATTGTTATCCATAAATGGATGCAGTGTAATTCACTGATGTGTATTGGCAGGGTCCTGCTACAGCCGCAGAGCTGCCCTATGTATAGCCATTGTGCACAACTGCTGCTATTTATACTATTGCTGTGTCAGTTCAATAATTCATCACATATGCACCTGTAAACCATCGTTGGCAGTGATAGTGTTATCTCATTTATTGTCATCAAATGTCAAAGGCATTCAGTAATGATGTACAGCACTTACAGATTGCATAACTTCTTTATTTATTATTTTGATATACTTTATTAATCCCGCAAGGGGACATTCAATGTTTACACTCCATTGTCATATACACACAGGTCCGAATACACACATATGCACAAACGGGACCCTTTACATGCATTAAATGGAGAGATGTCAGAGTGAGCGGGCTGCCCATGAATAGGCGCCCCGAATGGCTGGGGGGTTCAGTGCCTTGCTCATGGACACCTCAGCAGTGCCCAGGAGGTGAACTGACACCTCTCCAGCTACCAGTCCACGCTCCATATTTTGGTCCGGGCAGGGACTTGAGCCGGCGACCCTCCAGGTTCCCAAGCCAAGTCCCTATGGACTGAGCTACTGCCGTCCCAAATTTATTTATTTATTTGTTGTTTTGTTTGTTTTTGATAGGTGAGCGAGACTACGGTCCCCCCATTGACCTGTGGGGAGCAGGTTGCATCATGGCAGAGATGTGGACCAGAAGTCCTATAATGCAAGGCAACACTGAGCAGCATCAGCTCACTCTCATCAGCCAGCTCTGTGGCTCCATCACTGCTGAGGTAAGATGACATCATATTAAGAATGACAGAATGTCAGGGGCCAGTTGCAGCAGCCCTGCACAGGTCAGGTGTAAGCAGGGGCATTGCAAGGATTTGGGGAGGTTCTGCGCTTAGCCTGGATCTCTGTCGAGGGGTCTGAAGGATCCTCCACTGGGACTTTTTTGATAAACAAGCTCTATTTTGATACCATTTATGCACTCTGGCATCTTATTTACAGTAAAAGTACAAAATCAGTGAATCAGTCAAATGGTTGGGGAGGCCACCTAGCACCCTGACGCAGGCCAGATTTGGCCCACGGGCTGTAAGTTGAGTATCACTGCTCTAGATGAATGGAAGGCTTCAGCAAGTAGGAGGTGGACAGACCCATCGGTTTATGTGGGTTCACTATCAAGCCCAGAGCAGAAAAATGATTCGTGATAAGACAAAACTGTTTAGGAACATTTCACAGAAAAGTTGCAGCATTGTGAACTGGCTTTAATTTCTCCTGTTGTTTAGCACTTGTAAATGTAGGATGTGATGGTTGGTCTTTGTGGTATTTGTCCTGCCCCTTCTCCACTGTGATTGGTTAGCTGGGTGACATTGAGAAGCGCAGCTGAACATTTTTCATCTCTCTGTGTATAGAAAAAAAATTGCCATACGTGCAGCCCTCAGCACAGAACAGGCAATAAGTGCCTCATCACAGCGCTGGCCTTAGGAAAAAAAAACTTTGGTTACACAACACTACGAGAGTAATTGATTGGTAGACCAAGATTTTCTGTGGCTGACTACAGCCCTTAAGTTTAGACCGAAGTTGTATCACTAAGTGAGATACTTGTCTTCTTTGTCAACTCAATAATGAACCACTGTCTCTTTCCATCAGGTGTGGCCTGGCGTGGATAAGAAGTATGAGCTTTACCAGAAAATGGAGCTGCCTAAAGGCCAAAAGAGGAAAGTGAAGGATCGTCTCAAAGCCTATGTCAAAGACCCGTATGCGCTGGATCTGATCGATAAACTCCTGGTCCTGGACCCCGCACAGCGCATAGACAGCGACGACGCGCTCAACCACGACTTCTTCTGGTCCGACCCCATGCCATCAGACCTGAAGAACATGCTCTCCACCCACAACACCTCCATGTTTGAATACCTGGCCCCACCCAGACGGAGAGGCCACATGCCACAGCAGCAGCCCAACCAGAACAGAAACCCAGCCACCACCAGTCAGACAGAGTTTGACCGAGTGTTTTAGTGGTTGAAAAACTTTAAGGGCAGGAGTTTGTCTGGTTTGACTTCTTGTTTAGTCACAAATACTTTATTTCCCAACCGACCCAATATTGAGGAAAGCTATACATTCCCTTTTTTGGATGAGGATTGGCGGACATGACCTGGAGATCTCTACAGTGTTTTGTATGATCGCTGTTCTGTGTGAGTTCATGGCAGAGGATGCAGGTTGACCAGGGACAGGACTGTAATGTTCAGTTATCCAGAGCCCTTCGCAAGCCAAGTGGTCATTGTTCCAACTTTGTGCTTTTTTTTCTCCAGGTTATAATGAAGAGACTGTTAAACTCTGTAGACGTGGCTCAGGTGTATTCGCTTGCTCGCCTTGATTAAACAAGGCTCGTTAGTTTTAATTTTGATTAGTTTATGAGTGTGTCTGGCATTTTAGGTTTTTTTATTTTCACACATGTATCACTGTTTTGTATAAAAATGGCTCTCTTCAAAGGCTGTGCAGTATTTTGAGGTTTTATTTATATTAAGAAACTTTTAATTAAACTATTTTACAAGGATGCCACACACATCTCTGAACACATGGGCAAACATGACACATTCAAAATAAAATTGTTAATACCCAACTAATAGGACTTTGTGTGATCATGGTAGTTTCTGGACATTACACTCAACACTACAAATGTAACTTGTATGTGAGCTGGTGTTCCTGTGTATTTGTTCAAAGAAACATGAAGTGTAACAGCAGACTTAAGGGACTCAAGACTCACTAAAGCTTGTTTCAGGGTAAAGGATATTTGTTAAGCAGGATTCTGTTGGAGGGAAATGGGTATATCGGTAAATTTCCATTTGGACTCTGAAAAGGCCCCTTTCAATTACAACCCCATATCCAAAAAAAGTATGTTGTTTAATACGTAAATAAAAACAGAATGCAGTGATTTTGAGAGTATACCAATACCTATATTCAGTTGAATATAGTACGAAGATATTTTATGTTCAAACATAAAATGTATAGTTTTTTGTAAATGTATTCTCATGAATTTGATACCTGCAACACGTTCCAAGAATTTTGAGATGGGCATGTTTACCACTGTGTGACATCGCTTTTTCTTTTAACAACACATGCTGTAAGCATGTGTGGAGCACAGGACTGCATTGTTTTGGAAAACAGTGGTTTTCCCAAGAGTTTCTGAGCCCATGTAGTAATATCCTTTGTATAATCATGTTGATTTTCTGAGGGGTCAAATGTCAGGGGAGTGTTATGTTTCAGCCTTGTAATGGTAAATAGACTGCACTTGTACAGCGCCTTTCTAGTCCTCTGACCACTCAAGGCGCTTTTACACTACATGGCACACTCACTTTTTTACACACATTCATACACTGGTGGCTGAGGCTGCCACACATGATGCCACCTGCTACTCTGTAACTATTTACATGCTCTTACACTTTTACTTACCAATTTTTTTTACACTTACCAATTTGGGGTTCAGTTTCTTGCCTATAGACACTTCGACATGCAGACTGGAGGAGCCGGGGATTGAACTGCTGATCTTCCGATTAGCGGATGACCCGCTCTCGCCCTGAGCCACAGCCGTCCCTTGTCCCCCTTGAGATTTCTAATCTTTTAATGATATTATGGGCTATAGATGGTGAAATACCTAGGCTCCTTGCAACTGTACTGTGAGAAATATAACAGTGACAGGGTTCACATTGCAGTTACTTTTGATACTTATAAGTACATTTCTGTGACAATACTTTTATTTACTTTTTATTTAAGTAAAGGCCCCTGAAAATCAAAAGTTGCAATCAAAATGGTGTTCAAATTCCAAGCTGGTTTTAAATGGTAAATAGTCTGCAGCCTACCTATATTCCAATTTTTGACTGATGCAGGACAAAGCACTTCACAATGGTTCTCATTCACACACATACAGACACACTGATAGCAGTAGAGCTGCCATACAAGGTGCTGGCCTGGAAATGGGGAGCAGTTTGGGGGCCAGTGGCTGTTCAAGGACATTTTGGACACATGGCCAGTAGGAGCCAGGATCAAACCACCAACAGTGTGATTAATGAACCACAGACTCTGAGCCACAGTCACCTCATGTAACAGTCACACAGCACAGAGGGCAGGACGCTGTCTATTAATCCTAATACACAGACCTTTGAGCACCACTGCACTACAGTTGTGAAGATGAAACATGAAGGAGACTGAACACACAACACTGTGATAAACTGCCTCCAGTAGGTGGCAGCATCGTATTATAGTATTAGTAAATTCAAGCTCTATGTGTTTGGTGAGCATCCCACTGAATCCTTGACAAACTTCGTTACAGCTCTAGCAATGATGCGACCTTAATATTGTCTCTCACCTGTATGCTGGAATAGAAAATGTTAAAAAAACACTTTCAGGTTCCTATGTTTGTCCTCACTGGAGAACCAATGCTTTTGATCTTTCTTGAGGTTACAACTCACACGAGAAGTTGTAACACCATCTGAATGTTCTCCTGCAAACTGATGGGTTTCATGTAGAACCTCCACCTCTGGTTGCATCTAGAACCTTCAGAGAGTTCAGGTAAGAACCTGCTATTGATTTTAAAGCTGCATTCAAAGGTTTTTCACCACAAAAACCTCAGGTAAAGGAACCCTGAGCTTAGTATAAACAGCCACTACCACAAAAGTTGCGTGGGTAACTATGGTTCTGTGAATTCCTGGATGACATCCAGTGGCAGCAAATTAAGTAGATAATGTCTCTTCACACTCTGCTGCATGACAGCTGTGGGTAGGACGAAGGCCAGATTCAGAATTTTTCAGTGAGAAAGAAAAACTAGGTGTGTTTCCAGCCCCTTTTCCAACTTTCTTCCAACTTTTTACATTGGTAAACCATTTTAAATGAAACATTAAATGTGTCTAGAGGGGGACTTCAAACCTGCATTTTTTCTAATGGCCAGCAAGGGCCAACTGTACTGGTAGCAAAAAGAGGTCTGATTGTATAGAAGTCTATGAGAAAATGGCACTACTGCTCACTTGATTAATTACCACTGTAAACGTTTTCCTAATATGTTCATGGTCTTAGTCTTCTTCAATATAGCATGATGTTCATTTTGTAAATTTTGGTCCCATTCAGTAAAATGGACAATAAAGCGGGGTATGCATTAGGGCATGGCTACTTTGTGATCGACACGTTGCTGCCATGGTGCTGTGCATAGTGTCCTCAGGTTCTCAGTCACGCTGCGTTTCATTAGTAGTTCCACTTGTCTTCATTCACTTACCTTCAGCCCTTGGTATTATGTAACAGCTTACAGATGGAATGCACCTTCCCTCACTTTCAGCCCAACTATCATGGATCAGCCACCAGTTGCGGGATTAGTGCTACACTGCTTTTCTTATCATCAGATAACTGCAAACTCCCCTCTGTGAGGTGAAGGCATCTTCTGCGGACAATCGCAATATATCAGCAGGCACTTTTTTTGGCAATTAGTTGCATCAGTTTCTAATGTAGAAATTTCTGTTTGTAATCTATATTATCACAATTATTATTGCTTTGGGTTTATGATATCTTGCAAAACAGCAACATTTCCATGCCTCTACAGAGAATATTGGAATAAAGAAATTACAGAACAGTACAATAATCAAAGTAAATATTAAGTGCAATTAATTATATGTCATTTTTTTCAGTTAGATATCAAGATATTAGAAATGTTCTTGAAAAACTATTTGCTGATGGATGAGTGAATCTATACACCAGTGTGTCTACCCATACTTACAGAGCTATTAGAAAAACTGATACTGTAAAGCATGTTGAATAGTGAATTTATTTAATTTTATTCTAATTCATTATTTTAATTATTTTCCAATTAATCATTATTGCCACCTAACCATGGATGTACTTTCTTGCATCAAATGTGTAATTGCAGTGCATTGTGGGTGATACAGACCTCTGGAGTGACCATCACTGTTCACTCGATCCCTCAGTCCTCTGAGGGTCTATCTCACCAAGTTCACTTCAGTGCATCAGACAATTGGAACAACATTTATGATGGCAGCAGGGATTCAGTCAACGATGGTGAATTTTAAAAGCTTTGTTTCTGAAACAGCTGCCTTCTGCATCCAGAAACAGCACCACAAGAGCTGTGGGGGTACTCTCAAAGAAGTTGTGGGCTGGAAAACCAAAACAGTGAGCTGAAGGACGCTCAAGGGCCGTAGAGTTGAGGGAAACTGCAGAGTCATGGATTATTCTTTGTGGTTTTATTACCACAAACTGCCCCTTTTAGATTACACTTAGTCATTTGATCTATTCATAATATAAGAACATTAAACACAGCCATTTTAAATACATTTTCTGCAAGTGAAAGAGCAAGTAATTCCATGTATGCTTCCTCTGCCTCAGAATTATGTACCAAGAAGTTTTACGCTGGTCCAGATCAATGTTTTGGTGTGTAATTATGATCATGTCAATTTAGATAATTACAATGTGATCTTAGCAATTGTACTGTTGACATCATTCATTCCAATGTTATATTCTAGCTCATATGGAAACAGACTGTCAAGTTTGAGTCCTTTACTTTTTGACTGCCTGAAAATTCATCTAACAAATACAACTAAAACAAGATTTATAGAAATCATATTTTTCATCTTTCTAAAATTCATAAATAACTAAAACAATTCCTCTGAAATTGATTGTTTGAAGGAAAAAAATCTCAATATGTGCAGTTTGCTCTTTCAAATAACTTCTCCAGAAAATGTTGGAAAAAAGCTTTCTTAAGTGTTTTGAAGCAGAGCATACCATTGTTTGGGGTTTGAAGCTTCAGTGATACTGACTTGTGAATATCTCAAGCTTTAACGTGATTCAACAAGACTTGTGGGTTCAGGGTTGTTAAAGAAATCAATCATATTCATATATGCTAATGGTAGGAATTAGGCTGCTGCGTGTATGTGAGTCAGAGTGATAGAGAGGGGTAAGAGAAAGTGCAGGGTGGACAATTGCATACAGTGTTTCTGTAAGTTATTAATAACTTGAGTGCTACAGGTTGGCACACATCACTACATGCACAGCAAGTGCTTTAATGAATGAATGATCTTTATTGTCATTGCACATGTTACAGAGCAACGAAATTTGTTTCAGTTTCAGCCCGTCCAAACAGGAGCGGGAAGAACTGTGGGTCGCCATACGAACGGCGCCCCGTTACTACAGTTTACAGCTGCAGATAACTGTCAGCAATTCGTCTCACCTGTTCTTTTTCCTAGTCAGGCAGCCAATTTTATTGCTTGAAGGGAGGGTCAGTGACTGTACTGAAAACACTGGGCACCTCCTTTCAATTTCTTGGACCACTTTACTGGTGAAAAAAGAAAACAAACAAAAAAAAAGAAGAAGCATTGAAATATTGATTTAGACATCGATTACCATGACCATTAAAGTTTTGAAGCATTCCTGTCAGCTCTACAGACCATATAAGTATATATGCAGATGACATAATATAAATTATACATCAGGGAAAAAACGTTTTGAGAAGGCATATATGAATATGCATATAGTGCATGTATTTGTCAAGAATCACCTCAGGCTCATAGTTTCACTCTCCTCAGTCTAACAACAGTCTGTGTGTGGTGTCAAAATGGAGCTTTACTCAGATGATGGATTGCTCTTTTAGTTCCAGAGCTCCTCTGCTGTCAATTTTATTGAAGAGGAGGGTGTGTGTGTGTGTGTGTATGTTTGTGTGTGCCGTGTGTTGACAACGATGACAACAGCAACTAACAAAAATTAGAAAGCACTGGACAGATGGGCCTCTGACTGCAGCCGCCTGCATGCAAATGGACTCCCAATTCTTCGCGATAGAAACAACATTGTTCATTATCTGTGTGGACGAGAGGCCAGGATACAAAATGATGCTCAAAACTGTGCCAGCTTTGGGCCACAGAAGGACACACTGTGAACTAGCTCCAAAGGGCTTATTATGGTGTTCTCTCTGACTGATGTGATGACACTCAGCTGCAGTGTTTGTTTGGGGCAAATGCCATGTCAGATTGGGATAAATGTCATCTCAGATTCACAGGGGTCTTCCTCCTGAGTGCTAGAAAAAAGACACTGCCTCTATATTTGGTTAGGTTCTGCTCTGTGGGGTTCATTTAATCTGAACAGCCTGATACATACTCAGCATTCCTTCAGTTTACATCTCTTAATATCTGCAGAGGAATGAGAAGCACACCCTCATCTACACAGATAAAACCCTTCATCTATTTCCTCTTTTCCAAAACCATCTCCATAGCAGCAAGCGATCAGCACCCACTGTAGTTCTCCGTTTTTGTGACTTCTTCACTGCTTTAACTGTGACATGCACCTCTGTTTTTATTGGTTTGTAGCATATTGTTGATGTAAAAGACACATTTAAGACCTAGATTTTCAGCAGTGTTGTTCTAGGGCTGGCAGTGTTGGTCAGTTGGTCCTTCACTGTGGTCCAGACTGAAATATCTCAACAACCACTGGATGGATTATCATGATATTCTTTTACATTTATGGTCTCCAGAGGATGAATCCTACAATTTGTCATGCCATGCTAACATATTAAATTAAGAGAAACCTGGTCTCATAGAAATAAGTGAAATTACCATGACCTCTTACCACTGCGTTACATGGTGGTGGTGTTTATTGTGTTGAAATTTCATGCCGGCACCACAGAAACAATGCCAGTGGAAAGTCAGTTAGGATTCCTTGTCATGGTGGATACACAAACTCCCTGGCTCAGCAATGCCCATAAACCTGGAAGCTAGAAACTTTTCTTGGCATATATGCCAGGTGAGCAACTTAATTTGAATAAATAGGCATCGTCTTGTCATCTGGTATGTTGGTATTATTAGAAATTTATGCCTCCACTACACTACTGGTTGCAGGAAAGGAGAATCCATATCAAAGTCAATTGAGAACATACATGACAATGGATTGTGCCATTTTTCTGCCCACAAACCTTTCTTTGCTGTAATTTTTTCCTTCCCTACCCTATAGAAATTGATTTTAGCCCCTCCATAAAACCTTGCTTGCTGAGTTACCTTTGGATCCAGTGAACAATAATGATGAGACACTCCCCTAAGTGTGTCCTTTTTGCTAATTTGCTAATTATAACCAAATACAAAGCACAGCTATAGTTGATGGGAATGTCCGGAGAGGAATGAATGTCAGTGTTGTCAGTGTCTATCCAGTGCTCTTTGACTCATGTCACTAAAAGCCAGAAATGCAAATGTGGTAGAGGAAAAGTCAAGGATTTACCAAAATCATTTGGTTTCATTCACAGGGGACCATGAATGTCTGTCCACAATTTCATGACAATCCATCAAACAGTTGTTAAGAGATTTAAGTCCGGACAAAAAGGATGGACCTACAACACACGTTGCAATCAACAGAGCCACTCCACTAGTTAAAAATGCACCTTACATCACCAAACTATGTGAATATTATTGCACATGTATGATTCACATTTCCTCCACCATTTGTCTGCGCTACCTGGGCCCTCACATGAATTCTTTTGTATATGAACTCCCAAGTATTCAAACTAGTAATTAGATGTACTGAAGTACACACAACTTCCCAGGTATCTCATGATTTATCAGTGTTCATTTCAGCCTTCCTCAAGTGTTGATTTCACACTCTTATTGCAGGCGTTGCCAGCATGAAAACTGGGAGTAACACTTTGCTCACTTATCATGTTGCATTGTTCTTGACAGTTTACTTTTAGGAGGAGGCAGTGAGCTTGAGCCAATCAAGAGAGGCACAAGAATTCTCTTCCACTCTCTCCATCACTTTCTTCCTTCTCTTTCTTTTTCTCATTTTCCTCCCTCCACCACCTTTTCAGTCCTAGCCAGCGGCGGCTGTATGTGGCTGATGGCATCCGGCGTGCAGGGCAGCACACATGAAAGGGGTCCTGTCACTCACTTGAGGCGACCATATGTGTGCCTGCATGAGCTCTGTGCCAGCGGCGGGCTGCCTCTGCCAGAAGACATTAGGGAAGCAGCAGGGTGTCATTAAGGCGGCACGATGATTGATTAACCGTAAATCGTGAGCATGGGACCTACCAGTCCCAGCCTCTACCTCTCCCTTCACTCTCTCTACACACACACACACACACACACACACACACACACACACACACACACACACACACACACACGTGCACATTCCCACTTACACAAAGTCACAAAGAGAGCAGTGGGCTGAGGTGGAGATGGAGACAGAGGGAGCCCCCTGCAGCTGCAAGGGTGTAATTGCATTAGCTGCCCAGTAGGGAGAGGATGAGCTTGGGTTGCTCTGAAATGAACACAGTCAGGGGCCACATCAAGCCATTAGTAGCACTCCAGCCCTCTGCTTCACTCCTGAGGCGGATTTCATATTCAGCTTTTCTGCAGCGGCTCACAGAGCTGTGGGGAGTTAATGGCAGCTCCCAGTTGCTTATCCAGTGTTGCTGGATGTATTTCTGTTGAGGACGAGAGACTGGCATCAAAGTTGAGCAGTGCAGAGTTTTTACACTGCATCTTGATCAGCGTCTTTAGCTTTATGGGAAGGAAAACATTAGAAACCATGAAATTCAAAACCATCATCAGTGATATTTTAGTGAAGATGCTACCAAGTCTTGAGTTTTTAGTACCTAACCAAGTTATACGGAATAAAAACAGTGTCATAATTCATAGGCTTTGGAGAAAAAAAATCTGAAGTAAATCTAGCTAAAAGTTCAGATAACAGGGAGCCAGGGGTCTCAGCTCATCTAAAAGTAACCTGAACTTCCTTAAAAGCATGAAAATATAAATTTGAGTGGGTCACAGAAAACTTTAATGAAAATTTAAACTTTATATTGTAGGATTTCTATACTTGATGAGATGCACTTATTTTGTGTGTTTCCACTGAGCAGCAATCTTCATTACAGAAAAATTAAGCTAACGCGGAACTGTCAAAAGATTGCGGTTCTTTGAATTGCCACTTGAGGCTGGCTCCAGAGGCTAATCACTCACCATAGACCCCCTTGTTAAAACACGCAACTTTACAGCAGAAATAACCATGTTTACAGCCATTTTAAAAAAACAGTTTAAGTCTCTGTAGCTAATTTCAGCATTCATGACAACTGTACAGGGGTCAATTAACAACAACAACAACAACAACAAAAAACTCAATTGGTCTACATTTTATTAACACTTAAGGTTACACATATTTAAGGGCGGGCCGCTTTGAGTGACTAGCTGTCTGCTAGTAGTGTCCTCGGCTTCTCAGTCAGATCCACCCCTCGCTCCTCCACAGCGCCAGCCCCTTGTCCAAGTATGGTCACTTCTGACTCCAAAAAACCAAGATGGTGACAGCCGAAATGCCAAACGAATGAGGGTTGTCATGATGGCCACGTCCATTATTTTATACATTTTATGGTGCGGGAGAGTTGATTCATCGATAAAAACAAAAAAGTGCAATCAATAGAAACAAATCAATGAATTAACCATGATGTACATGAAGCATGTGACATAAACATCAACTAAAGAGATGCAATATAG
Source organism: Cephalopholis sonnerati (assembly GCA_019142605.1). Classification (NCBI taxonomy): domain Eukaryota; kingdom Metazoa; phylum Chordata; class Actinopteri; order Perciformes; family Serranidae; genus Cephalopholis; species Cephalopholis sonnerati. Next base: position 5,502,062 of record JAGQAX010000019.1, read on the forward strand.
TAGTGGCTGTAACTGTCATCAAACAAACATAAGTGCCATATTTCCATCATGTTTTCTGCATGGTTTCTTCTTTTGAGCTGTAGCTGGAGCTTTTTAGTATCATCATTTCATTGTGCACTCTTCTTCTGCCAAGGTTTCAAGGCACAAACTTGAAAATAAGGGCCCCAGTTGTTTATCTCCTAACTCCTAATATACACCTCTGCAGTAGGAGATGGAGAAGCACAGTCATTCTTTTGCTAAATTTTCCAGAAATTCTGTTGAAATTTGGCTTAAAGCTGCTTGACTTTGGTAAGCTGGATGATAAAAGACAAAGAGAAATCAAGGGACAGAGAGAAATCTAAAATGTTAAATGTTCATTTTGTACTTAGTGTAATTCTGTGTAATTTATTCTTTATCAATCATGTATTTGTCACTTGGAACTATGCAAGGTACAACTTCAGTGAAATGTGATGCCATCAGCTCCTTAAACTCATTTAGCCCTTAATTGCATCTTATTAAATTGTAGGCTGCTGCTTTGTAATTGTCCATGTTTCCAGATGGTTCTGGTAATCCATGGTCTCTGGTTATGGAATGATTTAACTTTCCACACATCCTAGCCTTAACAAGATAGCCATATGGTCGCTCCTCCTGAACATGGGCAGTGACTCTGCAGCAACCTCTGAAAGGTGTATAGCAGTGATCCACAGCAGGAACGGGACAGCACCTCACATTACCTCCTTCACAGCCGTCCTTATTCACCTTAAAGCACACTCCTTCTCTTGTTCTCTTGCCAGTCAAGAGAGGCGACTGGAAATGTCTGCGCCTAAAACGGGGTCTCACTCTGTGGGTCTCAGTGGTTGAATACTGGCGCTTGGTCTACTCCCATCAGACACCAACAAAAAAAGCCAGAAAACAGAAATGTATTTTGAAAACAGACAATGCATTTCACAGGCTGAAGTTGACACGGCGTCCCGGAACGTCAACAGCCAGTGCACCCAGGGTACATCACAGCACATCATAACTCGATGTGGAAAGTCCATGACCAAACGTCAGTTTGTGACAAGGATGGAGTGGGACCGTGTTGGCGTCTCCATCGTTCCCTGACTTATCAGTTAAGTATATGAACTACACTGAAGACTGGAACCCTGTTCTTAATCCCAGGATGTCAAATACAGCAGCCTGCTCAGTGACCCCCAAGAGGCCAGTGTTTGTGTCCCATGTGAAGCCAAACCTCAACTTGGAATTTTTTCAGCCATGTGATGTAGGTAGTAATTTATGCCATGTGACATAGTCATCAAGTGATGTACTGTATGTAACAAATGTAGTTATACTAATCCAAACCTTGACCAGTTTTCTAAACCTAACCAGGTAGGTTTGTTGCCTAAACCTAAAGTAGTTTTGGTGAAATCTGTTTCTTGTTAAGATGTAAGTTTATTTTGGAAGACACTATGCATGTAACAAGTGGAAACTGACACGTCCAAAACTGAAAAAGTGTTGAGACTGGAGTCTGATAGCAGTCGTCGTTTTTACACAGAGATTGCGCTATAAGGCTGCTACGAAGTCCCTTCTTTATGCTGCCGTTGCATTTTTACAGAACCAAACAACAATGTCATCATGCCGCTTTTTAGACAGCATACCAGCATTGCAGAATCAAAAGAGGCATGATGGGTGTGACATGTAGTACAACAGCGTCAGCCTCTAGAGTGATATATAGTATACGCATTGGCAGCGCTTTTTAAACAAAAGAATGGCATAACATGGCAAAAACAATCATTTACTGTCCCGGTTATTTGATGATTGATCTTGTCCTCTGCTCATAGGGTAAGGAGCTTCCAGACCTCATTGTTTTCCCAATTTGTGGACATTTTTGGCTGCTGTTCTTCTTCTTTGAGTTAGCTGCTAACTGCTATCATCTGCTTTTTAAATCTCCAGTGGTGGGTCACATGCATAACATGTCATCAAAATGTAACAGCCATTTTGTCCATTGTCCTGTCCTGCCAGCTGTCCTGTCTGTTCATTCTGCCATTGTACCTTTTATACAGAATGGCGAGGCGGCATGTATGAAAGGTCCTGTTTCTTTCGTTGATTTACATCCTATTATGTGATGCACTACAAAGTTCAATCAAAGTCATCCATCATCTCCTTGAAGGCTTAATCCTTTTAACAGATGAGCAGGCTTTCATGTACAACTTACAAATGGTCACTGAGTGGTTTCAGTAATGCAACACAACATCTTAAAGACAAATCCAGAGTTGCTGACCCAGCACAGATAAAATGACAGTTTCCATAAAACCATAAAAACTTATGCAGCATGTGTGTACCAACCTCTAATGGTGTCTGCCTTCCATTTTCCCTCCATCTCTACCCCTCTGTGTCCTGGAGTCATGTGGAGCCACAGAGAGATGAGTGATGAAATCAGCAGAGAGGGAGTTAGCAATGGGACCGCTCCGGCTAATGTTTTGTTTGGTATTAACATGCACGAGGCACTTAAACTCCCACTGATTTGGATGAAAAAACATTTGGAATAGGGCTCATCAATCAAAGGGCACACACATAGGAGCTGTCAAAATCCTGGGGTGCTCTGTGTGTTCGTGTGTGTGTGTTACATTGCTCAAAGGAGTTGGTATTATAAAAGGAGAAACTGTCTCCCTGCTCTACAGCTTTAATGATCCATTTTAATCTCCGCTTTCATATTTAAGACTGGCCAGGTGCACCACATGTGCTGACCCTCTTCTAGGGTCAGCACATGTGGTGCACCTGGCCAAACCTGGACCCTGGTTTCTACATTACACTCCACATATGTGCCTTATCATGTTTGTTATCATGGATTTCAGTCAAAGACACTTGATTATATTGTTGTATAAACTGTCATTTGTTTCAGGCTCACAGACTGTTAGTATGTTTTCATATAGAAGCAGTCCTGAGAGTGTCTGCCTTGTAAGGAGGCAGGTTGGGGTTGTGGATGGACCACAAAAACCTGCTGTGTGTCATAAATTGCATACTTCTGTTGGCACACTTCAATGTAGTACATTATGTACACTATGTACTTCTTGCATGGTGCACTAATTTCAACAGGGCAGTGTTGTCTGAAATGTGCACCGCCTCTTCTGCGTCTTCTTTTGAAACAACAAAATACAAATGGAAAGTGAAGCACTATCGCCAACATTTGACCGTTATCTCCGCCTACACATTTCTAAACTCAAACTTACGCCACAATGTCAGTGCTGCTGTAGTTAGGAGTAAGTTAACTATCAAGTGAATGCTAACGTTAGCACTGGCATTATTGTCTGTGATACCTAACCATTAAAGACCCTGCAAACATTACTGATGGCATCTGTTTGACAACAGTATTGGTGCTTAGTGCAAAAACATGTATACCTAACAAGCTCCTCGTTGTCCACAGCCGCCATGACAAAAGTTGAGAACTTTGTGATGTAGGTTCTGCTACGTCACAAAGATGGTGTCCATCATTCCACACTCAACTTTTGGACTGTTTTGAGCGTGCCAGTAGTACACTGCATTTACCCATACTATGCAGTGTGAAAACACTTAGCGCACTTGTGCACTCGAAATATTAAGTGTTTAGTACGGAAGTATGTGATTTGAGACCCAACTCTAGACATTCTGTGGGACTTTCCCTTGGAGTTGTGTGTACAGAACTGTGTGAACTTTCAGCCATTTTGAGGTACATCCTTGCCATGTTTCGTTTCCTAAAACTAACCACAATAACTTAACTTGCTTAAACCTAACCTCTGTAACTTAACATTAATTACGTAACTGTACATTAAGGACATAACGTAATTCCTGGGGTGCTAATTTGTGGGATATCATACAAACTGATGTGCATGCATTTTTCACAGGATATCATATGAACCGTTTTGTGAGAATATGTTGTTTGTTTTTATTCCTGTACAAATGAAAATGTGATAAACTTAAATTTTTTTGAATAGACAGTTCACCTCAAAATCAAAAATTCATGTTTTTCCCCTTAACCTCGATATACACTGTGCGATTTTGGGCTGTCCCAGATGAAAGATGAGCAACGGGAAAGAAACGTGGCGATATCCTTGGTTGTGGCTCTAAAATGGTGATCCCACTTTGCACAGTGAGAGAGGTTCAAGGATGGCTGTTGTCATGGTCTTGCGATCAAAGACAGCCTGGAATAAATTTCTGACAGTGTCAGAAATTAGGGATGACCATCTCACTGTTTGACTGCTGTTACAAACTATGTCTACTAACCAACCAATAGAAATGCAGCATGAAACGACACACCGGCGCTAAGAGACAGATAACAGCTTGCCATGAGGGCAAAACGTGCTAAAAGAAATGTGTGGGATTCCAGCAAAGAGGAAAACCTTGTGGAGATGTGTCAGAAGAAGCCTTGCCTGTATGATGTGTCCTCCAGCTCTTACCATGATCGCGTAAAGAAGGGCAAAGCATGGAGGGAAATGGTGGCATACTGCAGTATACTGTATAGTTCCTGCAAAACTTTAGGTTATTTAATAATGTGACCCTCTATGTTGTGCCTCACAGTTGGAGAAGTAATAATGTTTCTTTCCAAAAACATGACCTGGTTACTCAAGAAAATCCACAGACCTTGTTGTGAGCAGTTTCATGTAGGAACTATTTTCTTTCTTCCAAACTACCTACTTTCATTCAAGTGGCAATAGCGACGCTCTGTAACGTCCCCTGGCATTTCATAACAATGCACAGGGCACCCTTTAGTGTCCCTATGTGGTGTCCAGCTGAAACACATTGTAACACGTGGTTAATGTTGTGGCACGTAATGAATATATCTGTAGTGGCATGAAATGTGTCGGTGATGCCCTCTGTTGAGATGTTTTCCATATGACCACAGTAGAAGTCTTCTTAAGCTGTCTGAGCTGGTAAAGGCATTGCCTGGCCTTTTGCCTGTGTATGTGGACCATGTCAGATTCCTGGTGATGTGACTCACAGAGATCTTAAGGTCTCTCCGTAAGTGTCCCATACATTCTCAGCAGTGTGCAGTTCCTCTGCTGCTTCCTCCCGAAATCCACAACCAGCTCCCTGGTTTTGTTGCCATGATGGTTGTTGGCCTTGCAGCATAGTGACAGATCCTTGACCTCTTCCCGTTCTCATTGGTGGTGACCCAGCCTATCAACTCTGTTTCATCATAAGACTAATTCTGGTTGGAAATTTTCAACACAACTTAGTATAATTAGACCAAAACAAGACCTAAACTTTAATCACAGGCTTTAATCTAATCAGAAGGATTTTGCAGACATGTGTTGCTATATCTGAAGAACACTGATTCAAAAGCGACAAATACAGGAATGCTTTCCCAGACCTCTTCTTATTGGAGGAAGTTAGGCATTGTCTATATAAAATATTGATTGGTGCAGTTTTAAATGATCACAGATTGGGATCCAACAAGGAATATAGAAAAAACTGGTTGACAGTACTGATATTTTTGAGGAAATTATAAAGTTATGGTGTCCTGTATATGTCCACTTGCTAAACTTTGACTGGCATCAGTAATACTTTGTGTTAGAAAGATGGGAAAGCATAGTTAGTTACAGGTTACAAGACACGATGGAGATGAGTGAATAACTACATTTGTACAGACAGTCTGTGCCATGGCCAGACTGTGTTTACACTGACTGTGACTCTACAGCTTCTCAGAATGTCTGGTATGTCATAATTATCATATAAAACCATACCCACATGTGAGTAGTGATGAGTGTAACAGTAATTTCAGTGTGAACAGATTGGCTTCTTAGTGTTTTACCAGCAGAGAGCAGCATGGAGTAACCTGAACACAGATTTTATGAGTGTGAATGTCATGGTGTAGGTTACTGGTTGTATGAGGGTAGAAATATGATCAAACATCTGGGTGGATTACCAAATGGTCCTATCAGGCGCAGGCCCTGGGGCTAAAGACATAGCCATAGCCAGAGAGTCTGTGGAGAGTCTTTTCAGAACAACAGTTCAGAAAAAAGAAGAATGACCTGATCATCTTTTTTGCATTCCTGATAAACCCAGTATCTACTAATATCAAGTTTACATAACACAGCTGAATAATGCATACTTAATGTCAGGCTACAGTCAATCTACATTAAAGTTGAACTGAATTTTTAATTTTTCTCACCTTTTCTAAATGATGATAAAACAGATTTTGGACACATTTTTTAAAAGAATCTCAGCTTCAAGTCTCTGAGGAGTTTGCCTTGACAGCAGCTGACTGAAACCTGAGACTGTAACATGGCATAGCAGCCTGTCAGATAGCGCCTATAATCAGTGTTTTCGGCATCAGACACCAATGCCACAAGCCACTTTTCACAGCAGTACAACAATACCTTGTTGGGCAGCATCAGTTTGTAACGCAGTGGGATGGCACCTGTCATGGCAGTATGCTATGCCAGTGCATGGTGTCAGTTTGAAACGCTGCTGCTAACAACGCAATATAAGAGGCTGGAAAGTCCCTATAGGGCAGGTGGGAGGGTTGGTGGATGGGTGGCTGGGTCCAATAACCCCAGGGCTTTCACCTTGGAAGTTGTTGTTCACTTCCCGTATGAATGTAGAGCCAGTCCATGATGTTTTTTTTCTAAACCTAACCACGTGCTTGTGTTGCACAGCATAAATTGACCACGCCATCCCAGAATGTCAACAACAAACACAGGAGGATACCTAGTGTGTAATATGTAGACGTGAACGGCACTGACCAAGTGACGATATGGAACGAGCTGGGATGAGATCAGGAATTGTAAAGTGGAAACAAGGAAGCTAGGCTGCCTAGTTGCCTTATGGCTGTGATGTAATGTAATGATCAAGGTTATTACTGCTGCTGTATGGCTGAATTGATATTCCATGCTGTTAGTATAACTGCCCTTTTTCTTTTAGTTAACAGTGTGTATTATACTTTAACTTTATTGTCTCATTGCCAGAATAAAATGTTGACATTGTACATTTCTGCAAACCACAGACATGTTACATTAGTACATGTTACACATATCATATCAACATTTTTAAAGTGATGCAGTTCAGATTCCATGTGAGCTGAGCTTCTCATTTCTGTGAGGAGAGATGGAGGATGACATGACACATGAGCGAGACAGCTGCCAAGGAGCCAAGCAGCAGAAAAATGTTCAAGACCAACAAAAGTGAGTATCTTATAACGACAGGGTGAAATATTTTAAAGCATTCTTGTTGTGACAAAAGTGGGTATCTTTTTATGACAGGTCAGGACATTTTCAGCCATGCTTGTAGTAATAAAAGTGGGTATTATTTAATGACAGCTTGGGACATTTTCAGCCATGCTTGTCATGACAAAAGTGAATATCTTTTAACAACAGGTTCGGACATTTTCTGCCATTCTTGTTGTGACAAAAGCAGGTATTATTTAACAATAGCTCGGGACATTTTCAGCTATGCTTATACTGATAAAAGCGGGTATCCTGTAACAACAAGTTGGGACATTTTCAGCCATGCTTGATGTGATAAAAGTGGGTATCTCTTAATGACAGATTGGGACATTTCCAGCCATATTTGTTGTGACAGGATTGGGTATTTTTAACAGGAATTCTGGACATTTCCAGTTGTGTTTTCAGTGACCAAAGTGGGCACTTTAAGCCAAAACATGATCTTTTCCTTAAACTAAGCAAATATTTTTTGTGCCCAAACCTAACCACACATTGACCTCAGCGTTGTCACAACATAAAATTGAAATGTAAAGTTTCAACATATCCGCTATGTATGAAATGTACAAATTCAACATATCTGTGGTTTGCAGAAATGTACAATGTACCTTCTGGCGGGTTGGCAGAGCGACTCTGCTTAGATAAAATAGCCTATGACTTATACCACAGATTTCCTTTGAGGGTTTCCTAGAATATTTCCTGTTGGGTTGGTATTTTTGGAGAGAAGTGTCAGTGTGGTGGCAGAGGACTCTGCAAATGATTTGGACAGCCTGAGGATAATTTTATTTTCAACCAGCACTAACAGAAGAAACAAAATAGCAGCAAGTGTAGAGGCAGACTGTTGCTTGTATGTAAGAGAAGAGGGCCTATGTCTGTCTATAGTCTTAACATTTATCCATTTTAAACACTCTTTGGGTACAAATGTCTCACATATCTTAATTTGCAATCACCTTGTTCTGATTTCACACAGTTTCTTTCTCTCCATGAACACTCAGATCCAACAAAAAACATTTTCTGTAAAGTTCATGCCTCAATGTGAAATCTGTTAATACCTTCACAGGTAGACGTTTTGGACTTTTTCAGTCGGACACATGCCATTATTGAGTTCATAAAGTTCACCAAGGTCTTGTATTTCGGTCATCGTCTTGCTATATTGCACCTTCTTCCCTGCTTTGTTGAAAAGTGTCTAGGTCTTAGATACTCCTTGTCATCTCTTCTTTTATATGATTCCCCAAGCCCTGGGTCCCCAGAAGGCTGGCCTGACTGAATATCAAAAAGAGCAATTTGACTGGGCCTTTGAAATGCTTAGCTGTAATGTCAGTCCTGGGCTCTTTCAGATAGAAAGGAGAGGGAAATGTCAGTGCAGATTTCTATCAGCCAAGTCAATAAAGAGTGCCCTCTTGGTGGCCAGCTGGGCCTGCCAACAGGACAACTGCCCTTTTATTGCCCATATTTTTAGAGCTTTCAGCCAGAATTTTGAGATACATTTAACATTCAATGTGCACATGTTTCTCCCTCAGGGAAGTGACTTGAGAACACCAAAACAAAAACTCTTGTTTCCGGAGCAATATTAACTTGTTGGAGAGGTAAACCTCTCATCTTTGGCTTATGTCCATCACTGCAGGGTAAGGACTGGTTCTCTGAACTATCCTTTTACTGTCACCTTAAATGCTTTTCTCTTTGTAGTCAGAAATAAGCTGTGAACCTTTATACCTAACTTTGGCTTTAATGGGCGGAATTACCTGCAGTTCTTCTCATATACATTTTACTGCACAATGGTCAAGAACAAAAAGGTATTTTAGAAATATTTAAATTCTTATAGTTTTGGCAAACATAAATTCTATTTGGCAGCCATTTACAACCTAGTTCTGTATCCCTGTCACAGTGCTATGTTAATGTACATGTAAATACATAATGATTATGATCTGATTGTGGTTGGAGGTGGTTTGACTTCTATTATGGATCTCAGCTAGTTGTAAAGGCGACCTGTGCGGCGTGACCACAGAGAAAAAAGCTGGCCAGCTAGTTCCTAAGGCCACATTCATACCGACTTCAGCCCCATGTTTAAAAGCAGCGTTGTCTGGTAAAGAAGTTGAACCTGACTCAAATTTTGCTGCAACACAATGTGATGTCATCCAGTAAGGTGCTGTGCTGGGCAATCAAATACAGCCAAGCACACATTCCTGGTAGAATTAGGAATTTATCTTGCATGTGTCGCAACAAAAGATTTAATAATTGCAGACATGACCAGAGACTATCTTGCGATGGGATCAATCTAGTCGAGAAACAACAATCAATTACTTAAAATGAATGTGGGCCGGGGGTGCAAAGTCAGGGAGCAATGGCCCCTTCCAAGCTTCCTACCCCCCTACTCCCAGCCCCCTTGTTCAGACCACACCCAGCTTCAAACTTGACCTTCACTGTAATCTCAACTACACATCTGGAAAGTTTTGTGAACAAGGGGGTATAAAGTTGGGGGTCAGTGGCTCCTTCCCTACTTTCTAACCCATACTCTTGGCCCCCTTGCTCCAATGTTAATTTTGACGGCTATTTTAGATTTAAACTTAGTCTTGAAACAAAAATGCTTTATAGTTTTAGTCACCTTTTAGTCATATTTATGCTTCATAGGTTTAGTCTAGTTTAAGTCCTAACCTTAAATTCAAAATGTTTTAGTCGATGAAAATTAATTACATTTTAGTCAACTTTTAATCATTATATTTTCTAAATGTTTTTTAATCTTTAAACTAAGCCAGTGAGGCTAATTCATGTATCAGAAATTACAAACAAAGTGACAGGTTGCATAAAAATTTCACTGAGACATTTTTTTCTACAACTACAAATCATTTCTGCACACTTACAAATTGTCATTTCTCCAGCAGTGTTTGACAGGTTTAAGAGGTGATTTATGAGCACACACTTACTGATCATCATTTAAAAAGCCCAACATCTCTTTATTTATGGTCTCAAACACTTTGAAGACACAAATAACTAATCTGAGACAACTAGAATTTGCACCCAGGTTCATTGTAAACTCTGACATGTCCATCTCACTGTTAAGAAGCAGAAAATTAACTTAATAAAAACCAGAATTCTTTCTTAATCTGCAGCATGATGGTCTGGAGGTTTAAACTTGTGTCCACTCTCAGAGTTGGTGATTAAAACTAAACTTTCAGCTGTCAGAGAAAACTCCGTGGAGTCCTGCGCTGCAACTAACTATCTCCACAAATCCACTCAACAGCTTCAGACACACAGTCAGACTGATTATTTACTACTGAATTTCAGCTCACAACTCACACCAATGGCTAACGCTGCTCCAGTGTGAGTGTTTTGCTGGCTAGCCAAATATCCTGCATCCTGCAACATTTGCTTGAGTTTGCCAGCCTGTCGCTCATGCAGCATTTTGAGATAATTACGAGAATGGCCACTCTTGGCTTTCAATGTCCATTAGTCCACCACAAACTTTTTCGTCACGTCTCATCTCATTAGTAGAAATGATACTTAGATTTCATCTTAGTTGTTATTATCAAGATCTATTTTAGCTGATCATTATCGTCATAAAATTAAGATTGCTGAAAAAAAAATGTCATCAACAAAATTAACACTGCCTTGCTCGGACCACACCCATCTTCATTTCGATCTCACCTACATACCTGTACAGTTTTGTGACTTCATGTTGCACCGCAACACTATTGTTTGACAAAATCTGTCCACAGACAGACAGACATATAAACATCTGGCAAAATACTCACAACATTTCTGTAGTAGTTTCCCCTATAATTAGTGTCCCCAGGACCACATTTAGACACACACACACACACACACACACACACACACACAGACTCACGTGAAGGCGAAAACACGCTGTCAAGACGTTGTCACAGCTGGTAATAACTTTTGTTATTAGATGTGGAGTTGTAAAGTCCTGTCTGTGAGTATTATAAACTGTTTTACAGCTTTTTGGCATCTGATAGGCCTGAGCCTTTAAAATGTTAGCCATTAATCTGTTACTCCGATTGGACTTCCTGGATTGTATTTCATGTCTCAGTGGTACCTGTAACAACATGCCGCTCCCAATGCAACCCACATTGAGATCCGATCACAGTGTTGGCAGATCCAGGGTAACAACAATACTTATTAATAACCATGAACTGGATGTCAGTATCCAGATAATGTAACCAGATACGGGTCACATGTTGAGGAGGTAATGGGGTCTTCATCCAACTTAAAAACAAAAAGCAGGTTACACTGGACTGCAGCCCAAGTTACAGTGTAATCATGCAGTATAAAAGGAGTATCAATAAAATACTTACTGGACACTTATATGTGTTGGGACCAGACCTTGCAGTGAGTCACCAATTTTTGGGAACTTGTGGGTCAAATGATCAAAATGGTTATCAGAGATAATTAATAAGTATTAAATAATTACTGTAGTAATTATTTTAAATATTGAACATTAAATCACCTTGGGGAGCACCATTCCCAAAAAGGTAAAAAAAAAAAAAAGATAGCCAATTAATGAAATCAGTCTCATAAAATACACATAACACTAAAGTTGGAACTCTGATTTATGATTAAATTATTAACTATGACCAAAGTTACCATATTATAGTAAAGGTTGAACATATGTAACATATGTATGTATAGGTCTGTGTTCAGGAGGGACTTAGACAGAAAATGATACATTTTTTTACATCTTTTTCAATTTTTGTTATTACTGAGTACCTATTTGATAATAATGCAGGGTAATAATGCAGACATTGTAATTAAATTAGTTATGGTATCATTTATTTCAGGATTGCAACATATTTAGATTTTTTTTTTAATTAGTATTATAAATAAGCCTGTAAATAAGGGTGTAACACCAAAGCTCTAACAAGGAAATGTGCATGTCTTTAAAAAGATGATAGAATGCTGAGGAACAGTAAAGCAGTTTTGGGTCCAATGAAGGACCAAACAGATCAAAAGTGATGTGATAGAGAGTGACTTTTATCAGATATGTCTTGTATAACAAATACATTTCAATCAGAAACAAAATCTGTGGAGGCTGATTAGACAATATGCAGTATATAGAGCGTGGCAAGCTATTCATGACTTAAAATTACCAGTAGATTTCCTGGTTTTGTTTTGGGTTTTTTTTTTTTTTACCAACTTTTTTTAAAAGCAAAAGTCCAGTCGAGGTAATGGCTATGACATTTTCACACACTGCCATCGAGGACAGTGTGGAGGAAAGCTCTGTTTTTGCAGACCGGGGTGCATAGGCTGTACAATAAAGCACTGCTGTTTACCTCTGTTTCACTGTAAGGTATGCAGGCTGTAATATGTAGCATTATGTATTCCAGTATGATAACACTTTATCAAATAAATAAATAAATGAACAGACAAATTTAACACAAACAAGTCATTATAAGCTACTGAGTCAAAATTTTCCTTTTCTTGTCAGAAATGGGCTTTATTGTCTCAGCGAGTAGATGCAGTGCACATTATGACACTGGGGGACAGGAGGGATGTATTATGTGTGGTCATAGTTTTGTGTTGTTTCACACATGCTGTTCTTGCAACTTCCAGAGAATACTGTAGATGAGATATGGGAAATAAGTGTTAGAAATGATACAGTGCAATGAAAATCAGAGAGTTTCAATGGGTTCACAATGTGTGCATGTGCACCATTTTACTGGAAAGAGAATTCAGAGTCAGGGGGTCATTAAAATCTGTAGGGTTCAGCCTCTGGAGATCATGACTGCTCACACTGATAAAGATCTGGAAAGATAACGATAACTCAGGGTCAGGAGGTCATCTAGCCAGTAGTTGTGGAGATATCTTGCTTTAAAACAAAGTGTTGGAGAAGCATATAAACTGCCATTCTGCTGCTTGAATTTGGTGAAAAAACCTTGAAGGAACTAGGAGTTTATGAGGCATACTCCTTGAGATACTAAGTTTATGTGTGTGTGTGTGTGTGTGTGTGTGTGTGTGTGTGTGTATGTGTGTGTGTGTGTGTGTGTGTGTGTGTGTGTGTGTGTGTGTGTGTGTGTAGGTGTGTGTGTGTGTGTGTAGGTGTGTGTGTGTGTGTGTGTGGCCTGTTTGGAGGTTTAGAGGACAGCTAGCCATATGGCAACAGGCCAAATGTTTCATCAGGATGCTATCACAGCTCTCTAATTACACAGCCCTGAGTCTGGACTACATGTGTGTGCATGTGCTTTAATTTGGATTATATTAGTTTCATTTTTACTTTTGCTCCCATTTTTCAAGAGATTCAATTCAAGATTTAAGACTTCTTTATGCACATAAAAGACTTATTTCATTCAAATTTTGGTCCAAAATTTGTTAAATGCGTGTCTGTGAGCACTGACAGGTGTAGCAAATGAAGATGCTGATTAAACAGCACCATTTGCTACTCACGTGTGCCTCGGGATGGTCACAATTAAAGGCTGATCTAAAATGTGCAGGTTTATCTTGAAAAAGAGTTTTTTTTTAGGATTCAAATGATGAATGCTACAGAGATGCATATTTTGGTCACAGATACTCCAAAGAATCATTCAGTATCTGGTGTGACACCATTTGCCTCATGCAGTGCGACACATCTCCTTCACATAGAGTCAGGATGTTGATTGTTGCATGTGGAATTTTGGCCCACTCCTCTTCAATGGCTGTGTGAAGTTGCTGGATATCGGCAGGAGCTGGAGCACGCTGTCATACACGCCGATCCAGAGTAGCACAAACATGCTCAAAGGATGACATATCTGGTGATGCAGGGCATGTTAGAACTGGGATGTTTTCATCCTCCAGGAATTGTGTTCAGATCCTTGCAACATGGGGCTGTGCATTATCATGCTGCAACATTAGGTCATGGTGGCTTGAGGGTGGACACTACACATCCACATTGACTCTGTTCCAGTTTTAGCCATTACCATCATTTGAGTGCAGTGCAGAGAGGTGGCGATTAGCTACCTAGTGGGATACACACACAGGGACTCACACACTTATCTGCACACGCATTGAGACCATCTACATAGGCAGCCACCTAGGGTGCTACCTGGGGGAGCTTGCCCTGAGTGCTGGAGCTGGATGTACTAGGTCCAGCACTATGTGACTTCATTTTCTGCTCAAGATGCTGTTAATGCACTATATCTTTACAAAGCAGGTAGTTTGATGCTATATCAATATTGTGAGTGTTGCATACAGAACCTTTAAACTTGTGAAAAATGGGAGCAAAAACAAAAGTGCTTATTTTCTCAGGGCACTGTTTCATCCAGGATCTCTCCACAATTCTCTGAAAAAGATCAAATTAAAGAATCAATAATTTTTCTAAAGATTTTTATTCTTTAACATCTGTAAATGTCACTGTACAATCCTCATTTATAGTTAATGTTTTGGTTTTGATGAGAACTGGGTGGATTTCAAGTTGCCCATAGAAGAAAGCTGAAGTAACTGGGTCTGGTTTACCACATTTTGTCTTGTCCTTTTTTTCATTCCAGCCTCTGTGATGGTCCACTTGTCTCTGATGAAAAACAACATGGCAGACTGCAACTCCGTGCTAAGATGGGGGAGTTTGAGTATTTTGACAATCTTGACAGCGTTTATTATTAGATCAGATTAATTCCATCATCCACACACCATCATTTTATTTTCATTGTTCTTTTCAATGGGAACCATGCAATATTTTATTATAATATTTAATAACTTTTAAACTATAACATAAAAACTGCAATATATTTATTAAACATGGATAATACAGAAAGACTGAGAGCAACATTTAAAAGTGTCCTGGAATCAGTAGGAGCTGTTTACATCAGAGTCCTGTCTGGATCTGATCTTCAGGTCCTGCTCCCAGACTGGAACCACGTTGTGATACCACACCCTGCCCTGCCACCCACACATATGACCAATTAGTTTCGCAACCTGACCTGGCTGATTGACACAAGAACCACGCCTTCACCCAAAACCGCAAACCCTATAATAACTGCTCAAATAATTTGGTTAGCTGCACGTTTAAAATTATCATTTTGGGACCTTTCATGTGAAAATGAGATATTGTATTTTGAAATGAAGGCAATTACAATTATTTACAATAATACAATTTGAATGAATGTTTTTTGTCTGTTCTCATAATATTTAGCAGAACATCTCCACTGATAATATAACTTTAAGTAATACACGTGACTGAAGCGGACCTCATACTCCAGCTGCTGCAGGCGACAAAGTGGACACGCTAAGTCAGCAGTTAAAACATTAAAGTAAACTACTGTTAATCTCTTTATATTTATTATATCTATCGTCCACCACCTACGATTAGACCTTCCTATTTTTAACACCCACGGCCGAATCCATAAATAAAATACATACAAAACACCATCTGTGACTCACCTGTTTTGCAGGTCACTCACCAGAAACCTGGACTCTGGTTTACATCCATCTTTACAAACAAACACTTTTCTTTGCGAGCTATTGCTGCCAGCTGTCTATCAGCAGAATAACATGGCAGGATGTGAATCATACTGGCTGGTTGTAATGGGCATGGACTTGTGGTGCAGCAAAGTAAATCGGACTGAGTCAGAGAATTGTTATTAGACCATATTCTGACTGGCATCTAATAATTGCAGCCACACAAGTCACAGTGGGTACTTTTCACCTGCCATACAAACCTGGTAAATTTCCACTATCTGGCCTCTCCACAACACCTACCTACCGCATCTCCTGCTCCGGCCCGTCCACCACATCAACCTCATCAAGCCAACTGCTCTCACCTGTGGATCATAACCTCCTGCCAGTATAAAGACTCCAGCTTCACAAACTCTCCTGGCCAGATTGTTCTTGGTCAGTTATGCAAGGCTCTCCAGCATTTGTTCCTGGACTGCTTTCTTGTTGCCGACCCCATCTGCTACTGACTCTCCTGTTTTGTCGGCACTCTGGTAAACCACTCAGCCCTCTGTCCCTGACCAAGACCTCTGTTTCCATGTTCCTGGTTACTGTTCACCTGTTCCTGTGGCTGTTTAAAGAGAATGCCACCCAGCTCTCCATCGTGAGTTTACCTGTTCATCCACCTGTGGACTTGCTGTGGATTGTTCCAAGCAAACAAAGTCACCATCACTGTTTTTCCTTCTGCCTGCTCACTCTGTTTGATAAGTGGCTTCATTAAAAACTATTAGAAACTGTCCTTCTTGTTTGTGGTGCTGCATCTGAGTTCTAACCACACGCGTGACAAGATATTAATCACCTAAAAATGTATAGCCTTATAGAGAAAATAATATATATTGTTAAGGCCTACATTGAAGCTATTACAGCTTGCAATTGCCTGGCTCTGTGGGACTGGCTCTGTGGGATTGGCTTGAGGCTGGCCCAAGGATGAACACCAATGGTACCAATAGACTATAAAAGTAATGGACATAGCTGCCGTGGCATCACCCATTGGTTTGTGGACTCCTATTTTGAAGCCTTGAGTTTGGACTTTGGCCATCGCCATCTTGTTTTTTTTTTAAGTCAAAAGTTACCATATTTAGGCAAGAGCAGCGAGGGGTGGAGTACGCACCATCTGGGTCAGTTATAAACTTTTATATGAATATATATTATAATAATATAAATATTAAATTATATATAGGCTATTATTATTAAAATATCTGGGCCACTGGCCAACATATATCATGGATGTATAAATTAAATATTTCAACCTCAAGTTTCATTGTCAACTGCAGCTATGATTTCTTTCCATACTGCTTTTTCTGGCTTCCTTTGATGGCACTTTTCAGGCTGCAAATAGTCCCAGTTGGTTAGATTGGACCTGTGATGTCAGCATTTCCATTTCCAGTCGGAGAAGGTTCTCTTGTTGGCCATATCACACCCCTATGACATAAATTCTCGGGGCAAGGCCTCTGAACTATGAATATATTGGGAAGGGATGTTTAAATGACAGTTGTGTCTTAGCTGTCACATTTATTAACACCTGATCATTCCTATGCTGTGTTCAGCGATATACGAACATTTCATGAATCACACACAAGCCCTATCATTGGATGATTTCTGCAGATCTGCACTGGTTTGTACGTTAGATTGATAAATTAGGTCCACTGTGCCTGTCCAATACAAAAAACAAGAGGACACACTTGTAAAAACGAGGCTCCACAAAAATGCCACAAGGTGCCTTTAAAATGGCTGTCAGAGATTTGGGGCCTTTATCAGGGGATATAAAGCTTTTATGTTTTTCTTCTGACATTAGGTGATAAATCTTACATTTTGCACATATAGAAATCCTACCTATAATTATGTAGAAGTCACTACTTGTACTAGTATGTACTTTTGATTACATATTTACTTCTTTCATTATGACTGCTAGATTTACAGCTAATACTTCGATTTATGCTATGGCTCCTGTGGCAAATAGTGCTACTCCTGCTAATGTGAAGGTTACAATTGCCACTGGATATAGACAGGTCCAAACCAAATTCTCTGCCTCTCACAAACATGGGCTTAAACATTTTCAGTGGCCTCAGGGAGAGAAGCAGCACAGATCCAACACAGGGCCCATTTAAGCCTAATAATAAACACTTTAAATGTAATGTCAGTGGTGAACAGGGGATTTGGTGAGTCTTGGTATTTAGAGTCAATTAAGCCTGGAAAAGCAACATGTTGAGACACTCTCATAAAATGTGACCAATGTGGACACAGTCGACTTGTTAAACTTGCTACATTTAGAAACTGAGGTCAAACCTGAACTTTAGCTTTTATGGTGCTTTAGTAAATGAAGATTAGCAGAGTGAACTTTATTGGATCTTTTTAAAGCTACAACAGGGAAGGTTATGGGTAACAGTTAAAAAACAAACAGTGAGGCATTGATTGCAATACTTTTAAGTTATCCATGTTTCAAGTTGATCTGACAATGATATGTTTATTTAAGCTTTCTGAATAATATTAATTATTACCCTCATCACACAAATACGGACAATTCAGAAATGTAAATCTTGTTTCATTATTTTCTTATCAACAACATTTCTTTTGACAGCTTTTTAAATGTAACTCAAACAGGAGAAAATAGTGCATCTGTGGGGGACTATTTTCAGCAGTGGATTGATCCACATTTGGTGCTCAAGTGAGTAGTTGTTGCAGCAGGATTGTGTGTGTATGCATGACTGAGTCAAATAAACTACATTGTGTGTGTTCGTGGTAATAAAGGAATGTTGCCCTGTGCAACAATGTGATGTGTTTTTAATTGTCTTTGGACAACAATGGAGCTCTCTGGCACAGAGAAAAAAGATATCAGACTACAAATACACACACAATACGTGTTGGTGGATATATTCACTATTGGTTTTGGTGTGCACATGACATCTTCTGACTATAATAAAAATATATCACAAGACTTATACTTCCACATTGTTGCTAAGGTGGAATTAAGTGTTCAGTTAACTAGCCAGCTATTCTGTAATCACAAGCTTCGAAGGCAAGAGCTTATTGTGAGTTGGTGAAATGTTATTGACAAGAATCTTCTGGTGGCCATATGACTTATGAGCCTTTTTTGTCAGGGAGACAGAGACCGGGCTTTTCTGAGGTGCCTTCACAAGTTCTTTTATTCGCTATCTATAGAACAATTCACCAAATAACAAAGCAGGCATGCCTTATTGCACGATTCAAATCTTAATCCAGACTTGCCATTTTTAGTGTGTAAATCGTTAGCTTGGAGGTTATTACCTGTAACAAAGTGGATTTGTAAAATGGTGACACACAGAATACAGACAGTAGGAAAAATGTTGTCCTACATAAGCAGCCAATGACAGGCTTAAAGCCACAGTCTAAATCAGGTGAGTCAGACTACCCTCCTGTTGACAATGTCTGCTCTGTCAGCACTGTTGCTGTTGTTTAGTGCTGTTTATGAAGTTAGCACTGTTAGCTGCTTGGTACTGGCTCAGCCACCTCCATGTTGAGAAACCATGGACAGACAATCCTGCCCCAGACTCTGAATCATAAAAATGCTCTGAATGTTGTGTACAGTTCCATTAATGATCTCAAAAATTATTTTAACTCTATATAGGATTACTGGTAATACCAAAGCAACTATTTTACAGAGTCAGGCTCTTTGTGTACATGTGAGCAATTGCATATTGGTTAAGTAGTCTCTGTATAAACTTTGGTTCATGAATAAAGTAGTAATTTTAACCCCAAGCCAGTAGTTTTTTGAAATCTTAGACCTTGAAGGGATAGTTCGGAATTTTTGAAGTGGGGTTGTATGGGGTACTTATCCATAGTCCGTATATTCAGCTCCATTTTCATCAAGCAGTCTGGTACAGTATACAGTACAGTATACATTTTTTCTGTTTCCATTGTTAAAAGTTGTTGATGATACCAATAGAATCCCATCCTACCATGCCCATTCTTGGTCACTCCTCTGTTGGGGTACCTAGCACACAAATCTGATACTAAAAGGTGGAGCTAGAAACACTGCAGTCTGTGGAGTGGTCAATAGAAGATGTCATTCTTGCTCAGGGCTGAGTTGTGGCTGGTTTTGAGGCTTACGTAACCACTGCTCATACTGTGGCAAGTTTTACATACATTAATCAACTATAACTATAAAATGAAAGGATGTTTTGCTCCCTTTCGCAGCAGCTGTAAACTGAGAAAAAAAAATAGCTTAATTCACTGGGTGGACTGCCAGCAAATTTTAAGGTGGAATGTTTACTTGTAATGTTACTCAGTGCATGAATTGACGACATGAATCCATCAGCACACCTTAAAAATCAATATGAGAACTCTGACTATTTCATTAGTTTTTATCGTCTCTCTTGGATGACATACACTTTTAGTAATGTATGGATCTTCAAGTGTTTAAAAATGTATATTAATTCTGACCGAAGTATGTGAACTGCATATTTTTCATCCTCACCTGAAGAAAAAGAAAAAGTGTTGCAAAGCGTCGTTCCTGTGGGCTCCAGTAACATTAACCCCTATGCTAGCCTGAGAAGGACTAAATGCACGAACCCGCTATTTTAAAATATTCCATCGAGAGAGACTCACACCCCAGCTTGCTCAAGGTGCAGACTTCCCTCTTTGTCCCTGGTGATGAGGAAATACAGCGACTGCTGGACGGAGCAGTGAGCGACAACAACTCCAAAGAGTACTGTTTGCAGTGGAAACGCTAGGTTCTAGGTACCAAGTCTGAAGGGTACTTTTGGTTCCAAAGGTACCATACCGAAAGCGTTTGATGGAAACAGGGCTTTACATACAGCAGATGTCAGATGTCACACCAACAGTTTGGAGAAGCAGCCTGGAGTCTGACACGGAAGCTAAGCAATATACTGGTGTGAATTTGGGTCAGCAACAAAATTTATTTTAACCACCTTAACAAAGGCCCACCTAAAAAAAAATCATTATCATTTTTAGTGTACGCTATATTATGAGTATTTTCACTCAGACAGCCCATTCCAATAAAGAAGTCATTAATGGCTTTAGTTCCACTTTGGTAAATCCAAACTAACCCTTTTAAACACCAAAATCACACAAAACACAAACAAAATAACTGATAGAGGCAGTAGTAAAGCAGCAGGTCATGTGTTCAGCAATGTTAAATCATTGTTTTTCTCAATCCAATCCAATCCAATCCAACTTTATTTGTTAAGCTCTTTAAAACAACCGCAGTGGACCAAAGTGCTGTACAGAATAAATAAAAGACATAAAAAAAAGGAGTCTGGCTTTGAAGAAAGCAATATCACAGTATCATTTTCCCTTTGAAAATTGCTATAGTGTACACTTAAACTGATTTCTATTATTTTAGGTGGGACTTTTTGTAGGTGGCTAAAATACATTTTGCTGCTGACCCCTCTACAGCAGTAGATTGCTTTGCTCCCATGTGGGAATCCAGCCTACTTCTCCAAACGGGGGGCATGCAAACAAAATTTTACTGTATGTAATATACTGTCTATGGAAAGTCCACCATACAACTCCATTTCAAAAAAATCTGATTACACTCATGAATCTTTTTGCACTGGTGATTTGTAACAGTGTTGGGTGGCACTGAAAAACAGTGTCATTCTGCCAACAGGGGTAGTTTTTAAATGACAACCAACATATATATTTTTCAAGATCTGTTGAATTTTGACACAATAGTTGACAATACACAAGTTCTATCCAGTAGCTGTTCTGGTCTAGAGCTTTAGATCGTATTGCGCAATTCTCAGTCAAACAAGAATAAACATTCATGCTCAGAAAAAAATACAAAGTTAAACGCCTACAATTTGTGCAATTTAGTCAAAAGCTTGAAAACAGCTTCTAAAAGGACCTCGTAATGAGATTTTTCAAAGAAATAATTCTGTTCTTTAATTAGGAGGACTTTTCATGAATTATTGCAGGTATGAAAATTTAAACAGGGATTTAAAAGGAACTGATAAATTAAGTGGAAAGTCTTCAATAACTCACAAAATAACCCCAGCTACAGCAGAAATGTATGAAATCTATTTCATAAAATTCATTCATTCACCTTTATTTAACCAGGCAGGTCATTAAGAACAAATTCTTATTTACAATGGCGGCCTGGCAAGCGACAAGGGTCACTTGAGAGAAGGGGAGATGGGCTAGGGAGCAAAACACAGTTAAGATCATAAAAGCAACAGTAACAACAATAATAATAAAAAACAACAACAAAAAAACCATATATATACATATACATATATACATACACATACATATACATACACACATACACACATGCGTACATACACGTGCATACATACATACACACATACATATACACACACATAAAATTACAACAATACCACAGAGAGACAGACAGAGAAACAACAGTCAACAAAAGAAATATAGAGAAAAAAACAAAACAAAACAAAATGTGTGAGGTGGATCATGGGGCTCATCAGCTTATACCCACATCAGCATAAAGTTAGCCTGATTCAACTGTGTACAATAAAGTCATTACATTTTCAAAGTAATGTCTGATATAACAAACAGACGGTCACATGTGTAGCTTAAGTAAAGTTCCACCTCAGTATTTCACAGCCCTGATTATTATTTCACACCCTGCTGCTGATCAGTAAAGACCTACGACAGGAAACGTGATAGAAAGTGAGTGCTCTTCCTGAGCTGCAGACTCATCTGGTCACCCAGCTGCTTTTTCTCATAATGCTTCAGTGGCTTTTGATGCTCACAAGCAATTTCCTTCGGATGACTATCACATTACATCAAATTAAACTGCATTACCTCACACCCAATGAAGAGGTTTATTTAGTCAACAGATGGCGGCCTTATCCAGGGGAAATATGAAACGTGCCTCTTTGGATCCTGCAGGTTTGCTCATTTTTAATTGCTTTACAGAGTCAGGTCAGGTCAGATAGCTTTGGGCTAACACGCATTCCAGCCTGAAGGTTAAGAAACATATGTTGTGGGTGAAATGTAGAGCATTTCAGAGGATTTATTGAGAAGAAAATAGTTGTGATGCTATGTGATATGAAGCTATTTCCTGTCTGGATTGGACTGTATCAACGTCACTTTTAGACTAAATAAATCTTGAATGATAGGTAAAATTATATTATAGGTAAAATATTTTGGCTGAAAAGTCACCTAAATTCCAGTGAAGACATCGTCATTATAAATAATAACTTTACAGAATTAAGCTACCTAAAAGTGATCTGTTGTGTGAGAAAAACAAGGTTTAGTACTTTATCCTCAGGCTGAAGTCTTGAATGTTGCGCAGAACTTGGATCCAAACACATTCCACGAGGAAGCATGCTGTATGGCTGTTTCCTGTTTTGCTCCTGTGAATGGGCTCTTTGTGCCCTCTGCTCTGCTGCAGTTACACTCAATGTGTCTCTGAAGTATCCTGAGCTGATCTGGGTTCTGTCTGAGAGGCTGCTGACAGTGGAGCAGATAAACACAAAGTTGGTCAGTGTTGAAGAGGGGAATGGAAATAATGACCTTTGTTTGGCAGCGATATCACCTTATCATTTGCCCTTTGGCTCTCTGACTCCAGCATTAGTCACATCAGAGATATGTGGAACACTTGTGCAGGACAGGGAGAGCCACAGAGACATCACATGACAAATGTTTTGAGAAAACTAAATTCACCTCCTACAATTAAAGGTACTTTATGTAACTTTTTACATGTATTGATTGTTTTTAGGTGAACAGGTTGTAACGTAACTGAAAAATTGAGACTTTCCCCAACTATTACCTGAAACACTTTTAAAGGATGTGGCATTATGCACACTCGCATGTGCCTTGCCTCTCTTCAGCTCTGCTACAGCACCAACAGCGTGCAACACTTTCCAATTAAGAAATGGAGTCCACTGAAGTCAACAAACCACAGGATGCTGTGACCCATGTTGAACCACACATGCTGTGTTTCCATAACATACATTTTGCAGTGGTGGCCAGGTGGAGTCCCTCTGAAATGTTGTATAATGTGGATATGTCTCAAAATGGTACTCAAAACATCTATCAGTGATAAAGCTGTATTGTAAAATTAAATGACAACAATGAAAACAATGTGACAACATGAAAGGTATCTCTGGTAGTAATGAACCCACATAGACTTTTCCCCTGAATCTGCAGCTTCCTATGGCTTTACAGAGCTTTGTAGTTTAAATATTTGTCCAGCCCACAACTTAACTATCTGGTTCACTCTTATTGTTCTCATTGTGTCGTTTTCAGCAGTTGCTGGCAGCTGTTTTCACAGACAAAGCTGTAAAAAGCCACAGTTCACTGCCTGCTCAGCAGCAAACAGCACACTGACACTCTGTACGTTTACATGCACAGTTAGGTCGAGCTACATTTATAGCTTGACTAGGCCATTTAATTGGAGTCCTTGTCCCAAGCATGGGAGGGGAATAGATTTATTGACCAAAGTATGTCCATCCATCTACGATAGATGCCGATACGACCCCTTTCAGCTTGCAAGTATTGGACCTTTTTCCAGTTGACCTATTATATCACAGACCAAACAATGGACAAACAAGTTAACTAAGGTTACCTAGTGGCAAACTGGTACCATGGTGCGCAGATTTACAGCTCTTTACATTTCATACATGCTGTGTGCTTTACTTTTTCTTTTTTCTTCTCTCCTTCTGTTATGCATTTAATACTATGCGACTTCTGGGTCAAAGCCCAGGGCGGACACTGTGGAGCATGAGCAGAGTGCCTCGGCCAGTTTGCGTGTGACTGACTGCATACATGCAGGAGTAAGGAGAAGTTTTATTATCTGGGCGTGTTAGTCCAACTTTGACAAATTCAAATTGGTACAGTGTCGGTCGAACTAACATGACATACTTTTTAATGTATGGTTTTAGTCAGACTAAGTCAATGAATAAATTTTTGCACATGTCATGTAAACATAGCGACAGTTAGAGACTAGTTGGTGAACATAGTGGAGCACTTAGCAGCTAAAGAGTCAGATATATTTTCCAGGAGATCGTGGAGAAAAAAAAAAAAAAACAGAGTTAAAAGAGAGTGAATATTTGACTTACATTCATCGTGACAAACACAACTTCAAGTGAATAATCATGTTGCTCTACTGGATGTGTAAAGAAGCAGCTGTTTGCTAACAAGTTCACCATATCAACCTAAAGGTGATGATATGTCACTGTTGCATTCATAACATGTTTTCACCGTCCCCAGAGACCGAAAAAAATCAGTTATTGCTGGTTCGCACAGTATTAAATCTACTAAGTCACTTTCCATCACTGGTTTTCACAGCATTCGTACTGAATGCCATAAACATATGTTACAGTAATACAACTAACTGACATAAATGCAGGATAAGAAGCAAATATAAGCAGAAAGAAAAATACTGAAAAAAGAGAAAACAGAATACTGTATTATATACTGTATATAATTAATATAATACATAGACAGTTGTCTATGTATTATAATTCTCAGTCTATCTCTCATCTACATTTTACATATAGGATTTCACTAAATCAATACTAGCTGTGGCTTTATCAGTAAGAGGGTTTATAAATTCAATTGGTATTTTTTAAAATTACAAAGATTCCGAAAAAAGGACACCCACCGTTTAATATTGAGACGATGCAGGGATTTCCTACACCAAGAAGTTTCTTAGCTGTAGTCTAAGACTGAGGGCTTTCAAGACATACAATAAAGGTATGGCCCCACCTCTATAGTAGCAGGAACCAATAGGAGGCCATCACATGACCCAGATAATGACATGACAGGTGAAACAAATAGAAAATAATTAAAAAACAGTAAGTTAAATAAAAAACACATAGATGAGATACCCAGAAAAATTCTAAATATATACACACACAGCTTTACACATAGGCTGTGAGAAAACTGGTGACGCCTAAACATAACAGAGACAAATCTCAAAAAACATGTAAAGTCTATATCCTTATTAAGACTAGGATGCTTTAAAGCAACCAGTTGAGGGATTAAAAAGCTTGCCTTTGATTGAGTTTTTGTATTCTGCTCCCCTCAACACCCCCGACCAAAGATTTAATCAGTTCAATTCTCTCTATGTGTAATAAGGAATCATTAGCATTATGAAGTTCACTGAAATGTCTAGCCATGGGGTACTTGAGATTTCTTGTTCTAATGGCATATTTATGCTCAGCAAGGCGATCCCTCAGGCGCCTTGTGTATGGTCTATGTAGAAAAAGCCTTCCACACATGGACAAGTTAGATGGTATTAAATAAAAGTAGTGTTGCAGTTCATAAAATCGTTTATTCACAAGTTTTGTTTTTATTAACATCAAGAAAATGTTTAGCTTGCATAATGTTTAGTGGAAGTGGTGCATACATTATGAAATGCCAAACAATTTGGATAACCAAGTGCCCTTTTTGTCTGCTGGAAAATGTGAATGAAGAGTCTGTCCCTAAGTGTGCAGGTACGTCCAAAAGAAACTATAGGGGGTTCAGGGAAGACTTTACTCAAAAAGGTATCACTTTCAATAATGGCTCAATTATTTTTAATGATACATTTGATTTGTTCAGCATGTGTACTGTATGTGGTGATAAAAAATGGACGAAACTGAGGCGCAGGCTTCTTTTTGAAGAAGTGTATCACGCTCAAACAACTGTGCTCTGTCAAAAGCCTGCTTATCCACCCTGGGTTTGTTGGACATAGCCTCAGCGTGTTGATACAATATCTCAGCCTCGGTATCTTTGGCTGACAAGGCAAACAATTACAATTTAATTCCTACAAAAAATAAGTTAAAACTTTTCAGTTTGTAGTTTGCTCCATCCAGCACAGTGCAGCCTCCAGGGGACACTAGCAGGGGCTTCAGGCTTCAGGTTTTGTCTTTATTTTACACTGTGTGTGTATGTGTGTGTGTGTGTGTGTGTGTGTGTGTGTGTCTGTGTCTGTGTGTCTGTGTGTGTGTGTCTGTGCGTGCCTGAATAAGGTTAGGGAGTGCTGGCCACCGGGTGCAGCTCCTGCGTCAACAAATGACTCTAAAGCTATTCTCAGCACCATGTCCTCATTAAAACATTCCCCAAAGTGCCCCTCCATAAAACGCCCTTGGCTTCATGTTTAGGTGTCTAATTAGGGTCTTTGCCTCAGCCTCAGTCCTGGCTTGTGTGTCAATTTAATGAGGCAATTAGGGATATTAGTGATATTGTATCTGGACTATTAGGAGATTTGAGGGAACTGGGAACTGTGGTGGAGGCTGTGGGGGCAGTGGGAGGGCAGGGGTGTAGGGTTGCAGACATGTTTGTGTAGGCTCCATGACCACCTGTAAAAAAAATAAATAATGTTCATTATAAATGTTTAAGTGGGAAACATCAGCCTAGGTTATGGATAATTATGTGAAAATTACAGTGGCTACTACAAAGCTGAGTTTAGCGTAGCATAAAGACTGAAAACGGTAGTCTGGCTCTGTCCAAAGCATAGACTATATAAAATAATGGACAGAACAACTGTGATGTCATCTATGGTTTGTGAACTCCTGTTTTGAAGTAGAGCTGGCAAGTTATAAGATTTTCTTTACATAATTATTGTGGCCAAAAGAACTGATGATAACAACATGCAATGCAATATCTTTAGAAAATTTGGTGAAAAAAAAAGAAAAAAAAAAGCTATTAGTCAAACTCAGCTGTAACTTTTTTTTATTGTGCGTACTGTCTCTGTTTTGGCAAATGAAGTTCACCTATAATACAAGTGCAGGCAGTTGGACACGGAGTCTGTAACCATACCTGTACAAAATCATACAAAAAGAGCAATTACACTTAATGGCTGGTGAAAAGCAACCACGTGGAGTTGGGAGAGGGAGACAAAGCGAGGACAGAAAGAAACAGATATAATTTTAAGAGACGATGGATTATTTCTGATATTATATATCTTATATATATTATTATATATTAATATATATATAATATTTTAAAGCCTTGAGTTCGGCATTTTGGCTGTCGCTAGCTTAGTTTTTGGAGCCAGAAGAGACTGCATTGTCGGATCTGATGACACAGTCTATGACAGTCTATCACTCAAAGTGACCACACCCTTAATTATGTATAACATTAAGCCTTAATCACTTTTAAATGGATGAGTTATATGAAAATGTACCCCCCGTTTTCATAAATTAGCTATAGAGACCAAAACAGTTTTTTGTACCAGGCTTAGTTTTGCTGTTAAGTTGTGAGTTTTAACATGGGTGTCTACGTAGATTGACTTGCTTGTGGAGGCAGCCTCAAGTAGCTACTTGAGGAACTGCAGTTTTTGGCACTTCCACGTTGGCTTCATTTTTCAGCTCTGGAGGTTGCCACTTGGACCAATGAAAACAAATTCCATCCACCAGCACCTCCACAGGCTGTGACACATCAAGATGATAGTTGGCCATCGGTTAATTTTGAGTTGTCAGTGAACGTCTGTTGCCCTAGTCTTTGTGGTGTGTCCCTCACCGTTTGCCCTTGTTGGCCCTTATCTGCTCTTTTTCAGCCGATTCAGCTGCTGAGCCCGTCGTTGAATGAAATCACTCTGATTGGCAATTCAGCTCAGCACATGAGAGGAGAAACCGAAGTAAGAAAAGTAAACAAAGAGCTAAAGTCAAGTGGGAGTGAGATCAAAACAAACTTGTTCCATAAGATAAAATTATTTTTCTTTAGCCATTGAGCTCTTCAGCAGAAATGTTTTGTGATCGTTTGTGTTGTTCTTCACTGGTGCGCAGTAAATATGCTATATTCTTTTAACATTGGACTGTGTTGTTAATATGCTAACTGGCTAATTAGCGTCAAGATGGTCCTTCGGTTTCCCTTTTTGAATGATGATTACAAACTACCAGCAGATGGGATATAATGTGTTAATTAATGAGCTTTAGAGATACTGGTAGGTGGATTACCGTTAGAAAGAGCCAAACTAGTGGTTTACCCCCGCTTCCAGTCTTTTTCCTATGCTAAGCTAAGCTAGCAGATGCTTGTGATAGCTTCATATTTAGCATAGAAACAGACATGAGAGTGGTCAGAAAGTGAATAAGAGCATTTTCCAAGATGCTGACAGTGTTTTGTACGTCTGTGTACTAAAATAATGGGAATCACCCTCTGCCTCCATCAAATCCACCAACAACACACTGGAGGCCTATTTTATCGTGACTGAGACAGTCAGCCTGACAGGACAGTCTGAACATGCTCTGGGTTTATGTATCTGCTCTTGTTCTATATTTAAATGCTCTGCCTTAAGAGATGAACACTGAAGTGTTGATCAGACGATTCAGGATTTCACCATGTTGCATTACTTTCTGAGCAGGATCTTGAGCTTTACACCACATCCCAAAATGATCCTACTCGAGTCAATATGAAGGACCTGTTGATAGTGTCTGCAAACACTGATACAGATCCAGTAGTCACTATGGATTAAATAGTTACATTAATTCTAATCTATCTGGGCATTTAAGATGTACTCCAACAATTTACTGTTGCCCTTCAAATGCCAAATATCATACAGATATTCTGACTGTACAATGAGCTGAGGAGGCAACAAGGTCCACAGTAAACAAGGTCTGTAATAAACTCTTGGATTTCAGCATTAAACTCATTTAGTGTAATAGCAATATTTAATTAAAGCTGCAAGCAGCGTTTTGCGGGACCTCGCACCCACGCCCGTTACCCGTTGCCCATTCCCCGTTGCCCCTAGCCCCTTGCCCGTTGCCCGTTTCGGCCTGTAGCTGGACAGTTAGCAATCCTGTGAAGTTTGAGGAAGATTGGAGCATGTATGCCGGAGATATAAACAACTTCCTGTTTTGTGGCGGTACACTTAGTGTGACGCCTGACATGTGAAAGTTTTAATGTACATGAGGTACATACCACAGTATGTAAATTTTGGGTGAATCCAAGGAAAAGTGTGTGAAAAGACGTACTTCCTGTTGCCACTAGGGGGCGCTGTGTGTAATCCCAAATATTGACACATGGGTGTGTTCAGGGCGGGGCTGTGATCAATCCTGTGAAGTTTGGGGAAGATTGGAGCATGTATGCTGGAGTTATAAACTACTTCCTGTTTTATGGCGGTACAGCTAAGTGTGACGGCTGACATATTAACGGCTGATTGTACATGAAATATAGGCCACACCATGTAAATTTCAGGGCGGGACTAATATGAGAGAAGCCCTGGTGTAGCCAATAGACATTAGACTGTATCCAATCCACAGTGTGATGCTTGATGAGCAGCTGTCAATCAAAGGCAGTGGTCGTCATAGCAACACAGAACAGAGGAGAGACACACAGGTGCAGCTGAAAGTAGGTCAGTGACACAGCATTTTCTTCAGTCTGTGGCCAAAAAGCAACACGTCGAACAAATCGCTCTGGTGACCACACCGTTTCAGCTACGAATGAAAGAAAGATATGGTGACGACCAGAAGAACGTGGGGATCGTTGTGATGTGCTTATTTTCCACGTAGACGCAGAAATATGGATATTTTAGCGAGTTAAACATGAAGGCAGTTAAGCTTTTCTCCTGAGATCAGCAGTCAGAAAATGCATTGGAGCGGATGGGAGACATGGAGGGTGCTCATTGTCTTTGGAGGTGCACAGTTCAAATTCTGTTCCCGTCAGTGTTAAAAGGAGACACTTTTATGAATCAGGACAAAAATCTCTACTACTTTAGAAAAAATGGTGTGTCTAGCTTAAAGTATGTGCCCGTAGGAGCAGTTTCAAAAAGTTTTTTGGACAGTTTTCACAGCAGCTCCGCACTCTAGCGGCAAACATTCCGTCTCATAGACACCCATTATAAACTCCAAATTTCGCCTGATTTGCTCATGGTACTTTTGGAGGCACTGATCAAAAAACGTAACAGATACAAAAAAAATGAGAACATGTGTGAATAGATGAGAACTGCGGCAACATTTTACAGTTTTAATGGAGTCTGTAGTTGAAAGCATGCCAATGTTATTAAGGGTTGTTTGACAGTGAGTGTTGGTGACTTTCTACCTCGATCCCATTCATTTCCTATGGGACAAATTTCGAAGAATTTCAGGATGTGTGTGCGTCGGGCGCTTTGAGAGCGTATAAAATGAAAACCGGGCCAGTAATGAAAAAGTTACGCAGAACTTTTTTTCATAAGGGTGTGAACTGTCACCTGAGCGACATTCAGGTCGCTACGATAAACGGCCTCGGAGGAGATAGTTTTTGGAGAAAGCTCATTTTCAGGCAAAATCTTATTTTGAAAGGGCAAATAGCTCACTTCCTGTTTGATTTAGGTCAGGGGTATCAGCGCGTGATTTGTAGGTCTTAATGAGACGAACAAGCTGGTTTTTGTTTGATCTTTCTACGACATTCCTACGGGCAGTAACAGCCGATTTTGGGGCATTTTTAAGTGCCTAGGTGGCGCTAGAGAGCCATTTTGGCATTTTTGGGGTTAATTTTTGCATTTTAGCAAATTTTTCGCCAGGCCGGATATGCGTGCCAATTTTGGTGAGTTTTCGAGCATGTTTAGGGGGTCAAATTTGGGTTCGAAGTCGCGGCGGAAGAAAGAAGAAGAAGAAGAAGAATAATAAACTTAGCAAAAACAATAGTGGCCTCGCCTTTGGCGAGGCCACTGCATGTCCCTGCGCTCCAAATGCAATGAGGATTTAGGTCGTCGCCTTCGGCGACGACTTTTCTCGACGTGGAGCGCTGTAGGACCCTCTGACCGGCTCTTTTCCTGATTTTGTGCGCTGCAATTTCAATAGGGTCCTTGCCCTACGGGCTCGGTCCCTAATAATGCAGATTTAAAGAAACTGTGTGTAAGATTTAGTGGCATCTACAGTGAGGACTGCAGATTGCAACAAGCTTTTTTTTTACTGGGGGCCACATTGTCCATAGAGGTTTCCACCTCTCCAAAACAAACAGACCAGATAATTAAAATAGGTAAAAACATATTATCAGTTTAATGTTGCAAATCAGTGTTTCTCCAATGCTGTTTAGCACGTTCCAGATGGGCCGCTAGCCCAGCATCTGCTCATGAGTGCTTTTCCTCTGATAACTTGAGATCTAAACATTAAGAATGTCACAGTCTGCATTCTACTCGCTTTCTCTCTCTCACCTGCACCCTGCCAGCCAGCCACGCCCCCCTCATCAAGCCAACTTCACTCACCTGTGCACACAGCTGCTGCTCATCAACACTCCCTGCATTTAAGCAGCTCCTGCCTTTCCCTGAGTGCCAGATTGTTCTTTCGACTTCATGCGAGACATTCCAGCGTTCACCCTTGGCTTGATTTCCCGGTACAGACCCTGCTTGTTCCTGACCTGCCTCCGTCGTCTCTGCCCCAGTAATTTCCTCAGGCTTCTGTCTCTGATTTCGATTCCTGCCTGCTCCCTTCCTGGTTCCCGTCTGCTCGGCTCTGTGGCTGCATGGTGTTACACCTACCTTGCTCACCTCAGCTCTCCTGGTTCGGGTAGCTACGCCAGTCCTCACCCCCTGTTCTCATGATACAGTCAACATCTCTCAGACTGCTCCCATGCTCACTTACCACTGGAACTCCAATCAAGATAAACTCAAAGACCCCAGAACTTTTGCATATCTGTGTTAGCAATAAACATCACTACTAGCTGTCTGCCTGCCTCAGTGTGCTGCATTTAGGTTTGCACTTGACCCGTTAGAGTACAATCTGGCCAGACATGGACCCAGCGCACACTACCTCACCACAGGCCCGCCTGGAGAGAGTGGAGACACAGCTCCAACAGCACGAGGCGCTGTTAGCCTCCATCACAGCCGATGTCCGGCTAGCAGTAGCTAATCAGGAACAGGCATTCTCTGCACTAGCCACCCAGATCCAGCAGCTCACCGCAGCACTAGCCCAGTCCATCGCTCTGCCATCCTCCCCTGCTCCGCCTGCACCTGCACCAACACCTACGCCGGCTCCTTCTGCTTCCGCGCCAGAACCTTGTGTGGGGGTTCCAGAACGTTACGCTGGGGATGCTGAGGGCTGCAATCCATTCATCACGAACTGTTCAATCCTCTTTGCTCTGCAGCCCCACACCTTCGCCTCCGAGGACGCCAAGGTGGCGTTCACCCTTAACCACCTGATGGGCCGTGCTCGGCTATGGGGAACAGCGGAGTGGGAATGCCGCACACCAGCTTGCTCATCCTTCCATGCCTTTGCCGCTGAGCTCTGCAAGGTGTTCGGGGTGCCATCTCGGGTCCTGATGCCTCCGGCGGCCTCCTGGATCTCAGCCAAGGGTCCCACTCTGTGGTCGACTACTCCATCGACTTCCGCACCCAAGCCCGGATCAGTGAGTGGAACCAGGCTGCCCAGTGTGATGTCTTCCTGATGGGTCTCTCCGACTATGTAAAGGACGAGCTGGTTTTACTACGACCTGCCCACCTCCCTGGATGGCATAATAGAGCTGGTTTCCCACATTGATCACGGCATCCAAGCCAGAGAGAGAGAGAGAGAGACGCCAGGGATGAATGGAACATCACCGTACCACCCGCCCACCACCGTCATCTGCCTTGACAAACCCCTCAATCAGCCAGTCCCCGAGAGAGCCTGAGCCTGAGCCAGTGCAGATTAGCCGTACCAGTCTTACCTTGGAGGAAAGAGAGAGGCGCCGCAGGGGGAACCTTTGCCTGTATTGCGGCCAAGCTGGATACTATGTCTCCGGTAAAAGGACGGGCTCACCAGTGAAGGAGGGGGTCCTGGTGAGTCACACATCTGAACCCTCCTCCATTAAGCGCCCAAAACTCCCATACCCTGGCCACACTCATAGACTCTGGTTCAGACGTCAACATTATGGATGAGGACTTGGCTCTGCAGCTGGCTATTGGTTGGGTTCCTCTGCCAGGTCCTCTCCCCGCCAACGCCCTGGACGGTCGTCTCCTGGGGAGTGTAACTCACCAGATGGTGCCCATCCGCATGCTCCTGTCCGGGAACCACCATGAGACCCTACAGTTTCACATCCTGCAGTCTTCCTGCCATCCGCTCCTCCTTGGGTTCCCCCTGCCTTTCCGGTGGACCTCCGCCGCCACTGAAGCCTTCCAAGCCCTGAGAGCCCGGTTCACCTCAGCCCCCATCCTTCAGATGCCTGACCCTGAGAGACAGTTCGTGGTCAAGGTGGACGCCTCCAACTCTGGGGTTAGGACTGTTCTGTCCCAGAGGGCTGCCGCCGACCAGAAGCTGCACCCCTGCGCCTTCTTCTCCAGATGCCTGACTCCTGCCAAGAGGAATTATGATATTGGGAACAGGGAGCTTCTGGCCGTCAAGCTGACCTTGGAAGAGTGGCGTCATTGGCTTGAGGGGACCAAGCTACCATTCCTGGTGTGGACCGGCCACAAGAACCTTGAGTACATCCAGTCTGCTAAAAGACTGAACTCTCGCCAGGCCCGGCGGTCATTGTTCCTCACCCGATTCAACATCTCCCTCTCTTATCGACCGGGGTCCCGCAACGTCAAGCCCGATGCCCTTTCCCAGCAGTTTCAGGAGGATGAGGAAGATGCAGGTGACCCCGACACCATTCTGCCTTCCTCCCGGCTGGTCGCCACACTTACCTGGGAGGTAGAGGAGAGAGTCAAGGCTGCCACCCAAGACCAGCCAGGGCCTAGCTCCTGCCCTCCTGACCGCCTGTTTGTCCCATCTGGACTCCGGTCTGAGGTACTCCATTCGGCCCACAGTTCGCGGCTTACCTGTCATCCGGGGATCCAACGTACCAAGGAGATCATCCAACGACCCTTTTGGTGGGCTTCCCTGGATGAGGACACCCGAGAGTTTGTCAATGCCTGTCCAACCTGTAACCAGCACAAGCCGTCCCGCCAGGCCCCGCCAGTCTCCTGCACCCATTACCTGTGCCTCATCACCCCTGGTCCCACATCTCTTTGGACTTCGTCACCAGTCTGCCACCGTCCAGCGGCAACGCCACCATCCTGATGGTGGTAGACCGGTTCAGCAAGATGGCCCACTTCGTGCCTCTGCACAAGCTCCCGTCCGCCACGGAGACTGCCCATCTGCTCCTTAACCACATAGTCCATTTCCATGGCATCCCAGTGGATGTGGTCTCCAACAGGGGTCCCCAGTTTACCTCTGTCTTCTGGAGGGAGTTCTGCTCTCTCCCTGGGGGCCACCGTCAGCCTGTCCTCAGGATTCCACCTGATGGAAACAACTCTCCGCTGCATGACATCTCTACACCCATCATCCTGGTCCGAACAGCTCCTGTGGGTAGAATATGCCTATAATATCCTGACCTGCTCTGCCACAGGCCTCTCTCCTTTTCAATGTGTCTACGGGTTCCAGCTTCCCCTGTTTCCAGCCCTTGAGAGCGAAGCATCCTGCCCGTCCGTCCAGGCTTTCATCCGCCATTGCCACAGGACCTGGACTCAAGCCAGAGCCCTTCCTCCGAGCTGCAGGTCGCTACACCACCGCATCCAATTGTCACCGCTCCAAGGCTCCGGAGTACCAGCCTGGACAGAAAGTCTGGCTCTCCACCCGTGATCTTCCCCTGCGAGTGGAGTCCAAGAAGCTTGCTCCCTGGTTCATCAGTCCTTTTGAGATCCAGAAGGTCATCAACCCAGCGACAGTGTGGCTCAAGCTCCCCAGATCCATGCGCATTCATCCCACATTCCATGTTTCCAAGGTCAAGCCAGTCCAAGAGAACGCCCTGGTCCCTGCTGCTCCTCCGCCTCCCTGCCTCATTGATGGGGGTCCTGCTTACACAGTCCGCTGTATCCTGCGGTCCTGCTGGCGTGGGAGAGGCCTCCAGTACTTGGTGGACTAGGAGGTCTATGGTCTTGAGGAGAGGTCCTGGGTCCCTGCATGACACATCTTGGACCCCCGCCTCATCAGGGAGTTTCACCAGCGCCACCCTGATCAGCCTTCCAGAACCGTGCCATCCTCCAAACCGCAGATACCACCCTCCCAGCCACCCCTCCTGTCTGAATCCTCTGACGGTGACGGCGAGGAGGGTGACCTCGATGCCCCCTCCTCCGACCAGGACCATCCACTTCTGGCTGCTCAGGAGGTCATGGACATGGACCTCTCTGACGAGTGTTAGCCCTCCTCCAGACCCCCTCCACCCTTCTAACCTGGATGTTTCTTCTTGGGGACCTCTGGAGCCATCCCTTGAGGAGGGGGTTCTGTCACAGTCTGCATTCTACTCGCCTTCTCTCTCTCACCTGCTCCTGGTAAATTTCCACTCACCTGCACCCTGCCAGCCAGCCACGCCCCCCTCATCAAGCCAACTCCACTCACCTGTGCACACAGCTGCTGCTCATCAACACTCCCTGCATTTAAGCAGCTCCTGCCTTTCCCTCAGTGCCAGATTGTTCTTCGACTTCATGCGAGACATTCCAGCATTCACCCTTGGCTTCATTTCCTGGTACAGACCCTGCTTGTTCCTGACCTGCCTCCGTCGTCTCTGCCCCGGTAATTACCTCAGCCTTCTGTCTCTGATTTCAATTCCTGCCTGCTCCCTTCCTGGTTCCCGTATGCCCGGCTCTGTGGCTGCATGGTGTTACACCTACCTTGCTCACCTCTGGTTCAGCAGGCTACGCCAGTCTTCACCCCCCTGCTCTCATGATACAGTCAACGTCTCTCAGACTGCTCCCATGCTCACTTACCAC
Organism: Cephalopholis sonnerati; assembly: GCA_019142605.1. Taxonomy (NCBI): domain Eukaryota; kingdom Metazoa; phylum Chordata; class Actinopteri; order Perciformes; family Serranidae; genus Cephalopholis; species Cephalopholis sonnerati. The sequence continues at coordinate 5,538,173 of JAGQAX010000019.1, forward strand.
TGGAACTCCAATCAAGATAAACTCAAAGACCCCAGAACTTTTGCATATCTTTGTTAGCAATAAACATCACTACTAGCTAGTGCTGTGCGATATTACGATTTATTACACGGCATTGTCAAATGCTCGATCCTGATTGGTCAATTACAACATTCTACGGTCTGTTATTTCTGAATAGCAGACCGTTGCTATGAATAGCAGACCGTTGTTAAGGACGCTTCTGATCGACTCGGGCGAATCACGTCCTGTCATATCAATCCGCAGAAAGACGTTTATACCTGCGGCAAGAAATCGTTAATTTTCTGTTGTTTTCTGTTGCTCAAACTTTTGATTTCTTCAGTGAGTAGCCGTGTAATAAGCGGGATAATGTAGAGCGAGCCGGTCACTATAGAGAAATAAACCCCGACAGGGTGATGTAGGACCCCGACGCGAATAGTGCGATAGAAAAATGTCTACCGTACGATATAATCCTCTATCGTTTATATCGTAATTTTAACGTGTGGGCTGTAAACAACGTAGCAGAGATGGAGAGCACAATGGACGCTGAACCAACAGAACCCAAAGAGGAATTGGTGCCGAAAAGAGGTAACAGGAACTCCATTGTTTGGCACTGGTTTGGATTTAAAAAGGCAGACACCAACCAAAAAACGGTAATCTGCAAAACATGCCACCAACAAGTCGTTACTAGCGACTCGAACACGTCTAATCTTTTCTATCACTTAAAGACACGGCATGAAGAACAGTACAGAGACAGCGTTAAAATGCGACAAAGTACTAAAGTTAAACCACGAAGTGATGAAAAGAAAAACACACACCAAATGAGCCTGAAAGAGTCAATGTCCAAAGGCACTGTCTATGACAAGCAGTCCCGCAGACACCATGAAATTACAGATGCCATCTCTGAATTCATGTGTGTCGACATGGCATTCATTTCATGTGTGTATACATATAATTTTAAGTAAAAATACTATATCGGGATATATATTGTTATCGGGATATAAAATAACCTATATCAGGATATAAATTTTTGTCTATATCGCACAGCTCTACTACTAGCTGTCTGCCTGCCTCAGTGTGCTGCATTTGGGTCTGCACTCGACCCATTACAAAGAAGGTTTTTACTGTGAGCTGAATTATCCACAGAGTTTCTTCCTCTTCAAATCAAACGGACCAGGTGATTGAAACTGTTATAAGAACTAAATAAAACAGTTTCCCATAAAAAAAATGTGTTTTTGCGATGCTGTCATTGCAGAGGGGCTGCTAACGACAGTGGCCAACATGAAAACGCAATGGCCCTATCTAGAGCCAGTTTTTAGTTTGTCTGTTCTGGGCTTCTGTAGAAACATGATGGTGCAACATTGTGATCTCCGTAGATGAGGACTGGTCCCTATGTAGTGATAAACGGCTCATTCTAAGGTAACGATAACACAATGATTCTTATTTTCAGGTGATCTTACACTAAAAAACACATATTCCATTTCTAGCAATAAATCCTCCTAAATCCTACACACTGGACATTCAAAATTATTTATTTATCTATTTGATTTCCACTAAGGATATGGGAAAGTCATGCCACAAAGTTATGGCAAATAGAAAAATACTGCCATTTATATGCCTGTGAGTTTGCTTGAGGTGAAAAAGGGCACAGGTCTGTGTCAGTGATTGAAGTACAGTATCAGCGGGCCTCTGTGTGTGTAGGTTTTTGTGTGTGAGCCACTGTGTGAGCTGAGTGCCATGCTGCAAATTGCATCTGTTCCTAATTACAGAGTGCTAATGAAAGCCTGTACTCCTGGTGGGCCTACTGAGGACTGGCCTGGCACCTCGCCTCTGCCACTCAGAGGAGGGAAGAGAGTGACGACATACACGGAGTCATAAACAAAATGAAATACATAGAGTACATACTGAAGACTGATGAAGACAGAGAGGTGATGGGTAGCAGCTGATCAGGGGATCAGGAAGGACAGCTGCTGTTCTCTCCTCACTGCAGTCCTCTGGTTGTCCTTGCACAGCTTGTCTTCATCATCCCATTACAACTCAGAAATAGATTAGTCTCAGAGTGTGGTTGACAACAGCCATGCATATTTCCAGCTGTCTGTACTTCTCTCTATATATTTTTATACATAGTTTGACTGCCTCTCGTCATATTAAAAGCTTTCCAAGAGCAAACAACCAAGAGTTTTATTGTGAAGCACACAGTGAGAGTGGAGAGTTTAAGTGTTGTGTTGTTTCTTTTTGTCTGCTGCTGAAGTTAAGAGCACAGAACCTTCCTCATTCTGGACATTACACTCAATAGCCACTTTATTAGGCACACCAAGAAGATTGCAGTTTAATACAAGAGCGCTGCCATAAATTCTGTCTTTATATAAAGTTTATAATGCTCAGTTTTTTGGTTTTTGGAAATGTGTAAATACATCGATATGTTTATTAGTTAAAGATGGTGTTGTACCGAATAACATTAAGTAGTGGAATGTAACTAAGTACATTTACTCAAGTTCTCTTCTTATTTACAAATTGGAGGTTACATTGCTTGAGTCTATTCTTTTCATGCCACTTTATACTTCTACTCCACTACACTTCAGAGGGAAATATTGGACTTTTTACTTCACTTCACTTATCCGACAGCTTTTGTTACTAGTTACTTTACAAATTAAGATGTTTGCATAAAAAAACATAAGAGGATATAAAATACGTTTTATTAAGAATTAAACTACCCAACAGTTTTACACGTACAGCTGAAACAATCAGTTGATTCATTAATTAAGAAAATTGACATAAAATAAATTTACAACTATTTTATCAACATTTAAGTCATTTGCTAATTATAATCATTATTAGAATCTTGAGTGTTTTTATTTTGAATGAATTTATTTATATTTTTCTGCATTGGGTACTTTTACTTTTAATATTTAAACTGGTAAGACTTTACATTAAAGCCTAGTTCACATTACACAATTTTCACCCCGATTTTGACGTCGCAGAGGATCTCTGCCATGACGAGTCCTCATGTGTGAGCAAGCCCCGCCCTCGTCTGCAACTGGGACTGGATATCTGGCATGCTAGAAAACTGGAGAGGTCTGACACGACTGACAAAGAGCATCAGCCAATGAGAGACAGATACAGCGATGTGATGTATGGCTCTACCAGTCCCAGCAAGAAATCAAAGTCCTCCGCTGTCATCCGTAGCATTTCCCGAAAACCCGTTCAATCATTCAGCCATGAAAAGTACAATAATCTGGGTCAGAATACATAAATAGATTATAGTATAGACAGTACAGTGCAAGCTAATAGGCTAGTGGCACAGTGGCAACTGAGTTTCATTCATAGAACTCACCTCCAACTCTCTCTGCAGAATTGTCAACCCGCGCAATCCATGTGCAGCAACACATTCCTTCACCCAAATCATTTTCTTCTTTTCCTGTTTCTTCTCAGTGCAGAGCAGGGTGCAAACGACCTGCAGAGCTCCAAGCTGTCGGACATCCATGTTGACAGTTATTGCCGGGGAACTTCATAATATCCTGTTTTGTTCACGCCTGACAAAATGTAGTTAGGTGACATCATCACGTTATCTGGGGCTCTGTCAGCGAGGGCTCAGTGGAGAAATCTTGTGGTGTGCACACACAGGTCGTAACACAGTTGGCGGGACTCCCGATGACAGAAACACACGTCGCCAGGTATGAATACTCAAAAGATTACAATAGTCTCCGCGACTCAAGACTGGTTGGCCAGTCATGTAATGTGAACTCACCTTAAGGTTCACAAAAAACGAGTTCTCTCAGTCATTATCAATTAACTAATTCTTAACGATTATCATTGTTATTAAAGATTAGCTACTCTATTACATTTGATCGGGAGTTACTCAAGAACTAACCGTTATCAGTTCCTCACTTGGTCCTCATTAGTTCCTTAGTCCCTCTTTTTTTGTGTACTTTATTGTTAGGTGTGACCCTTTAATTACATGTTCCTGATTATACTTACTTACTTTTACTTAAGCAACATTTTCAATACAGGACTTTTACTTGTAAGAGACCTTCACAGTGTGGTATCACTACTTGTACTGAAGTAAAGGAACTGAATACTTCCTCCACAGCTGACGACATTAGATAGAGAGGTGATTCTAACTTGTCCTTCCATGAGGGGGACAGAATATTAGAAACACCTCTGAACATAAAGCAGCTCAGTACAACACCATCACTATGACCTCATTGCTAAAACATATAATTGAATTAACCCCTCTATGACACTGTCAAAAAAACTGAACATTACAGGCATCATAACTTTATGGCAAAACATGTATATTGGATTGCATGAGATTGTACAGGTGTCCCTAATAAAGTGGACACTAATATATATGTTAATAATATATGTTAATGTAAAATGGTGAATGGACTGCATTCATATAGTGCTTTACAGTTTGCTTCACACCAAGTCACACACAAATCGATGGCAGACATCACGTCACAGACTTACATTCTGACAGCAGTGTTAACAGCCGAAACTTCACTTATAACAAAGTGTGTCAATATAAGATTTAATGAGTGTTATTGATAAACACAGACTCTGCACCCGATTTTTTTTCTCTGTAAAATTCTAAGTACATAATGCATTTTCCCTCTTAAGTCATGAGTCTGCACCTCTTCCAGCTGCAACCAATCTCACACTGAAGCTCTGCACATCAAACTGACAGTGGTGTGTAGAGTAAGCAATAGCAGTAGTCAAGTAAAGGTATTGTTACTTTATAATTGTACTGACTCAAGTAAAAGTATAAAAATAACTACTTTAGTAAGTGTAAAAAAAGTTAAAAAAAAAAAAAAAAAAAAACCTACCTGACTATTTAGGAACTAGATGTGGTTTATCACACCAATGAATAACATTCAAACATGTCCTCAACAGGTAAATGTGAAGTACATCTTAATTGTTCTTGAGGTGCCATATCCAGAACCAGACAAATTACAAATTTGTGTCATCAGCATCACTTGGCAAAGGTGAGAGCAGATGATCTCTCAAAACAAAGCAACAAGAAAAAGGTTTGTGTCACGAGTGGAGCATCTTCCAGTACTGCACAATGGTTATTCTGTACTCTGAGGCTTCCCCCTTGAGATAATGAATGTTTCGTCCCCATTACTTTTGCGATCCATGCAGTTTCAGAACAAAAACATCTAGAACTGTAAGCTCTCAGTCATTTTGATTTATTTTCTAAGCCACTCAAGCTGTTGCTCGCAAATCTGTCTACACCACTGCAACAGGACTAAGAGTGTGCAGTCATGCTAACAGCTCTGTAAGGCTGTACTTGCTTTCAACTAAATAGTACTAAAAACTAAAAACAATGCCATTATGCCAAATTACAATTCATCATAAGGGGAACATGAATGTGTACACAAAAATTTCATGGCAATCCAACCAATAGTTGTTGAGAACAAAACAAATCAATGTCAACCCCATGGTGGCACCAAGCCACAGCCTCCTGGGATGAAAAAATAGGTCAACACAGAGGTGCCAAAAACTGCAGTTCCTCTAATGGAGCTTTACAGCAGAAATAAACATGTTTACAACCTGGTACAAAAGCCAGTTTTGGTCTCTATAGTTAATTTCATCCCTCATGACAACTATACGGGGGGTGAATTTTTTTTTATAACCCTCACATTTTAATTTTTTATGTCTTTAAGTTGTGCATAATTAAAGGCAGGGCCGCTTTGATTGACAGGCTGTCTGCCAATAGTGTCCTTGGTTTCTCAGTCAGATCCACCCCTCTCTCCATGCACGCAGCATAAGCCCTCAGCTATCAGGCTCCTCTTTTGTGGAATCATCTTCCTGTTTCGGTCCGGGAGGCAGACACCGTCTCCACTTTTAAGACTAGACTTAAGACTTTCCTTTTTGATAAAGCTTATAGTTAGGGCTGGCTCAGGCTTGTCTTGGACCAGCCCCTAGTTAGACTGACATAGGCCTGGGGGTGGGGGTGGGGGGCACGACACTTTGGCCATGCAGACATTTGCAACCCTCACAAATGCATCAAGCATAATTCAAGCATTACAGTTGACTCAATACTGTCTTTGTAAATAGAAAATTATCTGAAAATTAGTTGAGCTGGTCCACATGCTTTCCATGTTCCCTCTGGTAACTGCAGAAGTAGCTCCTGGGGTGCAGCCTCTGGGAATAGCTGCTGTAGATGACTTTAATTTGTCTGGGAGCTGCACCCTACCATTGTGTCACAGCTCTGCCTTTTTTGTTCCATTAACATAGCAAGGAGAAACCATTATGTTATCAACGACATAAATCGATTCCAATATGCAAACTGATTCAGAATGGTAGAATAATCCTGATTCTTATATGAAGAGATATTTTCACCCATCCCAAATCCTCCAGGTAGCAAACACACATGAGCATGCAAGTATATGAACAATGTGGTTGGTATTGTAGAAAATTGTCCTTGTAAACATGTTGCTATAAATGAATCACATAAGCATTCTAACTTGTACACATGAATCCCAATGCTTGTTAAGCAGCATTAGTAAGTGAGTCAGAGGACATGCCTATGTGAACACATACAACATGTTTGAGTGACTTCTGTTGTGTTTGAACTAATACTAACAGCTTATTGTATTGTCATTTCTGCCTGTGATCAGAGGGATGCTCTTCTGTTCATCTTCTTGCTCTTTTTACTTTTCCTTCCTATTAATACAAAAACGATGAGAACTATCTGGAAGGTTTGCTGTGGGAGGTGGGGTGTAAAACTCAAGCAGGGACCCTCAATGTTGCTAATTCATTTACAGATTTAATTAGATGGATGGAGCCCTTGCCGTTATTAAAACAGAGAGGGAGAGAATGTTGCCAGCTCTACAGGACTTTTTAATTACAACTCCACATCCCGCTTGCTGACGTCTGGGGAACCAGTTAATTAAAATCCTCATTATTTTACTTTTAATTAGTTCCCCCCTCTTTTGTTTCCTTGCGCCATATGGCAATGTTCCGTGGTCAAATCAACTTAATTGAGCTAATTAAGTTGATCAGTTTAATTATTCAAAGTACTGTGATTGGATGAAATTACTACCCCATCCCCCCCCTCTCTCACCCACCAAAAAATCCCTGCTTCAAACTCCCATCTTACACACTCACACTCACACAGCATATCCATTTCATATCATAGCCACTGATGGGTGGAGGAGCTCAAATCTTTTATCAAATCATCAGCAATATCTGTGTTCCCGACACAACGACAAAAAAGGGAAGAGTCTACTTTAAAGCTTCCATTATACTTTGACCTTCAGGAGGGCTGGGCGACACTAATAGTTAAAAGATGTTTCCCATTTCAACAAAAGGGCCCAACTGCATTACTAACATTTGAGGACACCAGGTCTGACAACTAATGGAAGAGTGTATGGCCCTCAGAAGTGAGGTGCATCACTCCATTTCCCCCCCTTACAACTTAATTTAAAAACATTTGTGTTACAAAAAGATGTGAAGATTGGAGTTGTTTATGGGCACCTTTAACAGAGCCAGGGTGAGTAATGATGACTAATGTAAGGTGACGCATTAGCAAAGTAATGTAATTACTTTTTCAATAAGTAATGCACAATGACTAATTGATTAGGGGAGAACAGGGTCAGTTTAGACACTTTTGTATCATTTGTGTCATTACTCACAGACTACTTGAACAGTTATAGAAGTAATTTGATCCCTGAACAGATACAGGTGCCTTCTAACAATTTATCACATTTTTGTGAAAGGTACAATTTACAATTTAGTTAAATGTGCAAGAAGCGCAAGGGGAGAGTGGGGCACAACCTAACATAGGGTAAATTGTAACACAGACTTTTCATGTGGTTACACAGGGTTGATCCTTTTATGCCTCTGGCCAGTGGACCACAATATCGCCAAAGTGACCCGCAAAATTCCACAGAGATTGGACATGTTTCAGTGGGCTGTCTATGTGTCTATGTAAGGCAACAAATCCAATCATATATTGTCTTCATTACTGCCTTCTTGCCTAAAACAGTACCATTTTGAACTACCACCACAGCGGGTGGTGGGCCCATTGGGTGGCAGCTCCATGTTATTAATTCAGGCTGAGCCCGACCATGCTCCATGACCCAAGACCTGGCCCTAGACACTCTCCAGTGAGCCCCCCACCAGGTCTGGCTCCAGAGGGGGGCCCTGTTGTCCCCATATCAGGCGAGGTACTCACGTTTCGAATATGCGGAATCAAGATGGAACTGAGCAGAAGGGCAAAGCTTTCGACTTACTGGTCCATCTGCGTCTCAGCCCTCACTTATGGTCACGAGCTTTGGGTAGTGACCGAAAAAATGAGATCGTAGATACAAGTGAAATGATGATGAATTTTCTCTGTCAGGTGACTGGGCTTAGCCTTAGAGATAGCATAAGGGGCTCCAACATATGGAGGGAGCCTGGAGTTGAGCTGCTGCTCCTTTGCATCCAAAGGGAGGGTCCATCTGATCATTGTGTCATCTAGACACCTCCCGTTAGAGATTTTCCGGGCACGTTGAACTGGTGAGAGGCCCCGGGGTTGACCCAGAACATGCTGGAGAGATTACATATGTCATCTGACCTGGGAACACCTCAGGATCCCCCAAGAGGAGTTTGAAAGTGTTACTGGGGAGGGGGGCGTCTGGAGTATTTTACCCAGCCTGCTGCCCTAGTGACCCGGCCCCGGATAATAGGATGAAAATGGATGTATGGATGTATGGATGTATGGAAGGATGGACGGGAGGAAAAATTACAAACGAGTCAAAAATTTACTTGTATATTTAAATAAAATATGAGGGATAGTCAGAAGGTTCCCACTTTGAGGTTGAAAGTGAAGAGGGTGTGGCTGAGCATGAGCATGGTGAATGGTGTAGGCATAGTTGCTTTCTAACTTACTAAAAAGGAACTGTCCCAACTGACCCCGCTCTCCCCTACTGTTTTCAACTATCTTACTAAACACTGTCCATCACACAGCTGTAGACAGGACAGATGTGGAGGATGACTTCTAACTCCATTTCACCATCAATTTCAGGCAGTCACTCTCCTGTTTCTTCCCTATTGTGAATCATTTGTTGACGCCGAAAGTATTTGATACATTTTTGGTGTCCACATCACAAACAGACTCAGATTAGCACCTGCGCCAATAATAAACTGACAGCAAACAACGGCAGACTGCAGCAGGAGACTGTAAAGGCAGAAATGACTGAAACAAAGGTGCCATCATCACTTCATAATATTTACACCACCAAGGACAGCAGCCAGCTCACTACTGCCATCTGGAAAATACCACCAGAGCAGTAAAACATGTACCAGCTGCTTTAAGGTCTTCTTTCTCCCCACGGCGCTCAGGCTGATTAATGGTACACACATACCGAAACACTCTGTATATGCACCATGTAACTACACTAACCCTTTCCCTACAGGTTTAACATCTACAATTAATGAGGACTACCAAATATAAATCTGACTAATTAATTGAGTGTATCCAGGCAGAGAGCAAAAGATCAATGAATCAGATGAGCTCATAAATAAAGCAGCTGTAGCAATTTGCAGAGTATAAAAAAGGAATTGAATTCCTGAATTCCATTTAACTGCTTCAGTTTCAGGGTCCAGGTATTGCTCACGTTGGCTCACTGTCAACAGTCATTGTTGATGTTATCAGCAACACCTGAGCTTTTCCCACTGACAAGTTAAAATATGTCTGTTGTGAAAAAAAGGTCTATACAACACCCTTTTACAGCCAGGGCTTCACATTTCCTTTTTTACACACCAGCCACTGTGACTGATGGTTTTTAAAAGTTAGTAGAAAGTCAGCTGGGAAATAATGTTTTATTTGATTTAAGGTGACTATGGTGTGCTACAATTTACTGAAAGAACAAAGTTTAAAAACATTTGAATGCTTTATGACAATGTAAACTGGACAATTAAAACCCCAAACTTTTGTTTTTGCTCCCATTTTCACAAGTTTAAGTTAGTAAGTTAGTAAATAGATTCATTTCTCCCAAATTTTGGTCACAAATTTGTTAAAATCCATGTCAGTGAGCACTGCTAGGATGTCCACCAGAGCTGTTGCCTGTAAACTGAATGTTAATTTCTCTACCATAAGACTTCTTCAATGTTGTTTTCCTGAATTTGGCAGTACATCCAACCAACCTCACCACCGCGCTTGTCAGTTATGATGACAAGCTGCTGTCACATTAGGACCCTGGTGAGGAAGATGAGCATGCAGATGAGCTTCCCTAAGATGGTTTCTGACATTTTCCTCAAAAAACTAATTGGTTGTGCAAATCATTTGTTGCATCAGATGACTCAGACAATCTTGCAAGTGAAGACACTGGATGTGGAGGCTCTGGGCTAATGTGACGACATGTGGTCTGCGGTTGTGAGGAGCATTCCTGCAGTCAGGATAAAAACGCCATGCTCCCTTCAAAACTTGCAATATCTTGTGTTGTGTGATCAAACTGCACATTTTAGAGTGGGCTTTTATTGTGACCGTCCCAAGGCACACCTGTGTGGTAATGATGCTGTTTAATCAGCATCTTGATATGCCACACCTGTCAGGTAGATGGATTGTCTAGGAAAAAGAGAAATGCTCAGTAACACAAATTTGCAACCAAAATTTGAGCGAAATATATCTATTACATGCATGATTTTTTTTGTTCAGCATAAATGTCAGCTGCTTCAGTCATTGTTCCGTCCCTTTGTTTTTTTGTGTCTTAAGACTGCTTTAGAGCAGCAGAGGTAAGGAACTTGCCTCCGGTTTGTTTTTGCCTTATTCTGGTGATTGGCACATCTGGGTGATGCAGTCAAATATGTGTTAGCATGTTCACAATGTATTTTCATTCATATCCCGTATACCCGCTCTTTTTCTCTCTCTCTGTTGCTGACCAGGAACTTGTAGGTGGGTTTTTCAGCTTTTTTGTTACATTCGTGCTTACCGTAGTTTGACTGACTTGCATGTTAGTCCGCATGTTGTGCAGGTCACAGACATCTTTTGCTGGGCCTGCCCTTCCTAAAGGAGAAGGAGCAGCGGCTCCTCTGCAATGCTCCTCTCTCCACTGAGTCAACAGCAGAAAGCTAAAAGTTTCCAAGCAGAACTTGCACACGTGAACTTGTGTCTCACATTGAATGCATCGATTTACATACGGTGCGGCTGCATGCATATGTGACTAGTAAGAGTGAGCGTGTTACACGCCACTGCCAAATTCTACCTGCATTATGTGGGTTGGTGGGTGCTATTGTCAAATCCTGAACCCAAGGTATTTGAAAATTATTAAATGATCTGATAATAGTACTAGAAGAAAAGGCAGAGGATATTTAACCCAAGACCAGATTTCATGGCAATCCATTCAATAATTGTTGAGACACTTCAGACTGCACCAGTTTGGTGCACCAACTGATCAACAGACAGACCGTTGTTGTCATAACAGGAGCCCATGCTGCTAGTTTGGCTAAAGATTCAATTTAGCTTGGCTAGATCTGACATCTCAACAGAGCTGCTGCTGACTGCATGTATTCATTAAGCCATTCTAAACCCTGAACTGTACACACACAATGTATGTAAAAACCTCAGGAGGGCGGCAGGTTTCATTAATGCAGGAAGCAACACATCTGGCACCAACACCCTCATCACTCTTACTGTCTAGCCCTCTTAATGCTCAGTCACACAGTCTGTCTGCAGCCTCACATACAGAGTAAAGTTGCAGGAGCATGACCTAGTGTGGAAGAGTGTTGATGAGCAGGTTTATGTGTCATGCCGTCTTTTATCATTATATTTTATTCTGTCTGTGTGTACTGTATAGCTAATAGCATAACATTGTCTTGATGTATTCCTTTAACATTTCCACTTGGTGGAGCAGTGTGCAGTGAATGTAATACTATAGAACATCTGATGCCTCCAGAATTACCACATTGCAGGCTTTGGAAAACTGCCTCAGTGCAACTAATTAATGGAAAATTCCATGAGGTCTGTCTGAATCACCTGAAAACTGTTGTTGTGATTTTTGGGAAATGGATGTTAAAGACATACAGCTGACTAAAGGCTCTGCATCATTAGTGAAAAGGCTGTGCCACATCATGCTGTTAGCTGTCAGTAAAATGTCTGGATTTTTAACATCTGGAGAGTGCAAGAGGTATGATGAAACATCTGTCACAACTTTTCTTTGATTGAACACATCTGATATATAAATACGCTAAAGTGTAGAATGGCAAAGAGCTAGATCCAAAGTCACAACTCCAAAGTTTTTGTTGATGGACCTGTCTGGTCATCTGGCTGTGTTCTGATGAACCTGTTTTACTTGTAATAAAGTGTAATATTTCTTTAAAATTGTATAAGCTTGGAACTCAACCCACCAAAATGTAATAATCCTGTACATTTACTCAGCAATAATCTGAAAGTATGGGAGTAATTTAGAGAAAATGTATTTTTTTGTTATTGTTTAACTACCGTCTTCTCAGTTACTATTACAGGATCCAATATGACCATAATTGAATAACTCTGACAATGCCCGCATGAGGTGCCCCGGTAGCTTACCTGTGTCCCAGGTACTGTGGTCTAGTTCTTCGCCCTTGAGTAACAGTGCTCTAGATTACAACCCATATACCCCATAGTTACCCTGTAACTAAATGTAACTAAGGAATAACTTTCCAACTTACTCTGTAACCACAGAGAACAATACGTGTGGCCAATGGTGGGCAGAGCCACAAGGCCATAAACAAGTGTCTAGTAATGAAGTTTGCTGTTGGGGTGAACGAAAGAGGCCAGCAGTGTCCATGACACTGTCCCCGGGACCTTTGTTCAGCAGTAAATGTTAAAATGAACCCTGTAGTTTTTTTTATTTTGTTTTGTTTTTTAAGCACCCCAAAATTAAAATGTAATAACGTAACTTCCCTGTTTGCTAATATTAAGGTAATTTTGAAATAAAATCCGTCAGATTTATTAAGTGATGCAGAAGTCATCATTCCATCTTCCCTGAAACATCTAGATTTTTGCTCAGCTATATGGTCATACTGTAGAATAGGTACCCAGTAGTTAAATAATAACTGCAGTAAAATCTCACTTAATTCCTCTTTAACAGATTATTGCTCAGCAGGTCATATTTACCCTGTAATAATGTAATCAGTAACCAGTAGTTAAAAAATTAACTGCAAAGTTCTTTGTAAGATTTTAAATTGTTTCCCCCCTTATTCCATTAGTTTACATCTTGTTCTCCAGACCTACATGTATGTATGGGTACACACTGTACTGGTACAGCATTAGTACAAAACATTATGGTGTATCTCCGCAGTAAGTAATTATGTTGTACATTGCAGGCTGTAATCTTAAGTGTTACCTGATGTGATTGCACAATGGTAGTGTGTCACTCAGGGGGGAAAAACCATAACGGTGCTCACAAATACTGATGTCATGTGCATGTGTCTGCCAGTTTACTATTCAAAACAGGCACGTGGATGACCTGGTTAGGACTTACTTTTGTAAATATTCTAAGTTTTACTGACAACTTTATCTCATAGTTTTGAGTCTGTGTTCTCATAAAATTTCTGACTTTATCTCAAAATATTCTGAATGAGATTTTTCTGACTGAGACAGTTCTCCTGACACCCCCAAGTGCACTCCTCTTGAGCTATGTAGTAGTCATCCACATTTATCATGTCAGGCTGGCTCTCTGATGTTTACACCACAGGGCTCGACACTAAACTCTAAAATTTTTAATCCATCCAACATGAAGTTTTTCATTTATTTTTAAAGTCATACATGTTGTATCCCAGTGTTCATACCTAAAAATATATATGTACATGAATACATTTCATGTTAACTGTAAAATGAACCTATGAACCATGGGTGAGATAAAGGGCCCCTGGGCACAGATATGGGCACCACCTCTTCTACACAGGAGCGAGACACAGACTTTGTGCATTTTCTTTTTTCTGTTTGCATTTCTTTGTTGTAGTTATGCTCTTTTGTTAATGTTTTGTGTCTCCTCGTGGTCCTGTCAATTTGACTCATGTTGCATCTTTGTGTAGTGGTTTGGGTCTCTTTGAGGTAATTTTGTGTCTTACTAAGGTAATTTTGTGCCTCTTTGGGGTAATTTGGTGCTTTTTCTGGTCGTTTGTGTCCCCTTGTGGGTGTTTTGTTTGTTCTGCTGGTTTGGTGTTGCTTCGTAGTTATTTTATGTCTCGTGATTGTTGTGTGTCACTTTGTGGTCTTTTTATGTTATTTTGTGATTGTTTTGATCATTTTTATGCCTCTGCACCGGCGACAGCCGCAGCAAGAGTAATTATGTTTATGGGTTGTCTCTCTGTCTGTTCCATCCTTGTGAACAAAATGTCTCAAAAATACCCTGAAGGAATTTCTCAAATTTGGCAGAAATGTCCACTTGGACTCACTGAGGATTTGATTAGATTTTGGTGGTCAAAGGTCAAGCTCAGTGTGACCTTGTCTGTCTTATTCTTGGAAACCCAATATCTCAAGCACATTTTTTTTCAAATTTGGTGAAATTGTCCACTTGGACTCAATGATAAACTGATTAGCTTTTAATGGTCAAAGGTCAATGTGAACTGGTATCCATCTCATTCTCATGAATGCGATATTTCCAGGACACCTTAAGGGAATTTCATCAAATTTGACACAAATATCCACTTGGACTGAAGAATAAAGTGATTAGAATTTGGTGGTTGAAGGTCAAAGGTCACTCTGAATGTTTTTGGTCCTCACTCAAGAATTCATATGCTAATTATGACAAAACTTCACACAAATGTCTAATAGGATAAAATAATAAAGTGACATCACTGTGACATCAAAATGTTTTACATAAATGCTTTTCTGGTCATCCGTCAATGTCATATCTCAGGAACAGAAGGGGAGACATTTGGACATATACTGAATTGGTGACACTAATCTTGGGTGTCCACCTTGAAACTGTGCTGATTGTATAGATCCTCTGAGCTGTCGGGGGAACAATGGATGTGAAGCATCTGTGTTTTCACAGACATGTATGAAAACTGTAAGAGAAACTTGACTGGTGTGTGAAGGTATACAACCACAAGGCAGTGATTCTAGTTGAAGTTATTTTGTGTCTTTGCAGTTCCTTTGCATCTCTTTGTGGTCATTTTAAGTCTCTTCCTGGTCGATACATGTTAATTTGATTGACATTTAGCAAGTGAAGGTTTGTCCCTTGGGCCTGTTCCTGTTAATCCATGCATGCTATGAACACAGACAAACCTTCACCCAATGAGAGGCGGAGAGAACAGCTGAGGCTGGAGCATGAGTTGGGTTCCACATCGGGATTGTCTGTCTTGGTGATGGCAAAGATCACACAGGTTACAAGATCTTTACAAGTGTATCTATTGCTTTACATTAATTTTACAGAATTTCCCTCTCTAGTGATGGAATAATAAGGCAGTTTTCAGTTTGTTGACTTCACACTGTCATGACAAAGGCAGTTTGACATCCTCAGTGCTGATAGGAAATCAATTATTTACTCCATGTCTGCGATCACGAAAAGCATAAGACAAATTCATTAACGCATGCAAATGACTTTAATTGCAATTATCTCCATATCTTGATAAGCAAGGAGGGGGGTCTCCCAATCTCCCTCCATGGTGCAAGTTCCATGCCACACTCAAACCAATCAAGCCTCATCTGCATATCATTAATTAGCCTGACGAATTCAAGAACCAATTAGTAAGACTGCAAAGATACAAGGTGAGGAGAATAAAAGTTTTCAGAGGGTATGACTCACAATTGGCCTCATATGTACATACATATACAACACAACACATCAAGAATGTATCAGGTGTATGTCAACACCTGTGAGCAATCAAAAAGTTTAATGCTGGAATTACAATTACTAACTTTGTCTTGGTCTTACAATAAGATTCAGATTCAGTGTTCTAGATCCACATTTCATCACTTATGATACAAACTGAACTCTTGGTTTTACAAAAGTGTCCTATAAGTATCAGGACATTAACCAAGCTCATAAGAGAAGATCATAAGATCATAACTGCTTCATGGAAAATATTGTCTTTGCTATCGATGATAAACAACAGGACTGTTCTTTAAGGAAGCAGTTCGTGTCTAAAGCTGCACGAATCAATATGATTTAATGAACAATGGGTCAATGACTTTTTCTTCTGTGAAAGAGGTTGCTCATACTGACAAATTCACAGAGAGATTTCCCCAACCCTGCAGTTCCTGTCAGCTCTGTGGATGTTTTAGCATTTTTCAGCTTGTTCTTTTGGTTTTACCAGAGGTGGGACCAAGTCATTGGTAAGTCTTTGCATTCAAGTCCCAAGTCAGAAACTTTGAGTTCTGAGTCCTAAACATGTCATGTTAAAAAAACAAAACATGACATTTATATTTATTCTTTAAAACATGTTTGACAAAACAAGTGCAACTGAAATTAATCTCATACCACAACACAATTTTGTATGTTTCCGTCCTGCTGTCCTGTCTTATTGTAATTTACTCATCTTATATTGGAAAAATGTCCACAACTTTCTCATCCCAAATTTGTAAGACATTTTCAGTAAGACTATTCTTCCTTTCAGATGTTATTGAATGAAGTTGTTTATTTCAAAATAATGCCAGCTGATGCAGGAAATAAAGGAAATGAACTGATTCATGGCACAGTTTTTAACATACTTTTTACAAGTTAAAAGTCTTTTCTGATTTTTTCAAATTGAATTAAAAGTCATCAAATTTTGGACTTGAGTCTGACTTGAGACTAAGTCATATGACTCAAGTCCACATTTCTGGGTTTCACCACTAGCGGCTTTACTGTTTATTCACACTGCTCCAATCAACTTTGCTTTCAGTGGAAATCCCTGATAATCCTGCTGTATGCTTCTTGCCAAGCACATAAGCAACAGACAGACAAAGTTAGAGACTAACTGTGGAACATATTGGAGCATTTAGCAGTTGAAGTAAGACAGTATTCTCAGTAGCTGGAGCTAAAAGGAGAGTGAATATTGGACTTCCATTTGTCAGAGGAATGGAAATGACTCCAAATGATTGTGTCTCTGTGTCTGCTGGTTGTGTAAACAGGCTAATCTGTTTGCTGCTAATCCATTCACTCTGTACAGGCATTTAGTTTCAGTACAACACATAAAGAATTCATGTCCAAACTTGTGCTAGTTATGTAACTACTGAGTCTACTTTCACAAAAGTTGGAAATTATAAGTCACTTTGCTGATCTGAATTGCTTTGTTCAATTCAGAGATTTGTTGTCACTGACTATGTAGTTTTTTTTTTTTTTTGCTTTTGTTTTTTTACTGTAAAATTCACCTAAATTCACCTAAAAGGCCCATCCAAGGCAATCCCAAAGTAAACTGAAAGCTGTTCTTTGTCCATTTTAAGTTCATGTACATGCACGGTCTCATTTGAAAGGTAACACTAAAGTTTTTATCCCCACCAGTCAGAATCACTGTAAGTACTTTTGTCATCAAGTTAAAGAAGTTTCAACACACTGAAAAAAAAAAAACGATTTTTTTTTTTTTTTTTTTTTTACTTTGCCTGAATATTTTCTTTAAAAAAAAAAGATGCCGCAGAACTGGGGACCATTAGCTGGAAAACACATGGGAACCATAACATCAAGCCTCACATAGTCCAAATTCAAAGAAAATAACAATATCACAAAAATTAAACATTTTACACATTTTTATAAGGTTGTGTCCAGGTGTTATTCCAAAAAAGAGGGTAAAACAATAAACTGAATGTGTGAATATGACTGAAAAACTGATCAGCACTGACAGAAATGTCTATTTAGTAGCCTACTGTATGTAACAATACTTCTAGAAAACCTAAAATGATTTTAAAAAAAAGACTGTTTTTTTTCCTTAAGACAAGATAAGAGCCATTTGTTCATCACAGACGTTCAGTTCTACTGTGGAGCTTCAAAGTGTCATTGACTATAAGACCCATAATTCATTGGGCCAAATCAGCCAATCACGGGCTCGTTAAATGACTATTAACCCTGGAAATGTGAGTGCACATGTGCCTTCAACACAAGTCCTCACTGGCTATTGAGGCCATAGCAAAAGTATAAGCTCCTATGGGCTCAAAAGAGGTGTCAGTGAAAAGTCAAGGAGTTGGCCTCCATCATGAGATCTGCCAGTCAGTTTGTTTATAGGTAGAACAGAAGAAATTATGGATAATATGTGGAGAAATATGAACATTTGAAACAATGCAATGGCAGTTTGTGGATATCTACAGATGTGTTTGGAATAAATACTTTGCTGGATTTAGATCTGGACTAATGTCAGTGTGTGAGTGATGAACTGATAGCTGTAAGCAGCATTTTTCTGGATAATATTGATATGTGGATTATGACAATGCCTCATAAGTGAGTTGTAACTGTTTTTTGTCTGGTGGTTTTATCTTGAAATGGTTCACATTATTGGCACCACGAGGAGTGTATCTTTTAAACAATAGGTCATATACGTAAACCACTTTAACAACAACAAATACAGCTGTTGTTTACATACAATCATAAAATAAAAACCTTAGGAGGACCTGCAAACAGAATGTTTGATTTCTAACACTTTCCTTAAGCTAAGCAGTTGCATCACTGCACATATGCACTTCAGTATGAGTATGCCCCATAACTGTTCATATGGCCCAGCGTTTAGCACTACTAAATGCCTGTTCTTCAGCTCTTCAGCAATCAGTCTGTTGCTCGTCCAGGCATTCAGTTCACTACAAAGCTAGCTTATACAAGCACAGTACATAAAGCAGACAGTTATTTACAACAGAGTTTTTAGATTCTGGTTTCTTTGGATTTCGCTGTCTTTTTAAGCCAGAGTTGATAACTTTTATAAAAGTAACTTTTGGTCATATTTGCTGAAACTGTCACTGTATCCAAACAGGAGTACATGAGACAAATAGACTGTGAAAACAATGATGTTCCTTTTTCTCCTCATAGTACTTCTAATGGCATTTGCTACAATGTCCTGCAGTTGTTGGAAAACAACCAATCAGAGCCGAGGAGTCTCCAACACAGCTGTCAATCATGTCAATCACTGCCACGTGACTCTAATGGAGCCTGGTAAGACCATCCTGATGATGTGAGCTCAACATTTTGTTTCGCCCTGTGTGTCAGTCTGGACTCACTGTCACTCCAGACACTTTTAAATTAAATTAAATTAAAATTCAATCAGGGGCAAACAGGGACCTGCACTGTAGTTGACATGGAAGCAGCCAATCAGGGACTGTGTTGTAGCTGACAACGTAAAATGCAGGCTGCAGTTTGCAGGACAGCAGTGGAGGTTCCGAAAGTAACATGCACTAACTCTGATGTTAGTAGAGTTAACACAGCAACAAGTGAAGTTATTGCAATTGGCTAAGTCAATAACAACAAATAAACAAAAACAAGAGTTTTCACTCGCAGAGTTTCTCAGAGGTAAACCTAGATTTGGCAGAAGCTTGATTTATCAACTGGCTCCGTTGGTGATGAAAATGTTCCCTGGCGTTCTGTTACGCTGGTTGGCTGACGGAGTTTGTCTGTCAAGGAGAGTACTCTCTCCCACTGATAGTGTTTGGGGTGGCAGAGAGTCCAGACTGCTACAGAGAGCAAAGCAGAATATTGAGCTCACATCATCATAATGGTCTTACCAGGCTAACTCTAATGCACAACCAATGGTGACACTTATCCTCAGCTCTACTGAGACACAGAGGAGCTTTAAATACTTAGATTGTGCCAACATGCTCACTATGAAAATATTGATGTGCTGATGTTTGGCACTTGTTTACCACGGTCTCTATCTTAGTTTAGCGTGTTACTATGCTGACATTTGCTAACATGCAAATTAGCACTGAACCCAAGTGCACCTGAGGCTGAATGCCAACACGTCTAAAAATAGTCCATCAATGAACACATTATACATGTGTGCATATGAGTTGCCTCACTCCCTTAAGGCGCCATGGAATGAAACTTGCATCCTTGCAGCTTACATCCTCAGTCAACCAGAGGATCATAGATCTCTAAATATCAGAATCACACTGTCCAAAAATAGAGAATTTCTAAAGATTAACTCTCTTCAGATCTCTCAGTCAGTATTGCTAGCTGGTGTCAGAGCTGCTGGTAATGTGCTGGTCAGCTCCCCATTCTCTCACACACTTGTACATATGTGTTTCCAGATATCATTCATATGGATTGATCTGTTATTAAAATTCATGGAGCAAGTCAGGAAACTCTTGGAGCTTGTTGTTTATCAGTTTCAGAAATTAGGAAATAAATCTATTGTGTTTTCTGTTACTTTGTTACATACACTTGCATATTTAGTTTCAGCCTTAGACAATTTCTGCTTTTTGCTAGTGTGCCTCCAATAAGTGCTGCATGACAGGAGTGAGCTCTATCATTTTGTCACTGTGACAATATTGACCTGATTATTTGAAGACTTCTTTGCGGTGTGGGGCACAGTTTTTATCAGCTGGTGACTGTGATTTGCCGTTTTACAAAAAAATGATGGTGAGGTTGAATAAAGCCAGAAAAGTGTTTTGGCAGAACATTATGATTTCACAGTCAATCTGACCTCTGACCTTTTGTTGTATATAAAATATTATCACTTCATGATTTTATCCTGTTAAACACTTGTGTGAAGTTTTGTTAGCTTGAGTGATGGCCAAAAACATGTTCTATGAGGTCACAGTGACCTTGACTTTTGAACGCCAAAAAAAAACCTTTATCTTGAGTTCAAGTGGACAATTTTGCCAAATTTGACGAAACCCTCTGAAGGCCTTCATGAGATATTCTGTTAAAGAGAATGAAATGGACACAAGGTCATAGTGACCTTTACCTTTGATCACCAAATTTTAATCAATTCAGTCTTGAGTCCTAGTAGATGTTTGTGCCAAATGTAAGGAAACTCCCTCAAGGCATTCTTGTGATAACTTACATCACGAGAGTGAGACGAAAACAAAACATGTTTTGTGAGGTCACAGTAACCTACCAAAATCTTACCAGTTCATTGTTGAGTCCACTTGAAAGTTTGTGCCATATTTGAAAAAAATCCCTCACAGTGTTATTGAGATATCATGTTCTCAAGAATTAGAAATATGCAAAGTCACAGTGACCTTGATCTTTGACCTATGACTACCAAAATCTATTCAAAAAAAAAAAAAAAATCCCTCAAGGTGTTCTTGAGATATTGCATTCATGGGAATGGGAGTACAGACGGACAGACACCCGGAGAACATAATGCCCTCGGCCACAGCTATCGCCAATGTGGAGGCATAAAAAGGGAATGCTCTAAGTTTTGCTGGTATTTGATCAAAAACCAAAGTACTGAAAGGACTGCAATTTTGACTTGATCATGAGAGAAGAACAGTGAAAGGTATGCTATACACGAACTGCCAGTCACTCGGTTACAAGTTATTGTCAGTTTGTAAACGTAGCATTCAAACTTGGCCCCTACTCCTTATGCTGCTTGTATAAACACTGTTAGCAACCGTACTTTTATAGAAACCTTACATTTGTTGTAACGGAAAAGCCAGTACTAGCAGGCTTACTACGCTAACCGCCACCACCTACCTGTACAACAGAAATCAGGCCAACTCAGTGTTGGTCTTCATTTTTACCTTCAGTGCTCACCATTGAACGTGAAAGTGAAAGCCAACCCCAAAATTCACTCTCGTTTTGGGACTGAGCTTTATCCGCTCTGTGTTTTTCTCCTCGCTATATTTTTATCTTTTTCAGCACTGTTTCCACCATTTTTGTAGCTTCTTCTTGAATACCTGCTGCTAATATCTGTTTGCTACATTTTTTTATAAAAGTCCCGACCTCACCTGTTACGCTGTTATTGGCTAAGGGCTACACACTACTGTCCAACTGTTACAGCTCATACAAGTCGCAAACACAGCAAAATAAGAGGACAATCAAAAAATAGTTGTAGAGGATAGGATCTCAGCAGATAAATACACTGCCACACACTTCTAGTGTGTCATAAGTGATGACAGTGTGTAGGATTTAGGGAGATATATTGGCAGAAATGGAAGATAATAGAGTAAGTATGTTTTGTTTAGTGTATTATTACCTGGAAATAAGAATCGTGTGTTTGTTACCTTTAGAATGAGCCATTTGTATCTACATAAGGAGCAGGTCCTCATCTACGGATATTGCCATGTTGCACTGCAATTTTTTTTCTGTAGTAGACTAGAATGGACAAACCAAACACCGGCTCTAGATAGGGCCATTTGCATTTTCACTTTGGCCACTGTAGTTAGCAGCCCCTCTGAGATGAGAGCATTGGGAAAACAATAATTTTTTTGACGTGAAACTGCTTTATTCAGTGTTTTTACCAGCTTAATTAACAAGATCCATTTGTTTGGAGAGGAAGAAACCTCTGTGGATAATTCGGCTCTTGTTAAAAACCTCCTGAATGTCTGAATCAGAAAAAATTTAAGCACACATTAAGTCATCAGAGACAAGTGAGCACACATTAGCAGGTGCTAGGTTAGCAGCCTGCAGTTAACAACGTGCCAAACAGCGTCGTAGAAACATTGATTTGTAATGTGAAACCGCTTTACTCTGGTTTTACTGGTTTTAACCACTGTGTCTGTTTGTTATGGAGAGGAAGAGACTGTTACAGATAGAAACCTCCTGAACAATTAACACCTAAGAAATTTTAACCTGGACAAGTTTCAGCTTGTTGCAATCTGCAATCCTCACCACAAGATGCCACTAAATCTTACACATTCAACCTTTAAGGGATTACCATACCATTAAGTATTTGTGCAAAATCCCTTTGCAATCCAGCTAATATTTGTCAAGACGCTCAGTTTGGACTTAAGTGGTGGACTGACAACTTTAATCAGTACTCAGGTAAATACCAGGTGCTGGTTTTACATAATGTGGGCATACATATAAGAACAGTAAATGGACCTGCATTTTGTACAGCGCCATTCTAGTCATTTGACCACTCAAAGCGCTTTTAACATTATGAGTAACATTCATCCATTCACACACACATTTATACACTGGCAGCCAAGGCTACCATACAGGGTGCCACCTGCTACTCAGTTGTTTTTTTTAACACACTCAGACACCGATGGAAGCATCACCGGGAGCAATTTGGGGTTCAGTATCTTGGTCAAGTGCAAGGACAACCGGCTCTACCTCTGAGCCACGGCCGTTGTCAGTAGCAATGTGTTCCAATAAAAACCTCTTACAATAATTTCTCCATATTATCCAGGGTAAGAGAAACTTGTGTGGCAACATGCCACTGAACAAGCGAGGTTTTTGTTAATAGCCCCTTTATTGAGTCAAACATGAAGCTAACTGTGTTGGTAGAGGCTGTATTTTGTGGCATTAGATGCCTTTTTGTTCATTATTTACTCCACAATCTTCATGGTGATCTGAAGCAGCAGCCTGACAAAACAAAAGCATTAGAGTGGATTGAGTGGAAACTTGGTGTGACTCAGGTTTGGAGTCATGACTGAAAAACCAGAGGAATGTGTTCACCCTCCATCATTATGAAAGAGCACTTTGAAACACTGCCATTAAAAGTCTCATTGTTACTGTGAATGTGAGGCTAATTGGACTAACCATGTGAGGGGAGCTGCTGAGTTCTGCGGGCTGTTAATTTGAAGAGTCACAGCTGGCTACTCATGTGTTCCTCTACCCGTCCTGCCTGCTTCACATCAGCCTTTAATTCGGCTCTGCAGAAAGCCACACAAACAATATGGAAAAGGAGTGATCCTAAAATTAGCATGGAAGAGATGATCTCGTAGTTTCCATGCCAAATGTCCATATAAAAAAAGGGCTTATTTAAAGGCACATTTCGTGCCAAAAAGCAATCATGACAAACCAGAGCAGAGACCTTGGAAAGATCAGAGACCAGAAAACATGTTAAAAATGTCAAGTTAAATGTTTTAATTTGAACGGACAGAGAATGGAGGAATACGAAACTTCTCATGGATGAAAACAATGCATTTACTGACTTGCTTTTTCCCCTCAGACAGCTACAGAGAGCACAAACTGCTGGCTGCATAGTGCCCACAGGAAAAAGCTCCCTCCCTTTTAATTAGACCAGCTCACCAGATTAGGCCTCATTAGGCTGCAACACTGGAGTGCAGCTAAAGCCCATGCAGGCCTCCAGCGCATCCCACTTTAATTGCTTCTGTAATGGCTTCGGCTCAGGCCTTTGAAATCCCATTCCTGTGGGTAATCAGCCATGTTTGTCTGAGAACCGCAAGCATTTCTTACTTACTCCTCAGTCTGCATCGGCTACCTGTAACTCGTTGCTGCACTCTGACTTAAGCTTTAGCCAGATCATTCTCAACACACACTCCTCACATGTCAGTTGAATGGCTAAATCAATATTATTATTAGTTCTTCTGAGGAATTATCTGTTTCCATACACAGCTTAGAACATTAATGCTCTTGACTGAAAATGAAAAACATAAACTGCAACACAGAAAACATGATTCATACACTGTAGCACACAACACAGGATATTAGTGCACTTTGAATATATCCAACCCAATCTTCCTTCACTCATTCACAAACAATAAACAGATCAGTTGAAACTGTAAAAACGTGACCCTTGCTGCAATAAACATTTAGAATGTACAGTATACATCACTGCAGCTAAACCTCTTGCAGAGTAATAATAATAATAATCTTTCCAAACACACTTACAAACACTTATAAACCCCAAAAGTACTTATAATGTCTGGAACTACCATCAACAGCTGAAGGAGAGAGGATACATCATGATGAAATATAAAGAAAAGAAATTCATGTGGATGGGGACCGCTGATCATCTGGGCTCTGTTGTGCTGTTTTCCTACCAAAATCAAGAATCACTGTGTGTATCTCCACTGATTGTGTAGAAATGATTGTAAATCCAGAAAAGCTTAGTTATTGGCATCATAGGCCTTTGGGGAAATATAAAACAATGAAAACAAGGAAGAACCCCCACTGTTAGAAAGCCTGCTGTAAAAACTTTGTTCCATTTCTTCATTCAGATATTTAGAAGCAATAAGGGCTTGCTTAAATCAACTCTAAGTGGCATTGCCACTGCTGGTTTTGCCTGTTATAGCCCATTAACTAACAAGACTAAAAGTCTACCTACCGCCAGGCTAGCAGCTCCTCAAGGCTGTCATGCTCATTAGAAATAGAACCAAATTCTAAGATGGAGAAGAACTGAAGTCCAAAGTTTGTTTGTGGCAAAGTAAATCTCAATATGGACATGGGTGTCATGCTAACATTCTCACAATGTTAAAGGAGAACACCATCTAAATTAAGAATTCCAATATGTCATTTTCATAGCCTAGGAAAGTTTAATCAATATTCGTGAATATGAGCTACCAGAGAAGGAAGTCTAAAACTTGTGCTGTCATGGGTATAAAGTCTGGAGCAGCTCCAGAGACAACGAGTGGGAGCCTGATTTTGTTTTCTTTTTTATAACCGAATTAGCTTTATTCTATTGTAGCATTCTCAGTTGTGAAACAGAAAATGTAGCCAAAGTGCTCAGGACGTTCCCCTGGGTGCTTTCAGTATCATCTACAACAGTGGTTCCCAACTAGTGGGTCCAAAAGTGGGTCGCG
Source organism: Cephalopholis sonnerati (assembly GCA_019142605.1). Lineage (NCBI taxonomy): Eukaryota > Metazoa > Chordata > Actinopteri > Perciformes > Serranidae > Cephalopholis > Cephalopholis sonnerati. Next base: position 5,563,698 of record JAGQAX010000019.1, read on the forward strand.
GATCCATTCTGAATGGACCGCAACGGACTTTGTAAAAGCCACATTTCATTTTGAAGTACAGTAAATTTCCTGCACAGAGCTTTTATTTTGAAGTTGCGTTTTCTCCTGTAGAGTGAGCGACTAATGGACAGCTACTTAAAATGGACAGAAAACTAGCTCAACAAGATGGCCAAACACTAGTATGATGCTGAATATATTAAACTGTGTGGACCTTGAACTAATGACTAAGGAGAAATCTGGACCCCATGGCTGGACCAGTTGGGAACCACTGATCTACAACATCTTTTACCATTCATTGTGTTTGAAGCAGCTCCAGACTTTATACCCTATGATGTCACAAATTTGAGTTTTAGCACTCCAGCTTTTGGATTTAGAAAAGAGTTGTTTATGTTTACTTATATTTTTTGGACTTTCTTTGACCATAGGAATAACATGCATGAATTTAGTTAATGGGTTTAGTTCACCTCTAAAGAAAATATACAGTGCATTACATATGTGACTTATTTTACCATATATCCATAACCTCTATTAGTTATGTTCTGATTCTTAATTATATTACTCATACCCAAGTAATTAGTGTGATCTCAAATTTAGTGAAATGTGCAGTCTGACAATCAAACAGGTTGTAAACAAGCTGACTCCATAAATCCAACAGCAAACCAACTGGCTCCCAGGCGTCAACCCCCTGAGTTGACTGTAACTTTTGTATTTTGGGCTACTCCTCTAAAGATCCTGTAATTTTACATACGCTGTCTTATTTAAGCAGCTGTTTAAGGTGTTTTTTTAAATAAATATGTTCAATATTTTTTCACATTTCAAAATGATATTAATATTGTTTATCACAATTTTATTTTTGGGACGATATATCGTCCCACAAAAGTAGTTATTGTGGCAAGCCTAAAGGCATGGTTCTTCAATAAAGGCCCCAGCTACTATTCGAGAATTTATGGTGTACACAACTTGTGGCTAATGGACTATAACAGGCAGAAAACTCTGGTATGGTCTGTTATTACTGCAGTGTAGCCTGAGATATCGGGTTTTTTACAAACATATTTGAAAAACTCAAGCTACTTCTGTCTGAGGTGGGAAAACTACCACCAGAGGGCTACTATCACTTCCTACAACCCACTGCTTAAAAAAAAATGCCAACACTACATGTTTGTTGAAAGTTTTAAAGAGAGAATTACACAGAGAAACAGTTTAAGTATCAATATAGATGTTTTCTTTTTCACCCGTCTCTCTGTATGGGAGGAAACACTCAGCTTAAATTTCATAATGCAGGTGACACATACATTTTTTTCCTTAAACCAAAAAACAAAACCAAAAAAAAAAAAAAGTCAAAATATGTGTGTGGTCTGTGTGACTTTGGATGTGTGTTGTAGCTCTTGCAGAAATCGCACTGCTGTCAGTCTTCCCTTAGTAATCAATGGCCACTGGCTAGCTGGATAAAGGTAATAAATTCCATGGCAGTCTTTTATTTGTACCCCATTAGCCATGCCACTTCTAATCAGTCATATTGCCACAGTTCACAATAGACTTCAGTCTACTGTATAAATAAGTTCCAGCCATCCTCGGCATCCTCAGCCCTCCAATAGAGGACTGCACTTGTCCAGATTTCACTCCTTACAGTCTACTCAGAGAGACCAGTGTCTGTTGGGATGTTGAAATCTAAAGGAGTAGCAGGAATGGCTACATCCAGACGTAGAGTGACACTCGGGATGGTCAACTGATGGCAGGATTTACAGGTAGAGGGGGAGGGTGAAGAAGAGACAAAGGAGAAGGGTGGGGAGGAAGGCACACATTTGGTTTTTTTTTCAATCCTCCTCCTCCTCAGCAGACCTGAAAGCAGTGGAGAGAAGAAGCTGTAAATGTTACTGGTAGCACTTACAGCTGTACAGCATTGCATTGAATTTATGCCGTACCTATGCCATAGGCTCTACGTAGATGTGTACCTTATGCTGTAGCCTGACTTGCACCTCCTTAGAATTATAACTTCACATTACAACAATAGACTTCCAAAATATTTTTGAAAGCTAAAACCATTTCCCTCAGTGAAAACAAAGCTTTAATTTACTTTTATTTCACAGACATGAAACAATAAATTGTCAAGACAGTATGCGCTCAGGAAGTAGCTTTTGAAGTCTTGTGTGTGATTTATCCTGGCTTCATATCAGTGCTAGAGGTAGAGTCTATATAAATAGAGTGACGAGCTTACAGATGACTTCAGATTTGCTTTTGTTGTAAAGTTACTGTGAGGCAGTCGCATTTTTAGAGGGCAGCAAAGGAAAAATTAAAACTTTAACTTATACAATCTTATTTATCTGAAGAAAATGTTATGGATCCATTTGAGTGCTTAATGGATTGTTTTATATACAATTAAATTAGATTCTATGTATTGTAAATCTTGAGGATTAAAGTCCCAAGAAAAGTACGCATTACTTTAGGTAAGTCCTTATGACTCTATTTACCTCACTGATTTACTCCTTTGTTAATGACGGTATTTCTATATACCATTTCTGTGTATTGAAAAGATCATCAGTTCTTCCATTCCTGATACTGATAAATAGTTGATGACGCCCTTTAGGTCCCTGTGTTAGGATGTGCACATCACACCAGGAGTTCTATGATATTTTTTTTTTGTTTTTTTTTTTTTTTACTCCCTGATTTCCACCATTTTGTGTGAACAAGTAAACAATAGTTTCTTAATTTGCAGAGGTGCAACTCTATGACCTGTCGCCATGATAAGTCACAAGTCACTTTTTTTTTTGTGCTCCTTATAAAACTTGGATAAAGAAATGCTTACTAGCAATGTAGGGCCTCTCACCTTCTGGTCAGACATCATGCTGCTGGTCTGCAGTGGAGTTGGATGTCCACTGAGCAGACCTCCTCCCGGCCGGTCGTGTTCACAGAAGATCGTCCCATTTATGTAGTGAAAGCGATCGCCAGGCACCAGACGGTTCCTACAGGTCGCACAGGTAAAACACTAAGAAGAAAACGACAGTATTAAATCATGAAGTTGTCAAGATGAGCTCAGTGATAACAGCATGTAGAATATGGTAATGTCAATGTTGGAGTGATACGATTAAGTAATAATACTCACCTTGAGGTGGTACACGTTGCCTTGTGCTCGCATCACCATCTCACTGGCAGGTATAGACTGTCCACAAGCACTGCAGGCCCCACTGTGTCCAAAAAGCCTGCAAATGAAACCATTTAACAAGTCTTATTAGTCACAAAATGTGACTGATTTGCATAACATTTTGATGAGGAACGTCTAATTTCACAACAATCTAATCAATTTTGTGTTGAGATGTCTGTGTCTCTCACCCTCTCAAATCCTGAAACTCCAAAGGAAGCAGCATGCTAAAATGTGTAACCACTGGAATCTATTAATTGTAAGTAACAGGAAGTCAGACATAATCTGCTGTTCTTTGTGAAGGAGCAAACTAACTACACACTTTTTAAAGCCGTCTTTTAAGCCTAGATAACAGTGTTGTATTCAAGACCACATAAATCAAGACCAAGTCATGAACAAGACCAAAGTGCACCAGAGCAAGACAAGACCAAGACTTTAAAGGGTTGACACTGAGTCAAGACCAAGACCACGGCAGGATACGAATGAGTAAAGACCAAGAACAGAGCAGCACCAGTCCCACACTGCATGACAGTTTGGACCATGCAAACCATGAGCACTCCTCAAACTGATCTGAAAGATCCACACCTACACCCTCATTTGCATCTTTTATTGCCATACTGTATAAACATATAGGCTATGTATGTATAAGTGTGCCATGACAAATGGCATGATAAAATACTCATAAGCTATTGCAGAGGTGAATTTTATGTGTGGGAATTCTCTTTTGTTTTTTATGAGCAAACAAACACTGAGGAGCTGAAATCAACTTGTTTATTCACACTCCTTTATTGAACAGGAAATTTGGTGATAGCCCCACAGTTGTGGTCTAGAACGGTCTTAAAAGTCCCGAGTCCTCTTTGTCTAAAAGTGACCCAAGACTCAAGACTGTGCAAAAGAAAGTGACAACAGGTGCAATGGAGAGGCAAAAGCAAGACAACCTCCAAAAAGGGAATGGTTTTACATGTGGTGGCATCAGACAGTTGTTCTCTCCTCATCCTTCCTGACTGATTCTTCTCTTGTTTTATGTTCTGCTAATGTCCTTGTCACCACTGGTAGAATGAGGCAGCATCTGCAGCCCAGTCACATTGCATAGGTAATCCACCTCCTCTAGGATGGTACATCCATAAGTGCAGTCACAAGAAGGTTTTCTGTGTCTCTCAGCACAGTCTCAAGAGCGTGGCGAAGATACCAGAAGACCGGCTGTTCCATGAGGAGAGCTGGACAGGGCTGTAGAAAGGCATCAACCCAACAGCAGGATCAGTATCTGCTCCTTTGTGTGAGGACAAACAGGAGGAGCACTGCCAGAGCCCTACAAAATGACCTCTAGCAGGCTACTGGTGTGCATGTGTCTGACCAAACTGTCAGAAACAGACTCCATGAGGGGGGCATGAGGGCCCGACATCCTCTATTGGGACCTGTGCTCGCAGCCCAGCACCGTGCAGCTCGATTGGCATTTGTCAGAGAACATCGGAATTGCCAGATCTGCCATCGATGCCCCATTCTCTTCACAGATGAAAGCAGGTTCACACTGAGCACATGCGACAGGCGTGACCGGTTTGCCGGTGGGTCAGTGATGGTCTGGGGAGGCATATCCTTGAAGGGTTGCACAGACCTCCATGTCATAGCCAGTGGTACCATGGCTACTGTAAGGTACCAGGATAAAATCCTTATGCTGGTGCCGTGGGCCCTGGGTTCCTCCTGGAGCAGGACAATGCCTGGCCTCATGTGGCCAAAGTGTGTAGGCAGTTCCTGGATTACTTAGGCATTGATGCCATTGACTGGCCCTCTCATGCCCCTGACCTAAACCCAATTGAGCCTGATCCAGGTCTGGGAGGAGATTTCCCAAGACACTATTCGCCGACTCATCAGCAACATGCCCAGACATTGGGCCATACACACCACTGAGTCACATTGTGAGGGGCTGTGATAAAATTCCCGCAAGCTGGATCAGCCTGTGATTTCAATTTTTACTTAGCTTTTTGGCATGATTTTGAATCAAGCCTTCAGTGGGTTGATAATTTTGGTTTCCACTGACCATTGTTAGCTTATTTTATCCTCAACTCATTACACAATGTACATCAGTAAAGATTTTCAACTTGAATAATTAATTCCTCAAGATCTAATGTGTGATTTAAGAGTTCCCTTCATTTTTTTGAGAAGTGCATATTTTAGGTGTAGTATCATTTCAAAACTACACTTGAAAGTGCCCAGTCCTGCAATGCATTTATAAATAAAAGGGGAGGGGGAAGGTAGGATGGCGCAGGCAATCTGAAAGGCGAAGCAGCAAGTGGGCGCAATCCAGTCACCCACTGCTGCCAGGGTTGATTTGTCTTTTTTTTCTATGTGACACACAGTGCAAATCAGTGGGTCAGAGACTGATTCTCGTTGTTTGAGTTGAAATGTACAGTTTATCTGTTGTCTAAAAAGTTTTCTGGACATAAACAAGAGGGTTTTTGAATGGCAGAGCATGGAGCAAAACTAGATGTGTCATGTAATGTTACATATAGTTTTAACTTCTGCTAGGCTATAAAGTTATGACTCTGCTAATTTAGCAAACTTTAGCTATCAACAATAACAGTCTGTTGTTGGCATCAACAATAAGTAATGACACTATGTATCAATTAATTGACCTGTGATGGGGCAAATATGATATCGCTACCATGGTTATCACACATAGAGCCCAGAATTTACTCACGGATCGCTTGTCTGCCTGTCTATTCAGACAAGGAGCACAGTGAGACCTAATGGATCCAAGCAGGTGGCTCCCTGTCTGAAAAGACCTTTATGCTGTAAAATGACTTGAGTGAACAAGAGCTCACCAAACTACATTTTTTCCAGACCCTTGTGAGCCTGATTACACAGAGGTTTGGCTACAGGAGGTTAATTGAGCTGGTGTTGTCCTTGACTGGCTAAAAGAACAGAATAAAAAGGCCTTCTGAGGGTTTAAAACACAAACAGAATATGTGTTGGAGCTTTATGTGGTGTAGACACTAATACCTTTAAATTATTTTATCCACTTGAGTCTAGCTGCATCTCTGGCATTAATTCATTGGGTTAATTCATGTATATAGTATGCATACAGTATAATGTTAGTGATCAGAGAGGTAGCAGAGGGAGATGGTATGGTATATAGATCCCAAGCAAAATATAAATATACAACACTTGATGCAGACAGTATTCTTTTGAGCTCAGTGGTCAACAGCTTGTCATCAAAGGGACCTAAAGCATTTCTTGCTGTAATAACTAATTATGCAGCTCGCCCTGGATGCTCAGTTCTTGTAACAAGGGGTTCAAATTAAAACTAGACATACAGCTGTGAAATACGCCACTGGCTGATCAGTTCTCTTAATTGAATTATCTGCCTTGGCACAAAGCCACAGTGTTTTTTTTTGTTGTTTTTTTTTTTTGTTAAGCTTGTTTTTTGCCACAGTGGTTTCAGTGGCAGTCTTGCTCCTGGATTTCAGCAGGAACAACTGCAGCATGTTCCAGGTGTGACCCGGTTTTGTTCCATCCTCAGCAAAGCATCATACCACGGTGGGGGTGTTAAAGCAGCGAGGCATTTTGCCTGCAGATTTTGTTGATTTGGTCATTTTCCTTTATCAGTGCTTCTACCACACATAAGTGAGTAGACTTGTTAGTTAAATGGTTTCTTATTGTTGGTTTTTAATGTGTTTATTGTTGTCATTTCCTACTTTGTTGTGTTGTAGTCTACAAAGTTAATACATTTAAAGTCCAGTTATGAATGCCATTGATCAAAGATTTGTGGCTGTGTTGAAATTGTTAAAAATACATTTATCCTCATAATTATTCTGTATTTATATTTATATTTAAATTAATACTTACAGGGTGTTTATTTTGAAAAATGACTGGATGCTGCCATTCTACTTCCTACCTGGCTTGATTTGCTCTATGCAACTGCATCATGACTGTCAAAAGTAAATGTGATGCACATTTTTAGCAGAGCAGAACGGAGAGCAAAACATGAGACCATTGTCTACAGTGGCTGCTATCAGCCTTGTCACAGGTGGAATCCATAGGTTATGCTATTTGAATAATAAAGAATCATTTTTGTTGTGGAAAGTTCACAGCTCTGTTGTGTTGTGCTCAGTTGATGAAGGAGATCTCAGTGCCCTTGTTGTGAGTATTTAAATAAGTTTACAGAGTCCACAGCAGGTAACTTACACATGCCACATTTTTCGCGCCCTCCAGTCCATTGTTTTTAATGTAGACGCGGGCGCAGTCATGTTCCCAAGCACCTATTTTTCTGGGCGTGACAGCTGTGATGAGAGACCAAGTTCAACTTTGGAATGCAGCATGTCATGTGATGAGGACCAACCAATCACAGCCAACAAACATCTTTCCTTTCTTCTGTAAATATCAGTCTGTAATAAATATGGAGAGAAAGTTGATCATTTTAGTGCAGAGCTGCCAGAGCTTTAAATCTGTCCCACAGACAACAGGCCTACACACAAACAGCACCTGGAAGATTATCAGCTCTGCACTCAGGATTTAAGGTAAATAGGCTATTATTTGGTGCTTCTTATGGTTGCTTAGCAACCTCAGCAACACAACCTGCCGCCACCCTCTTGAAAGGTGGCACAGAAAAGACACAGGAGTAGCACCCAGCAACTGATGTCGCGTTTTTCAGGTGGTTAATTTTGTCACACAATAACTCTAAGAAGATTTCTTAAAGCTGACCCATACTCCCACTGTACTACCATCATACTACTAAGACATGCCTGGCCACATTTTGCTTTTTATCAACTCAAACTTATTCCAAAGTCGTTGAATGACTTCCGGCGTCAGACACCAATGATAAAATATGTCATTTCACGTTCTCGTGGCATGCAGCTGGTGGCCGTTTTTCTGTAACAGTGCCCAAAAGTGCCCAGCGGCATCAGGGGGAAATGCAGCAAAATGCAGCATAAGTTCAGTGGGCAAAAGTCTGAGTAGGGTGGCTGGGAGGGGTAGTAGATGGGTCCAGCAATCACTGACTTTCACCTGGGAGGCAGATTTGTAATTTGAAAACAAGTTGACACGGCATCCCAGAATGTCAACAGTTAACGTGCCCAGGGTACCTTGCACATCATATGTCAACATGGAAAGTCCATGACCAAACATCAATATGTGACAAGGTCAGAGTGAGAATGTGTTGTATTTATTTGTTTGGACTTATTCTGTTGTTTGTCAAATGCTGTTTGTGTTACATTTTATCAATACATTCTGTGGTTTTATTATAATTTCAAGATAATTAGAAATTACTTACATCCTATGTTTATATTTTAATTATTCCTGTGTTTTACTTTATCTCTTTGTGAAGCAATTTGGCCGTTGAATGTGCTCTAAATAAACTTGACTTGACTTTAGTGTCAGGCAGTAAGTAGATGGATGTTGATGCTAATTCAGCCCCAAATCAACCTGCCTGCAGCTACTTTTCTCCTGCGGTGGACATGATGAAGCAGCCTACTGGACATTAAGTTCAGCTCCAATGCAGATAAGATGAAAGGTGTCCTGCAGGTCTTCACCGACAGGACAAACTGGACAGTGTGTGTTAATGTTAATCTGACCAAACCTCAGAGCATCAGTGGTGATACACAGACTAAACTTTGTTCATACTTACTGTAACAGAACTGACTAAACTGCACTTTGGTGATATCACTTCAGTTCAGATCATAGGTGAGTAAGTCATTTACATTTTTTGTCTCTGCTGCGTTGCTCGCTGTGGATTTGGGCTCAAGTGCTGCAGTTTCTGTGACCCTGTAAATGTGTTCCTCCTACAGCTTTGTGACTGCCACCATCACACCTTTTCTTTTCACAGTTCTGTCTTATTGAATAATAAACTGCTGTGCAGAGTGTGTTTGGAATTTGATAAGCCTTCAAACCCCTGGATCCATTGCTCAAACCAGTTTCCCTGGATATTTCATCGTCGCAGCAGTACCTTAAACAACACGCCAACACCAACACAGACCTTTGTGTTGTTCTAACACAATGCTGTTTTCAGTTACAACACATTACAACACACTCAAATACACACAAGTAAAAGACAGAGTTGGTGACATGAAGCTCGACTCATTTCTCAGGTCTATTGTTATTCAGCCTTCAGCAGAAACTAACTTTTTATTGGATTTCTGTTTGGTTGAATGTGACGAGGCTACTTTGTTTTACTGAGTGTTGTAAAAGCTCATCAGATTTTACGGCTATAGGATTTCTGTTACCCTCACTGCTGTAAGCCATGGTCCATGTGTTGCAATAGCAACTGCAGCCACATGGTTTTATTGTGGTGTGGAACTAAGTATGTGAAATTTTGATATTAAGATAATTGTCAATCGCATGGTTTTTACAATTTTTAATAAGAAATTGTATTACAACATAAATGTTAATGATAATTTATTACATTTATTATCATAACCAGCTATATCTAGTTAGTTTTTATACTGTAATGTTTGGCTACTTAAAAATAATTTATGATGTTTAAATGGGAATAAGCTATAAAGAACGTAGCTGCTTTGGTGCAGCTTACTACATATGTTAAGTTTTTCTTTTCTTCTTCTCTTTTAATGTTTTAATGCCTCCAATAGATGTGGCCAGAGGCGATTTGTTTTTGGATTGTCCATCCCTCCTTGTGTCCACCTGTCTGTCCATTCCATTCTCATGAACACCGTATCTCAAGAATACCTTGAAGAATTTCTAGTGACTTTGCATCAGTTTCATTCTTGTTAACGTATTATCTTAAGAACACCTTGAGGGAATTTTTTCAAATTTGGCACAAACATCCACTTTGAGTCACGGATTAATTGATTAGAATTTGTTGGTCAAAGGTCAGGGTCACTGTGACCTTGAATCCGTCTCATTCTCTCGTCTCCCTTGACATTAATGTCCACTTGGACTGAAAAATAAACTGATTAGAATTTGGTGGTCAAAGGTCAAGGTCAGCGTAAACATTTTGTGCTATAACTCAAAGATGCTTCAGGGGCATACAACCAAAAGGCGGTACCCCTCGGTTTACCTTGACTTGAGCAGATGGGGCTGGATGATTATCTTGAAGATGTTAAGATGTTGGAACATATTTGAAGTGTTTGACCCCTCTGCAGTAACTTTTTGACAGCACACTTTGCAATTGGATGTGCATCTTCTAAAGCAACTTCCTGGTCTTTTTTTAGATATCCAAAATGCTTCCACGTTGCCAATTTAAGGAGCTTTGCAGGCAGATATAAGGCTGGAATGTAACTTCCCTTTGACATTTTTACATCTTTTCTTCTCAACCCTTCAGGTAAGCAGCATGACTCTCTCACACAAACAAACCAGCACGCGCACACACACACACACACACACACACACACACACACACACACACACATACACACACACACACACACACGTATTATGTGACTTCTGAGATGAGATTTCACCACACACACACACACAACATGACTGGCGAGAGTTGTTTTCCCAGAGATATCGCAGCTTCTACAATTCTTACGGTATAAAACTGTGACTTAATGTTTCCAGGGTTATGGCAAAACCAGTTAATCCTGATGAGGCCCTTTGAGGTCGTGCATTTTTTACAGGGCTATCTAGATTTCATCACCTCTAACAGAAATACACCAAATAAACTTTGGTCATGTTTAACTGTCCATCACATATACAGTATCTACACTATGTGGACATTTAGAAAAATGCCAAAAAATCCTACAGCTTTAAACAACAGCTTTGAACAAAAGAGCAAGTTAATGCTGATGCAAATAAAACCCACACAGAAGAAGAATGCAGCCACACAGCAGCAGTCAGTCCTTATCTATCAGAGGCTGGAAACATGTCAGCGCCTGAACTGCAGCAGGTTCAAGTTTTAATAGGAAGCCTCTGTCATCATTACAAGCTCTTGTGAAACCGATGCCTTGTGACACTTACTTGACCGGTTTGGGTGCTCTCTGTCTCTCTCTTTCAATGACTGCACAGAGTAATGAATTTTTTATCTTAATCCAAACAGTCATTTAATGAGTACGCCTGAGAGGATTCCTGTTCTCCTTAATTAACCCCACCCCCAGCCCCCACTCCAACACACACACCCACACACACACACACACACACACACACACACTCCTCTCAGGGCTCAGTTACATCTCATCCTGCTTTACTGGCATGAAGGGCAAGAATCTGAGGACCCGGCATGAACCAGGCCTCGGGGCAGCACTTTCTTGTCCACCTCAGCTCAGGGTCTGATCCCACTAACTTTGCTATGGGTCTCAGGCAAGATTTGATTGGCCCTGACAGATCCACAGGGCCAGAGAGCAGTCTGATAACATGAGCAACACATGCTGCATCATTTGTTAGCCAAACAAAATGCAAATGTGTACTGTGTTTTCATCACGTAAGAGATCTGAGAAGCCTTTTAGTACACATTTATGAGCTTCTTATTTGCATAGCTGCTACAGAACTGAATGCTCAACAGTAGAAAAGGTCCACAGTGTGGAATGTAGGGGGACATACTGGCAGAGATGGAATAAAACATAATAACTATGTTTTCTTTAGTGTAAGAACACCTGAAAATAAGAATTCGTTACTTTCGTTTGCTGTTTTTCCTATGTAGGTAAAAGCAGGTTCTCCTCTCTACAGAGACCCACCATGTTGCACCACCATGTTCTTACGGTAGTGCAGGACGGACAAACAAAACATCAGTGGCTCTAGATAGGGCCATTCCCATTTTTGTGTTGACCATCATAGTTATCATCCCCCTTAACAATGAACTGCTTTATTCAGTATTATTAATATAAATCACCGGGTCTATTTGTTCAGGAGAGGAGGAGACCTCTGGGGATATCTTGGCTCCTGGCAAAAACTTCCTAGCGGCCCATCTCTGATGACTCAAAAGCCTTAGAAACATTGTTTTGTAACACAAAACTACTTTATTCAGTGTTTTTACTAGTGTAAATCACCTAGTCTGTTTGTTTTGGAGAGGAAGAGATCTCTGTGGATAATTCTGCTCCTGGTAAAAACCTCTTGAACAATAGGGGTTGACAATACCACAAAGTTTCGTTTTGATTTGATACCAAGGGCCAGAAGTGCCAACACTGATATCAGTACCGATACGCCACTTTTTATTATTAAAAGTGGCTGTTTTTTTAATGTAGGGGAGAGCAGTGTGTCATGATTTCTGAGGTAAATAATCAATTTGCATGAGTAACAGTTAATGATGACTAATCACAGTTTGAAAATGTAATGTTAATGAATGCTGAAGATCTAATTTGACTAAAATATTCTTTTAACTACTATATACCTTGTTTGAGCCTCACTTAACAGACTCTCCCTGGACACTCTGTCACTGTGTCAGAGGTCTGGATGCTGAAGCATTTCCCTCCTCCTCCCTTCTTTTCAGTTGCAGCTCTAAGTTCTCTTTCTCATATTTATTTCCTCTGTCATTAGGTCATTATCGCTGTTACGTGTCGGATTAAAGTAGTCAGGCTCAGACATACTTTCTGCATTGAAGATCTGTGGACAGCTACGGTCATGCAGACACACACTTGGTTCAGTTCACAGTACAATTGAGGGTCTGTGTCAGCCCCCAGCAGTAACCGGGAGAGCTGGGAGGTGAGCTAAGTGTCCTCCTACTGCCGACATTGGGTAAAAGTGAAACTAAGAGGCAGTGGAGCAGCAAAGACTCATTGGCCTCATACTTCCATGCATCCTTTATGATTGCATGGATACAGCCAATAGATGACGGTAGAGGGCAGAGTCAAGTTTTACACAACAACTAATGAGGTGACAGTGGAGGAGGTTGTTATATTGTACCTTGAAACAGAGGCAACATTGTAGAATTGCAGTGATCTGAGCAGCCAGTATAGTGGCCTAAATCCCGACATGTGGATGGAGAATCCTTTTCACTAAATTACCAATTTGTGCCCTTCCGCCATTCTTTAAATTTCTTGTTCGGATGGATGGACAACCCAAAAACATAATGTCTCTGGCCATAGCTATCACTGGTGCAGAGGCATTAAAACAATGCCTGGAAGAAGATCAGCTACGAACTAAGGATTGTTGGTATGTAGGTTATGGTTGTTTAGCAACGTCAGGTGCAACCAGCCTCCTCCCCTTGAAAGTTGGCATAAAAGTAGCACCCAGTACCCAACCTTGCGTTTTCCAGGAGGTAAAAGATGCTGCATGTGTCTCAGCCTTAACTGATCAAAACAAGCTGTAAATGTGTATTTAATGCTAAAACACAAAAAGTCCACAAACATCTCAGAAAATGTGTCTGCTGAAGATAGCGGAGTGGAGCATCAGTTGGACACTGGTACACTGACTAAACTGGCAGCTGATTGTCTCTGGCAGCAATGTTGGACACCAAACATGTCACAGTCACATCCAGTGGACAGCGGGACATAACATAACCTTTTGAGTTTGCTATGAATTCCATAAGAGGCACATTTTTGCCATTTACATGTTTGGTTTCAGTGAGTTTAAATCAGCTTAACATGGAGCAAGTCACAAATACACCAGGAACCTATCTACATCCAACTTCTAATTTGGATTAAGCACACTGTCATACCACATGAATATTAATCAGAGCATTTTAATGTGCACCTGAATAAACATCAGCTGACTCATTTTACTTGTGAACTAAATGTGGAATTTCCTAAATATACAGGAGACCTCTCATAACTATACAGTGTATCTTATTGCAGATTGTGGTGTAATCTGAGTGTACACTAAGAACTTTATTTATTTCATGAGAGAGGTCCTGAAAGCCACTGTATTATTACTGGCCTGATATACAAAGTCTGCTGTGTCTCAGGTCGTCTTTAGCAGGCCTTGAGCTGCAGCTTTCAACATCCAGCCCAGCATTTGCCCCGGACATGTGGGCACCCACAAAATCCCCATCTGTTTTACACCAATCTGCCTCACAGACACTAAATGCACAGCCACAAGCTCACACACGTATACGTTTACCATTACCATGTTTACTATGCCATTTTTAACCCGACCTTTAACATTTGCTTTCATTTCGGAATAATTCTCTCAATGTTGGTTCCCTCCCTCCCTGTTCTGTTTATCTCTGTCACAGACAAAATATGTTACTCAGCTTCACTAATGAGGCAAAATAAACGAGTGTTCGCATACTAAATTTAGACTATGAATTAGCGAGGCACAGAATGAGTACAGTATGAGTAGGTTTAATGATCACAAGCAGGATTACGATTTTCTGCAAAGGCGTTTTGATGTGGTAAGACGGTAAATGAGAAAAGGCTTAACAGGGTTCTTTGTTTTGAGAAACAGCATTTTTCCAAAATTGTGATTGGCTGCATTCATATCCTGCAGTGTGGTGTCCATCTTGCTCTCACTGTAGCATTCTCTTCCCTTAGGCCTTTCCTTCAAGTGGCCATCTCCCATTCATCAGCATTACCTTTGATTCTCAAGACTTTGTAAAGCAGCAGGGCATCATTTGATCAACATTTGATAGATGTAAGCAAAGTGTGTTGCATGCAACAAATGTAACCAGCTAACCATGCTAGCATCAAACAGACTGTGTATTTCTTATATCTTTGTATTCATTTGGTGCACTTTTTGTTTTTTTTTTATAATTTGGGCTTTTTAGTGGAAGAGAAGCCTGTAACAATGGGAGCAATATTCAAATCTTACTACTGAAAATAAAAGAAGACAATGAAAGCAGATCCTACAGTGTCATCATTTACGTATATATAAAGAAATGGTTTTCAAAAATCAGTTTGATACGTAAACTATTCCACCTCAGCTGAATGTTAAAACTTTTTTGATGAAATGTAAGTGTTATATGCAATGTACATTATTCATGCATTATCCAAAATGCACTACATTCCACCTGTTAAAAAAAAAAAGATTTTGGGGAGTTGTAATAGACCATAAATTATGCTGGAAACCACATATAAATCATGTAAAGTAAAATCTGTCAAAGTCTATTGAAGTATTGCGCAAAACAAATGACATCCTCAATCCAATTTCATCATATCATTCTTTTATCGTTGCATACATTACCTACTGTGTGGAGGTCTGGGGAAATACATACAAAACAATCACAAATCCAGTATTTATGCTACAGATGAGAGCTATAAGAATCATAGACAGAGCTGAATATCATGAAGCAACCAACAAATTATTTATAAACTTGCATGCTCTCAAGATTTGGTGGACTTAAAAACTGCACAATTAATGTATAAAGTAAAAAATAAGATGCTTCCAGACTGTACCCAGAAGTTGTTCCAAGTTAGAGAGAGTCAACATAAACTCAAAGGAACTTGTATGTTTCCAAAAACAAATATTAGAACAAATGCAAAACATTAACAAATATAAAACCAAGTTATGAACTCCAGTGTGTATATGAATATTTGTTTGGGATTTTAGGATATATATATAATATATTGTGTTTTGCTTGTTTCTTCATTTTCATTGTAAAAAACGTAAAACGAGTAGGTGCAATGAGCTAAGGCTTCAGCCTACACCTTTTCCGTCCGCTAAAATTAATACTGCTTTTTTTTCTTGTGTATATTTGGTTTAAGTTGAAACATGGCCAAAATAAACTAATGCTCAAATTTGAGTTTGAAAACGTTTGGAACATGAGTTAATACTACGCATTTTATTACCTCCTAAAGGCTGAATTACTATTGTGCATAGGCTCTGCGCCATATCGTTGTGAGCATTTATACTTGTGCGGTTGTGTGTCTGCATCGCTCTGCAATTACACCTACAAAACACTGGCAGGCGGTGGGGTTTCTATGCCACTGTGTGGATTTTTTTGAAAAGGGCTGTAAAATTTGATTGATTCAAAATAATAACGACAATATTAAAAACAATTACAAACTTTGGCTCCATTATACCTCACAAGGTTCACAGACAAAACAATTGTCTTTTGCTAGACATGTTTTCCCCATAAATACAAAATGCTAACATTATTAGCATAAGCCTGATATGTTACATTACAAATATTAGCCAAGCAGCTAGTAGACTTTCCTCTACTCATATGAAGCCAGAGTAAATCACACACAAGATTCAAAATGCTATTTTGTGAAGGTTTAATTGGCTTTGCAATTTATTAATTCTTATCTGTGAAATACAGATTAAGAAAAAAGCTTCATTTCCACTGAGGCAACGGTTTCAGCTTACAAAATTAAACTATAGTATGGTGTAGGGTATGTGTCTATCCAAAACATACAGTACGTTGTAGGTATGCTGTCTAATAGCACAGAAGTGTAAAGCCTGCTGAACTCTGTCAGTGATGTGTTTGAGAGTAACCAAATGTGAGGAATTACTAGTTGCATGAGTTTTTGTAATTAGTAGGGAAAATTCTTTTTTTTCACTCTTTTGTCATACATATACACACAGGCGTGAAATACACACACAAACACAGACAGGTCCTGTATATGCATAAAGGGGGTTCAGTGCCTTGTTCAAGGGCACCTCAGCAGTGCCCAGGAGGAGAACTGGCATCTCACTAGCCTCTAGTCCATGCTCCATACTCAGTCAGTACAAGGACTTGAATAAGTGACCCCCCGGTTTCCAAGCCAGGTCCCTATGGGCTGAGCTATTGCCACCGTTTCTCATGCATGTATCCCTTTTCTGACTTTAGAACTGTATAAAACTAATTCAAATCACTGGTAAACTTAGTGTAGACATTAAATGCTGTCAGTGTTGGGAAGGTTACTGTTAAAATATATTAAGTTATAGATTAATAGTTACCCTATTAACAATGTAAAAATAATGTAACTATTTTAATTACCTCATCAAAGTAAAGTAACTTATTATATTTCATTACTTTTTGATTACTTTTCCAACAAATTCTTCAAACTGGGCACTAAAGCTAAAATATGTGCAGAATTAGGGTCTGCCAAACAAAGGCATTCCTGTACAGTGAAAAGATACAAAGAAACAGAATGAATGTTATATTCTGCATATACACTTTTTATCAAAAAATATATATTTACAAGAACACTTATTTTGTAATTTAATTACATGTAACTATTTACTCTCCAACACTGAATGCTGTGGGGCTGAAACAACTGGTCAGTTATGCAATTAGCCAATGGACAGACAATACTGGCAACTATTCTGACAATAGATTTCAGGCTAAAATGACCTTTCACTATTTTCTGACATTCTTATGGCTCACTGTCTGCAAAGATCAGAGGGGCTCACCTGATGTAGTCGTTCTTGCAGAGTATCATGCCTCCTTTGCTGTAGCAGGTGCTGCTGTACTCGCCCAGCTGAGCGTGGCAGCAGGAGCACTTGAGGCATCGCGTGTGCCAGTACCGCTCCATGGAGAAGAGCAGGAAGCGGTCTGCGATTCGACCTCCACATCCTGCACACAGCCTGCCTGCTGTCCCTCCGCCACCACCCATCACTGCCACCGCGGGTGCCTCCACCCTGCTGTTCACCATAGCAACCTGAAGACAGGGCAAGGAGGAAAAAGAAGAGGACAAACAATTGAGGCAGGACAGTGAAAGCAGAAGTGGAAATAACTGAATTAAATACATGGCACCCTAAAATAAGGAGAGCTCAAAATGAATTAATTATCTGAAATTGATGTACGCAATCATCCTTATCCTTGTCAAAAATGTTTGTCTGAATGTTGGTTGATATATTGTATATCAAAATTTAGTATTGCCCTAAAACAATCCAGTGTGTGTGTGTGTGTGTGTGTGTGTGTGTGTGTGTGTGTGTGTGTGTGTGTGTGTGTGTAGTTAACACATATTTTTTAAGTTATTCAGGAAGTTGTTGGCTTTTTTTAATTCAGTGCAGAAAGTTAAGTTAGGTGACTAAATTGTTATTGGGATCAGCAAAGTAGACCTAAAACTATAACTTATCATGCAAGCCTGGTAAGGCTGTATAATATTTCTAAATTATTATAGATAAATAATCAAAAATTGTATCACTTAACTCAGGATTATTTTCTTTATTCATTCATTTATCTTTCTATTACCCATAGGGCTGCCCCCAATCACTGATCAGTTCAATGTAGATGCGTGGAGGGCGTGCTCAAAAGGGAGAGTTATGCCGTCGCAGCATGAAAGAGTTCCCGAGTGCCTATTTTTCAAGTGCCTGATGGCTACGCCCTGAAAAGTTCAACGTTGGGCATGCAATCCCATTCTTCTGTAAATATCAGTCTATGATACCATCAGGGAAGAAGTTGATAATTTTCGTGCAGTGCTACCAAGAGCTTTACATCTGTCGCACAGACATCACTGGCAAGCTAGCAACTATCAGGACAGCGTCGTCCACTCCAAAAGTGCAGCTGCTGGCTACTGGTAAGCTACGCTGTGTCGTCTTTGAAGTGTGTATATTTTTCTTTGAACTCACACTAGTAGGTAGGAGTGGAGAGAAAAAAAAGGGAGAATCGGTGCTCCCAAGTGTTATAGAGTGCTCCAAGGATGACGTTTTTTGGTGGGCTTATGTGGAAGTTAGCACTGCACTGGTTCCCTTCCCAAAAAGCCTATGGGATTTTTCCATTGGATTTTGAATTGTTGCAAAAAAAAAAAAGCTCTGTGGCAAACAAAAGTTCATGACACCCAAATGTCTTCTTCGGCGAGATAACCTCCTCAAATTAACACCACTTTCATGATTTTTTAAGCATAAATGCAACAGCCAGAAGTAAAAAAGCTGATGTTAGGCTATAAACCAATTACAACATGATTGCATGACTTAACATTGCCACCACAATGAGACTGTAAGGCCGTGTTTGGCATGATGACAGTCTGTAGTCTAATTTAGCCACTTGTTAGTAGCCGCCTTTTTAGAGACCAAAAGAAAAAAAAAAATTCACAGTGGGGTATTTAATGACGTTTTATGCCAAGGAAAAAAAGTGAGAGTCTCTTAAGCTTTTATTAATGACAGACCTTATTTCAGGCATCTAACCAAAAACCCATTGACTCTGAGATGAGGGAACTACAAGTGCAAGAATGCTAACTCATTTCCAGATTTCAGGACTTATTCCTGGAGCATTTTATATTGGTCAAGAAAACTTGCTGTATATTCTGACATTGTTATGTATACACACATGCATGTAAACACAATGGACAATTTTTTTAGGCCAGCAAAAACATCAAGGTCATGTCCACATATCGTATGACAAGTTAATACTGTAATTATCGTGACAGGACTAGTCTTAAAGTAAGCTTAATAAAGCTCGGTGGTAGTTCAATCAGGAAGACTTTCTTTATACTATATCCATTCACATTTCTCTCTCTATTCCACTCCCACCACTTCCTTCAGTCAGCTGATTATGGGTGTTCCTTCTCCTAGTTAGCCAAACTTTCCCACAACCTCCTTTAGGTATTCATGTTGCTGCTGCCAAACTTTAAACGTGTTCTCCTCTCTGTTGTTGTCAGCTGTCATTTCAGGCGGAATTGTTGCTCCCTACTCCACCCCATTCACCTCCAGTCACCTTACCGAGAGTTCAGGACGAGCTCATCAAAAGCCCACCCCTCCTCACAGCCACATCCTCAGCTTCCTGTTCATCTCATCTCATCACCACCATTACCACCACCTGCGTCTAGACTCCATGAGAAGTTTCCCTGATCTACTGTCTTTATCTCCCTCCTAGAATATATGCCATCATGATGAGGTCTGATCGCCAAAATCTTCTCACTATTCTCATGCTAATGGCCACATGTAAATAAATAGTTTTTTCTCTCAGCTATTAAACTAGCTGTGGAAGATGATGGAAACTGAGAGCAGCACAAAGCACTTGTTTAGTGATTAAAAAGTAAAAGATAAAGAGAAAAATTCATAGCCCACAGTGACATCACCAAATGTCTTGTTTCGTCTGACCAACAGTCCAAAAGCCAAAGATATTTGGCTTTTAACGACGTAAAACGTAAAAAGTAGCAAAACATCACATTGGAGAACCTGACGTGAATGTTTGGTATTTTATCTTTGATAAATGATTTAAATGACTAACCGTTATAAGCCTTAACTTAAACATCTAAGTAGGTCATGTGGGATCAACCCAAGGATCTGGCTGTACCTGTGTAAAGACTTGAGAGGAAAACT
Organism: Cephalopholis sonnerati; assembly: GCA_019142605.1. Taxonomy (NCBI): domain Eukaryota; kingdom Metazoa; phylum Chordata; class Actinopteri; order Perciformes; family Serranidae; genus Cephalopholis; species Cephalopholis sonnerati. Next base: position 5,583,844 of record JAGQAX010000019.1, read on the forward strand.
TGAGAGGAAAACCAACAGCTGATTCAAGTTTTCACATCTTATCCTCAGTGCATTTACAGTGCTCAGAATTTAGAATTACAACAGACAGAAACACAGCTATGTCTTCCCAAATGTGGCTCTTGGCACCAGATCCAATCGATTGGTTTTGGAACTTCCTGGTAAAAAGCTTAGGGCTATTTACTTGTGGGGGCATGGGAATGTGAAACCCCAACAGGAAAACAAAAACACACATACATACATACACACACACACACACACACACATCAGAAAGTTGCTTTTTTACACCAAACAAGTTCAAAGTTGTGTCCAACTGAAACAAAACCACACACATGCTTTTTTGGGCCTGCAAATAACTCTTATTTTAACTTGATAATATGTACCAAGAGGAGGCTCTTTGAAGCTGTGCAGCATTGCTGCTCTATGACAGGATACAGAGGCCCACACTTTCTGGAACTGTAGTTCATTTGATTAAGCTGCTCATGTCTTTATCATCTTTCAACCATTGTGGAAACAAAACCCAAACTTTAAGTAAATCCGTTGTAACATTATGACAGTAAAGTAGCTATAGCAGCTGGAAACAGAGTTTAATATATGCCATCAGGCAACATTTACTGTATTTCTCTTTTCTTTATTTTTCCATTACAAAACTGAACTGATTTCATGCACAGCTGGGAGTAATATTGCTTTTGAATCACACTGAGTACAACCATAGCTGTGTGTGCTGCTCAGCAATGAGTCAGCACACTGCCTCTTCAGCCGCTTCCATGATTTATAATTAGCGCCAACAACAACATAAAATAATTGCAGGGCTAGATTTCATTTTCCAAATGAGCAACAGCAGCACAATTTGTCCTCTAGAGCGTCTAATTTCAGCAAGGGCATGTTTAGCTTTACGACTAGCCTTCCCACAAGATTATTTGAGATTGCAGCAGCTGGTCCTCTGCAGTGAAGCAGACTGCCCTCAATACCCTCATTTTCTAGAGTAGACACCTGGCTCTAATCAGCCACAGGAACACCATGTTAAGAAGCCCAAGGCTGCATTAAAACCACAAACAGCCTCATGCCCTGGGATCAAACCTCCCTGTTAGTAAAGGCTTATTCATGAATGAGCTGATCTTTTGAATGACTTAAAAAGTGAGTCCAACTGTCTAATTCACATATTTCACTTTCAAATTAAACCACTTGAATCCTAATGTTTCCAATATTAGCAATACATTCTCGTTTTAGAGCCTGAAATAACTTTAGGGGTTTCCACTATTTTGCCCTTTTAGGAGATTTACAACAACAGCATATGAATGTATGTGTATCAGTCCCTCACTCTGTTACATTGAATTTGTGAGGAAAACATTCTTGCATGCCTCCACGATGAACAAAGAATCCTAAAACAGACAATACTTAATGAATTTAAGTTATAGGGGTTCATGTTTACAACAGCAAAACTATATCAAAACACCTGTTTACAAACACACAACTCACGCAGTATAATCCAAGTCTTATTTATCCAAATCTCAGTACTTCCCAAACTGACAGCCCTTTTCTACAGGGAACTTAACTAAAAGTGAAGCTTACCAATGCTGTCTTTAGAGCAAGACTCCATTGACAAAAACATTAACTTTACCTCGCTGAATACTGAAGCTACTGATCTACCGCTGCCTTGAGCAGTTAGTTTGTGTGTGTTATTGTGTGACTTTGGTGTTTTAAATGGTTAATTTGGATTCACCATGTCACAAAATAACACAAACAAAGTAATTGTTCAAGGCAATGATAGGTCAGCAGCTCCAGTGCTTAGTGCAACCCAGTCTTACTCCAAAGTTGTTAAAAATTGCTGCTTGGTCGGTGACTTACGGTGTCAAGACACAGACGAAAAAGATGTCCTTTCACGTCGGCATGATATGTGGCCGGTCGCCATTATTGTTAAATGGTGCCTGGCGGCGGAAGCGGAGGTCAGAGTAGGGAAGGGTGATGGATGGGTCCACCAACAACTGACTTTCACTCGGGGGGCTGGTGTTCACTTCAAGTATGATTGTAAAACCAAACCCTGTTTTTTTTCCCTAAACCCAACCACGTGCAAGTGTTGGCAAAATGTATGCCAACTGAACATGTCCTGTGAAAACAAAGGTGTATTTTGAAAACAGACAATGCATGTAACAGGCTGAAGTTGACACACTGTCCCAGAACGTCAACAACCAACAGGTACCTTGCACGTCATATCTTGACGTGGAAAATCCATGTCCATAACCAAGTGTTGTTATGTGATGAGGTCAGAGTGAGAATGTGTTGTTTAGTGTGGTTTAGTCTGGCCCCTAAGAGAGCACAAACCAGTTAAATTTTCAGTTCAGTTCCCCATCAGAAAGAGCTGTCTGTTTAGGAAGTACTGAGCATGCGGCAGACTTGAATCACACTGCACAGATTGTACTGAGAGCGTTTGTAAACAGATGTTTTGTTATTGTTTTTTTGTTACTAAATGTGGTCACCTGTGACTTCAATTCAAGAGTTTTCCCTGTTTTTGGAGTCTTTGTTCCTCGTGGAGGCATGTGTGAAAAACACACTTTTCTTCACATATTCAAGGTAACACAGGATAAGTAATTTATACACAAATGGTCATTTGGGGAATGACGTATTCCTTTAAAATAAATTCAACCATTAGATCAACATCTCTCTTAAAAACCAAATGTCTTTTCATGGTTTCCTGGAACACAAGGAATATGGTTATTCATTTTCCTGTTGCTTGTCATTTGGTATGTTTTTATTGTTCCCAATACATTGTAGTGATGCATGCTTTCACTTTTTTGTAAATCTTTTCCTCAATGGGTGATGTCTTTAATCTATGAATGAAACACTTTCTGGTGTGTCAGTGCCCATTTTTGTGTGTGTGGGATATACATTTTAAGGGTGTCTTTGATTTGACATCTCAACCACTTTCTGTCATATCTGTACCAACTGAGCAACTCAGGAGTTCAGGATGAACCCAGTGTAGTTCATTTACTTGAGAATTAGCTGCTAAACTTGATGTGCTTTTGTCATAAACTCAGCATTAATAGAAAACAGGAACGGCAGTAAAATTAACCCTCTGACTTACTGGTGTCAGACTTTAACTTTTATTTCAGCTTGTAGATTAAATGATTCATTATCATCATGTTTGTTGGTTCACACAAACTCACAAACTATTTATGTACCAGAGCATCCCAGTTTTAAGGATAAAAGCTTATCCAGGATTTTGAGACCACAATATGATATTTACATGCAAAATCGCATAACTGAGGTACCCAAAAAACCCAATCATAACCAGAATGTCCACATTAGTAAATGCCTGCTGAATCCATTTCAAACACATGAGAATTTTCCAATTTAATTAGTTGACAAGGACTACATGAAGACACCATAAACAACTGAGCAAAGCACAAAGAATTTTGGCAAACTGAAGGCCACAATGGGTACACATGTTCCCCAGATTAATGCATAAAAAGCAGAGCATCTTGACTGCATTTGAAGGAGCCTTTGAAATAGGACAGCCTTGCCAACCTGTTATGATAATAAGAGGTGTGAATGACAAGCAATTTGAGGGTGCTTTCACACCTAACCTGTTTGGATCGGTTAAAATGAACTCATGTTTGCATGGTTAGTGCGGTTCGTTTGGGCTTGTGTGAAAGTTTTAAGTCAATAACCCTGGTGCGGACCAAACAACCAAACTGAGACCGCTTGAAAAGGTGGACTTAGTCTGCTTCCACACTGACTCTGGTGCGGTCTGTTTGTGGTGTGAAAGAAAACAAACCAACCACAGGGTTTTATGATAGCAGATATGTGATTTTAGCAACAGCTAAACCAAAAATACAGTACATCCATCTGCTGATCGTGAAATCTGTCCAAGATCTCATAATTGATCCTGATAAAGGCCACGTATATCCCACAACCTATTTATCCTTATGCATACATGTAACCATGGTAACATATGCAAGTCACTGTGACTATTTTCCCTGATTAAAAAGCTGTTAAAACTGCCATCATTGTATCTGACTCCGTGTACTTTGTCTGTTCATTAGGTCCATTTAAAAAGTGTGTGACAGGAATCCCACAGTATTAAGCCCATAATGTGATTTATTTACAGTCTAATAATATCCTACTAATAATACGTTCAATCAGTTATTTCCCTATGAGCACTAACACTTAAGAAGCATTAAAGGGCTGCCTCATAAACTTCTGTCAGTCACCAGAATTTGACTTCCTCAGTGGGTCCTAATAATGCAGGATGACTACAACCAAAACTGTCCAACCAACGAATTACCTGTCAGTTGGTAGAACTGTTTACTCCTCTTGGTTCATTTGCAAAAAGTCAGTGTGAACAGGAACCAAACCAAAATTAAAATGCAACAATGTATCATTTTTCCCCTCTGGTGTGGACCCAATGAACCCAACTACAGGTGTGAAAGCATCTTAAGAATTGTTTGTTTACTTGATTTGTTCCAAGACATCACGAGTTGATTCAATAATTCATAGTCAATTTGTATATTCATCAAATAAACCTGTGCAATAATATGAGACTCCCAGTATGTTATCATTATTTTCAATGTAAGACTTGTTGTTTTTCATTGTGCTTTTCCATACAGTAGCATCCTAAAACTTGCATCAGTTGTACTCAGTTATCTAAGTTCATGATTGGTAAAGCAGAGCAGAACACAGTGGACATATGGACCTCCACATCCTGATAGTTCATTTTAAAGTCAACATTGGCTGATGTGCCGATATTATTGTGCATCCCTACTTCTATTTTTATATAACTTCTGGTATAGATATTCTAAATGTATCTTTTAATTTAATTTCTGAAAAATCAGTTTGTATGTGAAGCTGTGCTAAACACTACAATTCCCATGAGCCTCACTGGTAGCTGCTTTGATGAATAGTGAGCTGAAGTAAAAGCTGAACTACCTGCTTCTGTTACAGAAGTAGGAAAACTTAATTAAAAATCCCACTAACATTTATAATAACGTAAATAACTTAAAGTCTGTCCTTGGAACATAACCTTACTTAACAGTACGTCAAGTGGTTTACCCGAATCTATCTGGAGCTGCCTTTAACGAACAATATTTTCCATGAGCCCTTGACATTTGCAAGCTGAACATCACAGTTTGAGAGATGAGGCGAGTCCATGAGTGAGTGGAGAGGCCGGGGATAGTTAAGACACTGGAGGACAGAGGGGACTAAACGGCATAAAAATTAACAGACAGTGCAGAGTAGTGCTAAAATTGGGGAAAATACCTTTAAAGACTGTTTGTTAATATTATGGATATGGACAAAACCAATGAAAACATTGCTAAATGAGGGACTGCAATGAGTTATAGAAGCTAGCCTACATGTAACTTAAGTGCAAGTTGAAAGTCAATAATTTTAGCCCTATTTCCAACAAGCAGTCCGGTACAGTTCGGTTCAGTTTGGTATGCATTTTTAACATTTCCATTTTGAAAAGTTGTGGATGGTAACGATGGAACCGTTACTTACATCATAATTTTTAGTTACCCCTCTGTTGGGGTACCGAGCACGTCGGGTACTAAAAGGTAAAGCTGTGAACACAGCAGTCCATTGATTGGTCAGTGGCTGACAGTCATTCATGCTCAGGGCTGTGTTGTGGCTGGTTTTGGAGCTTATGTAACCACTGTTCAAACCGTGGCAAGTTTTACATACATAAGTAAACTATAACTATTTAATGAAATCATGTTTTGCTGCCTCTTGCAGCAGCTGTAGACTGACGAAAAAATAACACTGAACAGACTGCTGGAAACTTTTAAGGCAGAACGTTTACTTGTAATGTTACTCAATGCATGAGTTGATGATGTGAATCCATCAGGACACCTTAAATTTCGATGAAAACTTTGACCACTCCGCTAGTTTTTACTGTCTGTCTTGGATGACATACACTTTTAGTATTGAGTGAATCTTCAAGTGTTTAAAAATATATACTAATTTTGACCGGATCGTGTGAACTACATATATTCTTATCTTCACCTGGATGGAGCAGTGACTGACAACAACCCAGCCCACACTTGAGAGAACTGTTTGGGGTGGAAATGCTAAACGGACCTAAGGTCTAGGTACCATGTCTGAAGGGTTACTTTTGGTCCCAAAGGTACCATACCGAAAGTGTTTTAATTTGTTATTTGTATACTTCCAATCTAAATGTGTCCGTGTGCATCTGCTCAGGAAAATGTGGATGCCTGCAGCAAACTAATGTTTGTATTTCAAGTCTCTGAGCCTGTATTATAAGTCTCTGAGCTTCACAAGCATCATGGTTGTTGCTGTGACATTAGGTGTGTTTATATCGGTAACCTTGGGCTAGATGGAATTCCACTTTTCCGTGTCGCAGGTCATTTTATTCCCAGTGCCGAATACAATGGATTGCAGTGTATACTCAAGCCTGAACTGTGACATCAGAATACTAGCATATTCAGAGCACTTTTACAATCAGGAGCACTTTCACCAGACTAGATTTATACTGAGAACACAGGATGTCTGATGTCACCCTGTCCCTCAATGGACTTGCTGTTCTTCCTCCATCTATTTCCTGTCTTCAGTGCCAGATTCCTTTGGGCGGCACATCACCAGCCATGAAATCAATTATCGGGCTGAGTCTGCATAATACAACTGCTTCCACCCTGTGAAATAAAGTGAGAGCAATTTTGGATGGATCAAACGGCTCATCCACCAACATGAGAACTTCTTCTACCTTGCAGTTTGTCTCTCCTGTTGTCATTCACTCACAGTTATCACTAGCATCTATATAGATATGAACACTTTGTAGTTTCTAGCTGGGTGCTGGTAGAGGCAGTCTGGGTGCCCCATGCTTTGACATATAATAAAGTGGGCAGCAGGACAAAGCAACCAAAGAGGATAAGAGGCCTTGGATAATGAATCCTTAAAACCTTCAACAGTAAACACAACATGAACACTAACAGTGAAACCTCAAACATGTCCTTTATCTTACAACAAGTTAAATATTCTTTGCCATGTGTGAAACTAATTGCAGAGCAGCAAGCCAATGTAATCATCATGCAAACACCTGTGTTAATTCAAGACGTTCCAAGACATCTGCTGAATGGCTCTCTGATACAATTCTTATCCACTTAAAATGCAAATCCTGCATTTAATCATCTTCTGCCACACAAAGCCTTGATGTGACTGACATCAGTCTCAGGAAGTGGAAGCAGTGATGGTGATATTTTAGTGTAAACTAAGACTAAGAAACCATGTTATCTATCCTGAGGTTGGAGTGTTTAAAATAAGTAGTCCATGGCATGGGGGTAGGTAAGAATCATTTAAGAACACAGTAAAGGCAGCCCGCCACAATTAAAACATCTGCTGTCACAAATATATTTTCTACTTTTTGGAACTGGACCATTCATTACAAGCACAATTGGAATATATATATATATATATATATATATATATATATATATTACTCAGTTTTTTTAAGCACCAAACTGATGAAGCACAGAGTGCACTCAGGGCAGAGATGGAGCAGGGAAAACATCAGGCGCATTGAAAGTGAACCTCTACTGCTTAATCTGCTGGGTCTAAAAGTTTGCATTCGCTCGCAGCAGCTGCTCCTTTCATCCATCAATCTGATCTGATCAGCTCTGAACAGGTCAACAGATTTATTATCCACCCTTCCATTCACAAACTGCTGCTGAGAAACAAAAAGAACTCATGGAGAGCTCCATCTGCGCTGCATCCACTTAGAGATGGGACACAGAATGATACAAAGGGACACTAGAATTGCAGCGATATATAAGTTTCAAGGTATACTGTGATCCAAAAGTTGCCAGTTATACTGTGTACATTTGCTTATCTACAATACTGAAAAAAAATGCAACTGGACATTGAATCGCCCATTTATTTAAGTTATTTTCTAAGGAGAGACTTTTTACACATACTTCGATTAACAAAATGGTTTAAGAGATTCAATTACAGTAAAAAAAAAAAAAAGGTTTGTTCAACCAACAATAATCTTTCCTTTTTAATTCCTTTAAGGGTCATTCTAACTTATAATAATATAAATTCTGTAATACCATAATATTGTGATTGAATATTGTGAAAAGACATAATGTAAACATGCAAGGCTAAAGAATTCATCCTCTGAGATCCTTCTCTTGACATAGCTTCTATTAGTAACACGTAATTTAACTTGTTACTTGATTACATATAAACTCCAGTTAATATCTTTTGTGATTGGTAAGGTAATCTAAAAATTGAATACCCCTGGTATTAATAAAGTAATTTTTCTTCACACACACACACACATATATATATATATATATATATATATATATATATTTTTTTTTTCCCCAGGACTAATGCGTCCTACATAGGAGTTATCAAAGCTTTTTTTTTTTTTTTTTTTTTTTTACAAATGTGGTCTGATGACATAAAACCATGTGTTCAGTGCCACTCTCCTACAATAAAATACCATTTTTAGAAGACCACAAAATATTCAGGGCTAAGCTGGGACTTAAGCAACAATTATTGATGACTTAGTAAAAACTGGATAACTTATAATAATGAGTACCATTTTATTCATTTAGGATCTAATAAATGCTTGTGACGTCTTGTATGCATTGGTGATGAAAACTGTCTGACTTGACCTGTTATTAATGCACAAACTGAAGCAACTGACAAGTTACATTTCACTGGCATTGTATCTTATATGATGTCCACTGAAAAATAAATTGACTGATTGGTCAATTAATTCTAATCACCATTGTTCTGTCTTCGTTAGATATCTGAGCCCTCCCCATCCAACACAAAAGTGAGTGAATTAGCAGCTTCTTGTGTTCTGCCGTGCTAATAAACTGGCTGATGAAGCAGTCAATAGAAACAGGAGCTAATAATGAAGAGAAACACATTCCACTGCAGCCTGGACGCACTGACGAACTGCATGCACTTTCAGGTTAACAGAGCCAATAATGGCTCATTTTCCCCTAACAGATTGCAACTGATTGATGCCTCTCACAAAGGAATAACTACTGTGTTATAACATATTCCTGGACTCCATGACAATAGTAATATATTAATTAGTATAAAAAGGCACTGGTTTATGGGTACAGTATGTGTAGCCTGTCTTATGAGGCCATGACACTGAGTGACACTTTATTGTGTAAGTGATCTTGTAGTATAATTTATCAGACTGAGTAAATAATCATAGTATCTCTGACCCTTAAGGCATGCAGAGGTATGTGTTTCCAAGATGATGACCAGTCAGTGTCTCAGAGCTGACACAGAGTTTTATACAAGATTAGCACTGAAAAGAGGGCTGATTCATTAATTAGCCAACAGAAACATTAATCTGCATTTTAAAAAAAAAATAGATTACAGTTATTCATCAACCTAAAATGCCAAATGTTCTCTCAAATGTTACTCAAATGTGAGGATTTGCTGCTTTTCTCTGTTTTATATCAGTGTGAACTCAATCTGTTTTGCATTGCATTTGCAGAAATATGACAACTTTTTTCTGAGCTCTGGGAAACTGCAATGAGCATTCATTTTCATTATTTTCTGAGAGAGATATGCATATGATATGCTTTAATATTTGCTCAAAGGCTTGACTAATCAGTCTTGTTAGCCATCACTTGTCCACTTTGTTTTCCTGACATTTAGGCAATAATTTAGGTACTTTATGGTGGCAGTTGATAACGTTATTCATAGATGCTGATGTGTGGAACTTTGTAAAATGACACCACTTTATTGGGTTACTACCTATTACCTTCTCTCTTAAATACACACTAATTGAATCATGGAACCCCCACACAACACACACACACACACACACACACACACACACACACACACACACACACACACACACACACACACACTCATCATATGAGGTAAAATTAATAACCTCAGCTAATACAAGTCTAGGAAAGCTATATGACTGAAGGCAGCAGAGACACCAGTCTCTAGTCCTAGAGAGAGTGATGGTCAGGCTGGCATTGCACTGAGTTACATTCACTTTCTTTCTCTCTGTTTCATTAAAACTGGTCTCTTTTTAATTAACACCAAGGGCACCAGTTCCTCTGGCAGTCCTATGTACTCTCTTGCAGAAGCCTACTACAGCTGCAGTCAAATTCTACAGATGCTCTTTCAGTACTGTAGACCCTGCGTGAAAACAAGGAAGGCCGCATGCACACAGAAAATGATTCATATTTTAAAATGAACAAGCTTGTAAATCTACAGTAACATGTTTGATAAGATGAGGAGAGGAACTTTAAAGAGAGGAACATTTAATTTTCCTCCCCCCACCACCACTAATATCCTGTTATTATTACAACAACATCAATAATACTAATACTATTATTCTTATTATTCTTATTATCATTATTATTATTAGTTAATATCGACATTTAAACAGTAACAACTGTAATAACAAGTAACAATAAGAATTATTATATTTTTTTTCTTAAATTAGTTACTCTTTTGACAAGGAAAATATCTTGATGTAAATCAGGAGCAGACCATGTGGACTTTAAGTAGCCTAACTTCTATTACATTAGGGACTGTTTGCTACTTATGAAGGGGTAGGGGTGGTGCGGAAAGGGACAGCATGTCAAATAATTTTTGAAGCACTGGGGAGGGACTGTTTTTCATTTTGGCTTGGGCTAAGGGCATTCAAATCTAAATGTTTGTGTTTTGTATGCATTTTACCACACAGGTTTGGAAGGCAAGTTTTCTTTACAAATCGCCACTATTTATCATAGCCAGACACTGTAAAAACAGAAATCGTCTTGGATTTTTAGATTTCCGACAGTCCTTGGACACATCATGTGCGACAAACATTTCCACATCTGAGTTTATAATCTTGACATTTCATCAAAACCACTCAATTCTATGTCTGATTAAGGACTTGGCCAAAAATAATCCGTTTGCACAAACTAAGCCGAATGCACGACAAAAAAAAAAAAAAAAAAAAAAAAAACAAGCAAAAAAAGTTCTTCCTCAACTTTTAACTTTAAAACATCAGTGGGTTCTTTACAAAAATAAAAAAAAACGTAATCACTTATTTATGTAGAAAAAGGGTCATGCATTTTCAGTCAGTCATTCAAGAAATCTCGAGGGAAAATATTTTTAACTTCAGCCAGGGTCAGATTAATAGTAATATTATTAATAAAAACAACAGTTTAAAAAATGAAGTCACTCCCAGCCACCCCCCCTCCTCTGATAAGTAAAGGACAGTCCCTTAGCTTAAAATGACAATAAAGGATAACCCTAACTTTAATGTTAACTGCCAAAATAAGGAAGAAAAGTGGGAAAGCATAGTGTGGTGTCTTTTTTTTTTTTGACTAGCTATTTTTATAACTAGCTGTAGTTAGACGAAATTTGTAATATTGTGGAAAAAAATACGGCCGTCAATTTCCGTTGTGTGACGTTAGCTAAGAGTATAATGTGCAAATGTGGAATATATAGTTGATAGTTAGAAGTGGGGAAGGGTACAGGAAGTACGTTAGTTTATGAATATGTGTAAACTAAAGGTGCAGTGACATGTATTCACTCACCTTACTGCTGTGAACTTGGAGGTCGTTGAACTGAACAGTTGAAACCGGCTGATAAGGTGAAGTCAGCCTCTCTCGCCTTCAGCTGAAGTAAAGCAAAGTGCCAGATGTTACAGAAAGACCCGTGAACTTCTCAGCTGCTATATTCTCCTCTCGCCGGTTTGACTGTGCGCTGAAATGCCGAACAGCGTTGTAGGCAACTCCTCTTCTCTTTTCCCACTTAACACAGCTTTCGCCTGACTGTGGCTGTGGACGGGCACCAACAGCTCACTGACAGCTACAGTCCTCCACAGCTTCTGTCTTTGTTCCTGGAAAGGGAGCGCAGAGAGCAGAGGTAAGTTATCTTGAGTCATTTAAACAGATTCATAACTCCTCCTCTGACGCTATGAAAGGGGCGTGGCTCCTGCCTCTTGTCAGGATAATGGATGACTGCTGAGGAGAGTTTTGCCCACTTTAGGATGATCAAGTCACAAAATCATCCTTGCAACTGCAAGATCAGCAATGGTTTGTTTTTTTTAGATTTTGAATAACGAATTCTCATTATCAAAGCCTGCTTATTATTGTTGGTGGGAGAAGTGTTCAGATGCTTTTCATAAAAGTGGATGAAGGTCAAAAGCCCTTCTTTGCATGGTAACATATGACTTAAAGCTGCACTAATCAATATTTTTACATTAACAATGGATAAAATGAATGTGTCATGTAAGCACTGTCACTGGTAGTGACAAACCTACGATTCTGCATTTTGTGTCAAGGCTCATCTACACTCTCTTTACATATGAAAATATATGTTCATTTCTAACATTGTGACTGTCACTGCCCACATACTTCCATGCGTCCTTTATGTTGGCAGAGATGCATCCACTAGATGGCTCTAAAGGGCAGAGTCAAAAGTTTCTGACAACAACAAACATGGCGACAATGGAGAAGATTGTAATAATATACCTTTTAACTGAGGTAGTGTTGTAGTCGGTGGTGGTCTATCAGGCCTTTAAATACAGAATTAGTATAAGTATTTTCATTCTGTTACCAATTCATTCAATTCTGCCATTTTGAAACTGTCTTTGTTGTGTCCTATGTTTGTATCCCACTTGAATTACACTGCCCCCATGATCTCTGGTGGCACGGTGGTAGGCAAAAGAAATGCACGGTACGGACAGAAGGCTCCACACATGTCCATATACACATCTGACATTCAGTATAAGCAAGCAAGTAGCGCGACATAACTTTTTCAGTGTCTTTCGGTAGTTTTGGTTTTACATACAACTTTACTGTTCTGGTTCACTGTCACTGCTTGACACAGTAGGCGTAGATTTTGGGGGGATGCAGGGGACACGTCCGCCTCAATATTAACAACACATACATGTGCAACTCCTCAGTAAAAACATGAAGGTGGCAGAGGACTTTTAATCTGATGCACTGCTAGATTGCAACTCATAGACACAACAATGCCTCCGTTAAACTAGGTGGTACAGTAGCAGCATGCAACCTGTAAGCAATAGTTGCAATGAAATGGAAAAACCAGAAGCAACTATGCACGTTTGAATCATCAAGGTTAAAAAGAGTAGAAGTCACCGTGTGTCATATCATGTCATACCAACACAGTGAAATTTGATATGCACTTGCCGAAAGGCTCGATAGCTGGCGCACTATCATAGATTATGGTGGTGGGGGGCAGTCATTCATACCCATGACATTTGCATTATGGTGTATGAAGCCAAAACAGTGCAGAGTATAAAATTATTGTATGATCAGTGCTGCGTCCACACTGTGTAGTCCCTAAAGCAGGTGCACTAGAGACTTCCACTGGCCGCACTAGCTACTTCCAGTTAAGTGCTTTGTTAACGAATGGAGATAAAATGATTCAATCATGCAGCTCTTCTAGACTTGTGTTATCGGACCACATGAATCAAATCACTGTAGTACAATGTGGGAATAAGTCTTTTTGGGCTCAATGGCATCACATGATGATCTAATTACACTGTTTGATCATTTTGAAAATTGGCTTCAAGGCCCACTGCACATTTTAGGGGCCTGGGGAGAACTCAGAGACCCCCTGCTTAATTCGGGTACCCCCAAATGTTGAAACAAAACCTACGCCCTTGCTTGAAACATTGTTTGCAGCAGCAGCAGCAGCGCAGGCAGCTGTTTTCTGTTGGAAAGCTCTGATAAACCCACTGAGCACTCCCTGCCCAGCACTAGAAAGCTCACAGACAAAATTAGTGACCAGCTCGTGGACACAGCGGAGCATTTAGCAGCTAAAAAGACAGATCTTTTTTTTTTCAGGAGTCAGTGGAGACCATCACAGAGCAAAAAAGAGAGTGAATATTGGACTTACATCAGACAGGAGGTCAGCCACATGACTCCAAATGAATGATGGTGTTGCTCCATGTCTGTTGGATGTGTAAATAAGCTAATTTTTGTTAACACATTAGCGATGTTAACTTTATGTGGTGAAAAAAATAATCAAATAAATGAATGCTGGTTTTATAGAAGAAGCTCAGGTGGATGTCTAAAGCGTAAGTGGTACCATAGACTTTTTCTACTTTGTTGCTTCTGCTGTGTCTATTGATGGCCCACGAGCAGAGGTGGCACCAAGCCATTGTTTTGCAAGTCACAAGTAAATCTCAAGTCTTTGCACTTAAGTCCCAAGTGAAGACAGCAAGTCCAGACTCAAGTCCCAGGTCAGGACTGACAAGCCCCAACTTACAAGTCCAAAATTTTGAGTTTCAAGTCCTAAACAAGTCATAATGTGTTCTTCACTGAATGTAATGCTGTTTTAGCAACAGAGTAATAATATATTGAATTTAACAATGTTGTTTTTTTTTTGTTAAGGTAAGTTTGTTGGATGCTGTTGCGTCTCCTGTAACTTTCGACCTGCACATTTTGCGTGAAAAGCATCAACAGCAGACGATTCAGGACATGAAGAGAAACAAATTGGTTCATGGCACACATTTTTAAATAACATACCTTTTAATCTTTAGGCTCTGGAGGAAGGTATCAAGTATTTTCAAGTTAAAAGGCAGGAGTCTCTAAAGTCCAAGTTGAGTTGCAAGTCTTTTTTGATTTTGTCGAGTCCTATCTAAAGTTATCGAATTTGTGACACAAGTCTGTCTCAAGTTCAAGTCATGTGACTTCCACACCTCTGCCACCAATTGTAATGAATTCACTATACGGTTAGTGTTAAACTTACAATGACTCTAAATAACAATCAAGGAATATTCTTGTGATGCCAAGATATTAGGTGGAAGTTTACCACAGCGTCTACATTGATAAGCATAAATATGCTCATCTTCTAAGCACACATTAGTGTTTTCAGGGCTGCAGTGCAGTGAGACTTTTCTAACCAAAGGGGGACTCAGGGGGAAACTGTTTTAACCACAATGTCAGTTCCCTGTCAACGCCTTTAATTATGTGGTTATTTATAGTCTGCTGTGTGTGTCTCTTGTGGTCTAACTAAGCCTATGGCCTGAACCACAGTCCTACATCACACCTGCAGAGGTCTGTAATAAGCACAGCAGAGTTTTACTGTCTGTGATAGTGCTGCTCAGGGATCCAGAGTCTCAAAGGTTGTCTGGTTATGTTAATAGTCTTATTAACCAGGATGGGCTTATATGTGAAGACGTTAGGGAACCAATCTGTTTAGTTAATGGGCAGGAATTAAAAACAAGTGAACAAGCACAAGTTAAAGTAGCTGTGTTATTTGCTTCAACTGCTAACAGCTGAGGTGACTCTCCAACATTAAGATGTGGTGGGGCTTGAAACGACATCCAAACACATTAGCCTGTATCAGTTCATTTAGCTGTAAAAGGGTGGAGGCTGCTGAAATTTCTATTTCATTTGACATGTTGGAGCTGAGTCAGTGAAGACAAAAGAAAACTGAGATTGTAATCATTACCACATGCAGGCATATGTTTTCAACCCTGCACGCTGTGATTCCAGCAAAAATGTGTAGAGTGTGACCTCTGGTGGACAAACTGCTAACATGCAAGGTTGAATGCAGAATCAGACAAATGAAATACAAAATGTATAACAGATTGTTTATTTATTGTTATTATTGTATGCATGATATTGTAGTGTCCCAAAGTGTGGGCATGTAGGGGCATCCCTCTGGTTTACTGGATGAAAGATTCACAGACCTAAATCTCATGCTGCTATGTTCCTGCGACGTAAACGAAGTTGTGTGTGAGTGTGTTACAGTGTGTTCTGCTATGTTCCCATAGTTTCAGTTGTATTTATTACTTGCAGAGGTGTTGGACCACAAGTTTGATCAAAATTGCATTTACTCTGAGTAGTTAAGTAAGTAGAAGATGAAGTGATCTCCAAAAAGCATGAAATTGAAGATGACACATTTCTTCAATATTTTAAGCAAGATTACTTATTAATTTCAATCTTTTCCAGTTTCAAAATAACAAAAAACAAAAAGGGTCTGAAGCAATAGTTTGGGCACCCTGCATGGTTAGTACTTAGTAGCGCCCCCTTTGGCGACTATCACAGCTTCTAAATGCTTTTTGTCACCAGCTAAGAGTTTGAAATCTTCTTGAAATGTTCCCGTGTAACTGACTGCAACATGAGCTCAAAGTATGATCGATCCACCCTCGTGTTTAACAGTTAGACAGGTGTTGTATTCATTAAAATTTGCACCCTTTTTCTCCAAACATACCTTTGCTCATTGCATCCAGAAAGTTCTATTTTAACTTCATCAGTCCACAGGACTTGTTTCCAAAAAGCATCAAGCTTGTTAAGATGTTCCTTTGCAAACTTCTGATGCTGAATTTTGTGGTGAGGAAACAGGAAAGGTTTTCTTTGGATGACTCTGTGTCGCTGCACAGTAGAACAGTGCACCACCACTCCAGAGTCTGATAAATCTTTCTGCAGGTCTTTTACAGTCAAACAGGAGTTTGATTTACCTTTCAGGCAATCCTACAAGCAGCTCTCTCAGAAAGTTTACCTGGTTGTCCAGACCTCCACGTGACTTCCACAGTTCCTGTTAATTGCCATTTCTTAATTACATCACAAATGGAGGAAACAGCTACCTGAAAACACTTTGCTATATTCTTATAGTCTTCTCCTGCCTTGTGGGCATCAGTTATTTTAGTTTTCAGAGTGCTAGGCAGCTCTATGGCTGAGATCCTATGGCTGCTGATTGATGTGACCAGGTTTCAGGAGTCATAAAATGTATAAATCTTTAAAATTACAGCTTGACAGAACAGAAACATCAACATTCATTCTGTTGTGGTACTGGTTAATAGTACTATGTGCTATGAACGTACAGTATCAGCACTATTTTTTTTAACTTGTGACTTGCAAAACAAGTCTTGGTCCCACCTCTGCTGTAAGGTTATGATACTACACACTCCGTCCTGCAGAGGGCGGTGTGCATCATGTAGCTAACGCTGGTTGCAATCCGCTACTAACTGAAAGAAGAAGATGAGCCGCAGTTGTTGTGATTTCGGTAGGCAACATCCGTATGGGGAAGAGGTACCAGCTGGACAGGACTCATATCAGAAATATTTCCGTATACATCGTACCTCAAGGAACTAGGAAAATAACTGAGAAAATAATTGCGGTTTCCGTTCTGCTCTCGACGACTGACTTCACCAACTAACCTTAAATGTTAATGTTCAACGTTACCAAACAACAAAACTCCCCTTTTACTTTTCCCAGCTATTCAGAAGAGTAAGGAGCCGCGAATCAGCCTCCACACACAGCCTGTGAGTATGAAATCTGCCGTTAGTTTAACTTCGTCATGTTCATCCAGGTTTTGGGTTATTATTAACATGCTAGCTTTGTTAGCTTGTGTTTGCCAAAGTCAGCGAGAGTGGCAGGTTGCCATGGCAAGCTAACGTTACCTGCTTTGACATTTCATCGGTGTGAGGCAAGCTAACTAACTACATACAGCGAGCTAACATGCTCAGCTAAGTTAGCATGGATATCTTTACAGCGGTTGTCAGCCTATATAGTACAAAACGTAGCTACGTTGGTAACCTTGTGGCTGTATCTGTGCTAGTTACGCTCTTAGACCTCACGTCAGCTACGTAATTTACGATAATCCCTCCTCCCCCTCCCCCCGCCCACATCCGCACCCACTGGGCCCGTATCACTTACTCAGATATATACAAATAAATACACATACATCTCTGAATATGATAACACTAGCGATAAACATCCTTAGCTGAATTAATTATGAACCTGTCTTAGCTGAAGTGTCTGATGATGTGACAGGATGGCCCACTTGGCAGAATAAATTTAATAATGATGAGCATACTACCTAAATTTTTATATCTTTTCCAGTCGATTCCCCTGCCACCATCACCTTCGTTTTTTTCTAAAAATCAGAAAGCTGCTTTCAGATTTTAATTGGAAATAATAAGAAGCCAAGGCTCACTGTCATGTGATGATTTGAGGATGAAAGGAATATTTTTTCAATTCACCACTTAGAAGCTATGTTTCATCACGCTTAAGGAATTCTTTGCAAAAACCATCATTGTCCACATAAGAAGCATTTTCTACAAGGAACTGCTTTGGAAAAGGTCAGGCTACTAATTTATACAGTCTGTTAGTTGATTACAATAAGGACAAAACTGAAAGTAAGAGAAGGAAATGGATTCAAGACTTAGAAGAGGACATATTAGAAAGTAAATGGGATACAATATGTACAAAGCCTCAAACTTAAACACTCAATACTTGACTGAGATTACTACAATATAATTGGGTAATGAGAACATGCATCACACAGCTGAAACTGAACAAATTTGATCAGAATATTCCTGACCAATGCTATAAGTGCAGTACACATCAAGGGACCTTGTATTGCTGCTTACAGGAGTGTGTTCAGATTAATAAATCCAATAATCCAAAAAAATATATGTTTGTGTATCTTGTTAAATGTTTAAAATCAGTAAGTATATGTTTACAAAATAAATAAATGAAGAAATAAATGTCACTGAAATTCTGATCAATCAAAAGTAAAAATTAAAACAAGAATGAGTAATTGAAATAGGTTGAATAATCATAGTTTATTTAAGATTAAATTATTTAATATAACCTTTCTGTTTGTGTTTTTTTTTTCACATCCTGGTCCTGGGTGTGTTATTACTTATCTATTTACAGTTTCCTCACACATTCTCCTTACTTTTTTCTTATCTTTGCTAAGATAAGGGGAGGAAAGTGTCTAATGTACATGGGTGATAACAGCTCCTGCACATAGGGTCACCCTTGAAATGTGACATCACTGACAGGGTTCTAAATCAACAAGGACCAGTTATCTACTGCTTGCTGCAATCTCTTGTAGTTGAACAAGAAGTGGCTCATGTACAGTACAGGCCAAAAGTTTGGACACACCTTCTCATTCAATGCGTTTTCTTTATTTTCATGACTATTTACATTGTAGATTCTCACTGAAGGCATCAAAACTATGAATGAACACATGTGGAGTTATGCAACCATGTCAGCAAATGTACTTGGGGACTAACTCCCTTTTCTGCAGATATTTGATAACACCATAGTTCCTAATTTTGTTCATGTTCATGAAATGTCTCCAGTACTAATTTTGACAGTCCTCATTTAGCTGTCAAATGTGGGTTTATCTAGAAGGAAACAATGCAGTTAGTAAATGGAAAGGTTGAATTTAAAGGATAAGTCCAGTATTTTGCACTTTGAGCCCCATTCCTGGGATGTTTATGATGAAATAGAGAGGTTAAGACCAAAATCTTGACGATTGCTCCTTTTCCAAGAATTTGAGAGAATTTGGCCAGTTCCACAATTGAGATGAATAGCAAAAACATGGATGGAAACCACAGTTTGGTACGATTTTTATGTCGGAACATCAACAAACACCACAGACCACTCGGTTAGTTTCATGGCTTTGAAAACGAACGTTTAAGGTGGTTTTAGGACAGATTTACACCACTCTATTTCATCATAAACAACCCAGGAATGGGTTGCAAAGTACTGGACTTCTCCTTTAATGCATGCTAAGTTTCATTGCCCTGGCATTACTCCTTCTTAGTCAGCCTGTTAACTTTTCAGCCCACCCTCGTAGCTTCTGGGGCTTTAACATGATTTGGAAAATATATGGACTGTGACTTTTCCAGAGAAGTGGGGAGCTTCTCTATTGACTTTCTTGTAGTAGTAGAGTTGTCTTAGAGCCAACATGTTATTGAATTGCATCTCTAATCACATCTTTCTTGGCTTCAGCATTCAGCTGTAATATGTTGCTTACTACATGGTAGCTTTAGTGGATGCATATTTATGCTTTTCAGTGTCATGATAACATGCAGAATCAGAGCTTTCTAAAGCATCTTGTCAGTGTCAGCCCTCTAGCAGTTCAGGGGTATAGTCAGTTCTTTCTCTTCAAGTAGTCTCAGAAAGCCAGACCTCGAGGCAATCCAGCTTGAAGGGTATTTTTCATTTCTGTTGTTTGCTATAGAAACAATTTCACTCTCTTACACCTAAGTCCACCACCAACACTTGGATTCACAGCACTGGCTAGCAGTTCTGGTTGTGTTAGCTGTATCAGTGGGAAGATAGCTTTGCATGTAGTTTATTTCACCACACAGTTTTTGTTTTTGTGCCTTGACAGTTACTTTTATTTTGTCCATTCTCCTATTTTGAAACGAGCGGTGAAGTCCAGCAGGGTTGCATTACAGACTCTGCCTGGTAGGGCTGTTTTCTGGTGGTTTGTTGCTGTACAGAGAATGTTAATTCAGACTGTCCATGTACACCCAAGTCAAATGGAAAAATGCTGGTTGGCCTTTATCATGTAGCTGCAGGAAGTGTTGACTCACTACATAAGTATGTCACAAAGGGTTAACTGTAATCAATAATAGCTGGTCTATATGTAGGTTTGCACATTTAGTATTACGAGTTGATGACTCTTTCATTTCAAATGAGCAGGTTGAAACATACTGAAATATTCATTTAATGAGAGCTGATCAGAAATCAGGGAACTTCCTTGTGGATTAAAGAATAAACAAGAGACAGGTTTGCCCTCAGGAAACTGACTGTTGTATCCTAAACACTTATTAACTACAGTATGTGGTATTTTTGTTGGTGAAATAGCCCCTCTGCTATTTTTCGCGGGTGTTAATGTTTTATAATAATTATTATTTTTTTAATTTTATTTTTGGCCTTTGTGCCTTTATTGGATAGAACAGAGTGAAATGGGGAGGGAGAGAGAGAGAGCAGGGTATGACATGCAGCAAAGGGCCGCAGGCTGGACTCGAGCCCATGGCCACTGTGGCGAGGCATCACCTCTGTACATGGGGTGCCAGCACTATCCACTAAGCTACCGATGCCCCAGTTAATGTTTTATTTTATAAAAAATAAACATTAATTTTTATGATGATAGCAGATGTTGTCTTATTTCAAGTGAAATGCCCCACCTCCACCATAAAACACTTAAGGAAAGCTGAAAGCATTGCTGTGAAATAATAGAATTGAGAAATTAGAAGACGTGAGTAAATGAAATTATGTTTAATCTATGACCAGTTGGGGACCACTGACCTTCTAAAGGGTCCAATTTGAGTTTAAGTCATGTTGCTTCACCTGACTATTCGAATTTTCTTACTTTTCAGTGTGCAGGCACTGTCAGTGCTTTCCAACCCGTCCATCAGTCCTACTGAGTGGTTCTTGTTGTAGTGGAGGGACAGGAGGAAAAACCCAGCAGGCTGAGAGACAACAGGACAGGCAGGACTCAGGATGCCTCTGTTCTTCAAGAAGAGGAAGCCCAGCGATGACTCCAAGAAGAGACTGGAATATCAGCTGTGCCTGGTAAGAAGAGTGTGTTTACTTTAAAATGTCCATCCATTCATTCCTACCTACCTACTTACCGACCCTCCCTCCCATCCACCCACCAAGCTAACTGCTAGGACAAGACAGTGCCCAAAGCCACAGGAACACAGAAACCCCTCCTCAAAAATATTTTTTGGAGGCTGTAGGCTGCTGGTACTGAGGGCTGCATCAACAGCCTACATGATATCACTGGGACGATCTGCAGCCATTTTTGTATTATTAGGAGTATGAGGCTGTATTCTTTATTCATCAAAAATGCCTTGCCCCTGGCACTATGTGTCTTTGCTGTCTAATCCAAACCCAATGTTGTTTCTTTTTCTTTAGTCTAAGGAGGCAGGTGCTGATGACATCCTGGACATCTCAGCCTGTGAGCTGTCAGAGGTGAGTATGTTACTGTCAACAGGTGTGAGGACAGCTACTTCATTGATATTAAATGATATCAGTAATATGTTTCAGGACTGATAGTGACTTAGGGTCATGCCCTTGTATGTGGATGTTGACTTCTATGTTTAAACCATTGTTCACTTCCCATTTAATCCATCACTGCTTCACCTGCAGAAGCAGCTGTTTGTAAAATTCTGTATTGATCAGTGTGCAGTTAGCACTGCAGATGACGGCATCAGTGGTCTGTTCTTCCACAGGTTCCCTCGAGTGCCTTCTCCATTTGTAAGGTCCTACAGAAAAAGGTAAGAATGCTACTTGGAGACATAGTATATTTATTTTCTTTTCTATTAAATACAGTATTACTAATATGTATGCAACACCTGTGTGTCAGTATTTGTGTGTGTCCTTGGCAGTCAGACATGTCCTGCTGCTCTCCTCTAGGTCCTTATCCTCCATAACAATGAACTGAGGTCATTGCTGCCCAAAGGATGTGACATCAGTACTCTTGCCACTTTAAAGGTAATGAAAACCAGACACAAGCATGATGGGAAATTAAAGTGCCTGCTGTTAAAACTATATTACAGTGTTATATGATTTTGAAGCCAGGCGCCCATTTTGGACATTTGTAAAGATTCATAGTTTGGTCTGGATTGTAATTCTCTTTCCAACTAAAAGCAGTGTGAGGCTAGGTTCTCTATGGGAATATAAAGACACAGCTAGTCTTTCTGTTTCATAAGCTCTTTTTACACAGAGATGGCATTATAGGGCTGCTACAAAGTCCCTTTTTTATGCCGCCTTTGTATTTTTATACAGAACCAAATGACAGCAGTATCATCCAGCTCCAGCATGTGGTTTTTTGGCAGCATGCCGTCAATACAGAATCAAAAGAGGTGTGATGGGCATGATGCATAATACAGCAGCATCGACCTCTAGTGTAACATAAAACATACACATCGGCAGTGCTTTTTAAACAACAATGCCAAAACATGGCAATATATATGTTATATGGCAGCTGATCTCATCCTCTGCTTGGAGGCAAAGGGACTTCTACATTGCTGTGCAGTAACTTGCTGCCTCTAGTCATTTGAACGAGAGGAAGGTGTCAGAGAGGAAGGAGGTTACCGCATGGCAGTGTGAAGGTAGTTTAAAGGATAAGTCCAGTATTTTGCACTTTGAGCCCCATTCCTGGGTTGTTTATGATGAAATAGAATGGTAAAGACCAAAATCTTGACGATTGCTCCTTCTCTGACAATTTGAGAGAATTTGGCTTTCCCCTGCCTGGCTTAACAAGGCTGTCTATGGCCATGTGTAAATCTGTCCTAAAACCACCTTAAACGTTCGTTTTCAAAGCCATGAAACTCACCGAGTGGTCAGTGGTGTTCGTTGATGTTCCGACATAAAAATCATAGCAAACTGTGGTTTCCATCTGTGTTTTCGCTATTCATCTTGATTGTGGAACTATTTTTTCAGCTGCCTCACACGCGTATGTAAACTTTCGCTTGATTGTTTGTTTGACCCTGAAGCGTTATACACTCCAGCCCACTTGATGGCGATAATGCTCCTTTATGTGAATGTCGCCAACCGGCAGGAAACCATTGCAATGTAATGGGACACAGAAAAGAAGCAGAAGAAGAAGGATGGTGTTGCGTTCAAAGGCATCGTACTGTGACGGTTGTTTTCAAGTGAGTAATAATGGGCAAGTTTTGTGTGGTCAGCGACTGCAGGAGAATTCCTCCGAAGAGGAGGAGCGCACACAGCACTGTCGAGCCGGCACTTTAGCTGAGCTTAAAAGACTACAGTGACTACAACCTTGTTGTAAACAACCCCCTTTCCATTTCCGGAGGCGGATTACTACCAACGGACAATGAGGCTTCCTATAGAAAACCAATGCATGGACAAACTGTCAAATAAATCATCACGGAAACCACAGTTTGCTACGATTTTTATGTCGGAACATTGACGAACACCACTGACCACTCAGTGAGTTTCATGGCTTTGAAAACGAATGTTTTAGGTGGTTTTAGGACAGATTTACACATGGCCATAGACAGCAGTGTTAAGCCAGGCAGGGGAAAGCCAAATTCTCTCAAATTGTCAGAGAAGGAGCAATCGTCAAGATTTTGGTCTTAACCACTCTATTTCATCATAAACAACCCAGGAAAGGGACTCAAAGTGCAAAATACTGGACTAATCCTTTAAGGAGCTCTTGTACCTTATTGTTGTCCCAATTTGCAGACGTTTATGATCTTGGTTCGTCTTGAAGGTAGCCACTAATAGCTAACAGCTATTTTCAAATCTCCCACAGTGGGTCGCACACATAACACGTTTATACAGACACTGTTTTGGTGCTATTAGTACCTCTCGTGGCAGCTTAAAGGCAAAACCACTCTGTCCCCCCATTCCATGATCCTACCTTATACACAGCACCTGGAGGCTGCATAACAGCTCAATATATCTGCTGTGAACAGGCAGTGTAAAAGGGGCTATAGTCAATATGTGAGCAAGCATCCAATCTGACAATGAAGGTTTTCTGATAGTTAACCAAAGGACCAGATTTTTTTAAACTACAGATTTCTTCTGGATGCCTAATCTGTCACCCCTGCCTCATCACAAAACAGCCTGACTGAATGTGTCTGCTTTCAAAGGTGTTAGATCTGCATGAAAACAAGCTCACTTCACTCCCAGAAGACATTGGGAGGCTGGCGTCACTGCAGGTAAAGCCATTTTTAACTTGACTCCTGAAAAAGGGGAATGAGTGTGAGTAAATGCTGTTCATCATCCATGTGTGTCCATTTTGTGTTCCATCAGATTCTGAATGTGGAGAAAAACCGTTTAAAGGCCCTGCCTGAGTCAATCGGGGATCTGCGGTTTCTGCAGACGCTCAATTTGAAGGGTACGATGCTTCATGTTTCTTCCCATGAGTGAGAGGGCATGTACAAGTCAAACAGTATTGGTTATGTTTTCTACATCACTGTGTATCTGCATAGGTAACTGCCTCAGTGAACTGCCATCCTCAGTTGGTTCTTTATCCAGCCTGCGCACCCTGGACGTGAGTGACAACAAAATTGTCGAGCTCCCCAAAGCTCTGGTCTACATCCGAACCTTAGAGGTTTGTGTTTGAGATTGAAACTGACAGAAATACAGGAGGGCTAAAAACTTAGATATGGTTTTAAACAAACCCTGTGTGTATGTGTACTGTGACAGAGCTTTACACTGGATGCTGCCACGATGTCATACCCACCTGCGTCTGTGTGTACAGAAGGCACAGAGAGCATCCAGCGCTTCCTATGCACTGGTGAGGGTTTACTCTATGGTACTCACTGCTCACACATACACACACACACACACACACACACACACACACACACACACACACACACACATACGTATAGATATTTTTCTGCTTGGTAAAAAAAAAAAAAAACATTTCTCCAAATTGTCAACAGAATAGGAGCAACTTTGTCAGATTGAGTTTATCCAATAAGGATTAAATTAACTCAGTAAAATAATATCAGATAACAAAATTTTAAACTCAGTAATAAATCTGAAGGTGCAGCTACACAGGAGGGCTTTCAGTGTTTTTTAGTTGTTTGTCTTACATGTGTCTGACAGAACATTTATGCTTCCAGTTTAAGCAGTCCCCACTGAAACTTGAAGGATTTTTAAGCGAAGCTAGTCAATTGTCTTCAATTTTACAAGCACAACTTTATTGACTGTTTATTGGAGTCTAACGGCCTGTGTCCACATATCATTCTTCTTCAGTAGAAACGCAATAGCAGGGTGCTGGAAAGCACTTCGTCTCAGTGCTTTAGTTACAACGCGCTTCTCGTGGATATGTTTCTATGATAACAATATGTTAACATCAAGGTTAGCTAGGTAGCTACTGTAACGCTACATTAACAGAGGATTTACTACACAGTTAACAACAAGCTCACAATGCGTGCGGTGATAGAAGCACAATACTCACCAGCAACATTCAATGTCCGGCAGATATGCTTCTACACTTTTCTGTCTTCGTTGTAATAGTTTCTGTCTGACATAATATACAGTAACTAAAGGAGCAGCAGTGACGTCACTGGTGCCTTTGTGAAAATTTCAAAGACAAAAAGCTCTCAAAGCAGCGACACACACAAAAAAACCTGCCGGTGATCAGATGATCAGAAAAAAATGTGTGGACACAGGCCCTAAGCACTGCCAAAATGCAAGTGACCGACTCTCAAAAGTGTATGTGTAGGTTGGAGTTAGTTTTAAAAAAGTGCTATATAATGATGCACCCTATTATTAAACATACATTTAGGAGCCACACTGTTGCAGTAGATGGCATCTCTATTAGCAAGAATAATGCCTGTGTAGGTCACTGCTGTGTAAACTATGAACCATAAAGAAAGTAAAAATGCAGTTGTAGAGTTGCTTCAGAATCAACTGCCCTGGTCATGGTCACAGTAATGAAGAAATGTGTCACTCAGTGTACCAGCATGGTTGTTATGTATGTCTTTATTGTTTTTACCTTATGAGTCTGCCTGTGTCATGGCTTGATGTGGTCCTGGTGGCACCTATTGTGGTGGGAACTACCACAGATGTAGTTTTGAGTACTTTGCCAGTTGTTCATATGTCTGTCTGTCCGACTGTGGCTAAAATTTGTCACCGTGATAGCATCACAAGCATATAAGATGCAGTCATAAAGCTTTCCAGGTGTGTAGCTATTAAACGAAGATGGGTGTGGTCTGAGTAAGGGCGCTGGAGGAAAGCAGGTAGGAAATAGGAAAGGGGCCATTACTCCCACACCACCACAATGTACGCCCCTGGCCCAGATTTAATTTAAGTCGCACATGGTCTCTAGTTGTAAGTGTTTTGATAACATCGAGTTCTGTAGCACAGAAACTAAAGCTACACCAAACTGTGGCTTCTTATGGGTTCAAAACTTGGTGCAACACAACTAAAAACTGAGCCTTGATTCAAAGTGATATAAGACAATGTCCTTGTTGTTGTGTAATTTTATTACTACAGAAGGACATGTGATCCTTCAGTGGAAGTAAGAGGATGAAAAAAGAGATTAAAAGGTATTCTTGTGTCAATATATCAGACTGTCTAAGAGAATAATATTGGATTTCTTTGTTGACATGATTTTCAGAGCTGGGAGAGGAGTACTGCCCGCCATCACAGTATCTCCTGCCAGTGCTAGAGACTGATTGTGGCAAACAGAACTCTGACTGTTTGGATGGCTTGGAGGAGGCCTGGCAGGTACAGTAGGTGACAACATGACCATATACAGAAGCAGAAAGTCAGTTTTATGGCCATGTCGTGCTGTTCACTTGGACATTGTTCATTGCTGCCTATACTGTATTAACTGGTTACTGGAAGTTTCATTCAATCTTTCTTCACTTTCTGTTGCAGAACAAATTCAGTGACTATGAGAAGAGAAAGGTATGTAACTAAATCACTGTCAGCTTCAGGCTATCTCTATGGGCTCTCTGTTGCACACATTTCATTTGTGATATGAAAACGGTCACTCATAGTGACAGAGAATTGGCATCAATTCTGCACTTTGGTGTTAAGGTCTGCAACTTTTTGGTTCACTCTCATCTGTGTTGTTTACAGCAACAGCTCTGATAAATACACTGTGCAGTACCTGCTCAGCACTGCACAGCACATAGACACAGTTAAAGACTAGCAGGTGAACATAGTGGAGCATTTAGCAGCTGAAGAGGCAGACATTTTCTGTATAGGATCACAGAAGACATACAACTCCTGCTGCACTGCTCTATGAGTCTTTGAAGGATATTGCATTTCAGGGCCAGGCCCAGTCAGTGATGACAAAGCAGGTAACAGCTGGTCGCAAACACTTGTAGTGACATCACTGTTCATGTGAAGTGCTGTGCAACATTAACGTTCAGATTAGCATAATGATGTTGAGCTCATTCATGCCCTTAAAAATGTTTTGTAGCTTTTGTTGCATAGCTGTTGTTGGCCATACTATCCCTCATAAGCAAACAAGTACAGATATTTTTCTGGTTAAAATCCAAAGACAGGTTCATATAAAGTATTCAAAGAGGGTTGTGGAAGTGTGTGAATCTGCAGATAGAGATTGAATGCGTAAAGATAATTTGTTCATTTATTTTACTGTCGGGCATTTGCAGAGCAAAGCTTAAAATTTGTCATTGTACATGTAGAGTGCAGTAGAAGGACATGCTGAGTCTTCCCTCTGTCCTTCAGGAGCAGAAGAACCAGGCAAAGCTGGACTTTGAGCGGCACCTGGAGGAGAAGAAAAACGAGCACGCACAGCTTATACTCATGAACACCTCCCGCAAGGAAAACATCCTCAACTCAGTCCGACAGGTACACAATGTGCCCACTTGCACCAGCGCTCAATAGATGTGCATTTCATCGATTGTTTATATGTCTCTGTGTTGATGTAATCTTGTCCAAAATAATCCTCCTATCTCACTGGTTGTTTTAAAACTCAATATGAACTGTGTTATTGTACAAGATATTGGTGGTAAGCTCAGGGAACATTGGGCATCATTCATCAACTGTTCTTAAGAAGAAATTTCTTCTTAAAACCCACTTAAGCAGTTTTTAGGAAGATTCACATTCACTAATGTTTTCATATTTGGGATTTCTTCTTAGGTAAGGACAGAATCTACTCACAGTCAAGAGCACTCTAACACACATTTTGTTGCTGCCATGTTAGTGCAGTGTAATTGTTTATTGGGTTTTCTTAAATTCTAGTTTTATGATATTGTGGGATTTACCTTGCAATAATTTTTTTGTATTTATATATTTTAAAAATATATATTATTTTTATATTATTATTATTTTATTTTGTAATATTTTGATTTTACAAAAAGCATTATGGCCTTTGATAATAAACACTACACAAAGGGGCCGTACACATGCCGCGTTTTTAACCCTATATTAACATCCAACATTTTACATTTTAACATTATACATATGACAGATAAGCACAATAGGTCCCTTTTAAAGATTGATCTGTTTTTTCTATTCTAAAAAGAATGTTTAAAAAAAATGCTCATATCAAGTCAACCTACTACAAAGTTGTGCCTTCAAATAGCTTATTTTGTCTGAGAAGTAATAAAAAAGACTCAAAGGTGTTCAATATTCACATCAAGTCAGTTTAATCTAGATAACCCAAAATAACAAAAAATGCATGGTTTCATTTGTTTTTAAAAGGTGCTTTTGTTGTTTCAGCAGCAGGTGAATCCACATATGTGGCCTCAGGACAGTGTATGTGGAGTGAGTCAAAATAAACTACAATGTGTCTGTTCATGGTAATGAAGAAACATGTCACCCAGCGACACAATATGGCTCATTGATGTGTTTTAAACAACTATGGAACTTCTTGTTGCCGGTTAAAAAAACCTGGGGCAGTGTTTTTAGTGCACTGTTTTCTATTGTGGAGTTTTTGTTCCTGCAGACTGAAGCACAACGTTTTTTACATTTACTTATTGGTAGAAAACACTTGCGTAATGTATATTAAAATAAATTAGCACTAAGCAAACGCCGCTCAGTTGGTTATTGTGTGAGGTAGAGTAGAGCGAACTAGGGAGTTTTTTATGCCTCTATGCCAGTGAAAGCCATAGCCAGAGGTATTTTGTTTTTGACTTGACCGTCTGTCCATCCATCCATACGTATGTCCCATTCTTGTGAACGTGATATCTTAAGAACACCTTAAGGGAATTTCTACAAATTTGGCACAAACATCCACCTGGACACAACGATGAATTGATTACATTGTGGTGCTCACAGGTCAGTGGTCAAGCACCATGTGATGTTGCATCCGTCCAATTCTCATGAACAAGATATCTTAGTAACACCTTGACAGAACTTCTTCAAATTTGACAAAAACGTCCACTTGGACTTAACGATGAACTGATTACACTTTGTTGGTCAAAGGTCAAAAGGTCAGTTTGACCTCACAAAACATGTTTTTGGCTCCAACTCAAGAATTCATATGCTGATTATGACAAAAATTCACAAAAATGTCTATTAGAACATAATGATGAAGTGATGACATTTTATATTTAAAAGGTGACATCATAATGTTCTGTATAAAACACTTTTCTGGCCATTATTCAGTGTCATATTTCAGGAACAGAATGGGAGACATTTGGTCAGGTACTCAATTAGTGACTCTTGAAACTGTGCTGATTGTATAGACCGTCTGTGCTGCTGGAGGGAAGGTGTGTGTGTGGGTCGGGGTGGGGGTATGTATGTGAAGCATCCATGTTTTCACAGACATGGATGTAATCTGTAAGAAAAACTTGACTGGTGCATGGAGGCATACAACCGCAGGGCAGTAGTTCTAGTTTTTCTGTGTGTTTTGAAAGCTGTCTTTGTGTGTTACTGTGTTGATTTTTGCTGCATTAATGTGTATTATCTGCTTGATGTTTAGGAGCAGGAGCGTCTGGAGCTGGGGGTCAGCCAGCAGCAGAGGGCTCAGGAGGCTGAGAGGCTGCAGGTGCTGGAGAGAGTCAGACAAGCTGAAGACAACATCAGCAGTCGCATCAGCAACATGCTGATGGACAAAAACAGGTAGGACCAGAAGGAAGTGGCTGTGGAGTATACTGTTTGTTTAGTTGTGTTAAGTTGCTGTATGAATCTGTGTCATATTGTAGATGCTTCATACACACAGATGAGTCTATGCTAACTGCAGTATGTGTATTTTGACCACTCCAGGCAGAAGAAAAGTGCAGAGTTTCTTCAAGCCCTGGAAGAGGAACGGTGAGTGGACAGACCACTGATCCATAATCTACTTATCTATTACAGCAAAAAGATAGAATGCTCTCCAACACATAGCAGTACTCATCCAATTGTTTTCCACTTACCAGACTGGGCCTATTTATAGAGCACTTTAGTGCACCAAGTAAGATGCACAAAGTGCTTTCCAGGGGGAAGGAAAATAAAAAACACATGACAGAACACAGGAGGCCTTAACAACATCATCATAAAGAAGCAAAACACTGACACCGCATACAGTCACGAAAAATAAATTTGGTATTAAGAAATTATATTCAATAAAATGGACATGTTCAGATTTTTCCTAGTCTATTTTGATATATTATCACAAGTACTCTGCATATGTTTTTGGTCACCGTAATCATTCCTCCTGGAATACTGGAGCCTTGCCTAGAGGTGTAAGTCATTATCTAACATTATGTCTCACAGTCTTCTCATGGAGATACACCTTCCTCTAGCTCGTAACTGTTGTTGTTATAATCATTGTCAGATGGTTATTACATGTTTACAAAGTTTAATAAGGGCGTTGGGCCAAATCCCATTTCTTATCTCTACTTCTACCCCTTGTTCTTGAGTACCCCTTTACCCCTAGGAGTTACAAGGGGTAGTGGTTGAAATCTTCCCCTGTGAAATGGGACTTTTCTGATGGATAAAGAATTAATTAACTTTGATCTAGCAACATGGTCAAGTAAAAAATGTATGACTGAAGATTTGCAAAACTAATGACATTTCCATCAACCTCTGCTGCACTTTGTTTTTAGACTTTGGCAGGCACACACACACACACACACACACACACACACACACACACACACACACACACACACACACACACAGTGAGAGATGTTCAAATCCTACTCCCAGTGGCGTTAAATGATTGTTATCTGTACTTAAGTGTTATTTGCATAACTTGTAGATTAATTACAATAAAGCAGTTGTACTTTGTATTAATTTAATTTGTCGTACAATATACACATCTTTTCCTGTAAAAAGTCAGAGCATCACTAAAAAAATGTTCTCCTTCAGGATCCGTATGGAGCATCTGACTGCCATCACTCAGGAAGAAGCCAATTCACTGAGGAAGAGGGAGGTGGCAGGTAAGCAGCTTGGCTGATGTTCTTCACCTATAGTGTTCTGTAGGTTGAATCATGGCTGGAGTGGCCCTGTTTATCACAAACCATGGACCCCAAAAATGCACTTCATTGTGCCAGAGACTGTTACTTTAATCAAGCAGGCAAAATATAAAGTAAATATTTCAAAGTATTATAATTAATTTACATATTTACAATAAATATATGTAGCGCACTGTCAGTTCATTCACTGCCACCCAAAACTTTAAAGCAAAGTCTTGTTATGTCAGTGTAAAACAGTCTCTCATGTTGTCATGTTGTCACCTAAATTGCCTGTAGGTGTGAACGTGAGTGTGAATGGTTGGCTGTCCTGTTCCCCTTTCTGCATTTGAATCTCCTTCATGTTGTCAGCCTCCCTTTGGCATAGATTATGCATGGCTCATTAGTTAGTTTATAAAAAACATAATATTATGTGAATCACATCGTCATAGTGCTTATTACAAGGTGGATTTGACGCCGTCAGCACAGGTTGCTGATGCAGGCTCCATTTTGATTTGCCAAAAAAAAAAATCATAATGAGAAATGCCAGTTCAGCTGTTTTGCAAAAAGTTTAAGCTCGTACACCAGACTGGACAAGCAAACCAGAAATCAACCCAACTCTTGTTTAACATGTCCCTTCATGCTCCCCAGATGTTGAACCCTTTCAGTTTTGGTCAGCTTTTCTATGTTGTCACCATCAAGATGAAATGTCAACCTTGCATATGAGATATCTCATAGGCTGATTGTCATGAAACGTACCGAGCACATTTATTCTCTTGTGGGGATAGACTTGTAGTTTTTAATAGCCTCATGACCTTGTATCCCTCTCCAATCTATGAAAAATATTTATGGTTTGATCCCTTTTGTATTTGTATTTACTTTTGTATTGTTGGGCGTTTATTCCCTCACAACACATTTTCTGTTCCTTTAAACCCTGCCCCCTCTCTTTCCTCTCTGTGTGTTTTAGTGGCCATGCAGAAGATGCTTTCAGACAGCTGTGCTATGAGTCTCCTCCAGGAAGCCAGTGACTTTCGCAGAAAGAACCTGGTGACTGAGGCCTACAGAAGGTTATACACACACACACACACACACACACACACACACACACACACACACACACACACACACAGACACACACACACACACAGACACCAGGTCTAATCAGACAGATGTTAACAATGCAAACTTGAGTGGATCTAACAAATTAAACCTTAGAGAAACATGTTGTTAACTCAAGCATGTTCTTTCTCTTCCATTGTCTCATAACAGCATAGAGAATTTGGACAGGAAGTTTGATAAGATGCTGTCCCTTCAAGTTTTGGACAAATCAAAAGCCATCGCCCACATCTTACAGGAGGTATGTGAAAATTGTAGCTGTCACAAGTGTCATAAGAGCCTGGTGGAGAAATCTTAACTCTGTGTGGATCAAAATCACACCTTTTGAGCAACCATATGACCTGTCATGTCCTCTGATTGCCCTCTACAGGAGGAGATGCAGAAAGCAGCATTCCAGGCCCTGCAGCTGCAAAAAGATGCTGTACACGGCTACATCCGCAACCAGGTCTGTGTGGACAGGTGGAGATTGGTGAAGTGGGGGTCAAATATGTCACTCCTCTCTGGGTTAAAATGGAGCTCACCATAACACAAAAAGAGC
Source organism: Cephalopholis sonnerati (assembly GCA_019142605.1). NCBI lineage: Eukaryota > Metazoa > Chordata > Actinopteri > Perciformes > Serranidae > Cephalopholis > Cephalopholis sonnerati. Next base: position 5,617,074 of record JAGQAX010000019.1, read on the forward strand.
CCAAGGCCAAGTAAACAGCTTCAACAAGCTCTCATAGTGTGCAAGACATCACAGTTTAGCTTTTGTTTGAAATTATATTTTATGTCACATTTTTTTTTTTTTAAGAAACACCCTAATGCTTGGTATAAAAAATTATTAGAGTTAAATGGTAACTGACCTGCTGTGCTTTTCTATTCTTTTCTACTGGTGAGCTGTTCCAGTTTCCACACCCTGACATTATTTAGAGAGTAGCGGTTGACATGTTTTATTTGAAGTGGCTGTGATCAGTATTATTATATTACCAATTGATCTAACCACTAAATGTAATGTGAAAGCTGTGGCTTTTAGTGATGAACCAACTAAGAATTATCACCAGATCCCGCAGTTCCCTAGCCTGGATAAACCCATGCTACCCTGCGAGTGATTTGGATTTCACTCTGCAGGTCAGCATAGAAAGGTAGACAGATTTTTTTCAAATTCTCTCCTGAGGTAGGGCTCCAATCAAAAACAGGAGCTGGGCTTAAGACGATGACAACAGCTGGAGCGTAGAGGCACAACACTGGCAACACCGACATGATTTACCAGACTCCTGGTCGACCGTCACTCTGATTACTTTTAATCTCTCAGAAATGCTCGAAGATTTCTTCTTATCAAAAATTTGGGTTGAGTGGCTGTATATGTCAGCCACTCTCATATTTACCTGGCAGAGCCAGAAAAAATCGCTGAACGCCATTTCACCAGACGCATTTCAGAACAACTACCTGCTTCTTGATCTGACTCCTAGACAGTAAACTGACTTGTGAGGCTTTCCGCCACTCTGCATGCGTAATCGGGGATCATTGGTCTGATTGGATGTAAGTTTGTCCAGTAGTGCACATAGCGCTTGGAACGCCGGCCATTTGTCCGGCCTCAAGAATGAGAAAATGAGTGTGCACTTGCCAGTCTGGCGGTAGCCAGGCTAGCAGTTCCCCTCAGCTGTAACGGCCCAAACTTTAATGTTTTGTTTTGAGTCTCACAGCTCTCGTCATCCTTGTTATATTATATTTTCCAAAGACGTCGGTAGAGACCAAAAACAGAGCTTAAAGGAGAGCGCATATTGGACGTACATTTATCAGGTAAACAAAGACAAATTTTGCTCTGTGCTGCTGTGTGTGTCAATAACTTAACTTTTAAGCTAACTTCACACTATAAAACTTTCAAAGTCATCAGATTGTTGTACTGTTCACACTACGCAACCTGCTGTCTTGTAATCGAGAGTCTTGAAGACATTGAGGTTTTCACACTACATGAGTGAACGGTGACAGGGAGTCTCTGCGACGCATCAGTGAGCTTTCAACAGTTAACACATGGTGCTACCGATTTGTCTCTAATCTGGGGCTTTTGTCGAGGAGCTCCACTGTCAGTGAAAATCAGGGCTTAAGTTGAGTAGTGTGAACTAGGCATTTGCCAACACATTAGTCATGCCAACTTAAGTGTGTAGGATTTAGAGGGGTATATCTGCAAAAATTGAATATAGTATTCATAACTATCTTTTTATCTGTGTATCTATCACTAAAATTTCTGAAGCTAAGAATCGCTGTGCTTTCATGAACCACTTATATCTACAAACGGAGCAGGTTCCCTTACTCAGAATCCACCATGTTGATTCTACAGTAGCTCAGAAAGGACAAACCAAACACTGGCTCTTGATAGGGTAATTTGCTTTTTTTTTTTTTTTTTGGTCAGCGTCAGCCACTCTGGTTCTCCTACATGCTTGGCACATGGACACAGTTAGTTGCAATCTGCAACCTCACCACTAGATGTCACTAAATCCGACACACCAGACCTTGTGTTCACAGCTTGTTTTGCTGCCCCCAAGTGGCCAAAAAATCTGTTAATGTAGGTTTAGGAAAATCAGCAAACCTCATTTGGAGATGTAAGTGTTCACACACTGGTGTTATTCAATGGCTTTTAGGATAGAAAAAAGTCTCCGGTGAAGATGAATATAAAGACTATAGACACTGGGCATTATTGTCATTTATTTTTCCTGTTTTATTCTTTTTTCCTTTCTCTTACATCACCCGCAGCCCGCTCATAGCTAACTCATTTTTACTCATACTTGTTAAGTGATTTTAAAAAAGCTTTTTGGTCACCAATCGGGTACCCACAAAACCCTGTGTAATATTATCTATGAACAGAAAATCATTTCATCCAGGTTTTCATCCTGACTTTTTGTTCAGCAGCATGTCCCTTCTCCCTGCTAGCTTCATGTTTGCTTCTCCACTGTCCCCAGATCAAGCTCATAGAGGGTGAATTATTGCAGCTGACTAGATTGGAGGTTAAAAGACGCAATCTGGATGCTGAGAACCTGCAGGTGGGTGTCACCGCCTTCTTTCACCGCCTTACCACATTCACTTGATTTTTTTTTTTCTTCTTCCTGTTGATTACTGTATCATTCCTTTTGGCCGTTTTCATGTCATTGCTTCATGGCAAAAATTTATCATTGTACAAACTAAGGGTTCAAGAAAATCATTGGAATGAAAGGGACCTTAAATACAACTATATCAGAGCAAGGTGGTGTTTTAGGGGCCGTACACATGCTGCATCTTTAACCGCCTGAATAACATGAAGTCAGGCACTGGACACTACTTTTGTGCCTTTTTGAGCTAGCTTTCGAGAGCACAGCGGTAGGTTGCATCTGAGCTAAGCAACCCTAAGAAGTACCGTATCGTATCCTATTTACCTGAAATTCTAAGTGCAGAGCTGATTTTCTCCCAGGTGCTGTTTATGTGTAGGCCTGTTGTGTGTGGGCATATTGTCCGTCGGACATATGTAAAGCTCTGGCAGCCCTGCACCAGAATGATCAACTTTTCTATATCTACTACAGACTGATATTAACGGAATAAGGGAAAGATAACTGTCGACTGTAATTGGTTGTTCCTTGTCACATGACAACTTCCAAAAGTTGAACCCGTTTTTTCTTAGGGTGCAGCTGTTGCACCCTGAAAAATAGGTGCTTTGGAACACGTGCACACCGCAGCAGCATTGCTCTGGAGCTTGAGCGCACCTGCTGCGCACCTTCATTGAAAACAACAAATTTTAGCGCACAAAAAATGCAGCATGTGTACAGTCCCTTAGTGTTTCTACAGTACAGTATTTACTGAAGAGTGTATATTATCACTCTACTTATGTCCTGTGTCTGTGTGCACGCGTGCGTGTGTCTGTGTGTGTGTGCAGGAGGTTCTGGTGGAGCAGCGCACAGCTCTCAGTGATTTGTTGCAGCAGCTGCTGAAGCAGAGAGACCAGAGAGAGCAGGAGCTGCGGCAGGTTTTGGTGAGGAAACAGCTGCTTTGGCCAAACAATGTCTCAAGCTTTCCTGCGTTACATTACCAAAATAATGCCACTATTTAGGCAGAAATTGCTCACATTTGCCTTCTGTCAAGCGTCCTGTGGACTGTGAGACTTTAGCAATCTTGTAAGTTAAGTGCAGCTACACTGTGCAACATGGATCTAATAAACTTGAGTATGACATTAAGTTTGATGTATGCAGACTGTCCGATGATAGCACCTACTGAATCGCAGGCTACATCATACGATGCAATAGCTTCCCATACTGAGCGTGCAGGGATGCTGCACAGGTTATTACTTCTCCAACTGTGAGGCACAACATAGAGGGTCGCATTATCAAATAACTTAAAGCTTTGTGGACACTATATACTGCGGTCTGTGTGTTTATGTGTTTGCTAGCTGCTAAGTTGCTCACCTGGCAGCTGAAACACTATTTCCTTCCATGCTTCGCCGTTCTTTACGCCATCATGGTAAGAGCTGGAGGACATATACAGGAAAGGCTTCTGTGGCCCCAACTCCACGAGGTTTTCCTCATTGCTAAAATCCCTTGCATTTTTTCAGCGCATTTTGCCTTTACAGCAAGCTGCTATCCATCTATTTGTTTGGGTTTAGAGCCAGTGCATCATTTCATGCTGCATTTCTATTGGTTGGTTAGTAGGCGTGGGTCCTAACAGCAGTCACAAAGTGAGATGGTCATCCCAAGATTATATCCCAGGCTGTCTTTGATCACAAGACTGTGACAATGGCCATCCTCGAACTTCTTACTGTACAATGTAGGACCACCGTTTAGAGCCACGACCAAAGATATCGCCACGTTTCTTTCACGATGGTCATCTTTTGTCTGAGACAGCCCAAAATCGCACAGTGTATACTGGGCTTTAGGCTCTGCCCATACCTGGTATTAATACGTGTCTTGGGTGATCTGATCACAAGTGAATAGAGCTAAATACAAATAAATAAATACAAGTGTAAACAACCACCAAGTTACATTGTTACATTATTATCCAATCACTCAAACCATTTGCTCAGGTAGCCTGGGACGCATTTGAACACAAATCTTTTATGGTGTGCATCCAACAAGCACTATGTTATCAATGCAGGACATGAGGAGTCAGTATAGCTGCATGACCCGTCAGCTAGCTACATAAGGCACCCACGATAATCTACACGTCAGTCCACGATCAGCCCCTTTCAGTCCTTGGTCTGGAAGCCCTGTAGAAAATGCTAAATTAGCATTTAGCTTGCTATTAAGTATTGGGTTAAAAGAGAGTTGGTAAGTGTTAGGGTAAGGGTAATGGGAAAGGTTACATCTCGTTTCTTATAAGGTGACTCACGTCTTCATATATAATGAATTATAAAGTAGATTATTGCTATGTTTGGCCCTATTTCTTTAAAACAACGTGGCGTTATAACAGGGTTCAGATAACCATTGGGTTGGTGGGTGTGTCTTGCACTAGTGGTGGGCATGGTTTGTAGGGGTGTGTCATGTACGCTACAAACAAGAATGTGTCTGCAGCTTTGCATGTCTCCACTAAGGCGCCATAACTTCCACATTTGACAAGTTAGATGAACTGTTGCATGACCGTCCATTGTTTTGCTTTATGGAAAGAGACCTGTTGAATTTTGCTGACAGTGACATCTTGAGCTCTACCAACACATCCGTTAATGTAACTAGCAAGAGTGTGGAAGTAATAACTCTGCGTGGGGACCTTTGACATTCTTGCCCAGGTGACGTAAGCAGTAACAAAATCTAAACACAATTGGCCAGCTGGAGATGCATTATAGATACAGGTGTGTACAGTGACGTGTCTCAGCTGTTCACCTTGTGTTAGGATCACTGAAATGCATGTTAATACCAGGTGTTAACAAGCTGTAGGTCATTTACACACATCATGATGTCTTTTCTCATCCTGGGGTTGAGTAGTTAAATGAGACCAGTAAGCACTTTGTGTTTTCCAGGTGGAGATGGAGCGGAAGTCAGAGTCCAACCAACAGAACTACTGGATGATCCAGTACCAGAGGCTGTTGGATGCCAAGCCGCTGTCACTGCGCATGCAGGTGCAGTACAGAGCAAAGAAAATACACAGAAACATCTGAAGCCCAAACTGTGCTGCTGTTAAACTGTAATCTTCATGCAGGAAGCCGGCGTGGAGAAAGAGTTGGTCAACCTGTTATGCAAACTGTCAGCTCAGCATTACCTGCCCATTCTGGCCCATCATCGAGTGACAGCTGAGGCCCTTCGCCACATGAACTCCTCTGACCTCAAGAAGGTTTGTCTGCAACATCATTACTAACACATTACAGTTATTTGCCACTTTGATATTGGAGATGATTCAACACATTCTGTAAAACTCTGTTTTGATATTAGCTATCAGCACAAAGTCACCACTGTACAGAAGTCTTGGTTTGAGTTTCTGCCCCAGTATCTGTACATAGTCACACTGACATCCTCAACTATGATCAAGAAAGCACAAGAACACTTTATTATTTAATTGGACATTGTGTTCATTCTAGCCACTCTCTTGGAAAGAGGGAGGGTATTTTGCCACTAACATTCAACAGCCAGTGGTCTGTCCTGTTAACATAATTTCCCTAACTATAAGCTTTATCAAAAAGGAAAGTCTGAAGTCTAGTCTTAAAAGTGGAGATGGTGTCTGCCTCCCGGACCAAAACAAGAAGGTGATTCCACAAAACTTAAAGTCTTTTGGAGACTTCAGGGACCACGAGTAACCCTGCATTCTCGGAGCGCAGTGTTCTGGTGGGATAATAGGGCACTATGAGCTCTCTAAGATATGATGGAGCCTGATCGTTTAGAGCTTTGTAAGTTAGGAGTAAGATTTTAAATTCAGTTTTGGATTTTACAGGGAGCCAGTGCAGAGAAGCTAAAACAGGAGAGATGTGATCTCGTTTCTTAGTTCCTGTCAGTACACGTGCCACTGCATTCTGGATTAGCTGGAGAGTTTTTAGGCACTTATTAGAGCTACCTGATAATAGAGAATTACAGTAATCCAGCCTCGAGGTTACAAACACGTGGACCAATTTTTCTGCATCTTTTAGTGACAGGATAGGCCTAATTTTCGCAATATTGCGCAGATGAAAAAACGCAATTCGAGAGGTTTGTTTTAAATGGGAATTACTGTGTATGTAAAAAGTGTTTCCTTATGGTCACATAATAATCACATGACTCTGCAGTTTCCGTCAGCTCCACAGAGCTTTATCATGACTTTTGGCTCATTGTTTTGGTTCCCTGGCTGCAACTTAACTGTTCTGGTTCAGTGTCACCATTTTAAGCATTGCTGAAGCAGCTCAGCTTTTCAGTGGAAAACTCTAAAAAAAAAAAAAAAAAACACTTTACACAACCTGCCTAAATCACACAGAAAGTGTTTTGCAGGTGGCAAAATGTGAGGGGCACCGCACTGCCATTTATTTTTTTTAAATTGAATGCCACTAGTAGAAAATCCCTTGCTGCGCCATTTTACTGTTGCCAGGTAACGACCCCATCACCTCCTAACCTTCATGTGTAATCAGTTGTGACTACCACAGAAGGCCTGCCTTTCAAATCACCTGATTTGACAATGAGAAAAAGCGGAGATGGTATGGAGCACTCTTCCGCCCAGAGTTCAAGTTTTTTCAACCCAAGGAGTCCAGAGCACTCGAGCAAAAATACCTAGAGCGTAGAAACTCAAGGCATGTAGCAACGCAAAAACAGTGAGCAAAATGCTTCATTCTCGTCAAAAACAACTACAGAAAGCCACCTACAGCTGCTAAAACACTCTCTATGTGATCAGGGTCTTATAAATGAGCTGGTTAACGTTGTTGAACATTATGCAGCTAAAGAGGCAGATATTTTTCTAAAGAGTTGGTGGAGACCAAAGTTAGAGTTAATAGAGAGCAAATATTGGACTTTAATTCATCAGTTGGATACAAACATGACTCTAAATGAATAATAATGTTGCTCTGTGTCAGCTGAATGTGTTAATTACTGTAACTTTTTGCTAATTATGTTATTCATATCAAATTAAAGGGACAGTTCAAAATCAAATATACATATTTTTCCTCTTACCTGTGGTGCTATTTATCAGTCGCCAATATAATGGAACTAGATGGCACTCAGGTTGTTGTGCTCAAAGTGCCAAAAAAATTTGAAAAAAGAAATTGCGAAACTCAATAGAAACGTCTCTCCAGAAATCATGACCAGTTGCTCAAGATAATCCACAGACCTTGTTGTGAGCAGTTTCATTAAGGAACTGTTCTTTCAACTGAACTACACCCGCCAACTGTGTCACTGCACAGGGGAATGTGCATCTACTCATGGACAAGAGGCTCGTCTTCATGACAGCATGAGATGTGAATATAAATGGCATCCTCCTTGCCTGAGCTGTAATGTAAGCTAACTCAGTGGTGCTAGGAGAGATAGCAGTAGATGCACATTTTCTTCTGCATGGTGATACGTTTGGTAGGTGTATTTTAGTAGAGAGGAAATAGTTTCTTCATAAAACGGCTCACAACAAGGACTGTGGGTTATCTTTAGTAACAACAGGGTCATGATTTCTGGAAAGAAATTTCTGGAAGAGATTGCTGTTGAGTTTCTCAAATGTATTTGTCTTAGCCCTTTAAGCATCACAGGCTGAGTGCCATCTAGTTCCATTGCACACTCAATTCACACTAAAACAATCTAGAATAATCAGCACTACAGGAGAAAAAAGAAAAATGTGTTTCTGATATTGTGGTGAACTGTCCCTTTAGGGTGATAGTATGTCAGTGTTGTGTTTACAGCTTGTTGTGCTGACCCAAGTGGCCAAAAAAAATGAATGCAGGTTTGACGTTCAGAGTAATCAGCATTATTCATTTCTCTGTTTTCAGCTTGGCATCAATGAAATAGGAATCCAGAAAGCTCTTCTGAACTGGGCTCGGGATCATCAACCTGAAGGTACTTTACACACATCCTGTCTATCATACAATTCTACTGCGCAAGTGAATGCTTCTCTTCCCACACTGGTCACAAAAGAACACAAAAATGTGATATATGCACTCTCAACAATCATAATAACATACAGCATGCCAAACACATACTGCATCAACAGAGAGGAAAACTCAAGGGCAGAAGAGTTGCACTGCATTGCATTAGACTGTGCAGGTATACCTAATAAAGTGGACACTGTGTGTAGATCAGAGTGTGTGGTGATTTAATAATATGCTGTCAGCCAATAGCATCACTGGTGTCACTGTGCTGAAACAACAGGACTAATCATAGTGACAACAGCAATTCAGCAAATGAATTGGCTTGGTGTCATTTTATTTAGTTTAACACATAAACACTGTGGACAGCTGTGTGTAATGACACTGCACTGTAGCGCCACTCTTCTCAAACCAGAGACTGTGTCCTGCTGCCTCCAGACAGTTGCAGGGATTTCATGAACTGAGAGAGAAATGTATATTTCAACCTATTTTAAAGGATGAAAAAGTATGTGTTTGACAAACTCAATAAAAAGCCACCCTGTTTGTGTTACTCATGATCTCTTTCTCCACCAGGAGCTTGTAAGGCTGTCCAGCAGGACGAGGAGGAAGAAGTCGCCCCCTCAGCTCCACCACCCGCTTCCCCTCCGTCGTTTCCCAGCACCTCAGCCATCCAGATGCCCAGCCCACCTCTCACCCCAGGAACCCCTGTCACGCCCTCAGCCCCCAGCCCTGTGGAGGGATCAGGGAGCTCAGAGTGTGTGGTCTGCATGGAGAAGGGGGTAAGCAAAGCCCACAGCAAAGCAGGAAGTAATACCTTCCATCTCAGTAACACTGAATACTACACTTTGAGGGAATTTCTTCAAATTTGGCAAAAAAGTTGACTTGGACTTGGAGGATGAGCTGATTAGATTTTGGTGGTCAAGGGTCAAAGGTCAAAGTCACTGTGACCTTGTCTGTCTCATACTCGTGAACGCAATATCTGAAGAACAGCTTGAGGGAATTACTTAAAATTTGGCACAAACATTCACTTGGACTCAACAATAAACTGATTAGATTTTGGTGGTCCAAGGTCAAAGGTCAAGATTAGTGTGACCTCACAAAATATGTGTTGGGCCCTAACTCAAGAATTCATATGCTAAGTATGACAAAACTTCACACAAATGTCAAATAGTATAAAATAATCAAGTGATGACATTTTATGTCCAAAAGGTCAAAGATCAACTTAACTGTGACATCATGATGTTCTGCATGAACACTTATGGCCATTACTCAACCCCATATCTCAGGAACAGAAGGGGAGACATTTGGTCAGATACTTAATTGGTGACATTAATCTTGGGTGTCCACCTTGAAACTTTGCTAATTGTATAGATCTACTGTGCTGTCAGGGGGAGGTGTGTGTGAAGCATCCATGTTTTTACAGACATGGAAGTAAACTGTAAGAGAAACTTGACTGGTGCGCAGAGGCAGTTCTAGTTTTTCTGAATGCTGACAGTTGAAAAATGTTAAGCTTTGGGTAAAATACTGTGCTAGTTAGTGTCACTCTTTACCCAGCCATCCAGTCACAGTGGAGGAGGGATGGGACAAATACCAATCATAAAAAGACCAACCATCACATCTTGTATTTACAAATGCTGAACAACAACAATGGAGGAGAAATATGCTAATAAACTGTAGGCTGTATATTAATATACATCTTTTTCCGTCCATGAACACACATAGATCGGTGGGTTTATCCACTCTCCTTACATGCTTTAGCCTTCTCTTCATCCAGAGTAAGTACTCTACCTTGTGCGTTATTTTTACTTCCATGGATATTCTGTATTGTAGCAGCCAGATGCAACAAAAAGTGACCCAGCTGAATATACGCTGTGCCTCCAAACCACTCTCAAACACCCCCAGCTGGGCATTTCCCGAGGAGTGCCTACAGTTTTCAGCTAGGAAAAAAACACTTTGGTGGATACAGGGCCTTAGTGCCAGATTACATTTTGTGTCAAAAAATTTCTACAGTCATTGCCAAATCTGATTATACAGACATTATACATGTTAAGATTGTGTGATTTACATTACATCATTATTTGCGATGTCATCTTTAAAAAATGTCCATAAATCTGCTCAGAAATCACAAAAACAATGATCCTTATAACTACAAGACTTGCCCTAGGAATCATTACATTTTTTAGTTTTTCTTTGGTATCAAAAACCCCAGTGATAAGTGTCCATACATCCATTGGTAGGCTGCAAACGGGAACTGCTAATAGATAATTCAACATACTTTCAAAGGTGGGTTTGACACAAATTTCAGAGTGTATGAGTTGTCCCGTCACAGCTCTCAATATGGAGGTGGCTGTGCCAGCAGCTAGCAGCTAACAATGCTAACTCCATAAACAATGCTAAACAGTGTCAACAGTGCTGACAGAGTGAACGGTATACATCAGGAAGAATCAGAGGGTGGGCACTACGTTTCAGCAACAATGCTGGCCTGATATCAGCAGTAATCACTGTATGACCACAGTGCAAAGTGGCAGCAATGAACTAGCCAGAGGGATACACACATGCACTAACACACACACTCCACTATACATTTACATAGAAAATTGTGGTTTGCCACTGTATATATGCTCTAAATGTCACATACAGAACCTTTAAAGGTGCCAGTTTGCCTAAATGTAAATAAACAAAGGCTGACAAAGATGTGGCTCAAGTTGTAGCCCACAGCTAACTCTGTGGTTGTGCCCGAAATTTCTCCCTATTTACACTATAATGCACTATATATATATGTACTGTCTGCCATTTTACTAAGTGTATTTTACAGATGTGAACATTTTCATTGGGCGGCTCTGCACCTGCAGTGATGATGCAAAATAAGGATCATTAATATGTGTCCAAAATTTCGATTTACTGCGCAGTAAACTATTTAGTGTCTGTTATAAAGGAAGAAGTGAATGATTGAATGACAGTGAGATTCCAGACACAGCTACTGATTCCATGGCAACATTGCACTCTCTTTTATGTTTTTGGTTTTGGAAGGCCAAAAAAAAAAAGATACCACCCTCTAATCTCTTTAAATGCAGAGTATCACTATTAACCATTCATCAGTAGCATACATGCACACACTCTTCCAGATGACTGACAGTGTCTCATCTCACTCTCTCTCTCTCTCTCTCTAGTCTCAGGTCATCTTCCTGCCCTGTGGTCATGTGTGCTGTTGTCAGGTGTGCAGCGAGGCTCTGCAGAACTGCCCTCTGTGTCGTAACAACATATCCCAGCGCGTCCGCCTCTATCACAGCTAGGACCAGCTGCACTGTGCTACTCCTTCATCGACTGCATCTCTCTGTATTTATGCATGATCATAAAGCTGCTGTGAGCTGACCATGTCATTTAAGAAAAGCTTTTAGCAGGTTGTCAAAGAGCTGAGCCACTTTCCTCTATTAACCAAACAGTACTTTGTGATGTACATGCAGAAACAAGCCTGGATAGGATTATTTTAATAATGTTGAGTTTTTCTGTCGTCACTGGCATCTAAGCCTGTTTTATTTTGTCGTTCTTATGATATTTTATTTTTTTCTATTATATATTAGAGCCAAGTGGACTACACCACTCACTGGTTAAAGACGACTGTTCTTTGCCTTTTTATAGTTTCTCAATTGATGTGTGCCTTTTTCTGGAAATCTCTGTTTTTAAACAGTACTACTTATCTGTGTTGGTAACCAAAGTAACACCTGTCCAACATTTCTGTAAGTTATAATCTATTGATTGTTATCGCTTTTTGCTATCACTGCCGGTGCGTCACTGATGCAACCTCATCTTGTTGATCTTCAATCCATGACACAATCTGTCCTGCCCTCACTCCCACAGGCTTCTGTCCCCTCTCACCCAGCCCCCTCTGTTCCTGCTGTAATCATGTATCTGCTGTTAATAAGGAGGAATTATATTAGCGCATTAGAGATAATTTGTGGGGAAACTAATTTCTGCCCAGGTGAAAAACGAGCTGCAGAGTCCCATTAACACTTCCAGTCCCTTTCACTCTCTATATTATATCACTGTAATTCTAATACTATTTCTTACTAACTACATGGCCCCAGGTGTGCTGTGTGGTCATGTAAAACACATAAAACTGTATAAATGTCCACCATTTAAGCAAAATGAGAATAATGAAGATCCCAGAGGGGAAAGTTTTATGTTTTGTTTGGTTTTAGTTGTGAGTGCTACTCATCCTGTACAGTTGTGTAATATTTCTGTGGCTCTAGAGGAGCTTTTTGAAGCCATAAAATAACCCACTCTCAGCTTGAGCTTGGAAACTACAGATGAAACTACAGGATGCATGCATTGCAAAGATGGGGCATGGAGTTTGAAAAACAAGAGTGTTTGCCCAACTAATTAAATACACTTTTCAGTTGCATTATAGGTCATGTAGTTATTTGAGAGCTTGCCCCACACTAGGGACAAAAAATCTGGATTTTTCAGCCTCAGCTGCTTTGATGTTTAACCTTTTCTTAAAAATCTGTCTCGTTATTCCCCCAGATTATAGAAAGTGCAATACTAAATGGGTGGAGTAGACCTTTAAAACTAGATTTTAACATTCTTTAAAGGGTATTTTCCAACCTGGACGCTATTTATTTCATGTTTTTTTGTCCGAGTGACTAATGGCAGCAACAGTTTTTTAAAATTGGTCCAGTATTGAGTGAGAAAGCAGCGAGTGTAATCCCTGTGGGAAGTTGAGCTCTGTCTTTGTATGTCTACTAAAAGTGCTTGTTTTTGGCACTTACAGGCTCTGATTATTATTCTAAGTGTCTGACAACTTACAGAAAGGATTTCTACAACAACTGACCTCTTTGTTACAGAGTAAGAGCCATTTAGTTTCACCAGAAACAGCCCTGAGATCACCAAACAAACCAAACTACTTAAATAAACAGCAATTTAAGCATGTATTAAACCAGCATATTTTCACATCTTACTGGGTGAATTAAGACTCAACAGCTTAACAAGGAGTTGAGTGGAAGCAAATTGATGGTGATCAGTTACCTGCAGAGATTACAATCCAGCCAGTTTCACTGCAGCTAACTGCAGCAGTCTCGCTTAATACTGGACCAGTTTAAAAAATTGTTCTGATCAGCCTTGGACCTCACTTCAGTCTCAGTCCCACTTGTCTCTGACATATCTTGTTTGATCCCACTCTATATGAATTGCTATGTATTAGGGCTGCACAATACGAGGAAAATATGCTATGTGCAATTATGATGAATATCGCCATAATATTACTTGCAAAACATATTCAAGTCTACTCAGCTCTGCCTTTCTGCTGCTTTCAGTGTACTACTGAAATACAAAAATTTGCTTTGTGAATTGAAAAATGAAAGGAAATTATTTCCAGCATCATTGAACAAATTGAACATTGAGCACAAAAGGCACCAACAAGCTAACTACTGATCCTCTCTGTAAACTTTTAAAAAATCCCTGATTGTAATATTGCAGTCTTTCACGATATGTTTATTGTTCAAGTTGACCTCACAAAATACACAATATATTGTGCAGCCCTACTATACTGTGTATGCTAACAATGCATCACCTGTGTGTAAGTAATAACACATCACCTGTTTGTAACTACCAACACATCACCTGTGTGTAGCCATCACTAATGCTATTATACTCAAGTGCTCTTAACTTCAACATCCCAGCATGTTTCAGGAAATATCTTATCTAACTGTGTGTATGACTGTAAAATGTAGTGTGTAAGAGACTTCACCTCTTTATAAATCAAACATTTCATGTCAACATACAGTGTGCTGTAAAGTCTATGTGTGTTTTCCTGTGCTCACATTGTGGTCAATGTAAAAGCTTTGTGTTGCTGAAGAGATGCACTGCTCCTACAAAGGCAGCAACTCTTGGAAATGTACTGAAATACAATATACAAACTGAGTCATGTTCTTGAGTCTCAACATAAAAACACAAATATATTTTTTATGTAGTTAGACACCTGCTGTTATGAAATCTTGCTTATGTAGTAAGTGATCTTAGAACCTGCCTGTTTTCTTGGAGGTGGTGTAACTGACTTTTAAAGCTCTGAACAGGGATTCACATTAGAAGTGAAACATTTGCAGGAACCTTTGTAAGTGTATAATGTGGTAATGCTAATTTTTAAATTAGTCTGCAGGAAGATGCAATATAAACATTGGTGGAAGTGGTCAGATCCTTTACTTAAGTAAAATACCAATACTACTATCTAAAAATACTTCATTACAAGAAAAAGTCTTATATCCAAAATCTTTCTTAAGTAAAGTATTATCAGAGAAATGTACAATTTTAACCCTGATGCATTTTTTTTTACTGCTGTAGCTGGTCATGGTGGAGATAGTTTTAACAACGGATACGCAATGTCGTTCAGTGGTTCCAAAACCCCCCCAAAGGGTTACAAGCTAAATATGAGGGGTTGTGAGGTCAAATATGAAGGCTGGAAAGAGGAGGAAATGGGAAGGAGAAAGTTCTGCTACACAAATCTGCACTCATTTTTTTTTTTTTTTATTTAATGTTTTAATTTAAAGTTTTTGTCAATTGTTAGATATTTTAGTAGTTAGACATTCAAAGGCTAATTGTGGTCTACTACTGCAATAGCATTAATCTCCAGGACACACACACTGAGAATGGCCTGTGTCCAGCAGTTAAATTTGAAATAAACCACAGTTGCATATTCATAGATGACAGATTTTTGGATGAGGAAGAAGAACTGGGTGTTATTTTAAGAATTTATACTGGACCAGTTTCAAAAACTTGTTCCCATCAGCCACTTGGGCACAAACATGGGAAAACAGGGTTTAGGTTAAAAAACTACCAAAGTTACCCTTTAAATCCTGTCCTTCAGTACTTGTACCAGTTACTTGTAGCCTACTGAACTGCTTAGGTGACTCCGTCAAACTCGTAATTTTGACTAAAATAAAAAGTTGATATGTCATAATTTGACCTGAGTAAGTATGTTTCTCATTTAGTAGTACTATTCCTAACATTTCATCTTTTTTTCTGTTGGAAATTGGCTTCTGCTTGAGAA
Source organism: Cephalopholis sonnerati (assembly GCA_019142605.1). Lineage (NCBI taxonomy): Eukaryota > Metazoa > Chordata > Actinopteri > Perciformes > Serranidae > Cephalopholis > Cephalopholis sonnerati. The sequence goes on from JAGQAX010000019.1 coordinate 5,632,381, forward strand.
TAATTGTAAAATATATGCAGCATTTGGTTGAAGCTTACAGCATTAAGGACTGCAAGGGGTGCCTTAACCAATTAAACAAACAAATTAGACATGAGTTTAGTGACCAGTTCTGTTTGTGAGCATTTTGATAGTAGACAATACCCAAGTACCTAGTTTGGCCCAATGGAGCCCAAAGAAAAGCTATAAAATAGGACAGAAACCCATGATTTAGCTATCACATTGAGATTAGCCTATAAATCATTAAGATTTATGAGCACGACCCTATTCCCAACGCTATTTTCAAGTATTAAAAAAAACAGAATTTCTGATTTTCCTTGGGTGGCCCTGAATGCAGCATCAAAGCACCGGCCAATCACAACGTGAACGTGACCTGCCGTAAAGTGTAGCGTTGATGTTCAGAATGAGTTGCTGTAACCTCATCTAGTGGAGTTATTCGTTACTTTTATAAAAGTTTAAGGCTATTGTTGACAAAGACAGCCGCGGTAAGTATCTTGTTTTCTTAGTATTTGGTGAAATATGTGATTACAAGAGGAGAAAAATAAATATGAACAAAAATAATTCACCACATTTTCCAGGCAGTTAACTGACCTGCAAGTAGCTAGCAACACAGTGATGTAATGCCAAGTACCTTCATGTAACATTACAGAGAAAAGGAATGTATCGTTACCATTGTCTTCAATTGAGGTACGAAACTGCGTTTTAAGAGAGTATTACATTACCACCACTTCCCTTATGTAATTGAGATGTTTTATACTTGAGTAATTAAGACACATAGCTACTGGCCAAGGTTACCTTCATTGTCTGCCGTAAGAAAAAGAATTATATGAGCAAATAAATTGCTGCCTGAAAGACTAATATGTCACAATAAATAATAAAGCAAATTGCTTATATTGAGCGTTTTAAAAACAGATTGATGGTACCTGGCTAACTACATGGACACATTGCCTGAAGGTAAACGTCATTCCATTACATGATGAAGTGATTACATGCAAAGAAACACACTACCACAATCACATGACAATAGTATAATAACAAAAAGACCAAAAAAATAGAAAACAAAAAGAAAAGTGGTCATACAAATTACATCACACAGCAAGTGCGTTCCCATCATTTGGGCCATGTCCAGTCACTGTTTGTTGAGCCTTGTTACCATGAAGTATCATTAGAGACATACCAGGTTGTTCATTAATAGTGTGTTTTGTAATTATTTGAAATAACTGAGTATGCATTGTGGACTTCTTTAGAGCCCGCTCCATGTATATAAGATTGATGTAATTATTGATTTGTCTGCACTGACACTTGCATTCTACTCTTGTATGTGGGACTTAATGCTCTTTATGTATTTTTGTTCTGTTGATCATTTATGTTTGTTTAGTCCTTTCTAGTATTCTTTTTACTTTTCCAGGTCCATGTTCTTCTTAAATAATAAATCATTTTGTGACTTTGTCTCTCTTAGTCATCATGTCAATGCCCACTCTGCTCGTCCTGTATGGGAGTCAGACTGGTACGGCCCAGGACACGGCCCAGAGGATTGCGCGACAGGCGCAGAGAAGGCAGTTTCAGGTTCAAGTGTTGCCTCTGGATAACTACAACGTGGTGAGTGCAGTGCTAGCAAGGAGAGGGGATTGTTATGGTTCACATCATTAAAGTTTCAACACAAGATCAGTGGTGGGTGATATTTGTTTGGGGATGTTAATACCTGTATAAATCACATGAGAACACTGTGTTATCATGTGTGTTTTCCCTCATCAAACAGGCCAACTTGATCTCAGAGTCTCTGGTTGTTTTCGTATGTGCCACAACTGGTCAAGGAGACCCTCCTGACAATATGAAGGTAATAATACAGATAATAAATGTAAAGAAGATAACAAATAGACATGCACTAAATCTTTTATCAATAATTATATTTCAATTTTCTTATTTGATACCAGACCCATTAGATTTGTGAAAATACGGACAAATACACTGAACTAAGAAAACCCTTGTCTTTCTGCCTATGTCTTCTTTCTCTAAAGAACTTCTGGAGGTTTGTCTTTAAGAAGTCTTTGCCTGTTGGCTCACTGAGATGCTTGGATTGTGCCATACTGGGCCTGGGGGATTCCTCCTATCCTAAGTCAGTTCTTTTCAGAGTTACACCTCTCACAGACAGTCCACATTCTGATTGACTCGTGGTCTTAATAAAAGCATCAACTGCTTTCACCCGTAGGTTTAATTTTGTGGCTAAGAAGCTTCATAAGCGCCTTCTGCAGCTGGGGGCCAGTATGCTGCTGCCTGTTGGGCTGGCAGATGACCAACATGACTTGGGGTAAGAAAAAATGTGTCTGAAGGAGCTGATGAATCATTAACTGGGAGGAAGACTAAAGCTTAGAATGAATTTTCATTCCAGGTATTTTTTATCATGTTTGTTTGTAGCATTTTAACATGATTTTAACTAATCAGAGAGACATTTTTACAATTTTTTTCCATCCACACTTGCACCTGTACACTGTAATGTACACCAGTCAGCCAAAACATAAACACCACTGGTGGGTGATGTGAATAGCATTGATCATTTTGTTGCAATACAATGTTCTGTGGGGAAAGCTTTGGTTCTGGCATTCATGTGGGTGCCCCTTGACAAGCATCACCCACCCAAACACCGTTGCAGATTGTGCACACCCCCCCAGCAACGGCGATCCTTGATGGCAGTGGTCCCCCAGCAGGACAATGGATCTGATCAAGCATCTGTGAGATGTGCTGGTATCCCACCTCGCAACCTATAGGACTTTAAGAGTTTGTTGCCAACACCCCGGTGCCAGAAACCACAGGACACCCCCAGAGATCCCGTGTCTATACTTCGACAGGTCAGAGCCAAGTCCCAGCCAAGGTGTCCCGACAGTGAATTGGGGGTAACTCTCGGGTACCAGCACATCCCACGGATGCTTGATCAGATTGGGATCTGGGGAATTTGGATTCCAGGTGGATGCCTTGAGCTCTTTGTCACGTTCCTTGGGTCATTTCGTGACAGTTTTTAGGGTGTGACATAGTGCACGGTCCAGCTAGGGGGGCCACTGCCGTCAGGGAGTGCCGTTGCCGTGAGGGGGGTACTTGGTCTGCAATGCTGTTTAGGTGGATGGAGTGTGTCAAGTGGCATCCACATGAATGCCAGGACCAAAGAGTTTCCAGTGTTATTCACTTCACCTGTCAGTGGTTTTAATGTTTTTGCTGATGGGTGTATGTTTTTCACTTCGGTAAAAAAATGTTGTATTATTTTCTCTTAGCTAAGCCTTTAGGCAGTAATACTGAAAGAGTGCTATACTGAGCAATAGTGGGCTCTAGTTATGATAATAATTACACAATATTGATAGAAGCAAAACAAGTTTCATAACTGCAAGTTATAATAAGCCATTGTGAAGGCTTTACCACAGAAAAGCTTACTTAAAGTAGGAATTAGGTTATGGAGAGAAAATTTGTTCATGAAACAGATAAATTCCAGGAGGTAACTTGTAAAATATGTCTATGTCCACATTTTTTGTTTTGTATCTCAAAACTACAGCACTGATAACATTTTGTGCTAAGTCGAAAAAGAACTAAAAAAGCGATTTTGTTTTTGATGCAGATCCAGAGCCAGCAGTGTCACCATGTAGACATTCATAAAGCTTTGTACATTTGAACTCATCAAAATATTTATTTTCATTTTAATTCCTTGGTCAAAGACAAATCTGTTCCTATCTGTGATGTCACACTCACACTCTGCTGCTCTTAATTTCTATTTCAAACACAACTAATGTTTTAATTTTGTGTTCAATCGAATTGCTTTGTCTTTGTCAGTAGCCCAACAGTGATCGCAAAAAATGGCAACAAAATGTAAGACTTTCAGCAGGTTTCACATTAAAAGGGAACTTTTACGCTCTTGAAGTCGCTGAGAGGCCTTTAATGTGAAACATCCTGAGAGAAAGTGATCAGTTCTGCTTGGGAGAAAAAGACTAAGTGTTTATACTGGGAAAAAAGTGACTAAAAACAGCACCTAAAACTCACATGACTCTTGTGTTACTGATGGAGATGTAAGTTATTCAGAATTGATCAATTTATCAACAAAGTAGAGCAAGTGTGGAAACATGGAGAGAAAAAAGGGAATGGCATGCAACAGATGTTTCTAGCTGTAATTGAACCAGGGACATTGTGTTTGCGTTTACTTACCCCAAAATATGTTTGAACCAGGTCAGACGCTGCGATTGACCCATGGCTCACATCATTTTGGGACAAAGTGTTTGCTCTGTACCCATCTCTGGCCAATGTGATTCCACTGAGCGAGGATAAGCCGTGAGTATTCTCTTGATTTGACACAGTATTTATTCTGCGGTCGCATATTTTGATTAAAAGTTTGGCCTATTATCAACTCTTCTTTGAGTTTAGTGCTGAATTCTAGCCAGATTTATTTTTTGCTGTCTTCATGTATCAGGACTTCCTCCGACGTACACCTTCCACTTCCTGGATGATGTGAAGGAGAAGACAGAGGACAGACTGATGATTCCCACAGAGCAAACTGTCCCCTCCCAGTCCCATCCCTTTCCTGCCAGACTAGTGTCCAACAGGAGAGTAACAGACATGTCACACTTTCAGGATGTGAGGCACATCGAGTTTGATATCACTGGATCCAACATTAAGTAAGTAATCTTGAGCCCCTTTCAGACAATCTGATGGCAACTGAACACGTCGGTCTCGTATCTGAATAAGCCCCCTGGTCACTTCAGTGTAAAAGTCATGATGGTAATCTTACAGGTCAGACATGAAACTTTTTCTGTATCACTTTAAACACTACTCGAGTCTGAACTGAATGTTTTCACATTAATGTAAAGGCTGCAGCAGCACAAGGTTAAAAATGCAGAGACTGAGAGAGAAATGCCTTCCAAGATCAGTGTAGTCAATGTATCATCTCAAATTTCATCTCTTCTGCACTAAGAAAATAAAAGTTTAATACATTATGATGCACTGTGACTTAATTTCAAGTTGATTAGGTAATTCTTCCTTTAGCTCAGTCTATAAAACTATTTTTCCCTCACAGTGTAAACAGGGCCAAAGAGCTGAAAAATACACACAAAAATGATCTGTCCAGCACTCTCCCTACACATACTGAAATTTATAATCTTGCCGACTCCAGCATGGCAGGATTTCAACTTAAAGTCCTGACGTGTAGTGATTGTGCTCTGTTGGATATTATAAAACAGGTAGCAATATTTGCTTTGTAATAACACTACAGCTGGACTGCAGCTGTGAAGTTCTGTGATAAATTGCGGGATACACCAGAGTTGGAAATTAAGTTTTTTGTCCTCCTGCCACTGTAGCTGGTGGATTCCAAGATCTTCCAGCTACTCAATAAATTACTGGTGTTTTTTTGACTGGTGAGTGAAGCAAATCTAGTAGCCACTTGCATATTATACCAGCAATTGGCTGATGGCTGCTGCTATTTCCAGCCCAGGAATCCACACTTTTCTTTCTTCATTTGAATCCAAAATGAAAGAGGTGAACCTTCTGGACATCAGTTATGTTATTACTATGCAGGTTTGCTGCTGGTGATGTGGTGATGATGCATCCATGTAACTTACCAGAGGATGTACAGCAATTCTGTCAGCTGCTGAGATTAGAACCAGAGGCCAGGTTCACTCTCAGGGCCACAGACAACACTGCAGGTAGGCCTCTGTGTGTGTCTGTGTGTGTGTGTGTGTGTGTGTGTGTGTGTGTGTGTGTGTGTGTGTGTGTGTGTGTGTGTGTGTGTGTGTGGCTGTGGCTGTGGCTATGTGTGGCCATGTGTGGCTGTGTGTCTTCACTGTGTGTATTATCCATGATTTTTAGTTTATAACAAAGACATCTGTTAAGCTAAAAACCCAAAACCAAGTAACCATGTGTCATTAGACATTACTGTAACCTTCTCTTGACACCCTCATTATATATACAGTACAGGCCAAAAGTTTGGACACACCTTCTCATTTATAACCCAACAGTTAAGTTGCTCACAAAACCAAAACAATGGACTGAAAGATGCTGAAAGGAACTGCAGAGTCAGTCAGTAATTCTCAGTGGGTTTTTGTCATTATGAGTGACACCTTTCAAAGTAAACACTGTCATTTGATTCACTGTTAATATAAAAAAATGGATGAGTGCAGCTGTAAAGCAGAATTGCTCCTTTAAAAGCATAATGGCCTAGCCTTAATAGAGTCTTGATGATTGAATAACCACAAACGTCTGTCATCTCAGTTCCAGCCAGGCTTCCACAGCCCTGCACCGTGCGCCACCTGGTGGAGAAGTACCTAGACATCGCTGCTGTGCCTCGCCGCTCCTTCTTTGAGCTGCTGTCTACCTTTGCCACCAATGAGTTGGAGCAGGAGAAGCTGCTCGAGTTCAGCTCAGCGGCAGGCCAGGACGAGCTGCACAGCTACTGCAACCGGCCCCGACGTACTGCACTGGAGGTGACGGCTCAGGGTTAGAGTCAGAGCTGGGCTGTGAGCCAGGCATTCAGTCTTGTCAAGGAAAAATAATATTATACACTGTCAATCAAAACTTTGCTCTTGATATAGCTTTTTATTTATCTTAAAGCCACTCGTGGAGTTATGGAGGATTTTCTTATTTTAGCATCCTTCAAATTATTTCGATAGCATATGATTTTGTTTAGCACATTTAGTCATATCAGTGCAGTGTTCCTTAGAGTCAGACCTGATCAAATACTACACCTGGAGGCTTTAAACCTGATAACATGTCCTCTGACCTGCTTGGTGAGTGTGCTGTGTTTTTGTTGCTGTAGGTCTTGGCAGATTTCCCCCACACAACAGCAGAACTCAAAGTAGACTATCTCCTAGATCTATTCCCTGAGATCCAACCTCGCTCATTCTCCATCGCATCCTCTCTCCAGGTAACTCATCCTTGACATGACAACTATTTAACTGCAGTGAAAAAATATGCTGTGATTCAGCTGCATGCCTTACACAAAGCTGTAAATTAATTTCATTGAGTAGTAAAGACAGAAGAGGAGGCACGGTGATATCTTGACTTATTCTAGAAAAGCCTTCTCTCCACACAGACTCATCCAGACAGGCTTCAGATCCTGGTAGCTGTGGTTCGTTACAAAACCAAACTGTATAAACCACGAAGAGGCCTCTGCTCCACCTGGTTAGCCTCCCTGGACCCTGCACAAGGTCTCTCATCACACTTTACACGTGCATCGATCACAGCCGCAGGAAACTTAATTCTGATTGGCTGGAGGTTGTGTGTTAATTTCATATACATTTATACACATATACATAATTACTACCACAACACTACAAAACAACAGTTGCTGAGTCTTAATTGAGAAGAACAAATGAAAGGCAACTGCTACCAAAGTTTAGGTTGAAACATTAAGGGAGCACATTTATATGTATTTCTATTATAGCTTATGTTGCTAAATTAACCATAATGTATATTTTCACTGCACTAATTCCATCAGTACAACACACACACAACACAAACCCAGTTTTTCTGACCATAAAAGCACATATGCAGGGGCTTTAAAAGTGAAACAATCTAAAACATTAGTATAAACAGCTCCATGCCTTAAGAACAAAGAGAGTCTGTGGCAGTGCACAAATATAAAGCAGATGTGACAATGCCCTCCACATAGGAAGGGTGCCTCTACACACTTAAGCAACCATGAATCTAAGGTTAAAACACATCAGTAGTTTAGATTCAGACCACAACACTGAAATCCCTGAATTAGCCTCTAACTAATCAAAACTAATCATCTCTATTTAGCAGTTTTTTTGTTTAAAGTTAAGCTACTTATAACACTTCCTGCAGAAGTTTCATAAAGTCAAGGGAAGTCAAGGATCTTACACTTTAAGTCACTGGGATGCTTTTAGTGTAAAAAGGACATATTTCACTGTTGATGGCTTAGCCCAAAAAATCAAACCACAAAGAAGAACAGACAGCACAGTATTTCTTTTAAACAGAGAAACCATGAGTAGCAGAGTGGCAATTTGACTGTAGTATAGATGGAATTAGTGCTGTGGAAATGTATGGTATACAGAATTTATCAGGATGACAGGTAGACATATAGATTAACTGCAGACAGCATCAACAAGATCAGAAAACAGGGAGGTATGTTACTAAAATATGATCAAAAAAGTCAAATTAGAAATGAAGACCCATCTCTAATACAGTCCTGTATCCTGTATTGACACTGGGTGTGCTCTGCAGCTGATGAAAATAAACACTGCCATTTGAGAATTTATAGAACTAAAATTTTTGAAAAGCAGCCGTGTCTGATCTAAACGCTGTAATCCTTAGCAAGTCCTACTGTTTATAAAACATACCAAATAACTTGGAGAGTAAGTTCCTCCTGATGCAAAACAGTGATGATAATACTTGTTTTTTGTGTGTCATACTAAACTGTGTTGCAGAGGAGGTGTATGTGCCTCTGTGGGTGAAGACGGGAACTCTAAAGTTCCCTAAAGAGAAGGACACCCCTGTGATAATGGTTGGGCCTGGAACAGGAGTGGCACCCTTTAGGTCGGCTTTACAGGAGAGGATCCCTGAGGGAAAAAACGGTGAGATCTTTACCTCTCTGACTTTGTTTCTCTTACTCTCTCGATGAATGACCTCACTTCCTGACATGACGCACCTCCTGCTTGTCTTCCTACTGTTTAGCCAATGTCCTGTTCTTCGGCTGTCGCTCTGAGACCAAAGACTTCTACTTCAGGTCAGAGTGGGAGGAGATGATGAAGAATGGACATCTGACCCTCTTCACTGCCTTCTCACGAGACCAGGTCAGACAGGCATTAATGATCACAGGACAGGACAGAAAAGCTAACAATAACCTCAAAACAACACAAGAATTACCAGTGACCTCCAAATGACTTTGTTATAGCATCAAATTATTATAACATAAGTTTAATTAGCAGAAACATGAAATAATCCTGGTGATTTAATATGGCCTGTATGTTGTTGCGTGAAGTTGGCACCCCATATGATGAAAATATGAACAAAATTATTTCTGTTCGTTTGTGCTTTTTTTGTGCCAGCAACACGAGAATTTAGATATATTAAACATTTACTTTTCTGGTGACCTTAGGGCACCTAGCACCCAATCAATACCCAAATGACTCAAAAATAGTTGGAATCGTTTCAGTATTGTTTGTGCCTATTTGTGCACGCAAAATTAACATTTGTGCTTGCACGTTGCATTATATAGCATTAAATAGCCTATATGACGTGACATCATCATCCCAAACTCTAGGCTACTGCACACCTGCTTGTGTGTCACCACTGTGTGTGTGTGTGTGTGTGTTTGTGATTATTCACACCTTCTAGCCTAACAGTGACTGTATGGAAATTTAACCCTCTTGTAGATTAGGATAGACTAAATTTGTTTCCCCTCACCAACCTGATGAGTAGGTACTCTCACATTCTCTTCTTCTGATAAAGAAATCCTGCGACAGTCCTCGTTGCCCCAGTGCTACAGTCAGACAGCCTAACCAAGCCATTAAGTCTGTCTTTGATAAATGAACGTGCTATTACACAGGTCGATCATAAAAGACCTGTGCGTGCTCTCTCTCCTCTGTGGACATGCAAACTAGTTCCGTGCAACTGTAGAAATAATCATCTCTCTTTTGAAGACTTAAAGATCCCAAATACACTGATGGTTAGTTTAGCCTATTTCTCAATTGCCAACCTGCGTGAAGGCTTCAGCTAAATTGGTTTTCCCTCTCTTACCACTCAAGCACATACATCAGAATGTTACAGGCATCCATTTCAGCCTTCTGTCAATCATTTGAAATACGCAAACTAATTGCCAGCCAAGCATCTCCTTATTGTTGTATTTCACAACAGTCTGTAAGCCTGTTTATTTAAATAAATAAATAACCTGCTTGTTCTATTAACAACTGATAGGCTTTGTTGTCCTCCCCATTATGGTTTCCGTGTTTTGAAAATTAGCCTAGTCGATGCCATTTTATTTTTATTTAGGCCTCAATTTAGGTTAGGCTATGTAGACTACAAAGCCGGTGCTGCTGCGTAGGCCCTGCCTGTAGCCTAAAAGGTTTGGTGGCGGAATGCAGTAGCTGAAAGAAGTGGAAGATGTCTAAATGGTATTTTCATAATCTGTCTTTAATAAACTCAGAGGCGACATGTTTCCTCCCTAAGAAGTTGGCCTATCCGTAACTTTAGTTGTTCTTTTTTTTTTTTTTTTGTCTGCATTTATTCTCATCGTATAACACCACAAAAGGGGTGTCAACTTTTTATGAGATTGATGCATATTTTAGTCTTGCAACAAAATATATTGATACTATATTGAACCAATATCCCATCTAAAACCATGAACAAAGAATCGGAATTGAAGACCAGAATTGTGGGAGTCCTGGTAGTAAAGAGTAGGCCACCAGACGACATGAGTGAAGGAGGAATGCAGAAAGGGCGTGATTTAAGTGAGAAGTCAGAAAAGTGACTCAGCACATTCTGGCGGGTTCCCACATCACTCAACAGTGGGACTCGACAGGAGCTGGCAAGCCCTGAACAAACATGCATGTGCGATGGACACCGAAGCCCAGAGCAGCCACAATGACCCAGCAGGGCCAGGCTGGCCAAGCGCCCCACGCCGGGACGCGGGCGCCCCAGGAGGCATCCCCCAGAGAGCCACAAGGGCCACGGACAGACACACAGACCCAGAGGCCAAGAGGGGGCAGCAACCGACGACCTCAGGGCGCCCCGGACCAGCCCAGGAGGCACGGGGCAGGAGGGTCCACCCGCCACCCAGGACAGTGTAGATGGCTTCCTCTTCGGAAGTAGGTTGCTTTCTGATGCGTGGGATAGGCTGCCAGTTGGCCTTTAGTGAGTTTGATTGACAGGTGGATGAAAGTTCTAAATAAGCTTTGTGCCCAAAAATAATGATGATAATAAGAGAATCCAATGGCGTAAGCCACCACAAACCACGACCATAGGCTAGCCTGCATCATGATCAAGTTATTTTTTTCTTTTCTTTTTGAGCTTCCAAGGACATGAATGCAGCATAACATTCATGACATAAACACCCCACAGTTTGGCAGTGACACACAAGCAGGCGTTATGTGTCATATATGTTTAATGCTGAATAATGCAAATTACAATCAAGCACAAATATTCACTTTGCGTGCACAAATAGGCACAAATGATGCTGAGACGATTCCAACTATTTTTGAGTCATTTGGGTATTGATGGGGTGCTGGGTGACCTAAGGTCACTAGACAAGTAAATGTTTAATATATCTAAAACAGTTTGAGCACAAATTCTTGTGTTGCCTGCACAAATAAGCACAAACGAATAGAAATAATTTAATCCATATTTTCATCATAAGGGGTGCCAACTTCACGTAGGTTGAAAGAAAGCTTGCAATCCATCTTTCCCTCTCTATTTGCATTGTCAGACAAATAATCAATGATACTGTATTTTCCTCTGTGTGTGTACCTTTCATGTATATATATATTTTCCCACAGACTTCGTATAATATATCATAATATATATAAGATACAGTATGTGTCTCAGTGACTCTTCAGATTCTCAACTCTCTATACTTTGAGTTAATGCAGTTGCTGTATGAACTGCAAAATTTCTGCCAAAAAGACAAACAGAACCAGTATTTTACAAAAAGAAGAAGAAAATTACCTACGATACCCAGCATTCACTGTGAATACTGCACTCAACCCTCCATGCATTGACTCCACATAGGGTTAGAATTAAATTCCCCAGCAGCCATGGACCTCTGGCCGTGTGTCTGTCATTTGTGGCTAATAATGAAACTGAGTATTTCTGTATTTTAGGAGGAGAAGGTATATGTGCAGCACCGTGTGAGGGAGAACGCTGAGCTCCTGTGGCACCTGATAGCCAACAAAAGTGCCTGCTTTTACATCGCTGGGTGAGTCACAGGCAACAAACTAACCTCTTCTTTGTTCACAGCTGGACATTTAGTATAGCTTCACTGTTTTTCAAATCTGTCTTAAAGTAATAGTTTGGTGCCCATATAAGCATTGCATCATTTTTTCCTGTTCATATTGATCACTTCTGAAGAGCTTTCAATAAATAAGATGGTGAACTAAATCCACAGTCATCATGCCATGCAAAAATAGACTCCAGAGTTTATCAGAAGTTAATATGAGGCTCCAGCAGTCTGAATTAGACAAATCAAGATGATGTCTCATTGAGTTATCCACTGACCATACACTGAGACCTGATTCTGATCCTGCAGAGATGCCAGGCCTGCTTGGGACTACATAAGGAAAACAGCATTTAACATTTTATTTTCACTTAGCATTGTTGAACAACAACACCTTTCCCAAATATGAGAGGTAGTGCTGCTCCCCATGCTTCTCCTCTCTATACTTCTGTTATCCAGGCAACTGATTCACGAGGCTGGCTCACTTCTTACCACGGCAAGTGATGAATAAGAAGTGCACCCCCTGTGCCCAAATGACAATTTCTTAATGTTTTTTTCAGTCACACAGGCTCTCATATTAGTCTTTTCTTCAGGACATTAATTAATCGTTTACAGTCTCGTTACGTACGTGTTTCTTCCTGTAATGCTACCAGCCTCAGCAGTGACTGGTACTGTGAAAGGGTCAGTCTGATGTTATATTTATGTACTTTTCTTTATTATTGTTATATTTCAGAAAACGACTAAAACCAGGGAAATCTTTTTACTGTGACAGCTTTATTAGTCTGTCTCTCAGTACTTTCTGTCTTCTCTTCCCTGTATATGGCTCTTAGCTCCGAGCCCATGGGTTAATACTGAAATCTTTAAAAAGTGTCTCACAAATATATTTTCATTTTTTAGAAAAGGTTCAGTAATTTTTGTTAAAGAAGTTAGAGTTTTTCACTTGTTACAGATACTTTAGTATTTGGCTTGATGACTCCCTCTCTTTTAAACCTCAGGTTGATAATCTTCTTGAAGAGCTGAGGCTGAAGTTAGGGTTTTATTTCAGAAACAAGTCTTGTTTCTCATTTGAGGCTAAGAAAAGATTGCTGCTATGTTTTTACCGGTTCTGGATTATGGTGATCTGTGGTACATGAATGCATCTGCACATTGTTTGCACATGTTAGATATCATAAAGCATATCATAAAGCACTGAGATACGTTACAAATTGTAAAGCCCTCACTCATCACCGTACGCTTTATTCCAGGGCTTGTTGGCCATCTTGGACATTTCGTAGGCTCAGTCACTGGTATTTGTTCATTTATAAAGCCTTACTCTGTAAACTCCCTCCATACATTTGTACTTGATTGAACAGAGATCTGACTGTAGCTTCAGTCTGAGACTTAGTTTAGTTGTTTGTTCCTAGTGCATGGACTGAGCTGGGAAAGAAAGCTTTTATGTGCTCTGCTCCCTGCACTTAGAATAAGCTTCTCTCTGCCTGATTTTAAAGCTCTCATAAGTAGAAGGATGAATGAATTATTTTTTTACTGTCATTGTGCTTAGGTACTCTAATATCTCTCCATGTCACTGTATATCTTTTAAGATTTTTATTGTATTGTTTTTTGACTGTAACTGTTTTGTTTACAAACTGACTGAGGCCTCTCATATGTTTCTCCTTAATGGGCTTCTTGAGGCCACATGTCCAGACTCAAATATGTGAAAGACTCACTGAAGCTAGAGAACTCACTTTGTCACACAGGCCTCAGAATCCTCAGGAGGGATGTGGAACTAAATAAATCTACCACTTTTTGTGTTTGATGCTGGCATGTAGCTGGACTTCCCTGTTTGTTTGTTGTGTTAAAAAGTAGCTGTGAATATACAGTTCTGAGCTTGTTTCTTTTCCTCTGTGCAGTAATGCTAAACAGATGCCAACCAGTGTGTGTGACGCTCTGAAAGAGGTGTTCCAGCAGGAGGGAGGTGTGTCTGCTGAGGATGCCGAGCAGATGCTGGCAACCATGGAGAAGACGGGCCGATTCCAGAGTGAGACCTGGTCCTGATCACATGACCTCTACCCACTTCTCTGCAGGGTCCACATCCATGTCCTGCTGCTACCATGTTGACTGTCAAAAAAGTCAAAGTGGATTCATCCGTTAGTCAACATCAGCATATTCAGGCATGGAAGTTCATTCTTCACCCTCTGTGACAAAACAACCTCAGCTCAAAGGTCCACTTACTAACTTTTTTGGAGCTTTCAAGCCACATCTAACAGGCTTTATTTAGCTATGGAGCTGGTTTAGGTGTCATCACATGACCCAAATCTAATTCTTGTGTCAACAGTTGGTTGTATTGAGGTGCTGCAGTCCTATCACAGCCTGTGTGGCTGCGTTCAGATCATAGACTGTATAAAAATTAGTTTGTAGACTCCTGTTTTTAAGCCTTAAGTTAGGCATTTTGGCCTTTGCCATATTGGATTTTTGGAGCCAGAAGTGACCATATTGGACAAGAGGTTGGAGATAACCTCAAGGCTAGCTGTAGCTTGCTTAACATGGTGCATTTACAGCTAATGCTAATTGTGATAATGCAAATTTTCACTGGTGAAAAACAAGCTTAAACTTGTCAAAGCAAAATGTACTAACTGGAAAAACTGAACATCCGCCTTCTAAGAGGGTCTCTTAGTCCAACCAAATGCTGAACGTTTACAGATGACCAAAAGGTTACAATCAACTTGCATGAACTGAAATCACACTGAAATAGCGACAGCCATGGCTACAATGCCAGAGTAAGACCTGAAAAAACTGAATTTACAACTTTTGTGCAATGTGAAAACCCATCATTGTATCATAACAGTGTAGGTACAATGTGTGAATGAAGTGTGGTAAATTTCCCTCCATCTTACCAACGGCCAGATCTCTCTGCTCATCTCTACGCTCAAATCCGCCAGATGACACAGTTTTCACTGGCTCTAGGGCTGTTTCTTAACCTAAAGATTATACTTCCTCATTATTGTATGCTCGCTGCCATGGACACAAAGGGTATAGAAATGGATTGAGCGAGATAGAGACGCCCCCCTCTCTCTTTGCCTCTTCTGTAAAGATTCTGTTCCTGTGTTGCCTTTTTCTCACCTCAAATGTTTTCCAAAACATATTTTAGTGCCCTGTTTATCTGTCATTCAAGATTGTTTGTTGCCAGCCAGCCACCATATTGTTTCCTGTGTCAAAACAGACAAGCTCATATTTCATCACCCATTAGCGGGAGCATTTATTGGTCGTGTGCAGCGTAGCAAAGGCAAATTCCCTTTACTCTGTTTTCTCTGATCATGTAGCACCAATGTCAAAAGTATTTGCATCTTTCAACTGCACAGACAAGTTTCATGAAAAATCATCTCTCCAGCAGGAAAATACTTCTTAAAGGTCATATATGTCCTTAAAAGTACACTATGCAGGAAGCGACAATTATTGTATATAAACAGTATTGCCAGTGAAAGTGAAAGCCAACCCCAGATTTTTTTTCAGGCACATTATCTGCAGTTTTCATAGGTACTTATTGGATATGTGCTGCTTATTGGTCTGGCAGCTGGTGCTATCCTTTTACCCTCAAGTCCAGACCTGACCTGCGCACTGTGTCCAGGAACATCCAGAACACAGCAAAATAGGAAGAAAATATGAAAATTGAGGGCAGAGTTTCTGCAGAAAAATACATGGCCACACACTGAGAGTAGGTCGTAAGTGATGATTGAGAGGGATTACTTTCATGTGAATCTGTTTTTTCGGAAACTCTTTGAAGTAGAAGTAGTTTATTTCATGTACCAATGCTTATTCAAATGTGATTATACTGATCAGCATGTTTGGCTGGGGTCTTCTTACATGAGCCAAATTACGCCTGCAGCAGGATGTGGTGTTTGCAGTGTAGGCCTCACATCCGTGTGTTTCCCTTACTGTTCCACTGTATGAGACAGGTGGTCAGAGGGTGGAAAACAACCCCATATAATAAATGATTCGCAAAACAGCATTCATGAACCATGGTTTTTATGGTCTAGGGCAGTGCCTCCACTCTTCAGTATGGCCCTTGGTGCTAGATGCCACTGTGGATCGTACATATCTCTGTTCAAGGATGGGTCAGAAGTAGACGGCTGGAGGACAGTTTTATTGCACACCAGAGACCATCTTTGAACAAAGACAGGGATTACCATTTCTTCTCTTTATACCACCTCCTGTTATCACTCCTCCAGCTAATAAGTGAACCTCTAGGCTGAGATTATTTTGTCATGTACAACATCAACATAGTTTTGTTCATGGTGGTGTTCACGTGATACAGGAGCGTGTTTCACTCCTGTGAAGTGTACTGTTTCAATACACTGTCAGGGTTTGTGTCAAATGAAGAATACCACATGAATGATGATGTCTGAAGCTTCAAACATCTGGTGCTACAGAAAGTGCTTCATTCAGTTTTGCTGCTAAACTTTGTGATCAGAAGGATAAGACACGGAGAATAATTAAGAAATATGGCAGTGTACACCAGAAAGACATAATTGCAAGTATGATTCCAACTGATACCAAGTGAAAATAAAGTTAAAACACATGAGCCCATAGTGGACTGAACTACACCAGTAAGGTGCATTGTAAAGCAGCACTACAAAAACACATGTAGGCTTGTTGAATATTTATTGCACACCATTGAGACCAAAACCATTAAAAAGATAAAGGTGTTCAGCTCCAGTCTTACAGGGTGGCTGAGAGCCTGTTACACCTGGTATTAACATGGGTTTTGGTGATGCGAACACAAGTGGACAGCCAGGACACATTGCCGTTTACGTATGTCTGTCATGCGTGTCCAGCTGATCACTTGTGTTCAGATTTTGTTACTGCTTACGTCACTTATGCTAGAAGGTCATAGGGCCCAGGCACAATTATTAGGTCTGCACTCTTGCTAGCTTCCAGCTAGTACTGTTAAAAATTGTGTCAGTACAGCCAGAGATATTGCTGTCTGCAGATTTTAACACACCTCCTTCCACAGGGCAAAATGATGGCCGCTGGTCACACAACACTTCATCCAGCTGGTCACAAAATGAGCAAGTTATAGACTGTTTCAGTCTTGACAATATAAAAATTCCAAATTTGCTTTGTATTTCCTGTTGGGGTGTTTTTACTGTGTATGTGAATGACATCAACTCACAGGAAGTAAACATGGCCTGAAGCTGTTGCCTGGCAATGCAGCTCCAGCGAAGCGGTCTATATAGTGTTAGTGTGCTGTCACCAAAACAACCACCACGTCCTGCATTGATGGCACAGTCATTGTTAGGGATGCATCAGGATGCATTAGTGTTTACACTTGGGATACACATGGGATCAGATCACCCAAACACATGTTAATACCAGTTGTAACACATTTTTCAAATAGAAAGAAAATCCCACAGCTTCATTGACAAAGTACAGTTTAAACGTTTGGCTTATTTAACTGACTGATAATCAATAAACAGTGTCAGACATGCTGTAGTTTTCCAACTTTTTTTTCCCGAAACAAAGCTCAGTCTGTGTCAGTCTATGTTTTATAATACACTGTAGAATATTTTTCTTAATGTCAGAGCTGTGTTGGGGTGGGGCTGTTTAGGTGAGACTATGTGGTCAGATCATCATCACTTGTTTAACCTTGTGATAAAACCCTGTAGATATTTATGTGACCTGCTAAAACAGTGTAAAGTAGCACAAGTAGAGCACTTAAAGTCTGCTGGCTCAATAATATCTGTTACACAGCAGTGTCTATGTAACACCAGCTAACATTAGCATACAGGAACAAGTACTGCTCTATTGTAGCAGCCAAACCCTTTGTGTGTTGAATCTAGCAAGGATAAGTTGTACTGCGTATAAGTTCAACTTCTTATTTGTAAGAGGAAGATTGAGTTCTGCTTTCAGAAGTTACAGTCTGACTTTAAAGGTTCAAAGTAAAGCTAATAATCATCTGTTTCCAACAGCTGTAGTTTACATTACAGTGGGTGCAGTTCCAGCAGGCTTTACCACTCCATTTGTTTTAGTGATGCTGTTCTAGAAACTCAGAAAAAAAAATCTCTGAAAGAACTGCACTCTATTGTTACTGTTCTCATTGACCCTAAAACCCATTTGACTCATGTAAGATCCATTAATTTATATGTGTAGTAATATAATGTGTCCAAAGGGGCGTTGCTGAAAGCCAGCACAGACAGGAAGTGAGACTGTTTCCATTTCATGTGTGCATTATGAATGAAGCTGCAGAGTAGCACTAATGCAAGTGGATGAGAAAACTTCAGCTGAAAAAAACTTTTACATAGATAGTACATCATAAATTATACATTTCCTAGAAGTTTAGTTTTGATGAGGAAATGTGAAATTCTGAGTAAGTTGTAGGCTCTCAATGGACTCAAGGGAGCCCAGAGAAAAGTATCAGTCCATCCTGTCCAGATTATGAGCTTGTCGGCGGAAGATAATCTTAAAAGCAGCAAGTGTGGAGCATTTTATTTTGACCCTTACAAACCCATATAAATAGCTATTTTTTTGTGGATGCTATATTGTGTAATCAAAGATTTTTGCATTAAAGTATAACCTGACCTGACAAGAAGGGCATTTTCACCCTTGATAATTTTTAGTATTTATTACACTATGTGAGCACAGTCTGTTAGACTGACAAGTAGAAAATGAAACTGTAAAATGTTCTTTGTAACAATGTGAACTGAATCAGAGAACTGGAGTGGGGGAAACTTGAGGAACGTGTTGACATGCACTAAGATGGACCAATGGTGCAGCAGTACACAGTGTGAGATATAACATATGCCATAATAAAACACTTAAACCTGAAACCCACACGAGGATGCTGACTGTTTACTGTCTTTCGGCCTTTTTGTTTTAGTTGTAGCTGAAAATGATCAATCATCTGATCAGGACCATCTTACAAGTCATATTAAAATTGAATTTGTATAAAAAAAAAGTATATTAACAGCCATAAAGCAGGGACAAATCCTTGGATGTTTAACTGTGTATCTGGACAAATAGCCGAGTGTCCGCTCAGGGGCTAAAACCAATGCATGCATTGATAACATCAATACAAACCAACAAATGGAGCCTTCACTGTTGGAATTGTATATTAAAGTGACTACATCAACTATGTGTTCTGTAAAATTAGCATACTATCGTAAATGTGATGCAGCTGAGGTAACATCATTCTTTGAAAAGCATTAAAAAGTCCACAGAGCATTTAATGAGGAGTGGCATCTTCTGGCCAACCTTCTCTCCAAACTGATATTCATAATGCATCAACAGATGCACTAAATGATTGAATTTTATTGCTCTTCTGAGTAGTGGGCTACTTACACCGAGCATAGTATACTTACCTACATTTTTATCACTGCTTTCCGTAGTAACAAACACAAATTAGAGCTTTGGTTCTCTGTTCAAACTGATTGGGCTTGACCCGACCTGCAAGGTTCCGGCCGGGCTGTAATTTTTCCCCAATGCCCTTGGGCTACAATCGAGTTGGATACACACAATTTCCTAGTGTGTTTTTTTATTTTTTATTTTTAATTATCATACATACTTAATAATCTGTGTACCGTCATGAATAGTGAAGGACTGTGTTGCCATGAACCCATCCCGACTCCCGCCTCTCATTAATGAGGAGAAATGTTATACAATCTCAGTTTTATGCATCAAATGACAGTTCTGGGGATAATCTTTGGGAGGAGGCGGTGCATGTTGGAGAACGTGTCATGAATGTTACTGCACTGAAAAGACCATAGTTGGGGGAAAAAAATCAATACAGCATAGTATTGCGAAATTTTGTGTGATACTGTATCGATACACAGACGCCAAGTATCAGTCTTTTATTATAAACGTTAATTTTTGCAAATGCACATTTTAATACAACTTTTGGTACTAGAATAATAAAATCAATCCCTTTTTCGGTCCACTAGATGGTGCTAAAGTTTTTTTTCTGTTGAGGTCAGCAGGGGTCTCTGTCAGCGACATTAGGCAGGATGTTCATCAAAACAAAGATGGAGGCACCATCTGCGATTAAATCAAATGTCTGGACTTATTGTGGATTTTTAAACGTGGAAGGAAAGAAGGACTTGGATATAATACGTGTGATTTGCAAGCAGTGTCATGAGAATACAATACTCTGGGAATACTACTAACATGAGGGCTCATCTCACACTCCACTATCTAGAGACTGCGTTATCCACTGACAGCCCAAGCTAATGCTAAACCTGCCCCACTGAAAAATCAACCAACACTGGAAACGCTTAGCTTGACAGAACTACCATTCAACTCTGAGAGAGCTACGAAAATAACACAGTCCATCTCCTTCATGTGCAAAGATCTGCATCCATACAGCGCTGTTGAAAAAGGAAGCTTTTGTTACATGCTAAAAACACTGGAACCCAGGTATGTGACTCCGTCCCAACGTGTTTTCACTGACACAGCCGTACTCAAGCTCTACAGAGAAGTGAAGCATTAAGTTGAGGAATCTTTGAGTACATTAACTTGTGACACCTGGACTTAAAGATCAGTCGATTCATATGTGACGATAATGGCATATTATCTCACAGAGAGCTGGCGACTGAGGTCCCACATTCTCCAAACTAGAGCAGTACACAAAAATCACACCAGAGCAGTCACTGCAGACCTCCTGCAAGATGCAGAACAAGAATGGGGAATTGTGGTTGTAACAGCCAACACTTCTAACATGGGTGTTGTCATTCAGTTAGTGCAATACCTGCATGTGAATTGTTTGGTTCACGCGCTTAATCTGGCCTCACAGAAGGTGTTAAATCTGCCAACAGTTCAGTTTGTCAGGTGTATGCAGCATTTCTGACAGGTTTTTTGACAGTGTTGGCCAGTCTGTCTGCTTTGCATCTAATTTTGCTGCAATAAAACGGATTAAAGTCAGATAAAAGGACAGAAAACCTATGAGGTAAAACAGAAATTTTTCTTTGGGGAAATCATTTGAAGTTGGAAAAAAGGGTAAGAAATAATAATAATAATAATAATAATAATAATAATAATAATACGCAATAAATCTCAATGTATTTTATATCAATTCTTAGCATACTGCAATAATATCATAATGTGACTTAATTATCGTGATAATATCCTATCCTGGGTCCTCTGGCGATTCCCACTCCTACTTCTTACGTCAACAAAGAGCAAAGTACCAAACAATCAGGGAGCAGCTTGTCATTATTCCAATGTCAGATACATTTAATCAACATTTATGTAAATACAAGTATCAGATCTGATTCAGTAACAGCAGTACCAATTATGGGACTCAGATTGGGATGACAGCCAAAAAGAGAGTTGATTGAGCCATCTGTGATTAAAACCAGTAAAATACAGCCACAAAGTCTCTGTTACTACATTGATCTGCATGTTTTTAATAAGTTGTAAAAAACGTCCATAAAACATCTTGGTAACATTGGAAATGTGTTTGTGAAACTGAAGACTGCTTGAAGATGCTCCACTTCTGAAGTGCTTCCAGTGGACACTAGAGCTGAGTTCCAACATGAGTAATAAATAAAGCGATGACAAAAAGTCTGAGTGATGCTGTATTGTAGTCTGGTGATGACACAGCAGAAGGATAATGACTTCTCCACTTCCAAACACAGTGCATTAGTTTATTCTGGCAGACTGTGCATATCCACACAGCCAAAGATAAAGTTGGACCTGCGATGCTGCTGAACATCACACTGAGACAGGAAGCACATGCTAGAATTTGTCCATCTTGAATAGGAGATGGAGCAAATGTTCATAAGACAGAAGTGTAATGTGGCCTGGTGGCCCAGAAAAGATGACTCAGCAACATGCACAGAGCAGAAGACCAATGCATCTCACTGCAGATCATTTCCAAACAGATGATACATGAATTTCTGACTAGAAAAGCATCATTAGAAATACTGTGTGCACAAGGCTGCCCCTCTTCCTGTCCCCCTGGAGGAGAAAACAGTCCTATCTGAGAGCCAGTGTGTGGACCTGGTAGATCTCCTTTGGGAAGTCCATTTGTTGCTCTTCGTGGATGATGCGGAGGCCTGCTCTGGCCACCAGACTGTGAACTATTTCCAGGTCGCGACAAATGCTGCTGTCCACGTCATCGGGGACCACGCCCTCATACGACACATTGTCCTTGATGACGATGAGGCCATTGGGCCGCAGCGCTTTCTGGCAACGTTGCAGGAAGTCCACCAGGTGGTCGTCTGTCAGGTGGCCTGACGGGAAAAATCAGAAGAAAACTATTGTATTTTTGGACCATAGAGCACTGATTGAGGGGTTTTGAAGTACTAACTGCATGACTGCCTTAACTCTACTGATGGAGCAGAAGGGCTCTAAATTTGTTCAAGCATGGACACTGTGCACTTACAGAGTCACATCTGTAGAAACAGTTATCTATTTCAAGCCAATTTATTATTATTCTTTAATTAAACAACAACCATTGCATACTAAAGGCAGACTCACCAATGACCCACTGGATCCAGATGACATCATAGCGTCCACTCTCTGGTACAAAGTCCTGCAGGCCGTGGCAGAGATAGTTCCCCACTCTCTTGCCCTCGTCTCCCAGGTATGTCTTGGCTTTGTCCAGAAACTCCTGCGTCACATCCACGAGGTCCACAGTCTTGAACAGAGGCAGCAGTAACCGTTTGGTGATCCTACCAATGCCTGCTCCACAGTCTAGAGCACAGCCCGTGCCCGTCTTCCCTTCACCTTCCTTCAATGGCGAAAACACATAAGAGTTCACTGGTGGATAAAAGCTGTGACACGAGCTTCTTCTGTGAAAAGGCTTTCAACAGCAAGAAAAACTGAACATTACAACTCTATCAAAATGATTACTATTACTAATAACATCTTGAAATTTGGTTTTGTGGACAGTATTTTATTTGAATTGGGACGGGTGTCTATGGCTAAAATCAATACTGCAATATCAAAAGTATGTTTTTCCAATATTGATATACAGTATATTATATGGAAAATGTATATCCAGCCATCTCCAACACCTATATCGTCTTATCCATGATCGCGGGGGCCTGGAGCCCATCCATAGCGCAACATGTAGCAGAAGGCTCAGCATATGGCTTAATGGCCACACTGGTTTTTGAGTGGTGGTGTTTTTCCTGTGCTGTCCAGATTTTATATGAGAATCCATCCAGACCTCCACAGCTCATTGTTTTTTTTCCACATTAGAAGTGGGACAGAGTTGTTGTTCTGCAAGTCCTGGTGATTAAGTCTCAAGTCAAGTTCAAAGTTAAGACCAACAAGTCTCAAGTTAAGACTAATATGTCACAAGCCAAGTCCTAAACCTGTGTTTTGAGTCCTAAAACAGTTGTTAAAAGCCAGTGATATTCAACTTTAAAGCCCAGCGGGCCAAATCTGGCCCACAATAGGGTGCTGGCCTGCTGACCATTTTCAAAATGAAAAATACATGGATTCAAGTAAGGAATTTTCTTTTTGTACCTTGAATGTAAATAAGGTGCCTGAGTGCAATACAAGCATCAAAATATTCAGGAGAAAGAGGATTCGGGAGAAAACTCCCCTGGACATGTTTAAATGTACTCAATTCCCTGAAATGGCCCATGCACACCTCACAGATTTGCCTCTTGGTAAAGATGAGTGAGAACAGCAAATGTTAAAAGACTGAAAACAGGCAATTCATTTAATAAATAGGGATGCACGATATTGGATTTTTTGCTGATATCCAGTATGCCAATATATAACAACTTATTTGGCTGATAACTGATACAACACACACACACTTCATTCTCCGCAGAGACACAGACTTGGTTGAAAATGAGCAAAGTATCCTTTCAGGTCCAAGTGAAGTCATGAGTCATTGGTGTTAAAGTCAAAGTTGAGCTGCAAGTCTTTAAATTTTGTCACATCAGCTTTAAAGTAATCAGATTTGTGACTCCAGAGACACTGAACTGACACACATACACTGTATGTCTAAATGTAGCCATTACTACCATTCACATTGGTAAAGATGATGTTATTGGTGCCTGAGCTGACTGACATCTTAAAAAAGTTTCTTACACCAAGGAACTTCTGCAGGAAAGCCTTGGATCCATTGATATCGATGTTGGAGATGCTCCCGTAGCCTCCCAGCATGCCATCCACTGTGGGGGGGACCTCCCTCCAGTAGTCCTCTGCATTAGAGTAGAAGCTTGCCTCATCTTCTACTATGTCACCCATCCTGTCAGAGTACACATATGAAATGGTTCACTCACAGGAAAATTTACACAATTTGAATACACAAATTTAACAGTGCTAACCACTGCACCACTGTGCCGCCCAATACTTTTTAAATATTTATCTTCCTTGGCTTCCAAAAGATTTTTAATAGGGATGCCTGATAATATCGGCATTGGTATCTGCTGATATCGGCTTTAAAATGACTGATGACTGCAACCACGTTTTTTCTTATTTTGCACAATGAATGAATATAACATACATTGAAAAGCATTCCATTTCATGTCTCCATCTGCTGGTGGGCCATCATGATAAGAGTATTTATGCATAATATGATGTTAATGCCACTACAGAAGAGACTTGATGATCACTAAAATTAGGTGGGGAAAAAAGCGTATATATTGATAACGGTTGTCAGTTGTCTGCCAAGTAAGTTGTTATATACCAGCATACCGGATATCAGCAAAAAACCCAATATTGTGCATCCCTAATTTTTAACCATAATAAGAGTGCCTCAAACGCCTTTTTCAAACTGCCATGGATCTCTACACTGGGTAAGGTGGGAAAGTCATTGCTTTTTATTCTTATGTGACTACCTACCCTATCCTTGACAAGCACCCAATTCTTTACAATCATCTACACAATGTTTGGACCAAGTGTAGCACTCCCTACTTTTTTCTGCAATTGGTTATTTTTTGTTGCATTTCTTTATATTGGTTGCACTTAAAATACCTCTCTGCACTTCAAATGCACAGACTGTCAGATTGCAAATGTGCTTTTTGGTATTCAGTATTGTCCATTTCTGTAGTTTCTAGGCTAGTTATTGTGCCATGCAAGCTGTCATTCACCTGTTTTGCAAGCTCCATTCAGCTCTGTAATTAAGAGGTATTTATCCATATTCATTCAGCTCTGTAGAGGTTGTACCACAATTTCAATAAAACTTTCCACTTCAGCAGTGTTTTAAGTCAGGGGAGGTCTATCACCTGCTTGTAAGATGAACACACACATGCATGCACACACGCGCGCACAAAGCAGCCAAATCTGGCAACACTTGGCAGTAGTTCAGCTGTCAGAGCTCATCTTGTGACCAGGGCAGAGGGCATACATTTCCTCTGAGAATCTGACCAACAACACAGATCACAAGCAGACCCTATAAAGTCAAGCTTTATGTATAATGACCATTTCAAAGATCTCACTGTGATTAATTAATTGTTGTGGTCCACAGGGGTTGATGCCAACTTGATTAGTACTGTAGGTCCATATAAACCATCACACAATTTAAAGATCTTTGAACACGACATCCCAGCTCAGTTTGACACATGTAAAATTGTAATATGTATTATGATATAATACTTATACTTAGATAATAGTTCCTGGAATAATGGATGTGTCCTGAAGTTTCACCACAGAAAGTAAACATGACTCTCATGAGCACTGAAGCTATCAGACGCGTTTGACACATTAAAAACCACACTGACAGTAACAGACAGTTAGCTATAGCTGCTATTGAGGCTCACAGAACTGGAAGCCGACGTCACGACCACTTGCACGTGAAAAATCTGAAGTGGGCAGCTATTAATAAGGCGGACCTTTAAAGTATGAGACATTTAATTAACTTGTAGTGGTTATGAGCTAATATAAAACAAATAACTATCGGTTTTATCTTCAACATGAAACTTAACTTACACATGCTTGTTGTTTCCTACCACACCTTGAGTTTTAAATTAATATGCTTATAATTCATTTTCATACTGCTCATAACAGTGTAAGTGACGCTAATGGGCCCTGCACGTGCTAACCTAGATACTGTAGTTTTAGCCAAGCAGCTAACGTTAGTCAGCCGGCGACAGCTCTGTTTCCGGTGTAAAAGACTAACTATGGTGTGTCTAAACTTCTTTAAAGCGATTCTTCATAATAACACTGACCTCTTCTTGTATCAACGCCCGGTCCCACACACTCCTCTCCCTCTCACAGACCCGGTCCCTCCCGGTGTCGGTGTTTAGTTTTCTATTTGAGACGCAGCACATGAAGCACGTCATTTCCTTATTTGGCTCGCGGGAGAAGAGATGACAACAGCGCCCCTACTGACTTTTGATATCACATACACAACTTAAGTTTGAAAACAACGAAGAATGGATAAGTCTTAAGAAGTAAAATTTTAATGTATATAAAGTTATGTGTAAATTTAAAAATGGTATAAAACAAAGTGGGAAAAAAAGAAACAACCAAAGACTTAAAAAAATAAAATGAAATCAAACGTTTTACTTCAATTGAATGTACTAAATAAACACTCATAGTTCAATTACCAGTTATCAAAACACTGTTTCAAGGCTTATAATAATACAAAACGTACTATTTGTGTATTGCTTCTTTAATTATGATTTTTCAGTTTCCTGAGGTCTTACTTATAAAATTAAGGACATTTTTGCATCTTTGCATCATATGTAATTGTGTTACACTGTACAAGTGTCCTTGTTATTGTGTCCACCCGTCTGTGATTGATCCTGGCACATTCCATTCACTTTGACTATATGTTTTGTGGTCTTTTGGGCAGAGGCTTCAAACCACATAACACCATGGAAATTAATGAAAACTAGATTAGACACTTTAACAAATGTAATGTAGGCTAATAGTATGCCTTGGGATATAGTCAAGAGTTGTGTGAATAATAAGCTATCTGTAGAAAATGAGCTAAACATGTGAAACGATTTCATGGTCCTTAAAACTTATCTGAACATGGTACATTTTTTTCTGATAATCAATCAATTTTGAATACTGACTATATTTTTTTTACATGTCTCACATGCAGTAGCCTGTCAACTTCCACTTCAATCACGACTAATCTTATGTAATAATCTGTGGGGTTTTACTTTCACAAATACCTGTAGACAAACACTAGCCTAATATCCAATTAAAGAATTATTTAAATAGTTACATTAAAGAGATTGAGCAATTGTTTGTGGGAGGGAGTGTCATGTCACTTCTGCTGATTAAGATTACAATTTAAATATATACACAAGGCTGTAGTGAGGATTTAAAGGGACTGTTCACCCCAAATTCAAAATTGCATACATACATCTTACATGTAGTGCTATTTATCAGTCTTGATAATCACTGGTGTGAGTTGTTGAGTGTTGGAGATATTGGTTGTAGAGCTGTCTGCCTTCTTTCCAATATAATGGAACTAGATGGCACTCAGTTTGTGGTACTCAAAGCAAAAAAAAAAAAAAACAATCAATGTCTCTTTCAGAAATCATGACCTGGTGACTTAAAATAATCCACAGACCTTGTTGTGGGCAGTTTGATGTAAGAACTATTTTCTTTCTACCAAACTACACCCACTAATGGAATCACAGCGCAGAAGAAAGTGTGCATCTACTCATGATGAGATGGTGCAAGATGTAATCATTAATTTCATCCTCCCTGCCTGAGCTGTCACATTAGGTAACTCAGTGGTGCTTGGTCAACAAGCAGTAGATGCATGCCTCCTTCTGCACAGTGATACAGTTGTTGGGTGTAGTTATATTGGAGAGAAGAAAGACTATGGTCGATATTGCCAACACTCTGCAACTCACACAAAAACAATCTAGACTGATTAATAGCACTACACATAAGAGAAAAGATATGTATTTTTGATTTGGGGGTGAACTTTCTTTTTTTTTTCTTTTTTTTTTTTTTAGTTTAATGAACCATTTGATAGTAATTTCTCTAGCCTATCTTTAACATTGAGGTCTAACTTCTGGTTGAAAGCCTCATCTGCAAAGCCAAAGAAAAGTGAATCTCTTGTTTATTGATTTTGTCTGCTAAAAAGTTTCTAGCACATAGTCACCTATTTGCAAGTAAAAGCAGTCATAAAAGGTTACAGGTCCAGCAACTCTTTTAGTAATAAGAGCAATTTAATTATCAGACTGGCATATTTTAGGTGTAAATAATCAAATTACTGATGGCTGAATTCCATGTAACTGTGTCAGTTTCAGAGTCCTGCCATAGGTGTAGATTTTGGGTAGGACGAAGGGGACACACCCCCCTCAATAATTAGAACGTGTGCATTTGTCTCCTCCCCCAGGAAAAACATGATAGCAGCAGACGACTTTTATTTTGATGAAGTCAGACATTTCCACCATAAACTGATGTAGAAAAAGTCACCAGAATTTCAGAGAGTGTTTGACCCTCAAACTTTCCTGGGGAGTGTCCCTCCTAATGTTGAAATGAAACCTACGCCCTTGGGTCTTGGTATTGTTCGTGCTGGCTCACTGTCACACTGTCATGGTTAACTGGGACACTTAAATAGAACAGAGTCATTGTTAATGTTAGTGACACCTGTGCTCCTCTTGCTATGACAAGTCATGTCTGCTGTGAAAGAGGCCTCAGTAGCAGTATGGTGTCCGCCTGCCTGGTGTGAATGTGTGGAGCTGTGAGTTTCACAAATCTTAAAATGCTTTGCAGTAGTTTGAACTCCTGGTGCTTTCTGCACATTACTGCAGGCATCTTCATCATTAGGAAGAGGTGCAGTCGCAGGATTGAGGCTCTTACAGGAGAGCTGCAGTGTATTGAGTAAACCACAGGAGGGCAGTCCAGTATAGAGCTATGGTTGTTAGCCGCTGTCCTGTCCTGGTTTGTTAAATCCTTGTCAGAGCAGTTTACTGTCAGTTTAAGTCATGCTCTGCCTCGTACCCATAGTGTTTTCACTGTGAAACTGTTGTCTGCTGATATCTGGCATGTCACCACTTTGTCTCCATCACACACACATTTTCTGTACATGTGCATTAACCAAATAATGCGTCATTCTTGTTGGTTATTCATATTTTATTAGACTTAACGACTGTCTTTTTTTTTCCCACGAGAAGGAAGCATAGGAGTGGAGATGTATAACAGGTATGTGTTCAACTATAGTGGAGTTTATGCAATAGCATGCTTAGGTAGGTGTAGGTATAGTTACTATATAATAGAGGTGGAAATGATGAGTCACTTTACTGAATACAGTTCCCTTCATTCAATTCAAAGCCACAGACTATTTGTTTCTGTGATGACTGAGCAATTCTACCTACCAAGACCATGAGATATGGCTGAAAGCTCCAGAAGAAGCTATTCTGTCTAGATGTCATTTGAGCATGTTTTAAAGCCAGTATGTGGAGAATTGCTGTCTGCCACCGTGTCTTTTCTGGTACCACCACTGGGGAGCAGAACAACTCAGAAATTTCGAGAAGTCTTGCAGAGACTAGTCACATAAATGTCATATTTTCCTGTTTGAGAAAGTTGCAAAAATTGTCAGCTGCAGTCCGTCCTGATTCTGCCATTGGAAAATGGTTTCAGACATGATCTAACAAGCACTTTCTTGAAACATACTGGAACAATAAGAGGCTTCCTCGGACAGTCTTTGATTTTAATTATGTTCAGTTGGTTTCATTCAGTTCAGTAAACCTATGTAAACCATCTTACTAAGGTTGAGAACTCAGCAACACATTATTGTGTCTGTAGCTTTTGCTATCTTTCATTAAGCTCTTAACCAGTGAGGAACACACAGAACATCACGGCTGAGCTGTCATCTGGATGTCAGATCCTTCAGTCACCAGTGAGGGGAGCTCTAGTGCAAAAAGCTGTCATTTTTTGTTGGTGACACCAGTGCTATATTCAGTATATTCAGTTCAGCTTGAGGATCTGGTGTTGAAGATTTGTTCATTCTTGTGCAGAACACACAGCTTGTAAAAAAGGATGATATGAAGCACGTACGTGAAAATTACATGAGAATATGATGCATGTTTGTATGTACTGTATCAAAAATAAGATGCATTGTAAGGTCATTGTGGGCTCATGAAAGAAAGACACACAGTACATGGAAAAAAGACAGATTAAGATTAAAGATATACTGTCGATAACAACAGTGGGAAGAAGAGGGGATTCTCATTCGTAATATAATACAGACATGGGTTAATATAGCTGTGTTGCAATGCTATGTTACATACTAATAACGTGCATTATGTTCATTATTATAGTGTACTGTTTTTGCAGTAAGCAGATCAATCTCAAGTATTTCACTGAGATGTCACTTAAACTGTGACTTTCGAATGTCATTGCCAATTTTACTATACAAAGAGAAAGCTACATTGTTTTCCAAAGACGTAATATTTTGGTTTTTCTGAGATCTTCTCAGAGCTGCTTCACCACCATCCTCAACTGATTTTGATTTTCCCTTGATTGGCTCCTCTATGTGCTTTGCGTTGTGGAACACATCAATAGCATGCTCAAAAATGGAGTGGAGCTGGTATGGTATGCATACTGAGTTAGTTACTTTGCCAGTATGAACACATGCGCTCAGGTATCCATAGCAACAATACTGATGTTTCATAATATGTTACCAGTTAACTCACTGTTACTAATTAACAATAGGTTAAACTATGCACATAAAAAATGTGGTGATTTGAACACAGCCTGTCATGTTTGCATGAAAAATATAAAAGACCCACCTTTAATAGACCTGTGAACTTGTCTGCAGCTGTCATTGAGAACATTGAGGAAATGTCAGCCCATTCTCATTCCGAAGTCGTCAAATACTGTCGCTTTGTTAGTGATTTCGGCGTCAGACACCAAAAGCCACTTTTTGCGACAATATGATACACCACCACATGGCATCAGTTTGTAACATAGCTGTGTGGAACCTTTTATGATGCTATGATACGCCACCGGTTGGCCAGATGGTACCTGTTGTAACTGTATGATACATGGACGGGTAGCGTCAGTTAATAACGCGGACAAATGGCACCTGTCAAGGCAGTATGATATGCCGCAGGACGGCATCAGTTTGAAACACTGCTGGTAACGAAAGCCATTACAAGGCAGGTATGACAGGTGGTGGATGGGCCCAGCCAATTCTGGACTTTCACCCTGGAGCCTGCTGTTCATTTCCCACATGAATGTTGAGTCATACCATGATGCCATGTGCTTTTGTTGCACAAGGAAATAAATGTAAACGAGTTGTTTTACAGACTTGTAAGTTTGTTTTGAAAAAGACTGCATGCATCTAAGGGCGCATTCACACCAGGATACTCTGTTCAATTGGGTGGGGAATGCCAAAAAATTACACACCTTTATTTGGTTCAGTTCACTTTCTCGCTGCACTTTTTAGAGTGGACCAAACCGCTTGGACAACCTCACGCAGTTACAACAGCTGCTCGTTTAGGGGCGGTATTGCCCGAAACGGGCAGGAAGAAAAAAAGCATGAGGAAGAAGAAAACACGGCTCATCGATTGGCCACGACCGAAAACAGAAATCCATCCCTTCAGTCACAAATCTTAATATATTGCTGTCGCAGTGTTTTTTTACCTTGATGCGACACTGATCCGACAACTGATTAAATCCACATGCCGCCATCCTCTCGCTTAACAATTTAAAAACTGCTTCTTCTGGTTTGTGCTGTTGGCTTTGTTTTTTTGTACCCAAAGTGCACTGCGCTCTACGTCACTTCCTCTCTTTGGTTCACTTTCTCTCTTTGCTTCGCTGGATAGTCCGTTTGCATTTCCCACTGTAAGCGAACTGCACCAGTTTTCAAGCGGACCAGGGTTCGCTCGTTTGGTCCGCACCAGAGTTCAAATGAGCATTCACACCATGCCAAACGAACCAAACGACTAATAAATGTGGAAGCGGACCAGGGTTCATTTTAAGCAGACCAAATACCGCCAGTGTGAATGTGTCCTAAGAGCAGAAACTGTATATTTCCTGTGAAACCGGACATACATTTTGAAAAGACACAATGCATTCAACAGAAATTTACACACCGTACCAGAACGTCAACAATAAACGCAAGAGGATACCTAGTGCGTAAAATGTAGATGTGAACGGCACGGTGATATGTGCTGAGTTTAAATGAGAACAGGTTGGTCTGCAGTTCCTCTAGTGGCCACTTGAGGCTGGGTCAAAGAGCGAGTCAATCCCCATAGACCCTCATGTTAAAATGCCCAAATTTACAGCAGAAATAAACATGTTTACAGCCTAGTACAAAAAAGAATTTTGGTCGCTATAGCTAATTCCCCCTTCATGACAACTGTACAGGGGATGAATTTTTGTATAGTTCACTTGTTTCCTGATTCAGCTTGTTTTCCAAGGCTTTAAGTGTTGCATAATTAAAGGTGGGGCCACTTTGAGTGACAGGCTGTCTGCGAGGCGTCACCACAGTCTCTACCCCCTTTTACACTGCCTTTTCAAGGCGTGAATTTCAAATTGTTATGCCGCCTCACTTTTCTGTATAAAAGGAACTATCATAAAATGGGGAGACAGAGTTGTCTCACCTCTGAGCTGGAAACAGAGATAGTAACAGCGCCGAAACGATGTCTGTATAAACAGGACAGCCAGCAGAATGGGATCATGGGCAGCACAGGTGTGACATTTTGATGATGTGTTATGTATGCGACCCACCGCAGGTTATTTAAAAAGTAGCTACTAGCAGTTAACGGCTAACTTGAAGAACAGCGAGGGAAAATGTCCACAAATTTGGAAAACAATGAGGTCCAGGAGCTTCTTATCCCCGGAGCAGAGGACGAGATCAGCCGCTATAACAGGGACAGTAAATGATTGTTATTGCCATGTTATGTCATTGTTATTGTTTAGATAGCACCTCCGATGCATATGCTATAACATATATATATAACATATATATGTCACACTAGAGGCCAGTGCTGTTGTGTTAAATGTCACGACTATCACGCCTCTTTTTTTCTGTGATGCTGGCATTCTGTCTAAAATCACATGATGCTTGATATCATCGTCAGTTGGGTCTGTGTAAAAATGTAAAGGTGGCAAAAAGAAGACACCTCACACTCCTGCACAGCCCCAAAGTCTTGTCCAAATTTGATCACTTTTGGCTCCAAAGATCAAGATGGCAATGGCTGAAATGCCAAACTCGAGGCTTCAAAACAGGAGTTTACAAACCAGTGGGTAATGTCACGGTAGTTACGTCCATTCTTTTATACACTCTATGGTACAAATGCAAAAACTCGATCCTCCCTTATGTGAAGCAGAATATAACTAAAAGCCAATGATGTGTGCACAGTTATGTTCTTGCACACTACCACTGGCTTTAGAAACAGGCAGGTGTTTTAGGAACTGAATCTTTTCTGTGGCAGATTTTATTTGTAAACTCTGAAAGGGACAGTGTTCTTTGTCTGCAATGTGGTTTAACGTATCATAAGTTATGTTCCATTTCAAGTCCATGTGGGCTGGCTCATAGACTGTATAGAACACTGGATGTAGCTACCGCAACATTACCAATTGGAGACGGTGGAGGATCGAGGGCCGAATCCATCTGTCAGTCAGACTTTTTTTATACAAAACTGTAAACATGTTAATTTCTGCTGTAAAGCTGGACATTTTAACACTGGGGTCTTTGAGGATTAACTGGGTTCTGGAGTCAGCCTCAAGTGGCCATTAGAGGAACTACAGTTTTTGGCACTTCCATGTTGGCTTCATTTTTCAGGCCTGGAGGTTGCTGCTTGGGCTGGGCACACATAATAAACTACTATCACAGACAGTAAAAATACTGCTGCTAATAGAATATGAATAGTATGAATAACAGAGAAGTAGTGGATGGGGCATATTCTATTATTTAGAAAGGGAGGTGACAATCTTAAGAAAAAAAAAGGAAGACAAAGAGGATTACAAAACATCCTAATAACACACTGAGAGATTTTAGAAACAAGATTCACAGAGGGAGGTGATAAGGAAAGAGAGACAGAGGTAAAGAACTGGAGCCCCACAGTTGTGGCTGCTGCACAGTTGCATTGGTGCATTTTCTCATAAATATTTCAGGGAGGTAAACTCCCCCTCAACACCTCCATCCTCACTCACTGCTGCCATGGTCTGGACTGCAAGGAGTGAGACGGAGACCTCACCATTACCTCAGCTCTGACATGAAACGGCAGCTTTTTTGGTAGAGTGGAAAATCACTCACTTTTTCTTTTTCATTTTTATTACGGCATGCTGAACCAATTTTAGGAGGTTTTGGTGGATCCATAGCATTGCTGACTGTACATTTATGCTGGTAAATCAGACAAGTTATTATATATGTATTTTTACTGGCGACAAATTCCATGAGAAGACCAAAAGCAATAATGCTTCTGACTTCCCTAGCTTGTCTGTGGCATGCAGCCCCAAGTTCATTGGTTCCTACTGAAGATGTAAATCTTTAATACCTTACAAATGTATAGTTCCATAAAAAGGGGCCTCTATTTTCCTAAAACAGCAAGACACTCAGACAGCAGGAAATAGTGCATTTGTAGGGGACTACATTTAACATTACTTGACCACAGATTTGCTGTGTAGTAATTCATTTAGAAATAAGCAAATAACCATCACAAGTCTTAAAACTAGATTTTGACACGGGGACCCTCTTCAAGACAGGGCCACAGGACCAAATGATAAAGTAGGACCCACCCTGAAGGCCACTCCCAAAGATTTTATATCTATCCATCAGCTGGGGTTGCAGTGTGGGGCGGGAGCTGATCCCAGCTTACATAGACAGAAATTTTAAACATAAACGCCAAATAACTAGTTACAGGGAGTACTACTCAGTTTGTATATACATTTGCATAATGTCTTCTGTGGCTCTGACAGAGTTTCCAATGTTGAAGAGAATAACCCTCATGATGTCACAGTGATGTCATAATGGTTATCTCAGCTTGAATTGAGACTACAAATGTATAGCCTATGTCACAAACCAGCTGTGTGGCCTTTGAAAGATGGAAGCATTCACACCCTGAGGAAATTTCAAGCTGCTTCTCAAATACTGAGGAATTTCTACTCCTGCACCATCGAGAACTTCCTCATAGGGAACATCAGTGCCTGGTATGGGAACAGCACCAAACAGGACCCCAAGGCCCTGCAAAGGGTGGTTCACTCAGCTGAACACACCATAAGCGCTGCTCTACCCTACATACAGAATGTTTATACCAGACACTGCAAAAATAAGACCAGAAAAATCAATACAGATCTCAGCCATCCGCGTAACTGCCTTTTCACCTTGCTGAGGTGGGGAAGAAAGCACCGTTACACCAGGGTAGCACTCAGTACATTTACAAGTACCGTTAAGTCAAGCTATGGTTGAACTACTGTCCTTGTCCCAGTTTACAAGCATGGGAGGGGGATCGATTTATTTACCAAAGTATGTCTGACTTCATTACGATAGGTGGCAATATGCCCCCTCTCAGCCTGTTAGTATTAGACTTTTTTCCGTGGGACCTCTTACATCACAGAGCAAACAATCGACAACCAAGTTAGCTACAGTTAGCTAGCAGCAAACTGGTACCATGGTGGAAAGCTTTACAGCTCTGTACATTTCGTATGTGCTGTATGCTTTACTTTTCCTTTTTCTTCTCTTCTTCTGTTATGCATTTAATGCTTCACCTTGGCCAGTTTGGGTCCGATTGACTGTATACATGCAGGAGTAATTCCACTCCCAATTGCATTATCTGGGTGTGTTAGTCCAACTTTGACAAATTCGATTTGGAACAATTTCAGTTGGACAAACGTGTTTACAAGTATTTTAAAAGTCTGGTTTTGGTCAGACTAACACATAAGGGAAAACTGAGTTTCCCTAATGTCATGTAAATGTCCTGACTGAGAGGCTCAGGAGGAGCTTCTACCCTCAAGCTACAAGGATCTTTGATGAAGACCCTGCCTAATGCTGGACCTAACCCCCAAAGACATATATTACTATTATCATGATTATTTTGTTATTATTAGAATGTTTTGAATAAGTATATTGATGGAACTATTACATTTCGCTGAAGTCATGTTTGTGATTTCATGTGACAAATAAACTGAAATTGAATTGAACTGAATTGACAAAGAGTCTAACAAAATATGCTGTCCTGTGGCATTATGGGAAATATAGGATTACTTGTTTTTGTAGCATGACCCTGAGTTAAAGTCAGGATATCTCTCTAAACCACACGGTCTGAACATTCTTTTTTCAAGTCTATTTTTTCTAATGCTACGTTCAGACTGAGGGCAAATGTGAGTTGTTTCTCAAATCAGATCTTTAAGACAGAATGTCCGCACTGTTATTTGCAAGTGATAACATTGGATATGTGTGTCCAGACATCAACAACTTCTCTGCATGGGTTGCTGTGGTAATGACGTGGGTGTCAGTAACTATGTAGCTAGGCTGACGATGTGGCTTTCCAACACAGGGGCATGAAAAACAAGGTTAAAAAACAACTGTGCTGTCAAGTTGCAGAAAATTTATTTTAGCGTCTGTCCACAGAGTGTTGTCCTCCATGCATTCCTCCACAGCGCTCTGCTAGTAACAGCCAAGCTTCCAAGAACACTGATGGGCTTTAAAGCCAATTTGACACAGTGGCCAAACTGTGGAACTACAACGTCCAGGTCCACGTGATGCCATTGGGCCTAAACAGACTTTTTCCCATATAAACGTAAACTGGGAAAGAGAGTTCTGTAAATCAGTGAATACATTTTTAGAGCGCCACAGCCCCTGCAAAATGACTCATTTTACAATCAGGATTTGTTACATTTGGTCTGATAACATTTTGGAAGTCTAGAAGTGCCATAAAATTATAATTTTATTCCCATTCAAGGGGACTAAACAGGAAGTTAGCTGCTTGACCAGTGAAGGTCTCTGATGTGCTTGCACTATAGGCCCAACAATGAGGAAGATCCAAGTAATTTTATACCTGAGAAGTCGATTTTTATTGGCTTTATGCACCACTGAGCAACTTTCATAGGAATGAACCTGGGCAGGCCTTCAACGCTGTATGCAGTTCTCTTTATACATCTATAATAGCAGCATTAATTCTGCTGAGTCGTCATTGTTGGTGTGTGTCATGTTGTGAGCAAGTGGCAACCTCTGGGGCTGAAAAATGAAGCCACTGCGGTATTGCCAAAACCTGCAGTCCCTCTAATGGCTCCAGAGGTGATTCAGTCTCTATAGACCCCCATGTTAACATAACCAAATTTACAGCAGAAATGAACATTTTTACAGGCTGGCACAAAAAAATGGTTTTCATCTCTGTAGCTGTTATCAACACTAATGACAACTTTATGGTGGAGGGGGAGGGGATTTTATATAACTCACTTGTTTCCATTTTATTAAGGCTTACACATGACTAAGGTCGCGGTGTGCCAGGTTGTCTGCAAGATGTCACCACAAAGACAACATTGGTAGATAAACAGAAGAATGTGAAAGGATGTTGGGGGTCCGCTGCCAGAAAAATTTGAGCATCAAAGACTTAATATCCTGTAAAATTTTATGCACCATTTTATGATGTAAATATCTTTAATTTTGTCACCATAAAATTCCTCTGCTATGTTTCTATTGGTGGGGACCATAGGTGGGGTAGATAGATGTTTTAAATATTGTGGGGGGGGGGGCACGTGTCCCCTGCTACACCTAATATACACTTACGAGTTGGATCCACTCCTTGCTCCTCCACTGCTCCACTCTGTCTCCCAAATATGGTCACTTCTGGCCTTAAAAAAAAAACTAAATTATGACAGCCAAAATGCCAAACTCAAGGCTTCAAAACAGGAGTTCACAAACCAATAGATTATGTCACAGTGGCTATATCCATTAATTTGTACAGTCTGTGGTTGTGAGTGATGCAAAAGACACTTGGAAATCCTATCTAAGCGGCCAGATCATCCTGACCTCCAAATATAGTTTGGGTCCAATTTGTGTTTTTTGCTGTCCAGACTTTCGAAAATCAATCTGGATTCAGTCAGGATATGCCAAGAACCAGTGTGCAATGCTAAATTTAAAGCCCTTTACGTGTTAGTTCATGATTTGTTTTCACAGTGCATATTCAGAAATTCTGTCTTCCATTAGCACAACCAAGTTGACAGACTATGAGCTTTTGGTAATGTTTTTGGGGCCCTGGAGCAGTTGTATACTTCCCCCAGTTGGTAATCCTGCCCTTTTTAATTAACGGTTCTCTACTGATGATGCAACCTCTTCTTTGTCATTAACACTGCTTAGACATACAGAAGATGCTACTCATTCCTTAAGAGTGACTTCACATCTTGGCTGAGCAGTGCCCCTAATAGCTTGGTTAAGTCAGTCCAAGCCTGCACATCATTAGCAGTGGACACAGGGACAGATGGATGTGTGATCCACCCATGAGGCTGCAGAGACGGAGACGGAGGGGAAAAGAAAGACAAAGAGACAGAGAAAGATGCACAGTGAGACAGACAGAGATACACAGCTATTCAAACTTTGGTGTTCTATCCCAGTCTTATTGGAAAACCGTCCACAGTGAACTCAGCACTGAAATTAGATATCGATCCTTCCATCTCCTCCTCAGCCTCCCCCTCTCTTCATCTCCCCCTCTCTGGCTTTGGGACTGCACATTTTCCCTTCTGGTGATTCCCTCTCTTTCAGTTAGACCTCCTTTCTCTCTCTTCCTCTCTCTGTCACTCTTGGGATTCTTCTTAATTGGGACTCTTGTCATTTATGAATCCTTGCTTCCATCACTTGCATCCTCCCACTTAAGACATGAGTAGCATTATAAAGATGAGTTGTGAGAAATGAAGAAATGATGCAGTGACTATTTCAAGAATGGGACATTTAGAAATTAAGTTATCTCTTCATTTCCTACCAAAGAACATGACATACAGTACAGGCCAAAAGTTTGGACACACCTTCTCATTCAATGCGTTTTCTTTATTTTCATGACTATTTACATTGTAGATTCTCACTGAAGGCATCAAAACTATGAACGAAGGTGTGCCTTATCAGGGTTAATTAGTGGAATTTCTTGCTTTATCAATGGGGTTGGGACCATCAGTTGTGTTGTGCAGAAGTCAGGTTAATACACAGCCGACAGCCCTATTGGACAACTGTTAAAATTCATATTATGGCAAGAACCAATCAGCTAACTAAAGAAAAACAAGTGGCCATCATTACTTTAAGAAATGAAGGTCAGTCAGTCCGGAAAATTGCAAAAACTTTAAATGGAGTCGCAAAAACCATCAAGCGCTACAATGAAACTGGCACACGAGGACCGACCCAGGAAAGGAAGACCAAGAGTCACCTCTGCTTCTGAGGATAAGTTCATCCGAGTCACCAGCCTCAGAAATCGCAAGTTAACAGCAGCTCAGATCAGAGACCAGATGAATGCCACACAGAGTTCTAGCAGCAGACCCATCTCTAGAACAACTGTTAAGAGGAGACTGCGCAATCAGGCCTTCATGGTCAAATAGCTGCTAGGAAACCACTGCTAAGGAGAGGCAACAAGCAGAAGAGATTTGTTTGGGCCAAGAAACACAAGGAATGGACATTAGACCAGTGGAAATCTGTGCTTTGGTCTGATGAGTCCAAATTTGAGATCTTTGGTTCCAACCGCCGTGTCTTTGTGAGACGCAGAAAAGGTGAACGGATGGATTCCACATGCCTGGTTCCCACTGTGAAGCATGGAGGAGGAAGTGTGATGGTGTGGGGGTGTTTTGCTGGTGACACTGTTGGGGATTTATTCAAAATTGAAGGCACACTGAACCAGCATGGCTACCACAGCATCCTGCAGCGACATGCCATCCCATCCGGTTTGCGTTTAGTTGGACGATCATTTATTTGTCAACAGGACAATGACCCCAAACACACCTCCAGGCTGTGTAAGGGCTATTTGACCAAGAAGGAGAGTGATGGAGTGCTGCGGCAGATGACCTGGCCTCCACAGTCACCAGACCTGAACCCAATCGAGATGGTTTGGGGTGAGCTGGACCGCAGAGTGAAGGCAAAGGGGCCAACAAGTGCTAAACACCTCTGGGAACTCCTTCAAGACTGTTGGAAAATCATTTCAGGTGACTACCTCTTGAAGCTCATGGAGAGAATGCCAAGAGTGTGCAAAGCAGTAATCAGAGCAAAGGGTGGCTATTTTGAAGAAACTAGAATATAAAATTGAGTATAGCGTTAGTTCAGGCAGGCCACGCAGTCAAGCTTAGCTCACATCCCAGCTAAATCAGCTGATCTCAAGCAGCCCACTCAGCTAACTGCTAATAGATCACATGATTCGTCCTACGCAACCAATTGGCAACTCTCATATGGGCGCCCTATTTAAACCGCTTTAGCCTGCCTACTGTTGCTGCTTCCTCTGCAAGCCGCTTTGCAACCCACCTCCACCCCAGCTCCACCTTCAGTTTTTATGCTGTGTCTGACTTATCAATGTCATTTCTGTTTGTCATTGACGTTGGCTCTGTTCTGTTCCCAAGGGTGTCTTTGCTTCTGCTCTCGCCTTAGGCTTTCCATGTAGGCGCATGGAAGGGTGGGGAGGTTTGCTCTCTCTGCCTCAGGCTTTCCTCGCATGTGCGTGGAGGGCAGAGACGCGTGCTCTCTCTGCCTTCAGCTTCCACGTAGGCACGTGGAAGGGCGGAGAGGAGTGCTCTTTCCACCTTAAGCTTTCCACGCAGGTGCGGGGAGGGTGGAGGGGTTTGCTCTCTCCGCCTTCAGCTTTCCACATAGGCTCGTGGAGTGGCAGAGAGGTCCCGGAACAGAACCATACCGCCAAATGTTAAACAATGCAAATGTTTAAATGCAATGGAAATAAAGCTCTTTGACTAAAGTGGTCCTGACTGAAACATGTTTTCAGTTATTTCACCTTTTTTTGTTAAGTGCATAACTCCACATGTGTTCATTCATAGTTTTGATGCCTTCAGTGAGAATCTACAATGTAAATAGTCATGAAAATAAAGAAAATGCATTGAATGAGAAGGTGCGTCCAAACTTTTGGCCTGTACTGTATGTAAACCTAAAACGGCATGTATATTGAGTGTGAAAGTTCATTCTTGACCTTGAAAATATTAGTACTAATACTACAAGGGGGTGGAGGAAGGAGGATGCATTAATGACAAAGAGCTATTTGGTTATTGCCTGCTCTGCCCTCTCTGTGGGGAGAGGTAAGGGATTGATTTAAGTTAGGGGTAGGGGATAAAGTTAGGCATCTCAAAGGTAACTGAATGGGGTTAGAGCAAAGTTGGAGGTGAGGGAAAACATAATTGATGGACAAATAGATCTTGAACCAACACTCCAAGCAAGCAGCTAGGTAGCTGCACTCTCACATCAGGCTGTTCCCACAGATTTTTCACGTTTTCCTACAAAAAGCAATGCACCCAAAATCTGTACATATTTCACGTATTTTGAAATGCTGCAATCATGTGACCAACACGCTGATGGCAGTAGACAAGGAAGTGGTCCTCAGTGCTTGTAAGGAGGTGGATTGGGGTCGGTGGATGGGTCACAAAAAAACAGATTTTCAAGCAGGACTTTCTCCTGGAGTTGCACGTTCAGATCCTTGTGAACTCTGAGTAATTTTCAGGTACGTTCTCACCATGTTTCTTTTACTAAACCTAACCTCAGTAACTTTTATTGTCTAAACCTAACCTCTGGTAACTTCCATTACATAACTGTATGTTAAGGATGTAACGTCATTCGTGGGGCGCAAACTCGTAGGATATCCACAAACTGTTGTCCATGCATTTTTGGTAGGATATTACATCGACTGTTCTATGAGAATATTGTGTGTAATATTGTGTTTCTTTTTGGACAGGGACAATGCACAGGGAACACTGACCTTTTATAAAACAAGGAGAGGTGTAATATAGCCTACTGAGTTTTAATATATTGCTATTTTCATCCCTTGGCAGGAAGGTACCATCCAGTAAGAAAAATTCAACATTATAAGAAGATTGGACAGTAAAGCCTGGTCAAAAGATGATAGCCCACCCAATAAGACTATCTTGATGATTTGAGCTCAACATTCTGTTCCTCCAAACACTTTCAAAGGGCGGGAGAACTCACCTTGACAGACAAACTTCATCAGCCAACCAGCATAACAGGACACCAGGGAACATCTTTATCACCACCAGAGCCAGTTGGTAAATCAAGCTTTTGCCAAATTCTGTCAGCAGAACAGTGAAAACGTCTTTTCCTCTAAGCAAGTGCAAACTCTTGTTCTTGTTTAATTGTTTGACTCTGCTTCGGCAATAATGTCACTCCTTGCTGTGTTTACCATACTAACGTTAGAGTTCTTGTTACTTCAGGAGCAGCAGTTACTGTTCTGCAAGCTGCAGCCTGCATTTTACATCATCAGCTACAATGCAATCCCCGATTGGCTGATTACGTTGTCAGCTACGGTGCAGATCCCTGATCGGCCCCATCTGGATTTTAATTTTTAGAAAGTGTTTGGGGAGGCACTAAGTCAAGACTGAAAAAGAGAGAGGAACAGAATTTTGAGCTCACGTCATCAGGATGGTCTCACCAGGCTAACAATATCGGTCCCACTGGTATTGTTTTCACCTTGTGAATTTGCGTGTGTGTCATCATGTGGCCCAGGTGACATCAAGTATAGCGGGAACAATCACAGATGCTGTTTTGTGTATTTTGCGAGATGTCTGTGTGTCTGTCTGGGGACAGATTTTATTAATACAATACTGTCTCAACTGTCCAAGATGCAATCACGAAACTTTACAGGTGTTGAGTTCAAATCAAAATGAAGGCTGATCAAAATTTACGCTAAGTTTGAAGATGAGTGTAGTCTAAGCAAGAGGGCCAGAAGTTGGGGGCTTGAAGTAGGGAAGAGGCCATTAGCCCCGCACTTTACGACCCTAGCCAACATTCAATTTAAAGGTCTTGTTTATAGGATTTAGAGACATCTAGCAGTTAGGTTGCAGAACTGACACTTCTCCCATATGCCAAGCATGTAGGAGAACTATGGTGGTTGATGTGAAAACCCAAAGGGTCCTACCTAGAGCCAGTGTTTGGGTTGGCCATTCAGGGCTACTGTAGAAACACCATGGCGGGCTCCGTTGAAGAAGACCCACTATGTAGATATAAACTGCTCATTCTAAGGTTATCTAA
Source organism: Cephalopholis sonnerati (assembly GCA_019142605.1). NCBI lineage: Eukaryota > Metazoa > Chordata > Actinopteri > Perciformes > Serranidae > Cephalopholis > Cephalopholis sonnerati. Next base: position 5,675,325 of record JAGQAX010000019.1, read on the forward strand.
GGTGATTGCTAATGAGAACATGGGTATGAATTTTATAAAACATTTCTGCCAATAGATGGTCCTAAATCCTACCTACTGGATCTTTAAATCACAAACAACTGTATTGCATTTGAAGTCATCCCACTACCAGTTGATCTCCAATTTGTTTTTGGTTCTTTTTTGCCTCACAGCTTATATATGTAAGCTTGCAATGCACAAATGTGCAAAACAGACTTTACTGGTAGAAACCTAAATGGTTAGATAGCAAGTACACACCTGAATATGCAAGTCTACAACATAGAGTTTACCAGCACAAACTTAAGTGAACACGCTTACAGTACCACTATTTCCCAGCACACCATCGTTATATAATATTTCTAATATTTCACAAGTTACTTTCACATCACTTCACAAAGCTCAACAGTTCTTTCTTCCTTTGCCACTATCTACATATGAAAGCATACACACACAAACAAACACACACACACACACACACACACACACACACACACACACACACACACACACACACACACCAAATGTTCCATCGGAATGCGTCACTGCGGTGACTCACTGGTGCTACAGGATTGTGTGTGTGTGTGTGTGTGTGTGTGTGTGTGTGTGTGTGTGTGTGTGTGTGTGTGTGTGAGAGAGAGAGAGAGAGAGAGAGAGAGAGAGAGAGAGAGAGAGAGAGAGAAAGAGTGGTTGTTAAGCTTCTGGAGACAGTCAAAGATGCCCAATGCATGTTGGGATCCATCCACTATATGTGACTTTCAATTTTCTTAGTAATAGGGCCCAAACTGTTGCATGGGTGGAGTGAATGTCACTGTCTAATAAGGCATAGTTGATTAAAAGGTAGGCTGACATTTTTTCACCTCTGTCTTAAGACAATATTCATATATTCATATGTACATTAGAAAAGTATTTAGACACCGTAACAGTCCAAACTGGCCACAAAGAGATCTCTTCCTAAAGCGATTTCATCTTACAGTAAGTAATGAGGGACAAAATGCGCTGTCCTCATTCTCGTTTTTATATGAAGCTCCAGCTATAAATTGTAATACCTTAATTAATTATAAATACATCATTTAATGTTTGATAAACTGAGGCTCTTTTTGCCTGCCAGGTTGTAAAACAAATCTAATGGATGCTTATGATCATTAATGCAATGACAACATTCATTTATTGGTAACTTAATTTTTTCAACAACAGATCACTGTAGTGGAAGAACAATTTATTAATGAAACATTTATTAACTGCAGACTGATGGCTTGTTACAAAGTGAGAAACTCATGACTGTTTTAAATGACTATCAAGTCTATGAAAATACAAAGCCATTAATAAAGGCTCACAGGTTTCTCACACAATAATAATCCATCATGTTGTAAATGTTAAACTGTTGTCTTTTCCAGACAATAAAAAATTATGTTCACGTGAGGGATCTTCCTAAAGAGACTACCGAGTAATGCTGGAGGAGATACATCAGTAAAGGGATTTTTCACAATCTGGCAACCCCAAATTTGCCCTTGTTAATTACATATTACTAAGCTATAAACCTTTAATAAATGATACAGACATATAGTTATGACTACCTTTAAAAAATGTCTTTTACTACTAAAAAGTGTTCTAAAGGTGATGCCAGATTACCTAACCAAAGTGTTCTTCTGACCCCAGGCCCCCAGCTAAGCAGTTCATGCCACTGTCAGCATGTCCTGCATCACTGCTGAATCTTGGGGGTCTGTCCTCTGCAGGGGCCCTGAGCCAAAATCTGTTTTAAATTTTTTTTTTTTTTTTAAATTACTTCACCCCTTAGATTACCATTTTTATATCAATTACTTGTTGAATTTATGTTGAATTTGTGAAGAAACTTGTGTTTATATTGTATGCCTCCATGGTGAATGAAGAATCCAAAATCTGAGAAAATTCTCGATGAGTTGAGGTAACAGCAACAGCAAAACTATAACAAACATGACTTTGCTGAATCCAAACTAACCCTTTAAAACACCAAAGTCACACAATAACACAAACTAACTAACTGACGCAGTGGTAGACCAGGTTCAGGTAAAATTACTGTTTTTGTAAATGGTCTGGCTTTGAAGAGAGCATAGAGGAGTTTCACTTTCAGTTCCTTGTTGGAAAGGGCTTTCTCTGTGGAAAGCACTGAACATACAATTGGATAAATGACTTGGATTATGCTGCACACATTGTGTGAGTTTGTAAACAGATGTTTTGATATAGTTTTGCTGTTGTTAAACATGGACCCCTATGACTTTAACTCATCAAGAATTTTCTCAATTTTTGGATTCTTTGTTTACTGGAGCCATTCAAGAAAAACAGTTTTCTTCACAAAATCAGCATACTATGAGGTGATATCAGTAGTTAATATATAAATGGTCATTTGGAGGGTGAAGTATTCCTTTAAGTTTATATGGCTCTCTCTGGTGCATATTTCTACATAAAATAATATTTGATTAAATTGCAGGTTAGGCCACATGAAAGTCGGAGCCAGCCAGTGTCCCAGCATAGAAATTAAGTTTCTTTTTCAGGGTCAGTAGGGCCCCCCAAACAGGGTCAGTCCAGTCAGAGAGGATTCAGCAGGGGCCCTTCACAAGAACATAAAAGATTAACTTTTTTTTGGTTACAATTTGCAGACATTCTAAAGATGTATACATTTAGCAAAAGCTTAATTATCACGCGACTAATACCCATTTGAATATTATTCTGTGATGTCTTGCCACATGCCTGTGTGGTCCAACAGTGTGCTGGGACATCATACATTCTGGGGCCACATAAAGGCATGGTCTTACCATATTTTGTAGGGTTTTTTTTTTTTGCTTTTTTTGCTTTAAATAAACTGAAGCAATATGATAACAGTGGCAATTTAAAAAAATGTAAATGAAACTTGATGGCTGTAATAAAAAAAAATACAACCTGTCATTAACTAAGAGAAGAAGCACAAAACCTGAATTTTATTCAGAATTTAAGGAAACTGATTTTAGAATGCAACTACAAAAAATCACTAGACTAACAGTATTATAGGTTAAACATACACATTACATGAATCATATACATGTATTACTGAATGTTTCAATTTAAGAAAGGCAGGCCAAAGACACAGGAAACATACAACACAGTGTAATAGAATTAATACTGATAAAACCTTATTTTAGTCACCTTGGAGGAAATGCTACTGTCAAGAGTGTCAAATGTGACATAAATCCACATTCTAACATTGATGTAATCATCCTGCACTCAGCAGCCCATCACATCACTTGTATTTTTTTTTTTTTTTGAAGGAATGTTAGAGAACAGAGATAGAACAATCCACGAAAGCTTGCCAAGAAGAAAATAACAACCCCCCTGCATCTATTCCCTTTCTCTTTCCTCTCCTCCTATCTCCCTCGGGCTCACCTTCACTCATCACCTCATCTATTTTTCCCCTCTGTTGCCAGGCAACAGACAGGAAGAGCATCACTTGGAGACGTCAAAACCACAGGAAGAGCTTGCAGGAAGACACATCACACAGATGTTCCATGGAAGAACCAGGGTTTATCTGAATAGTCAGAAAATGCCTCTCTGTCCTTTATCAGCACCCTTCATGATGGAAAATATCATGAGGTCCAGGGAAGATGTCAAGCAGAATGTCTGAGCAGCTGGACAAGATTTAACAAATCTAATCTAAATGAGTAACACATATTTTTAGTCATCTAACACAGACTATGTAATCCTGATTTAATTTTGCATCATTCACTGAACAGACAGATGGTTCAGGATGCCCATACTCTGCATCAGAGGCGATTTTTTTATAAGACTGCAAGGGAAGCTCAGCTTCCCCTAAAATGTCAAAAATTAAATGGTCAAATATGTACGGCTGTGTTAACATTTCATTGACTACAGATGCGTTAGAACACGTTCATCTCAAAGACGAATTCGTTTAGAATGTTCGATGTTGTTAACTTCTCATACATTCCCTTAGCGCAGTTTTCTCATACGGTCTATGGCATTTCCCTGTAGAAGCTGAGCGTCCATGCACTTCAATGGGACTGCATGGAGCAGTTTTTTTCATTACCTCGAAACTCGACGGTCATTGGATAAATGCCACCCGGACGCTCAGCGTCTCTGGGCGGGCCTCGGCCGGGCTGGACGCTGAGCTTCCGCATGATGATTGGAGGATCAGTCCATCCATCCATTTCCTAACCGCTTATCCTCTTGAGGGTCACGGGGGGGGCTGGAGCCTATCCCAGCTGACATTGGGCGAGAGGCAGGGTACACCCTGGACAGGTCGCCAGACTATCACAGGGCTGACACATAGAGACAGACAACCATTCACGCTCACATTCACACCTACGGGCAATTTAGAGTAATCAATTAACCTATCCCCAACCTGCATGTCTTTGGACTGTGGGAGGAAGCCGGAGTACCTAGAGAGAACCCACGCTGACACAGGGAGAACATGCAAACTCCGCACAGATGGGCTCCCGCACCCGGGATCGAACCAGGAACCCTCTTGCTGTGAGGCGACAGTGCTAACCACCACACCACCGTGCCGCCCGGAGGATCAGTCGAAAGGCTGAATCCCGTTTTGATTGACAGCTATTTTGAGATTTGACAGCTCAGCTCAGTCCCATCGCGGAGTTTGCAAGTGGAGTCTTCTGACAGAGTCATAGCTGTCAAGTCTCCCGTTTTGGCCGGGAAACTACCGTATTTTACCCCTCTTTCCCGCCGTCCTCCCGTATTAGTATTCTCCTGTAAATCTCCCGCATTATAATAAAGAAAACATTCCTCTGCCTCTCCAAACTGAACTCTGTCACTAGCCTCGCGAGAGCTGCCACCTGCAGTAGCCTGGGTGGCAGTTGTCGCGAGGTTAGTGCCGACAACGGGAACAAACCCGGAACAACAAAAGAGAGAGATGGATGGATGTGACGAAGGAGAAGGCATTCCTGCCAAAAAAACAAAGAAGTCCTGTAAATATATATATATCAACGGCTGAGGGGCGTTCAGGGCCCCTCAGCCGTTGTAAAATCACTGTAACTCACGGCTTCTCTTTTATAAAACGGTTACCCTACATATAGCCCATAAAATAAACACACACGAAAAAAAAGAATCATCAATTTATTGGTAATAATACAACAATAAAACTGAGAACTATTCATTCTTCCACCAAGCAAGATCGAGTGGACAGAACGGTTGCCAAGCAACACAGACACTGCGGTCTACCAGTGGGTTACACTGATTTTACAACGGCCCTGAACGCGGCTCAGCCAATCACATTTAAGGATGGGAAGCACCCGTTTTATAAACCATAAATAAATGTGCTTCATATACCCTTTGTGTTTTCATTTAGGCTGTATTATAACGTAGGAATGTTCACAGCATTTCAATGTTAACAAAGGTTGGCCTATCAGATTCTGATCACCTAATTGTAGTTAGTAAGCGGTTGACAAGTTGTTTTTAGATATCTTGTACACCTGTCTTAAAATGTAAGGGATACTGGAGCTTGGTTGGGGTGGTGGGACGGCTCGCAGCAAGCGCCGGAAAATTTCCCTTATTTTCAAATCCAAAACTTGACAGGTATGGTTCTATGGCATGAGTGTGGTTGAAAAACAGCTTCCTTTTATAAGTTACTGCCTCGCTAAAATATGACAAATTTTGTGATGTAAATTTAAAGTGAGCTTCCCCTGTTTGAAAGACCAGCAGCCGCCACTGCTCTGCATTGCTGATGTTTTGGACTGAGAAATTCTGGGATTTGAAAAAAAATATTAACATGTCCAAAAAAGAGCAGTTAAATATTACTTTAAGGAAAAAGCACATAAACAAGTTTAAAGAGGATTAGTGGACAGCCTAACCAAATTAAGTGTGGTCAAATTTTTAAAAAACATTTTATTTTACCTCACTGTTCTTTCGCAGAAACTTTCAAGATAGATTTTCCACAGCAGTGATTGCAAATACTGTACAGGCTGATCTGTTAACACAGCATCAATCACAGGTAAGTGCACAATGAAGGCACCTCTGGGGCATGGTGCTACTGACAGAAGTGGGTGACAGTAGGCACGTATGGAGATGGGTGTTCCAATAGATTGTTATGATCTGCTGGGGCTTGACAGTCTCTGGGACTGTGACATAGTCCAAACTCACCCACAGTCTCTTCTCTGTGCAGTATGCAGACTGAATGCAGAAGATTTTAGCATTTAGTCTAACAGTCACCATTAGAGTATATCTCTACAGTGACATAGACTGGAGGAGGTGGTGTTGTATCCCCTTCATGTACCACTGCCTTAAAGCTCACTCAGTGCTTCTCACACTGGAGCAACTAAAACCCAAGAAACAGATGTGGAGATAGACAATGTCCTCATCTGACCAAGTGCACTTGCTTGCTAAGTGTAACTTGATAACTGAGCTCAACTGAGCCAGGTACCACTGAAACTGACTGGTTAAGCAACTCATAGACCCTACATTGTGCTGTCTTGTCTGCACACGTTTTTCTCTAAGCCAATTCCAATACAGAATATAGGTAATCAAGGAGACTAACAGCCGATATTTGGAACTGATACACATTTGCAACAATGTAAAAATTACAATCTTAGAAATCATTTTGGAATAACACAAATTCCACAACTCCGACACAAAACATTGTTTAAATGCTTTTGAGAATCCTATGTTTAATGAAATGGAGCAAAAGAAAACTTCTCAACATTGTCTTTAAAAACAGGCCATTGCTCTTCCACTTTCTTTGCATTCATTGAAGCCTGCCTTCCTGGGTGTTGGTATGTGTTATCCTCTCTGTAATTACACCTCCAAACACTAGTTGGCGATGTAATGCCACTGTGTTGAGTTCCTGTGAAGCGCAGTAAAGTTTGATTAATTCAATTAATACACCTAAAGCACATATGAAACATGGCTTAACACTGACAATAAAAAACAAAATTACAAATTTCAACTCCATTTTAACTCAGAGAGTTTACTGACAAAACAATCATCTTCTGCTAGACACATTTTCCCAAGAATTCCCAACATGCTAACCTTATTAGCATAAGCCTATGACATTTTACACTGAATAAATTAGCCTAGCAGCTGGCAGATGCACATGCCACTTAAGACTGGGTGTTTCTTCAACTTGATAGTATTGGACTGTGATGTTTAACAACTTTGGTAATATCTGCTGTCTTACGCTCTCCTTGCTGATCGAAGCAGCTCCATTCTGTGTTCGTCTCCGTCTCTGTGTTCAAAGGCTATTATTTGTGACATGTAAAGAATTAGATAGTGTTGTGGGAGGGACACTCAGTACATTTACATGAACAGTTAAGCTATAAGCTATGGTTATAGCTAAACTAGGCCACAGGAGACCTGTGTCTATTTCTGTGCATTTTATTGTCTCAGTTGGTGCAGAATACATATACTAGACAGTCACACAGTTTGCTCGCTATGGTTGGCTCACACTGTAAAAATCATAGAAGAAATACATTAGCATGAAAATACATACCTGGATGGGAAAAGAATACACACATTGGCTGGCCAGTCAGCTCAGACACAGCACTCTGTAAAATAACAACAATTTTTTGGCCTGTAAAGCCTATATATAATCAACTTAGCATTACAAAATGTATTATATTTATTTCTTACACTTTGTAGCAGCATTTCAAGAGGTCGCGACTGTAACATGTTCAAACAGGATACATACTAATATGAATTTGCTGCATTTTGTGCAGTGTACTAAGCTCAACAATGTACCCTGGGCATGTCTCTAACGAACTGGCAAGATTACCCAGCCATCAGTGACTGAGAGAGGGCATGCAAAAGACCCTAGAGGTACAGTATGCTACTGGATTTATGGTAAGTTGAATCGTGTGCTGTACAGACAATGTTTCACATGCTATAGCAATCATGTTAGCACTTAGCCTTTATCCTGTTACCCTACTTTATTTTGAGAAAAGGCCTATTATTGCAAGTGCTCGGACAGATAAGAAGGATAATAGGAAAGTAAGAGAAACTATTATTCTCCTAAAGTGGGTACTATTACTTTGCTGAGTCTGTGGATGAGCAAGGGAGGACGGGAGATGTCAGAAGTTGATAGCCTGGTTAAGACCATCCTGATGACGTGAGCTCATTCTTCTATGCTCTCTGTATAAGTCTGGATTCGGTGCCGCCCCGAACACTTTCAGTGGGCGGGATTGCTCGCCTTGACAGACAAATTCCCTCAGCCAATCAGTGTAACAAAACACCAGGGAACATCTTCATCAAGTTTTTGCCAAATCCAGTCAAAAGAACAGCAAACATGTCTTTTCCTCTGAGAGACTCTGCGAGTATTCTTGTTCTTGTTAAATTGTTATTGACTCTATTTCTGCCATAACTTCACTTATTGCTGTGTTTACTCCATTAACGTTAGAGTTCCTGTGGTACAAAAGACAGTTTTGATCTCTATAGCTAATTTCCTCTGTTAACATTTTATTAAGGCTTAAAGTTATGCATAACCAAACGTATGGTCACTTTGTGTGACACGCTGTCTGCGGGGCGTCATCATCAACATCAGTTAATGAGTCACATCCATTTCCTTCTCCACAGCTCCACCCTTCAAAAAAACGGAAGTCTATAAACAAATAGGTGGACACTTTCTGCTGCATTTCTGGAAAGATGCAAGTACCATTATTATTACATTTATCTGCATGTGCATGTGTCTGCACTACACAGGATGAAGACGTACATCAGATTCTGTAGGGCTTTTCCATTTTCCATGTCGAATAAAACCAAGCTTTGTTGATTTGTATTCCTGTTACTAAGTTTAAACACACTGAGTCACGGACCATATCCAGAGTCAGGTCAAAGCATAGCCTTGCTTTCAAGACATTGCGAGCAAGGCTGTGGACACAGCTATCCGGTGTGCATTTGTGCAGTGCCGAAAGAAAATTAAAAGCTCCGACAACAGTGCAAAAAAGTTGTTGACCACAATAACACAAGTGGGATGGACAGAAAAACGCTCTGTTGGCTCTCAAGCACCAGTTAAAAACATATCTTGAAGCAGGGAGCCATGTTGTATAGAGATGCAAATCCCTGCCTCGCTAGGCCGACATGAGTCAAACCGAGTCAAGCCAAACCAGCATATGTGTATGGAAAAGGGTTCTTGGTTTTGTGTGTGTATATGTGGTATGTGTATGCCCATGTATTAAACCAGCTCACTCTGCTCATCACTGGCTGTGTGGTGTTTTCTGCAGCTAAGAAAATGTTCCACATGATTTATCTTCAGTCAGTAATGTGGCCCCTTTTCATGCAAGTAAAATTCATCCTTATCTCTCTGCAGCTCTCTTTCTCTCGGCTCTGCTTTTGATTCCTTTTTTCTTCCTCGTGGCAAGCGCAGCAGCAGCATTTCCTTCTCCTCTGTGTCACCTCCACTCCCTCCCTCCCTCCCTTGCTGCCTCCCTCCATCTCCTGCTGCTTCCATCCTCCCTCCCTTTTCCGCTGTGTGTTTGCAGATGAAACGGGCAGCCTGCCAGTATTTCATATTTCTTGGCAGCAAAGTGGCTAGCCAACTTCCTGGGGATGGGGAGCGGGGGGAGTTGGGGCTTGCAAAAGGTTACATTTGCACAATGTGTCTGTGAAAAAAACAGCAAAGAAGAGGTAGGGAGGGAGTGAAAAAGAAAGAAAGAAAGAGAGGAAAAGCTGGGCTGGATCAGCTAAACGACTGCACCGTTCTGGGGTAATGGAAAAAGCCCTCGGGGGGAATATTCAGTATGCAGGAGTATCGAGTTGCATGCAGTCATTACAATGATGTCTGTCCCTCTCTGTTTCTCTTTTTGTCTACCTTCTCTGGAATGTTCCCTCCCCTTCAACACACACACACACACACACAACCTCACCACCTCTCCCTCTCTCTCCGTCTGTGTGAAAGTGTTCTGTCAGGCAATAGCTTTGGGATGAGGGAGCTGGTCAAATCATAGCAGTTTGACGGGTTTCTGTGTGCGTTGCGGGGTGTTACTGTTGCTGATTATATACCAATAAATATCCACCACACAACAACTGTATGCCGTGTCCTGCTGTGCTGTCAGAATTGATGGAATGTGGACAGACAGTGTGAAACAGAGAGAAATGAAAAGACTGAAGAGGAGAAAATTCAGTTGTTTACCTCTTTTCTTCCTCTCAATCCACATCTCTCTCTATGGAGAAAGATAAGAGAAAAGTTCGACAATAAAACAAACAGGAGTGGTGAAGGTGCCTTTAATAATACAGCTGACATGTCTTTAGGCTGGCTAGGTAAAACCAATCAACAAATTCACAGTCTGAGACAAACATCACTTTCACTAGCAAAATAGCTTTTGCGGTTAATTCACATCTATTACAACTAGGGTCCTATTGTCATAGTTTTGACCATCAAAGCTATTGGTGATTGAAACATCCTACTTACCAAGTTAATCAGAGATCTGAGGATACAATGACGTCACTAAAAGAAGTTCGGCAGGGCAGGAACCACAAGCAGTCATAAGATCAGAATAACCCAACCTGTCAAATACTGACGCTTGAACAGAGGCCCTCAGCATCAGTTAAGGATGCACTGAGACACCCTTTAGCATCTTGATGTGATACACCCTGCATCATTATCTGACACCCTGAGCAACTGCCACAGTCCAAGCAGAGCAGTTGGATGGGTCAAACAAACACAGGACTTTGACCCAAGAGACCACTCTTTGTGTTACATGTGCAGTGTTAGGGTCATTACTCATTATTTGTTACTCTTTTCAAAACTAATATTATTACACTACTTATTACTCCCTGGGAACAGTAATTTGTTACACTACTTGTTACATTACTTTTCCATTACACCCCATAAAATTAGTAGTTAATGTTACAACCTTTCTTCTAAAAGTTCAGACTTCTCATGCGTGACTCTGGGTGAATGTCAGGGTAGTCTATGGCAAAAGCAGCCAAGGCTAGACACCTTGTAAATGATTTTTACCTGGGGGTCTTCTGTATGACTTGTATTTTCTTAAAGATCTGTCTAAAAGACAGTCCGTTGTGGAGATAGGCAACATTTCATTCACCACACATCTAGCCACAAACCAGTGGCGGCTGCTGGTCTTTCAGAGAGGGGACGCTCATTGTCGGCTTACATCATAAAATTTGTCAATTTATTTATATGTAAATTCTGCCCTCCAAAACGATATTAAACTCCAACAAGGAAATGTTGAAATTATGTTAAACTGAAACAAGGAAATACTATGAGTGTGTTTTATTTACGGTGTAAAAAATGAACAAGTAATTTCGCCAAGCAAATACCAACAAATGGGTTTCTGTTTGTCTTTCGACTTCACCTGCAAAATCCGCGATGGGACTGGGCTGGGCTGTCAAGTGACGGTGTATATCTCCAAATAGCTGTCAATCAAAATGGGATTCAGCCTTTCGACTGATCCTCCAATCATCATGCGGAAGCTCAGCGTCCAGCCTGGCTGAGGCCCGCCCACAGCTCCATTCACCCCCAGAGACGCTGAGCGTCCGGGGGCGGGACAAAATCGTGGCATTTATCCAATGACGGTCGAGTTTCGAGGCAATGAAAAAAAACTGTTCCATGCAGTCCCATTGAAGTGCATGGACGCTCAGCTTCTACGGGCAAATGCCATAGACCGTATGAGAAAACTGCGCTACGGGAATGTATGAGAAGTTAACAGCATCGATAAGTAGCTGATTCTGAACGAACTCGTCTTCGAGATGAGCGTGTTTTAACGCATCTGTAGTCAATGAAATGTTAACACAACCGTACATATTTGACCATTTAATTTTTGACATTTTAGGGGAAGCTGAACTTCCCTTGCAGTCTTAGAGAAATCGCCTCTGCCACAAACGTTATTAGTGCTTTATCACTTATAGCTTGCAGCTGTCCACAATTAAAATCCAGTTTTGATTGTTTAGCTAAGGTAGGACTACAGCCAACCTCCGTGGCCGAGAAGGGCTCACCTTTGTTGGGGTGTATTTCCACAACCTTCACGTTGTTGTGCTGTCATAGATGTTTCAGATCAGAGGTTTTAGGATATTCACAATGGACAGAGTCTTGGTATTACCACTAACTTAACCTGGAACAATGATGTTCTTGTCATATTTCATCCCTTAGACTGTATATAAAGATAGACGATGTGTCTCCACTTACTCCCACGTACAGAAGTGATGGTGAAATACCCTGGCCGCTGCCATCTTGCTCTGGTGACGTCATTCAGAGTCAGAATCTGTGCAGTAGCGATCTCCGCTTTGTCAAGTTTCCTGCCAATATAGCCATCCAACCATTTGCTTGCAGCACCACTGCATGCAAGCCCACCAATTGGCTCACACAGTTATCAATCATGTTGTAAAATCCCATTTTATAGCATTGAATAGATAATTAAACCCAAACATATAAAAAACAACAACACTTGATTATACAAATGTGCGACAAAAAAACTACCTTAAATGACAGAAACCATCTTTGGGAAAAATTAATTTCATGTGTCCCATCCACTAACATGTAGAGGGTGTGCTATATGACCTATACTGCAACCAGCCACCAGGGGGCAATTGAAAAGTTTTGGCTTCACTTTTGGGGAGCTGTGATGTCGTCCATCTTTATATACAGTCTATGTTTTCTCTTGAGAAAATTAAAGTAATGCAAATATTTCTAGCCGCATAAAGTAAGCATTTCCATCTTCTACACTAGCTTGCTGCTTTGTGATGTGCATGAGCAGCGTGACATTTACAAAAATGAATTCAATGATGTGATTAATTGTTGTATTTCAAGTAGTGGGGTAATAACAAAAGCAACATTGTAACATGTTATTTTGTTTTGGGGTAACTGCAATAATATTAGTTATTTTAAGTTTTATCAGTATTCTTTTATCAATTTATATTTGATCAGTTTTACAGGTAAAAAGTAATATTATCACTAGTAACAGGGTGTAACACCAAAACGGTGAGTTATTTTAACGATGTACCATAGTGCGTCATATGTGACATATGCCACGTTACATAAATACATTAAGTTACGTTACAATAGTAAGACATACTTTTTTTTAACCTAAACCTAAGGAAGTAAACCTAAAAACTAAGTAAACCTACACTGGAAGTTCACTTTGAGAAAAAGACTTTGTATTTAATGAGTGGAGACTATACATGACTTGTGAACACAGAGGTTTATTTGGATTGCATATAATGAATGGAAATGACATGCCGTCCCTCCAAAAGTGATGCTGGGGGGGAACAACAATGTCATAGTGTGACGTGTAGGGCCACTGACTGACTACTTCGATGAGCTGGAAGAAAGAATGTGTCAATCAGACAGGTTGTAAACTCTCTGGATAGTCAGATTATAAAGCCCTCCTGGTTATCCAAACGTATTTAGAAAAGAAAACAGAGGTGAATGTTAAACTTTCCGCTTTAAACATTCATCAGAGCTTACGAACCTGCTCCCTGCCTTAGCTTTGACCTGCCACACTTACCACAGCTGTGAGCGCAGTTTCCTGTACATTGAGGGATTAGTAGAAGTGGTGTAGAATTTATGGCCATCTCATTAAGTGCGTTTACATGACGGTAGAGAAAATCGATTTATTGTGTTTGTCCGACTAAAAGCGGACTTTTAAAATGCATGTAAACATGTTAGTCTGACTGAAATGGTTACAAATTGAATTTCTAAGGGTTGGACTAAGACACCCAGATAACACGATTGAGAGTCAAATTATTCCTGCATGTATACAGTCAATTGGACCCAAATTCGCAAAGGCGCTCTGCACATGCCCTACAGTGTCTTTCCTGGGCTATGACCTGGAAGTCAAAAGCATTAAATGTGTAACAGAAGAAGAACTGGTAACAACATGATGAAATCTACATCCAGAGCCGTGCATTTTTAGACAGATGAAATGTACACAGCTGTTAAGTTGTCCACCATGGTACCAGTTTGCCATTAGCTAATTGTAGCTAACTTGTTTGTCGATTGAATGGGGGCATATCCCCACTTGTCGTAGCGAAGCTGTACATACTTCGGTCAATAAATCGATTCCCCTCCCATGCTTGTATACTGGGACAAGGACAGTTGTCTAATGAAATAGCCTAGTAAAGCTATAACCGTAGCTCAACTTAACGTACTGACTGTCTCCTGTCTGAAGATCCTGCTCGTTCAGATAGACCCCCGGTGGTGCTCAAGCACCTGCCTTTTTGCCCTCTAACTAAATAAGTGCACTTTTTGCAAAACAGTTTTCTGCTATTTCTTCGTCTAATTTTATATTTTATCTTTTAAATTTGGCCCATGGCATCAGTTCTCAATTAACTGCGTGTCATATGCCCGACAACTGCATTTGAGTTTTAATTCTGCAAGACTGCAAGAGAACCTGCCCCTTCCTGTTTAACGTCCCTTGTTAACACAGACAAATTAATGCACGCAAATCGAGTGCCCAGCAGCATCATGTCTCCCTGACCTGCCTTAATTGACAGCCAGGTAACAATAGTGTTTGCCCTAAGCCTCGGCATTGTTTACTACTGTTTAAAAAAAACACTACGAAAACATTACGATACAGCCAGTCTAATTTAGGCTATTACCCACTACTAAGCCTAACAACACGTAAGCTCGTCTGGCGTAAAATCACACTGTCTCCCTCCAAGTCTGTGGCAGATTTTAGGTTCACCATCTGCCCAGTGGGAGCAGAGACAGATGCCGAATTACTCCCACACTTCCACTTATCTTTAAAGACCAACCTTAACTTGAAATATGGTTTAAGTCTTCCATACTGCACTTCTGATAATTCATAGAAACAAATATGACAAGCGGTTCGGTGCTGCACAGGCTGTGTGCAAAGAGCACAGAGGAGGAGAGAGGGAGTGCGGAGCTGCAGCTGCTGCAGGTGTCTGTTCTCTGTGATCCTTTTAGAAAATTTTAAGTGTTTTTAGAAGATAATTATAAGAATTAGTGCATGACTGTTGGATGAAATCCCAATGGTGGATTAAATTTAAAAAATGTGAACTTAATTTTATTTAACAGGAAATAAAGCAACAATGAGGTTGAATTTTAATGTAAATGAACCAAAGTCTCTTACCTTCAGCACACTGTGGATTTCATGTCTAATTAAAGTACTCTAAGGCAGAAATCATCCTCAGTGTATTGGTGTGTCAGAGCAGCTTCTACTCTGTACATCCAGAACCATTTAAACCTCACTGCAGAACATGCCCCCCTATTTATACACAGTAAAACATGTGTTGACTCTGCAGGAAAAACAGTAAATGAGAAAAGTCTATGTACAAGAGAATAAATATCTGAAAGCAGTACAGAATGCCTGAGAGTCTCAGCCTACGACATTATATTCCATCATCTTTTAATTTTTGATTTGTCATCTGCAGCCTGAATTTTGTGTTTTCAGCATAATTAAATACATTTTCACCATAAACTGATGCAGAAAAATTCACCTGAATCCAGGAAATGAAGTATTTGAGGCCCAAAGTTTCCCCCTGATCTTCCAACTTAATATATGACCCCTGCAATGTTCAGATGGAATGATGCCCTTGTTTGCATCACTGCATGGGCATTGAAATAAATGAATAAATATGTAAATGAGATGTGCTACTGTATATATCTATTTTTTTTTTTATTTATAAGAGGGTTGGTTTCCGCACATGCCCCCAAAAATGCCTGTGCATGGCACTGCTGAAGATGCTTGTTCTGTGTACCATTATTATCAGACAGTTTTAACCATATCCAGACTCAAAGATCTTAACACTGAAATTAGGTTCACACATTCATGTTCCTCCACAGGATGAACTGTAATAACATAATAACTCCAAAACTAATGACATTCCCATTGGCCTCTGCTTTACTTTGTATTTTGTGCTAATTAGCAACTGGTAGCATGCAAACAAGCCACACGAACAAGCTGAACATGGTAAACATACCTGATAAACACCATCATGTAAGTAAGCTCACAATGACACCTGTGAGCAGTGTTAGCATTTAGCTCCAAGTTCCAAGGTGTTGACATGCTTTTTCCTCATCTGTGTTCAGCCTATTCAGTAATGTTGATGAACCTGTTCAGTGAAACCTGTCTTGCCTGTGGTAGTGGGACTGAACGCTGAGGATACCACTCATTCCAGGAGGAGCTCAGTGCTCGATTCTTGCCAGCTTGCAGACAGTCACTCAATACCAGTGATGAAAACATTCACATTTCAATAATTACAACTCTTACAATACCTCCAGACTACGATTTGTTCATAAATAGCCATCCATTACAGATTACAGCCAGTTGTGGGAATTTAAACAGAGAGAATCAAACATTTTACTGAAAAAAAAGCTGATATAGTTTTTATCTTAAACACATTTTGTCTTCTAGATTTTCATTTTTGTATTTACAATGAGATTCAAAATAATTAATGATTTACTATATATAAACAACCTTATATTCCATTCTGAATACAGTTCAGTTCAATTTTAGTCAATGACATGTAGGAAGATCACAGTGAGAACTTGGCTGTACAGCTGAGGCTGTAGCTGCAATTATGACTATGGCATGGCTTTGGGCGTTACTGTAATTATGGCTATGGCTATAACCATGGTCATGGCAGTGATTGCTATGATGACCAAAGATGTGACAATGGGTGTGACCCTAACCAAATGCAAGGGTTGTGCAGGTGCACTGAGTTGAAATGAGCTGAGCAACATAGTGAAGTTATTCCTGGATTCCTGATAGTTACACACGTTTGTGATGGAAGGGTTAAATTTCAATGTCTGTAATGAGTTGCCATGGTAACCACAGCCAGAGCTAAAGCCATAAACATACTATCCTAGCAATATATCCTCAGAAACAGCCACAGCCACAGCAATAACTATAGCCTCAATCATAGCCCTAAAACTTCAACCATAGCCAAAAATGGCATTTCAGCAACCAGCCCACCCCTAAGGTCACAGCCAGTGTCTGTAGCCACTGTTCAGCTCAGCTTCCTTTCAGAAATATACCAAGAAACAGTGTTACAAGGAAATTCAAAACGTATTCTCCCTGAGACTTTGTGGAGCGTTTGTAGATGTGTTTCTTCACTGCCAGTGTTACAATGACTTATCCTATATTTTTTCTCAAGTTGCCAGCACATGGACAGAGACAAACCAATGAATTCCTTATGGAATTTATAATCCTCAGCAAAGAAAATAAGAGCTGTCTTCCTAAATAGAACTGAAAAACAGCTATAAGCTTCACAGTAGACACCGGTGTGAGAATGTCTTACTTTATTCCCACTTTATTCCTGATGTGACCAATGTGTTCTTTGTCTAACTAAACTTAACTTGGCTCACGAATCAATCATAGTAAAGAAACTGTTTGCTGCCATCCTCGCTCTGGCTTCCAATTCTAAATACCCCATTCATGAAGGCCTAACTTCCTTTTAATAGTGGTTCAGTATCCTGTGGGCATCTACCAAGTTGCTTGGCCAGAGGGAAATAATGCATACATCAAACTAAATAAACATAATAACTTGGCTCTAACTATTGGCTCTGAATGAATGACAGAATGATGTTCTACTTGAATTAAATGCAAATCATTTGCTGGTGTTGCTGAGAATTCTGCATATCTCCTGAAGCACATGTCCCATGCATAAAAACAATTATCAAACATTTTAAAGGAATGCTCCAGCATTTTAGGAAATGTTCTTTTTTGCTGTTTTACTAGGGGTTAAATGAGAGGTTTGATGTCAATTTCTCCCTGTATGTGTTTATTACAGAGATTGGTCAAAGACATACAGCAGAAGGGAAACTGATACTCTCTTCTAGACATGAAAAAAAAAGTATTATTTATAAGTGGTATGAGGTTAGCTAACAAGTTAGGCACAACTACATTTGATCTTGGGTTAGTTCAGAATTAGCACAGTGTGCAATATTGTGAATTTGAGGACTTCTGAGATGCTGCATGCAGTAGCAAGAAAAAGTCCTCACACCTAAACAAATGGGTTATTTGTCCATTGGTTCCAAAATGGCCCATATACAAAATAATGAATATACCATGAAACTTCAATTAAATGCTGTCTACAATAAAAGCTGTTTTGCATTTCCACTGCAGACAGTACTCTTAAGCCCGATTCCGCCAAGCAGTCTGGTACAGTTCAGTTCAGTACACAATTTTACTTTTCGATTGTAAAAAGTTGTGGATGGTACCAATGGACGTTCCTTAAAGTTCCCATTTTTGGTCACCCCTCTGTTGGGGTACACTGTACAGCGATCTGATACTAAAAGGTGGAGCTAAAAAGACTGCAGTCAATTGACTGCTCAATAGGGAACTGTCACTCTTGCTCAGAGCTGGTTTTGAAGGTTGTGTAACCATATGGTGGCAAGTTTTATATACATTAGTAAACTATAATCATAAAATGAAAAGATGTTTGCTGCCCCTCACAGCAGCTGTTCACCGTGGCCACTGCTGGCAACTTTTAAGGTGGAACATTTACTTGTAATGTTACTCAGTACATGAGGTGATGATGTAAATCCATTAATCCACCTTAAATTTCAGTATGACAGCTTTGACCATTCCTTTAGTTTTTAATGTCTCTCTTAGATGTGATACACTTTAAGCAATGAGAGGATCTTCAAGCAAAAAATATATGTTAATTTTGACCAGATTATGTGAACTGCAAATATTTGAATTTCAGAAAAAACATGACGGAGTGTCACTGTGGTACGCTCTGGCAGCACTTAACCACTGCTGTTGCCTGAGAAGGACTAATTGCACAAACCCGCTATTTTTAAATATCCCATTGAGATCACTTGTCAATTTAGTGCAATGTCATTTTCTCAAATCATGTGCAATACTACTCACTGTTATATTATATACAATTTAACATTGATTATCAGGCACAGTCTGCTTTTTCTACCATTTTAGTTCATTTTTAGTAACTCCTGTACTTTTCTTACTTCTGTATGTTACTCTGTTAGGCACTGGTTTTGCTTTTGCTCCTTGAAGTGACCCTGACCCAGGGAATCCACTGGTTGTTCTGGTGGTTACTGGTTGTGTATGTTAAATTGTTGTTACTGTACTTAGTGTTAATGTAATTTGAAGCATTCTCTGTCACAAGAATTTTCTTTAGGATGAATAAAGTTCTACTGAATCGAGTTGAATTGAGGGAGACTCTCACTCCAGCCTGTTCTGTTTTGTTTTGAAAATGTCAGTATGCAGCCTCATTCTGCGGTCGATAAATGAGGTGTAGACGATCCTCTGAGTCAGCTGTAGGGTTGCAGCGGTATATGGATTTTAAGGTATACTGTGATATGAAAGTTGACTGTTATCATACCGTGTACATTTGTGTATCTATGATACTGGAAAAAAAAAAAAAAAAGCAACCGAACAGAGAATCTCAACTTTATTCTAGTTATTTTCAACCTTCTGTTTTCATACCTTTAAGAGTCATTAATAATTCTGTAATATTATGATACTGTGAAACCACTTTATTTTCTGAGATGGTTATCTAACCCGTGAAAATCTCATGCCATTCCACCCCTAGTCACCAGTGAAGAGAATATACAGTGAGAGCTGGATGGAACTGTGAGTAACAACAGCCCCACCCACATTTAAAAGTACTGTCTGCAGTGGAAATGCTAAAGCGATCCAGGGTCTAGGAACATGTGCATAGGGGTTACTTTTGGTTCTAAATGTACTTTACCAAAAGTTGTTTTTTTGGAAACGGGGCTTTAATGTAGCCAGGGTTGTTAATAGATATAGCTGTTATAGCTGTGTCACTGCTCCATCAAGCTCTTGCTTTACTTCCACTCCCTGACGATGCAGAGGAATGTCTGCGCCTAGCTGATCGTTCACAGAACAGGGCTGTGCAGCGTTTTCGGAACAAAAGAAGAACAGACTGGAGTGTTTACAGGAGGGGTGTAGTGCTGCAAGAGTGCACAGGAATGATGCTTGGCCACTTTTTTTCTCCAAGTTAGGAAATAAAATATCCACAGTTTACATAATCTGGTTCAAATTTGCATTAATTCTTTGAGTGCTTGGAGATCCAATCATCACTAAAGCATATGTCATGCAAGAGAGACAATAAAAACAAGAATGGTCAGAGTGGTCGTATTGACATTCAAGGTGTCTAGATTGATTCATGATGTCAGCTCATGCACTAAGTCACACGAGAAAACATTCCACCTTAAAAGTTGTCGGCAGGTGCCAGCAGTAGCCTTTTAGTGACACAGTGAATTAAATGATTTTTTTCTCAGTCTAACAAAGATAAAAATGCCGCAAAGCAGCGTCCCATTTTTTAGTGAAAGTTCACTTGCTCAACCTTTTACAGTCGGATCAGTGTGCTAGATATCTAAACAAAGAGTTGTCGAAAAGACAGGATGAAACAGAATGTCCTGAATATATAAACACAAAACCAGCCAAACAGTTTTAATATGTAACCAACTGAACAGATCCAAACTGGACTGCTTGGTGGAAATGAGGCTATAGTGGGTTTAGCAGCTGAAGAGTCTGATATTTCCTCAAGGAGTTGGTAGGGACCAAAAACAGAGCTAAAAGAAAGGTCAAATTTGGTGAAATTTAGAGTGTACATTCATGCCCCCCATATGATGAAGTGTAATGAATGCATTGATCTTCTGGCTTTTCATCCAGCATCATTATCAGCGTAAAATTTGTTAGTCCAATACTTTGGTTTGTGACCAAATGCCTGTAAAACTAATGACAGTCCCGTCAGCCTCAGCTGTACTTTGGGTTTAGCGCTAATTAGCAAATGTTAGCATGCTAACATGCTAAATGAAGATGGGAAACGTCTTCAACAGTACTTATATACCACAATTTGATTGTACGCATGTCAGAATACTAAGGTTAGCAAGTAGCCAATTAGTTTTTGTTATTCAGACTATATAAAGATTTGTTTCACATTGTCTTCAGCATTTTCATAGTCTGATTTTGAGAGTTTTGAAACACACAATCAGTGTTGCACTGTATATTTTACTGAATCCATTTAGGTCTTAACACTTTCACTCTCCTCATTACTGCACAGTGAGAAGACTCATCTAAATGAAAAATTAGCTATGAAACAGTGTTCCAAACCTGCTTTCAACAATGCCTTCGATATAACAGCCTCCACCGCTGAAGTGATTCTCTCTCTTTCTCTCTGTTTCCCTGCCACACAGAAACAGACGCACACACACACACACACACACACACACACACACACACACACACACACACACACACACTAAAACACTCTCCCCACTCCCTCTCCCTCCCCCGCTCCCTCTCCTCTTTGCTGTGCTGCTTCTATAATTCAAATTCTGTCATGCTCGTTCCAGACTGCTGGCTCCAGCCTCTCTCTCTCCTCTCTCTCTTGCTCTCTCTCTCTAGGAAAAGAAAAGCGAGGGGAAAAAAAGGAGAGGGGAAAAAAAGCTCTTTGAGGGACAAAGCTGACAGAACCACACACAGACGAATACACCAAGCTGAACTAAACAGCAAATGTGAAAATGCCTGCTGTGCATTTGGATTCTTACAGAAACAGCAAGCATCATCTGCACTCTTCTCCTCACTCCACATCTCTGTTTTACACTCATTATTTCACTGTTTGTGTCTCCCTTATCTCTGATTTTAGTGGCAAAGGAGGGCATATTAATGGATCATTATGTTTATCCTCCTAAAGAGGTACTTTTAGTCCCTAGTATTGGTCAAGCTCTAATAGATTTCATCCTGCACTTCCCATAATGCATTTTGACTAAATATTTTTAGTAAAAAGCTTTCACACCCATCATCAGCACCAGCTATATGCAAGTTCTCACTTAGTTTGGCTGCAAAGTCCATACTAAACGATATGTTGAAACTGTGCTAGTTTGATCATAAAGCTGTTTTGATGTTTTGTCGCACCACAGAGTTACATCTTACCTACTCTAACGTAAAGTCAACATTAACCAAAATATTGTCACAGAAAATTACATTTTCATTTTGTGTGGCCAATCAGTGAACACTATTCTAACATCTAAAAATAGCTTATGTTAATCACCAAACAACAACACAAAGGTATGTAAACTAGGACAAAGCATTATGATGAAGAACAATTATGCAATCTTAACTTGGGCACAATGACAGCAGTGACATTAAGTGAAACCGTCAGCTGTTACGAGAGGCATTAAATTGTCATGTTACAACAAAAACATAATGATAGCCTACCCTGGCAGTAGTTGTTCATTAGAAAGTTATCTAACCCTACATGTTGGCTCACCAATGTGGCATAGGGGATATTTAGATGCAATTACTCACTTTCTGAAATGTGTTATATTATGCACTTTAGTTGTTGTTGTTGTTGTCATGTTTACAGACACCCCCCATCCAATTTCAAGCATTTCTACTTTGAGTGTAAAAGTCACGAGATCTCCTGTGGGTGAAATCTATCACAGTCAACGTATAGAGTGCATCAGGGATGACATTTTTTTTCTGTAGGCAGGCGCAAAAGTTAGCATTGGCCTGGATCCCTCATCAAAAGCCTATGGGATTTTTCCATTGGATTTTGGATTATTGCAGAAAAAAAGCTCTGTGGCAAACAAATGTTTATGATACTATGATACTTATCTTCACAAATGAACAGCACTTTTATGATTTTGAAGCCTAAACACAATCGGCAGAAGTGAAGAGCAACATTAGGCTATAATGAACTACCATACAGGCCACATGACATCCCACAATCCACTTCACTTGTTTGCACTTGCTAGCAACCACCTTTGCAAAGACACTTAAATTCTTAAAAATTCATAAGTGGGGTGTTGACTGACATATGTATGTCATAGAACAAAACGTGAAAGTCTCTTCAGCTTGTGTTAACCACCAAACAGGCTTCAGGCTCAGGGTTCAGGCATCTAACCAAAAACCCATTCAAAAAACCTGTTGACTTTGAGACAAGGGAAGCGGAAGTGCAAAATGCTAACTCATTTATGGGTTTTAGTGCGCCTTCCTGGAGCACCCTATCGCTGAATAGTGTTGGGGTTAAGGTGAATTCATACCTTTGCGTCAGCTCTATGCAGAGGCTACGCCATAGCCTGCACCATTGTGAGCATTTATACTTGTGCAGTGGTGTGTCTGTGCCACTCTGCAGTTACACCTCCAGCATACTAGTCAGCGGTGGGGTTTCTGTGAAGTGCTGCAAAGTTTTGATCCAAAACACACATTAAACATGATTTAATAGCAACAATTTCAATTACAAGTACACTACACAAGTCCGCTTCATTATGACTCCCAGGATTCACAGACAATTCACTTGTCTATTGCTGGACACAATTTCTGCCAGTGTGCTACTAGAGAAAAATATCCCCCTAAGGTTTTAGTGTCTTTTCATGTCATTAAAAGCTACATTACAGAAGGTGCTGGTGATCAATACATCTGGGCCATGCCTGTAACATCCACAACACATCCCATTCTGCTTTTGCATCTAAAGGCTGTTTGAAAGCAGTGGGGATAAGAAGATGGGCTTCGGTTCCTTTTGTCCTCGTCCCAGTGATCAGCACATCTGGTGATGACATCAAATGTGCATTAGCATGTTGGATGTTTTTCCAGTCACATTCCCTACAACAGTGGAGTGACGCCAACTGTCCCCTTCTTTTACACAACTCTCTATTCGGTGCTTTTGGAGCTGGCTGGCACACTGGGAACCAACAGGTGGGTTTTCCAGCTGTGGTGTAGTCAAGTGGGCTTGTCTTGTTGACAGACTGATAGGCCTACAAATATTTATACCTATCTTATCATTTATCAGACTTGGACCCTTTGACTGTCTGTCCATCCCCATGTTCAAGCCTTTTCATGTATTTAAAAAGATCCAGACCACTTAATTGTTATATATTATCACACTATTTTTAATATAAATAGGTCACTCTAATAAAAAGAGGTAAGCACTGTATGTGAATGCGTGACTAGGCCAGATCTGTGCTCCCGAGGAGAGCCTGTCATTAGGCTGTACAATATTGTCCACCACTGGATTTGTAATGAAGTACAATAAACTTGAGCTTTCAGTGTGTGATCACCTGCTATGGAACAACATGACCCTCTTCCATTTTATAATGCCTAGTCAAACTCCTGATGTTATGTTGATGAAAGTAATGCATAAGTGGCGTAATCAGTAACATATTACTCTACACAGACAGGTAATATTGTAAAGCTGTGTATTACTTTAAAATAAAGGTAACTTGTTGTTATGACTGCGGTCATTTTTCAGTCAGTTTGCTGTGTGTGTGTGCGCCCTGTGTGTTTTTTTTCTGTTCTCAATTTCATATGCAAATGACTGTGTGCTGTTGCCATCTCATCATTGGTGGAGTGGATCCATGCCCTGGCCCGTGATTGGCTGCAGCCAGGAAACCACCTGGTATAAAACAAGCCAAGATGGCGGCCATCTGATGGCAGCAGGCATTCCTCATCCTCCTCCTCTGCCAACCGGCCACACTTAAGCTCTTTAGTTCTGTTGAGTATCTTAGTTTCTTTTGAGTAAGTAAGAGTGGACTGACAGTTTTGTTAATATTGTTTTCTTCTGTTTATTTAGTTAGGGAGGTAAGTTTTTTTGTCATTTGTTTTTCTAAAGTTTGGTTAGGTTAGATTTCTTATTTCCTAGACAGGACCGTTTTGTTTGTTATTTTGGCCTTAGTCCACCCTGAAGCCTATAGCTCAGCATTATCTTTATCATTATCTATTTTGTGAATTTAACTATTTTTTTGTACATAAATCATTTTTCATTATCATTCAAACAGATACTTGTTTGTGGCTACTTGGGACTTGGGGAAGATGGGGCCTTTTCATGTTGTGTCCTAGGCCCCCTAGACTGGGGCATAACGCTTGTAATATGTAATGTATTACATTTTAGCATAACTTACCCAACACGTTTGCTGACACAAAACAGCCAGTAAAATTCACTCCTTCTTATCCTCTAAGTTTTCTCACCTTTCAAATGTATGCCATGACAATCACCATTTGACAGAGGACTGTACGCCTACTAAAGGCTAGATGTAAGATTTAAGTTGCATGCCTACACTGGAACTATTTCAGCTGGTGCAACCCTTAAAGTGTTAGTAGCACGTAAACGCCAACCTAAGTTCGAAATTACATTCAAACTAAGCTACATTTGAACTTACCTGTAGTAGGTGCAACCAAATGCAGGGTTATTTTCTCTAGGGCTGCCCCGTAATAGTCAGCCAACAGTTAATGGACCAGAAAAGTCATTAGTCAGCATGATTTTATTGGTCGCTTAGTTGCTTAGTTGCAGACACAGGAAGTGGCCACATTTCACAGTTGGACAGGAGTCAGGTTAATTTACATGGCTGGTACCTGCGGTTATTCCACAGGCAAGTTAATAACATGTCGGGCAGGAAATCCAAAGTGTGGGATTATTTAGAGAAGGTGAAGAATGAACCCAAGGTGATATGTAAACTCTGTAGGCAAACATTTGCCTGTCATTCATTGACTACACACATGACGTATCATCTGAAACATGTAAGTCGCGACATGCCCATTAGCCACTTAGCACAATCATTACTGCTTTGCCGATGCCGTCATTAACAGGTGGCTCACTCAGTGTGTGGCGTGCACTTGTAGATAAAATATAGGCCTATGTTTTTAAGATTGATTAGTGCGGTTTTGTATTTCTCTGTAATGTAGCACAGTGTTAACAATGTTACTTATACTATTCTCTCTCAGACCTTGAACTCAAACCATTGCCCAAAATTCATGATTTAATAACTAATATCGTAAACATGTGGGTGACTAGTCAACTAATGGCCCTAAAGGACAACTATTGGTTGATTAGGAAAATTCTTAATTGGGGTGACTGTAATTTTCTCAGATTTGACTTCCACCTCCAAAGCCTCAGAGGACTTGGACAACTGTTTCCAAAGGCTGTTTAGTCCACAAGTCAACTCATTCTGATGTATAAAATCACCAAAGTGTCCCATCAAGAACTTTAACCTCAGGTGGATAGCTTTTACCAACAGCTCCACGAATGTTCACATATGTGAGATGCTCCTTTACCTTCATTTTTGTCCAAACAGCAGGCAGGGGCATTGTTGGCCCTCTGTTGCACAGAACTCAGCATTTGTAAGATTCTGTTTTGTAATTTGCTCTTATGCTTTATACCTTATTGTAACAATACACTGTAGCTTCTTTTTCTCTCCTTCTGTACTGTACCACACTTAATGTAAAATTACTTCACTGCTGTGCAGCAGTTGGGTTTTTTTCTTCGTTAGTGTGTTACCATGCTAACATTGGCTAATTAGCACTAAACACAAAGTACAAGCTGATGAGAATATCATTAGCTTGACCATTAACTAAAGTACTGGTCTAAGTGGAATTTGGACCTGATAAAAAGTCAGGGCAACCAATTGATCAACACTGCCGTCCCTTGAGCCATGCCATTACTGTTGCTAATAAAAACACTGGCACAATTTGTACAAACCAGAAAATTAAAGTGCGTTTGCAAAAATAAATTGTGTGGGAAGCAATGTGCAACAATATAATAAGATCTATTGTTAAATGGTGTACGTTACCTCACTGATTTACATTTTAAGGTGCACTCCAATGATTTCACATGAGAATCAATTAAGGGGGGAGCGCTACCATGTTATATAAGAGAATATTGTTTATTTGAAGATTATATATATTTATATATTGTAAAAGTTCATGATGGAGGAACTGCTCTGGGGAAAAAGTAAATTCGAACATTACAATTGGGTGACAGCTATGTCATTATTACAATTGTTTGACAGGATTAAAAGCTTCGTGTTCAGGTCCACGTTTTATTATAGTCAGTTGGCCCAGGTCCGGTCCATTCTATTACCACAGGTCCAGGGTCTGTTTATCATTATGTGTAATACCCAAGTGGATCTCAGTCAACCCATGATCAGTGCTGATCAAGTACTGTGTGTAACTTACACAGTAATTGGGCTGATTCAGGATCAGATTACAAGAGTGAAAGTACGTTGAAAAAAAAAATCTTTAGCAGCAGCACCAGCAAGTTGAAGGCGGAGTGGAGAAAAGATGGGCAGAGCTTGAAAATGTTAACTACTTGGATGCATTTTATGAAAAACCTTTTTGATACTTTTGATTGGCGGACCGGACCCTTACAGACTAGGGGAATATAAATACTTACTACAGACTAAGGGAATATAAATACTTAGAAATGGACACATATTTGGACTTTATGGCCACTTCAAAGGTAGGGAGTAGGGTTGCAACGTTATGACATTTTCACTGTATTATAACCATCTTAGACAATATTGCATTTTCACAGTATCATACTATTACAGAATTTATCAGAATGACCCTTAAAGAAACGAAAATGGACGGGTTATTGCTGGTTGAACAAAAGTTTTATTATATATGATAATTGAAACTTGAAACCATTTTGTTAATGGAAGTGTGTGTAAAAAGTCTCCCCTTAGAAAACAACTAAAATAAAGGTGAGAGTCAACATCCAGTTGCATTTTTCCCCCAATATCATAGATAAGCAAATGTACACGGTATGATAACCGTCAATGTATATATCATGGCATACCTCAAAACTGGTATAACGTTGCAGTGCTAGTAGGGAGTCATCATGTTTTTCTTTCTTTTTTTTCCTTCCTTGTTTACCATGCTGGTAAATCTAAATGAATTATACTTTGGTGCTCATGCTTTCTGTAAAATGAACTAAACGATCGAAAATTGGACAATCTAATCGAGCTAATGATGTGTATCATGAATATATAGTTAAAAGTTTAAGCATTTGAACATATCCTTATACAACTGTTTGTATGACATCCTACGATGATGCACACACTGTGGTTAGATTTAGGAAAAGAAACATGGTGACAGTGTGCCATAAAATGACTCAAAGTTAACATGTTTTCGAACACTGGTGTCCTGGGTGAAGTTCTGTATTCTGTCACTCATTCAACACTTCAACCTGCCTTCTTATGGGAGCACTTCCTTCTTTACTCCCGTCAGCACATAGGTCACGTGATTGCAACCTTCCCAAATATGTGTTTTATACACAATTACTGGCTGAACATAGCTATCTATAGCACTTAGAACTATGGTAAACTGGTGGCCAGTGGGCAGGTGCACCTCACAACAACAACAATAACAAGCAGAGCGGCATTTTTAATAGCAATATTAATTACCTGCTTTGTCTGGTCCATTAAGTACACTCAAGACCCAAATAGGGCCTGGGTCTCACTCACCTTGGATATGCACCAGGTACAGGCACATATGAGTGAGCATATATATATTTTTAATAATCGGGCCCAAACGATTTTCAACCTCTACAAGGGGATTACAGTCAGGATATCTTGACCATTCTGTAAAATCTTTATTTTGAGTCCCCTAACTTTATGCAGTATTAAATTGTTGGAGTACTCTTTTAAATGCACCATTGTCAAAATAGGTGTGTGGGTTTCAACAGATAGAAATGGATATTACATTCAACTAACATTTACTCAATTTCTTATTTTCAGACAAAGACACCGTACAATTTAAAGAGGAAGTATTGTTTCCCCCTCTATGTTGCTGGCAGCTTCATTATAACAGAGTATTCTATCTCTTTACTTTTCTTTCAAGGTCTTACACTGTGTAAGGACCTGAACGTCCTTGAGACCTGATGGACATAATGTCCTCCTCCTTGTCTGATGACCTCTACACCTGATTGGCAGGACATACTCACATACTGTGGCTAACTCACCGTGGGTCTCACAGGGTAATTGAATCATAATGGAACATCTTGCGTGGCCTGGCCCGGCTCATTGCCCCCCTCGCTCTGATGACGCAACAGCAACAAAAGAAATGGTTCCTTCAGTCACATCAAATGTCATCTAGGACCAGGGCAGCCATGAAATTGCTTTACTTCTCATTGGATGGATTGCCTTAAAATATATCCAGAGCTAAGCACTTCCTCTGCCACAACCTCAAAAGATTGCCTTATTGATATTGTCTTTTCCCCCTTTGCACCAGGCTCTCAGGTGCGGTTTCAGATCCTTTTGGATTTACGAAAAATCTCCAAGAGGACTAGAAGAAATGCTTGCTGTGAAGTTGAGTAAAAAGTTTATATCTTACAGCGAGATCATGTTAAATTTAACTCTGATCAATGAGGAATGCACCACCAGGATGGTAAGGGGTAGGGGGCATGGACTAGGTGGTAGAGTCTGCTGGAATGAAACAGTGAGCTCTTGTGATCTGGCAAGCAGAACCCCAGTGCATCAAGTTAATGATCCAGGGTGTGTTCTATGTGCCTCTGTATCCATTCAGTTTTCATGCCTGATGCAGCAGTGAGGCATCAGTAAGTCCTCCTTGCCGTCCACGTGGAACCTTGGAGCACATCCATAGCAGCTACCCGAAGGCCTTAGGAGAAGATGCTATTGGCGCCACCATGACCAGGTGCTCAAGGAAGTGGCACAGTACATTTCATCAGACATCAACAGCAGCAAGCCTCTCCGCCCACATAGGAATCATATGAAATTAATGCAAGCATGTGAACAGCACCAACTATAGTCCAGGGTGCCAACAGGCTCACAAACTACAGAAAATGATTGTCAGCTTCATGTGAAATGAGGAAGGCTCATGTTCCATGACACTATTACGCCAACATCACTGAGCCCTGACTTTGTCCTGTGGTCAGAGGACTCACAGTAGATGACCTGGGAAGACCAGACTGAGTAGCCCCACAAGAGAAACAAAATATCAGAAGCTGGTAGAGCAGTGTCAAAGGCAAAAGAGTATTCACACTGCACTCCATCAGTACTCCATCAGTGCAGAGCCATCAGAATTACAATGGAGGCTGCTCAAAGAGCCTGGCTATGGACCAGAGGGAGTGATCTGAGGGAGGGGTAGTACTGCTGGCACACAAGTCAGTGTCTAACTGTGGCTGGATTGACCCTAAGTCAATGATGATGTGTCTCAGTGGAATGTTCAGTGTTTCTCTCTGTGAACATATGACGGTGTGCACCACCATCCCCACAATGCTGGGACAGTGGTGCACTCAACAATGTGGGGATAGTGGTGCACTCAACAATGTGGGGATAGTGGTGCACTCAACAATGTGATCACATAGCAACCAGTGGCAGCAAATTGAAAACCGGTTTAGTCGTCATCAACCTAGAAGGCAGTGACTAATAGCCTTGCTTGCTCAGGAGATCAGAGCTGCTGATCCTTTGTGTCAAAAGGGGCCAGTTGAGGTGGTTCGGCTATCTGATTGGGATGCCTCCTGGGCGTCTCCCATTAGAGGTGTACAAGGCACATCCTGGTGGGAGGCATAGTTCACTGAAATTCTAAAAAATGTTGTGAATGTGTACTCAATGTGTTCATGTCCATATGACACAGAATTAAATGACTGAAACAGCAAAAAAAGTCATGTTAAACTGACATAACATTCCTGTCCGACAAGGGTCATGTGACACATTTATTTTGTGTCTGGTGTACTCAAAACTTTTATTTTACTGTATTGTACTAAACTAAACTTTTGACTGCCTGCTGTTTCCCCCCAAAATATTAAGTTGTGAGCAAATTGGGGTTTACAGCGCAGATGGTAGGAGGCAGGGTCGGGACTGACGTCACACTTGAGGGGTGGTCGCATTGGCATGCCACAAGGAAGACACCAGAGGCAAGACATTCTGAAGAAAAAAGAGACCTAGAAAGCTTTTGTCACACACACCACCACAAACTTTCATTGTATATATACCTTTTTACTATGAACAATCACTTTTAGGAGCAGGCTGCCTGACGGGACTGACAGAACTGCACCAGAGGGTGTCCAGAGGAGTTGCCTGGTCATCAGTTCGATCCCCGGCTCCTTCAGTGCATACCGATGATGCTTCCATCGGTGTGTGAGTGTGTTAAAAACTGAGTGGCAGGTGGCACCATGTATGGTTGCCTCAGCCGTCAGTATGAGTGGGTGAATGTGACTCATTCTAGTCAGATGACTAGAAAGGCGCTATACAAATGCATTTCCCATTCACACACACACTACAAACAGATGACGTTACACTCACCAAAAGATGTTCAGGTATCTTTCATGTCCAATGCAACATGTAAGGAGAGGCACTAAGTTACAGGCTTGCTAGCCTTAGAATGAGGATTCATGAGCCTGAGTTGGCATAGCAGCATAGCACTGCTGTAAACCACACAACTTAGAAAGTAACTTATATTGAAGGGATCCTTAAATGTGGCTTTCAAAATTTGTTTGATTAATATTCATGAGGGGTAAATGCCATAGTTAGGGGGGAGGTTGTCTTCCTACAAGTCCTTTGTTTTATTTTATTGTCATTTTTACAGTGATGATATTTGCATTGTTTGATTCATAAATTGTCAGAACTAATTGGAGGTGAATGAATAAAGAAATGTGGCAGGTTGATTACCAAGGTTTATCACATTTTTCCTTTTCCTGTACAGAGTTTTACTCACTTTACAAGAATAGTTGTGTTATGAACCCCTCTCAGACTAGAAGAGATATAAAAAAGTAGCCTGCTGAGACCTTCAGTTGTCTATGTTGGCCATGTGACCCTGCGTTCGCTGGCGTCTCCCATAGAGAAATGCTGCTCCTCCAACTAAAATCTCTACAAAACTTCCCCGTTGTGTAAAAAGCAGTGAAAAAGCTTGACAAGTGAATTGCTGAATGTTCAAAAGATCCTCCCTGGTGGATGTAATCAGAGAGGGAGAGCTGAAAACTGAACAAATAAACAAGAACTGAAAAAGTACCAGAGAATGCGACACAGAGGCTGTCATCCGCGACGCCATTCTCTAAGACATCTGATTCCTTAGTCCATCAAACAACAGTCTGTATGAAATGTGGAACATTCCATTGTGGGATTGTTAGAAGAAAGTCCATAGCAGTACACTACTTTTTGTTTTGCTCAAATAAAATGGCGCAGGGTAAATATATTGCACTATATGGGGGGTGATTTTGGACACCTGCTTCCTGCAATGATTCACCAGGTGTGGGCAAAGCTCCATGTACTTCACAAAACCTGCCCTCAAAATTTCTCACATTCACCCTTTTTTCAATACACATCTTCAGTGATATCAATCCAGTAATATAGTGTATAGAATACATTCAAACACTCAATGGGATACATAGTGCACATAAACCTGCATTTACTGTTTAAGTCTTTTATGGCAAGAAACAAGCTGTAAAGACAACACTGGCATATTCTCATCTTTAAATAAAAACGATGAGCAGTTGCCTATTTGCACATTCAGCAGACACAGAAGCATTACCAGTCATTTGGAGTCTGATTCTGTCCACCAGATGAGTGTAAGTCTCATATTCACCCTCTTTCTAGTCCTCATGTTAGTGGTGGAGAGCAGGACGGTAAAAATAGGTGAGGCAGGCAGAGAATACTGGCAATGGTAATGGTAGACGACATTGCCATCCAAAATTAAAATATTTGAATTATTTGCCATTTGCCTCTGGGATGGAATTAACAACCAGATGTTACGTAGCTCCCTCACAAGAAGAAAAAAATGTTATGTAATATATTTTATTCCATTCTTTGTAAAAAAAAAAAAAAAAATGACATGACCATCACAACATTTTGTCATGCATGTTTCTTTTTACTGTCCTGCAATGCATCAGACTATTTGTGTTTCCTGTGCTGTCCAAAAGGTGTTGTCCATCTGCTGTCTGCCTGATTCAAAGTGAACGCAGCATAATCGTCCAACACGTTCTCACCTCAAGTCATCACATATTGTTGCTTTGTCTGTGGCCTTTCATGTCTACATATTACGCGCAAGGTATCCTCCTGCATCTGCTGTTCATGTTCCAGGACACCACTACCAATGCCAGGACATAATAAAAAGCACTTGCGTTGGTTTAGAAAAAAAACCAACATTGTTTGGCTTTACATTTATACAGGTAGTGAACACCGGGCTCCCAGGTGAGAGTCCAGGGTTGTTTCGTCCAGCGGCGTATCATACTGGGACGAGTTCTCATAGAACAATTTATATGATATCCCACAAAAAAATGCATGCACAACGGTTCATATGATATCCTACAAATTTGCGCCCCACAAATGACGTTATGTCCTTAATGTACAGTTAAGTAATTGACATAAAGTTTTGTTGGTTAGTCAATAAAAGTTACTGTGGTTAGGTTTAGGAAAACAAACATCGTTTGGTGTTTTTAGATTTAGGCAAGTAAAGTTACTGATGTTAGGTTTAGGAATAGAAACATGGTGAGAATGTACCTTAAAATGCCTCAAAGTTCACTCAAAGTTCACACAGAGCCAAACACGTGACTCCAGGGAAATGTCCCCAGCAAAAGTGAAGTTTTTTGTGACCTATCCACCACCCCAACCTACCTTGTCAAATGTGCTCGGGACTGCTTCCTTGTTTACTGCTTTCAGTGCATTGGTCATGTGATCGCAGCCTTTCAAAATGTGTGGGACATGTATGAATTTGGGTGCCTTGCTTTTCATAGGAAAACATATGAAAAGCCTGCATACTGCCAAGACGGGTGCCATCCAGCCGACCGGTGGCAGATCATTCAAAGGTGGCTTTTGGCATCAGATGTCTGACACCAAAGTCACTGACAAAGCCGTGGTATTCGATGACTTTGGAATGACAACGGGCTAAATAGTGTTCAGCCATGCTAGCAGCTCTGTGAGGCTGAAGGCCACTAAGGCACAATGGTGCTTTAAGCTAAATGCTAATTTCTGCATGCTAACATGCAAACAATAACATGCAGATGTTTAGCATGTAGAATGTTTACCAAGTTCATCATGGTGGTTTACACATTTACTAGGTAGTACTAAACTTAATGTACAGTTGAAGCTGATGCAAATGTCATAGTTTTGCCAAAGCTTCACCAAAGCCTTTAGGCTTCATCCTCTGGGTAACGCAAATACCTGTTCCAAATTTTACTGCAATCCTTCCAATGGTTGTCAAAACTGTTTGTTGTTAAAATGTCACTAAGAGCTTAGAATGTCAACCACATTGTGGCGTTATAGGAAAGACTGGGTGAATACAGTAAAGACTGGTGAGCAGTTGGCATTTTCTGTTCTTGGACCAACCTCAATAATTTTGCTGGCATTCTTAAAGGGTAATTTCACCAAAACCAGAGGGTTTTTATTTATATGTATTACAAGTCAGAAAATTTTGGATTAGGTTTTCTTTCTTCTGGGATAGGACCCAGGCAATGTCTTTGGTAGAAAGTCCAATGAAAACCAACTAACCAAGACACCATTCATGGACAAATGTGTTTTTTCAGTGCTTTGAGGACCATAAACTTTGCTGTATTTGGGTGGAGGCAGAAGTCTCAAAGGCAGATATCTCATAACCTGCCCTAATAAAACCAAAAATATCTACATAGCTTAACCCAGCTGCTAGAAGAACATGTTGGCATCGTACATTTCTGAAAACCCCAAATATATAACATCTGTATGTTTTTATATCAGCATTTCTACAGTGACATAGTTCAGCCTACATGTATATGAGCTTAGTTTACTAACAAACAACAAAACTGGGTGTATACATTAAGGAATTTGTGATGAATCTAACCTTTGGAAATGGGCTGGTTCTGTGGGTTTATATGGGTTTCTATAGGCTTTGATAGTTCCCACTGCAGTAAAGGAGAAAGAGAAGAGATGGAGAGCCTAAATAAACAACATCAACTCATAAATAGGAGGTATTGTGTTCGCTGCAATAGTCAGTTTTTAAAAAACGGTGTCCTATGTGTACACGTTTTCCACCATATCTGCACACTACATTCTAACTAACTGTTGAGAACAGATTTGATGTATGCAGAATCGTTAAAACCGTTTCTAAACGGCTGCTGAAATAAACCAACAGCAGTCCTCATTCAGACACAGAAGGCGAGCAAGAAAAGGAGACAAAGCTGGAGGGCTGTGAGCAGAATGTTTGCAGGCTTCTTTCTGTTCCACTGCTCCCCTCCCTCATTCCCTCCACCCAGTTAGCTGGAGACACACAGAAAAACACAGGCTGTTTGAAAAAAAAAATGGAGGCAAAACGAAGCTACACAAAGGCAGCGCTTGCTTTCTCCATCGCCAGTTTACTAATCGGCGTCTTTGCTGTGCTCGATGCATGCCTGTCGCCCGTTACATGGCAGCATTGCCATGGCGACAGGGGTCTGAGTAATCATTTGTGCAATGACCCCTATTCTCCAGAGGGAAGACGGAGGGATGGAGGAGCTGAGGGGGGAGGAGGCTAGAATGAAAGCAGAGCCAGCAAAAGCAGGGGAAGGGAGGGAGGAGGGGAAAGATGGAGGGAGGGGTGGGGAGCAGCAGAGCAAAGCAGCAGGACCCAGACAGAAACAAAAAGGAAAAAGAAAACAGATTTTCTTTCTACTGGCAGCAGGGAAAGAACCTTTTATGTTTTTATATAACGAACAGAGCTCTCGTAAAAAGAAGGGACAGGGACAACGTAAGCCCAAGAAAAAGTGGGATTCAGTGAATGATAATGGTGGGAGGATAAATGCTGGACTAGAAAATGGATGTGCATCTTGTGGACAACAGAGGGAGATAGAGAAAGGACGAGAGAAAGACAAAGGGTTTTCAGACAGTAAGAGAACTAATGTACGACGTTCATTACACCCCAAAATACCGAAGAGTTACTGGAGCTGCTGTTAGAAAAGAGGTCATGGGATCATTAACATTAAAGCTGTGCATCCTCTGGCAAGCAGGAAAACAAAAAAAGTAATTATCTGATATACAGATATTTGTTGGGTACAATGACTGTATAAAGATGGACAACATATCTCCACTTCTTTTCACTGTACAGAATGAAGCTGAAATATCCTGGCTATGGCCACTGCAATTGTGCACTGGTGACATCATTTGGAGCCAGAGTCTGTGTAGTAGTGATCTCCATGGTATCAAGTTCGCAACCAAACATCTATGCGACTGCGAGCAGCACTATTGCTCACGAGTACACCAGTTGGCCACACATAGCTGTCAATCATGACATCAACCCTCCCTTTTTATAGCTAATAAATTAAAATAATAATAATACTAAATAATGCTAAATAATTAAATCCAAACTTATAAACAAAATGAACACTTGAACACATCAGGGTGATAACAACTCCTAAATATGACAGAAACCATCTTAGGGAAAACTGTATCCAACGTGTACTTTGACTATTTAGTTTGGTCCGTGTCCTGTCTGCTAATACAAAGGGTGCTTGGTCTATGACCTACACTGCAGCCAGCCATCAGGGAGTAATCAAGATGTTTGTTGTCCATCTTTATACAGTCTGTGGTTTGGCACAAAAGATCATTTTGGATTACGCTGCAGGAATTATCACTAAGAATCATACTCTGGAGACCTTGAACATTGATGGCCTATTTTATTGTAATGGTTTCAACAGTTCTTACTTTGAAACTGTTGAACAGACAAACAAATGGGCAGATTAAAATTGCCCCACATTGAAAATATAAAAGCCAAGTAGAAAGAGAAGTTTTTGTCTCTGTCACTCAGTTATGTTATTGCTGAGCTGTGTGGAAATTCAGCAACATGGCTAAGAATAGGTCCACCAGGGCAACAAACACAAGTCAGACACAAACCACCAGTTAATCCTGATTATCTGAACCATTTTATTTGGAGGTCAAACCTGAAGTGAGCATTCATGTTATGCTGCTAATAATCTGTCTTTGCACAGGAAAAAGTGAGTATTCACAGCTAGTTATTAGTATTATTAGTTATTAGTAATTAGTATGTGATGTCATACGGAAGTGCTTCCCTTGCCTACATGCCTCAGTGTGGCGCTGGCATCAGTCACATTACTTATCCTCAGGTTTATTTACCTTACTTTTATCCAGACCTCCACAGAAAAAATGTCTGCTGCACTTCACTTTTCCTGGGAAAAATAGCTTGTAACTTTTGTGGATGCTACCGGCCGGGCTACTCGGTCAATTAATCAGTTTTGCTACTGAAAAGCTATTTCACTCAGAAAGTAGTGACATTACCACCAGGCTACTGAGAAATGTAGTTAAGATAGTAATGTCGCTACTTTTATTGATGCTACTGCCCAACACTGGTTATACAACTCTCCAAAACCATGATAAAGCATTCCAGATATTCTCTAAAGGGCCGATGATGTTAAATTTTGTTTCTGGTGAGAAAGAGCTCCTGTCAACATATGCATGCACAATTTTCATTTGCAAAACAAGCCTAAAGGCCAATTCACAGTTTCCGTGTCCGCGAGGGTCTGTTTTGGTCCATGTAATGCTGTCATCCACCCACATCTCATAGGGTCCACATTGGACCCTTTGCAGAAGTTTGCGTGCAGCCCATTTTTTGTGATTGGGCAGACTATGGGCATAGCAAGAGCGCCAACTGCGCATGCTGCAATCTCGTGTTCGACAGTCCTGCCCAAAACGCCGCTGTCAAGCCAGCTGCAGCCACCTCACCAAGGTAAAGTTAGTTTTAAGTTTGATACTTGACTGGCGTTCACTTCTGACCCAGCAGCATGGTTTAGTTTCACTTTCCCCCAATGTTAGCAGTAGAAGAATGGTAGGCTCACCTCCCAGCCCTCCTGTTTACTGCCAGGGGCTGATACGGTCCCTTAGTTGTACTATGAATAGAACTGCATGTGCATCTGCGTGACCTCAGCTGTCTGCTGATGTGCAGTGTGGAAAGTTTGTCCAAGCCTTAAGAATCTACAGTTATAGTAATTGCTCTGTGTAGCTGTACTTTCGTGCACTGCTGTTTTGAGCTTAATGCTAATCTCAGCATGCTAACATACTCACAATAGCAATGTTAGCATGCTTATGACTAGCATTTATAATATTTACTCATGTCACCTTAGAATGTTAACATGCTAAAATTAGCTAATTAGCGTTAAAAACACAGTACAGCTGAGGAATTCAAAGTTTTACTAGATGATAGAATTATAGAAAAGGCAGAGGATAACCAAAGTTGCTAAGATTCGTGGCAATCTATTAAACAGTTGAGACATTGCTATCAAAACAAAAAATGTCACGGAAAAAAAAAATCCAGGGTCACCAAAGTCATGTGGATTCATCCTCTAGGGACCATAAATGTTGGTACACAATTTTGTGGCAATTCATTGAATGGTTGTTGACATATTATAGTCTGGGCCAAACTGTTAGGCTGGCTAACAGGCTGAATTTGACATCTGTAGACGTGCTGCTAGCATGGCTAATAAGAATTAGGTCTACATCTAAAAACATCTTTTAATGCTTCAGCTTATTGATGTCACTACAGTCCTAAATCTCAGAAATTACTCTGGTGAGTGCAATGTTTTCAAATCAGATAGAGCTGGTGGCCAGAGCTACTTAAATATATAGCCAAAGCTGTAATGATCCGTATTTCACCAAGCACAAAATATAATTTCTGGCAGAAAAATCTTATGAAACCAGTAACAGCAATGCAGTGCCATAGAGCTCCACTGTTGTCCAAAAACTATTAAACTCACATCAATGGGCCACAGTGTTGGCTGACATGTTCCGTCCATTACCATGAACACTCAGTTTACTTTGACTCACCAATTTGATGTTTTAAATACAAGATGATCACCAAATGTATTAATTCGCTGCTGAAAATAGTCCCCAGCAAATGGACTATTCCCTGTTTGAGTAATGTTTGCTAAAAACTACAGTGCCCATCTGTTTTAGGAAATTACTGGGCCTTTTAAATAATTTTAAATATATATTTTTAGATGTTTTTAAATACTTCTCCTTATTAGGAACCAATGGACTTGGAGTGCGGGGTGGAGGGTGGAGTGCCACAGACAAGATAGGGAAGTCAGAAGGTATAATCATTGTTAGTTTGATTGATGATTAATGGGTGATTTATTAATAATAATATAATTCTCCGGGGATGGATGACATAATATTATTTAATATGGTTGTAACAGTGCACATTTTCAGTTATTCATAGTGTTGCACTCCGCTGTCCACAGGAAATATGACAAAATATCTCGTTTCCCAGCTCCTCACAGCTGACCAATCACTGTGTGAAGTAGGTGTGAATGTTGGATAGTAGGCTTGGAAAGTTAGAGAAATTGTTGACACAGACCCCCGTAATCTGAGGTTGGAGAGGTGTGGGGTTGAGAGGGTTTCCGAAGCTCTTCAGTCATCCACCATGCACTTCTAAAGAAGTATACAGTCAACTTAAAACTACTGACAACTTTCTGCTGCTTTCAAGGAGAAACGTCACATCAAATCTTGAATATGGTAAAACCACTGTACTGACCTCTATAGGTTGAAAGGTTCAATGTGCATTCTGACCATCTAACATCACAGTTGGGTGTGGTCAGGTGTAAATAGTAGCACTCTGGACCACACCCAGCAGTGACATTACGCCCTCTGAAGTTGTATTTAGGGTGTGGCAGAGCATAAAGTAACTGATAAATGGCAGCATGACCAGGACTTTCAGGCTGGCTACAGTTACTCCTTCAAAGGGGATTAAAGGAGCCGATGTGATTGGCCATTACTGAAGCTGCCATCATTAAAACTCCACCTGCTGATACTGCAGTTCTCCTAATAATGTATTCACCCTACTCCTGCCTCTCTTCCAGCCTGTGCAATGCTGCACCAGGAGTGTGGTGTGCCTTTTGTCAATAAAATTGCTAGTATCAGTTAGTAACACCCACTATTCATGTCTAGTTTCAGAAAATATTATTGAGCTGACAAAGTCCTAAATACATATATATGTACACTGAACTGTGACCATGTAGCAGTTGTTAAAGCTGCTTATTAATTTTACATTAACAATGGGTCGCAGTGCTATGTGGAATGTGAAAGGGGTTGTTCATAGTGATGAACCCATAGAGAATAAGGCTCCTCTTAGCTTCACAGAGCTCGTTGTTTTAGTTTTACAACCCAGAACTTTACTGTTCTGGTTCAGTATCATCTCAGGTGGAAACTGTCTCATCAATCTTATATGCAGCTGCAAAAAGCAGGGATTTTCAGCCAAACAGATATTATCCACCCACTCATTGTACACTACCTGCAACAGCTGACTGTTGGTGAACATAGTGGAGCATTTAGCAGTTAAAGGTGTGACTATCTCCCACAAGAGTTGGTGGAGACCAAAAAGAGAGCTAAAAGTTAAGATTAATAAAGGGCTTTATTGGGTGGACAGCAACACAACTTCAACTCAAGCCCTTTTTACACACAGATTGCCTTATAGGGCCCCTACAAAGTGCATTATCTATCCTGCCTTTGCATTTTTCCACAGAAACAAACAAACAATACTGGCATCATCCCGCCTAAGTGTGATGTGTGATAGCATGCCGGCATCATGGAAGCAAAAGAGGCATGCAGTGTGACATGTAACTGCATGTAAAACACCAGCAGTCGGCCTCTAGTGTGACATATAACAGGTGTTGGCAGAGCTTTCTTAGGCCCTGATCACACAGAAAGCATTTTAGCAGCTGGAGGTGGCTTTTTGTAATTGTTTTTAATGAGAATTAAGCTTTTTGCTCACGTTTTTCACGTTGCAACGCACCTTGCGTTTTTGCGCTCTAGGCACCCCCATTCTGCTGTCGTACATTTTATACAGAATGGTGAGGCAGAACATTGGCGTGACATTCAAGCCATGAGCAGGCAGTGCAAAAGGGGCTTCTGAGAGCCATATAACACCTGGTATTAGCATGATTCTTGGGTGAGCTGTTCACAAGTGGACATATGTCTGTTTGTTCGCACCTAGCAATCAAATGTGGCAACATTCACACTAATAATGCTTTAAAAAAAAACATTTTAAAACAAAAAGATCTCTGCACACAAGTATTAGCACCATTTGAGAAATTATTGCCACATATCATACGATTCATACACTGGGCATTCGTGTGGCAGTGTAAACAGGCAACCTATTGTCTACTTAGTGGTTGTGTTCTTAGTTACAGAAAATACTATGGAGATGGAAAAAAGTAAGACTAGTGATTGCTTTCTTTGGACCACCAATAAGATGGAACTGGAGGTCAAGGCAGCAGAAAATAGATTGGGATTCTTAAAAAAGCAAATGCCACAACATATCAGAGCGGCACTGGGAGCGTTATCCAACACTGGAGGTAGCCATGGTGATGGGAAAGGAATAACGTTACCCACACGAAGAATGAAAAAAGCTTGACAGCTGTGAATGATATAAGACTGTCGGTGTCTGCGTCCAGACTAAAAATGCAACCCAGAAATTTTCCCACTAAAACGGTGTTAGCAGCATTTTCAAAGGTCTCTGTTTTACTCGTTCCAAAAAGCCAGAGTAGAATGGACACTAGGCATGAACATAGCAATATTTATGCATTTTGAAACAAAACATATTAGTGTGGATGTAGCCTGTGTCTCCACATGTGTCTCAATGCCACCTGTGATCAGATCTCACTTCCCCACTCTATATGCAAATAAACACATAGCCTACATCATTTCATTCACTATCATATGAGAGCACTGCTGCAGGAGTGTGTGCTCTGTGCTAAGGATAGTTGGTGAGAGTCCGCCCGCACACACACAGTGAGAAGGCTAACTGTTAGCATCACACAACTAATGTAACCTAACTGTTATTTACTGGTTTAACAACAGAGTTGAACCATTTTGGTGTTGGTGTGAGTTCGTTGGGGCCGTTTAAAAGCTGCTGTTGTGTTAGCTCGTGCTATCCACGCAGACATTGACTGACTGCTACAAATGTGATCTGAGCGATTGTATCTCAAGACACCTCGGGTGCATTCACCTTTGTACTTCGAGCTGTCCATTTTGATCTAATAGCTCAGGACCATGTTAATTATAGTCAGATTTTGTGTTTTCAGCTTGATTCTTTTCTTCGAAGTGGCTGAAAAAGTCTATTAATGTAGCTTTAAATTGCTATAAGGCGTTCTCATTGCATTACAAATTTAAAAAATTACAAAGTTTTTTGCAGCAACACCACTTTATATAATTTACAACTTTAAGTTGTAGTGTTTAGGATTTAGTGGCATGTAGTGGTGACCAACTGAAACTTGACCCTTGTGAATGGCCCTACCTAGAGCCAGTGTATATTTGTTCGTTCAGGGGCTACTGTAGAAACAACATGGCGGACTCAGTGGGAGAGGACTCGTTCTGTATGAAGGTATAAACGGCTCATTCTAAGGTAAAGAACACACAGGGATTCTGATTTTCAGGTGATTATGAACTAATAAAAACATAGTTATGTATATAATATTCCATTTCTGCCAATAGATGCCACAAAATCCTACACACTGGACCTTTAATGTAATCAAGAATAACAGCCTCAACCTTTTTGTTTGCATTTGAGTACTTAGTTGTTGTTGGGGCATTTATAGAATAAGCTACTTAAAGAGTCAGTTTACTCAAATTACAAAAAAAAAAAGAAATAGAAGATGTCAAAAGTTTTCATTGGAACTACTTAAAAAAGTCTGTATGAAAACTGCACAGTGAGGTATCTGGTTCATCCACAATATCAGAGACACTGTGGGCCTATATGGAAGGTGGTGTTCCAGTTGTATGAAATAATAATGATGATAATAATAGTAATAATAAACATAGTTGCATTCTCCTCCATTATATCGAGATGGAGGCAAAAAACTCAAAACCTGGATGGATTAAACCAAAACTATCTATATGGCTAGATACTAATAGTGGTAAGGGACTGTTCTTTACTTATCAGAGGACGAGGGTGGCTGCGGTGTGACTTCTTCTTATTTATTTATTTATTTTTGTTTTGTTTTATTTTGTTTTGTTTTTACCTTCCCTGAAGCTACAGATATTTTTCATTGAGCCTCCCTCTGTGACTGGAAAATGCATGACCCTCCCTCCACCATAAATTAGTTATTCAATTTTTTAAACATACCCTTTGATGTTGAAAAATAAAGGCTGAAGACGAATCTTGGAGTTGAAGCGGCATTGGTCTTTCACTCTTCTCATGCATGCTGGTTAGTTTGTGCAAAAGGTTATATTTGACCAATTTTTAAACATGACATAGAATAAAGTTATTTTAATGAAATATCAGTATTTTAAGCTCAGATTTGGTTATATATTTTTTCTAATAGAGGTGTTCAACTCAAATGATGTGTCCAAGGGCCGTTGGAAATTTGAAAATCCTACTATAAGTTCTGTTACTGTGGTTTCTGGCTATGATTATTTGTGTAATTATGTCAGTTTTTAAAGGAAACACACAGGTTAAGAAGGCATGTTTTCTATGAAAATCTGTGATAAAATACGAAATGCATTTTTTAAATGTGTATGCCCCTCCCCTAAACCACAATAAAAAACACAAGTCCCTCCCCAGTGCTTAAAAATCATTTGACATGCCTCCCCCTTTTTGCTCCACTCCCTCCCCCTCTCATATATAATAAACAGTCCCTAAGAGAAATATGTTTTTGTGGATTGACCAACCCAAATTACATAAAGTATCAGATTTTACTTTAATTGGCAGTTGCTAACAATGATAAACACAAAATAAATATGTCATCTCCCATTAGACAATGCAAAGTTATAGAGAAGTCATAAGTACAAAAATATTCTGTTAACAAACATTATTTTCTTCCCTTAGGCCAATCACTGAAACATTATTCCCCAAAGCCTCATTAAAATCCATCTGATATATTCTGTGTGATGGACATACAGGTTTGGATGGAGAAATCAGGCATCATAATCCTTGCAAGTTTTACTGAGGGAGAAACTGACTCTTCATCAAAAAATCATTATACGCTTCATTTTCAGTACAGTTTATTGTCTTCTTCTGAGCAGAACAACTGGAGGAAAGGTTGGTGAGAAATGGAGTAATTAGGCACTGTAGAAAATACAGAAATAGAGAACACAAGGGAAGGTGTCGAGAAATTTGACCAAGGAAGCAGGGAGGCAACAGAGTAATATCTGAGGGTGTGGATACAGGACTGTGGCAGCAGCACCTCTCTGGTCTCTGGTGCTGACCA
The DNA here is from genome assembly GCA_019142605.1 of Cephalopholis sonnerati. NCBI lineage: Eukaryota > Metazoa > Chordata > Actinopteri > Perciformes > Serranidae > Cephalopholis > Cephalopholis sonnerati. Next base: position 5,719,092 of record JAGQAX010000019.1, read on the forward strand.
TGCATGCTAAGGAAGCTGAGAGAAAACAGCACCTGCTTTGCTGACACCTGCAACAGTGTTGCAATGCTGCACTCCCTCTCCAAGCTACACAGAGAGAAATAAACATGCTTTGGAGGAAACTGAGCGGTGAAAAATAAGAGGATGTCAGTACGGTGAGCAGGGGAGTGGTACAAGGAGCCAGAGACAATCGAGCAGTGAGGCTGAAAAGATGAGGGGAGAACATAAATGGAGGAGATGGGCGAGGGTGGGAGGACGGCTGTGAACAGGGGAGTGCAGATCCGACGAGGAAAGACTGAAAATAGAAAGAGACTGCAATATCATGAAGGAATGTGGGGAGAGACAGAAAGTAGGATAATGGAATGAAATCTGTATTTTACATGGAAATGTATTAATACCATTTAAATTGGATTTAAGTTTATGGTAAGGGACTGTATGTACTAACTGTATATGTATGGATGTACAGGCAGGAGGAAAGTTGTGAATGCAACTGAACAAAAATGACACAACTACATGCACAGCTGACAATAAAGTGAGTATTTGTAAAGAATTATTCATGCAGGGGAATTTGGGGTCAAAGGAATAGTTCAGTATTTTGGGAATTATATGTTTTCTCTGTTAGGTTGAGATAAATATCAATATTAATCTTTAAGAGGAAAAAAGGCTAGCCCAGCTCTCTCTTTAGTTCTAAAGTGCCATCCCAACAGAAAGATTAGCATGCTATATATTTTTTTGCCTTCCACAATGACTTCTACAACATGTTCCATCACGTCCGTGACAATAACACCCATAATACCCACCATTTTGTTTGTTTACATTTTCGTTCCTTGAAGTCAGTCCCTAGCACCTCCCTCCCAATGGCACTATACACGTCGTAAAGGATGGCAAGCTCTGACTGGTCAGGGACCCATGTTTAGTCTGTCACGTCTCTCAGCCAAGTCCCAGCAAGCCTTTTCAGAATGATATCATTCTAAAATTGTCAAACACCATCACCTTGTCAATGATTTCGGCATCCACCTTTTGCTGTGGTATGATACGCTGATTTGTTACGTAGCTGGATGGAACTTTTGCGGTGTTATGATACGCCACCGGGGAGCTGGATGGCACCTGCTGTGGCAGCATGATATGGGGACGGGCAGCGCCTGTTAGCTGGACGGCCCTGTTTCAGTGGTATAATACGCCACTGGATGGCGTCAGTTTAAAATGCTGCCAGTAATGACGTAATATGAGGAGCTGGAACGTCACTTTGGGTGGGAGGGGAGGTGGATGGGCCCAACAAACCCCTAACTTTCCCCTGGGAGCCTGGTGTTCCCTTCTTGAATGAATGTAGAGCCAAACCATGGTGTTTTTTCAAAACCTAACCACATGCTTTTGTTGCATAGTGTAAATTGACACACCACCCTAGAACATCAATATATAATATGCAGACATGAACAGCACTGACCAGAGCTGGGATAAAAACGGATTGGAATTTCTTACTTAATCTCCCATTTAATCATTTTGCCTGTTACACAGTAACCTGTGTAACAGGCAAAAATATTGTGTGGTCTAAACCTGCCATGAAGGTATGTTCATTGAGATTACAATGCAAATTTTAGGTACAGCGCAGTTGCATAAAAGTCAGTGGTTGGGCAATGAGTGGCTAATTCACTCTGCACAGTGAGAACTGAAGCAAAGCTGCAAATAAAAATGTTTCAAGAATTGATGGCGAAAGGAAAAAGAAGACTAGGCCACTGAGTAAGTTGCTAGGTAGCTACAGCTCATGTCTGTGCAGTCGGTACATTAGCTGTTTAGTGCTGATAAACCAGCCCGTTTTCACCCCTAGGTTGTCAAATAGTGATGCTGTGTCACACCAAACGGCATGTCATATCAGTGCTAAAGGCACCCCTTGGTGTCTTTATGAGTCACACTGGACTTCCAGCTACAGTGTAAATCCATCTGTGGCAATACTTGACGCTGAGAGCAAATGATGTAGAATAAAGAGTGAGAAAGTCCTCATCGTGTGGGATGGAGGGGAGCTTAAAGCCTGAACTCTTCCTTAATCTGCAGCATGTTAGTCTGGAGGTTTAAACTTGTGTCCTCTGACAGAGTCAGTGATTAAAACTAAACTTTCATCTCTGTCAGAGAAAACTCAGCTGAGTTCAGACTGTTTACTTACAGAACAGCTACACTCACAGATAACCAAGCCTCTTACCTGCCTGTCAAACTGCATCAATCTGAGTGGAGTTCTGCAGGGGTCAGCTGTGAAGTCTGGCAGCCAGGGGCTGCTTGCTCCACTGCCGTTTAGTGGCTATAATGAACGGAGTTAACTTGTAAGAGACACCTCTGCAACCACAAACTCCACAAATCCATTCAACAGCTCTACCATCCAGAGTCAAAAACAGACAGCTAATTATTTACTGTTGAATTGCAGCTCATAACTCGTACAAATGGCTGACACTGCTTCTATGTAAGTGGGTTTTTTTTTTGCTAACATCCTGGCGCAGACAATTTACTGGAGTTTGCCAGCCTGTCGCTCATGCGGCATTTGAAGATAACCGCAAGCTTGGTCATTCTTCGCTTTCAATGTCTCATAGTCCACCACAAACCTTTTCATCACATCTCATCTCGTCAACGAAAATGTTCTAGTTTATATATGTATGTGTGTGTGTGTCTATATGTATATTTATGTATATATATATTAACATTTATTTTAAGCTCGTCACCGTCTCATTTTCGTCATTGATTGAAAAGATTGTTAATGAAAATTCTTCATCATAGTTTTTGTCATCGAAATTAACACTGTAGGACTGAGAACGGGTCGAATAAACACAGACTAAATAAACATTCCAACAGTCAAATTCATGACCAACAATTTAAATAATTATCTCTGAACAAACATTAAGTGTACTATCTGGCACTTATCTCGTTCTTTGGCTACACTTACAGAAATGTGGAGGGAAAATTTAAGGTTTTAGAGAGAATTGTAATTCCCCTAAAACATGAGCATGTGTGCTCGAAATTCTTCTTGAAGTACATATTAAACAGATAAGAAACATGTTTATTAAACTTTAGAGATGCTGGTAAGTGTAATTTGAACTTTCAACAGAATTAGGCTAGCAGTTTCCCTGCTTCTGTTCTTTATGCTAAGCTAGACCAACCATTTTCTGACTCTAATGTGCCAGAAGAATGAAACAGATGTCTCTCAAACCTGGACAAATAAAACCAAACATATCAATAATAGGCCTACTATGTTAGGAACCAGTAGAGACAAGTAAGAAAACATATTTGCCATTTTGGCGACACAGCCCTTTAATTTGAACTGTGGAAAGTCTCTCAGAAAATTTCCACATGGATTATAGAGATGATGGAGTTTCTGAGATGGTCCAGATGTCAGCTAACACACTACGGCATACACCAGTGGACTATTTCTGTCATAATGCAGCTATTCATGTATTATAATCAGGCATATACATTGGATGCATATTGTGTATAGCCCATATATTAATGTGTTGACATGTGTCTCTTTCAGGGTTTCTTTGTTTTGTTGTGTTTTTAACTTGCTGCATTTGGAAAAGCAGGCTTTTGTTCCTAAACAAGTCATTCAAAGGTTGAAAAATTTATTCTCCAAGAAGATTCCTTCCTGAAAGCTTTCCTCAATAAATCAATATGGCACAGACTGCAGTGTGAGGATGCTCTTCCTTGCTGGATACCAGCTCCAGCACCTCCAACCAGCCTTTATCTAGGCAGTGGCAATCTTTATATATTAAACTGGTGAAAACCTCTGGGGTGTGCTCCTCTTTGCAAACAGCTACCTCCTCTGGAAGAAAAGATGAGTGTGTGTCCTGCTTTGCATCATACATTCATCATTCATAGAGAACATTACAATCGGGTGTCCTTCAGCCATCCCTCAGTGTGCTCTGGGTCTTATCCAGAGGGAGTCCCACCTTCTCATGACTTCTGCTTCATCCTGCATGAAAGTACGCATCTTGTTGCAGACTGTAGAAGCCCTGTCCCACCTCAGAATGAGAATTTGGAAACAGTAACAAAACACTAATCACACAGGGCAGAAAACTAGTGCTGCACTGGCCTCTACAGGTTCAACACAGGTTATTGCACTCACATGGCAAACATTTGAACCTATGATTGAACCTGTAGAGGCCACTGCAATGCTGGCTTCCTGCAATATGGGACTGGGTTGGTTTGAAACGGAGCGATTGCTCAGACTCATACACAAAGCAAACCCGTTTTCTTTTATTCAGATCCCACAATACTTTATTCATTCCACATATTCAGCTGTTTTTACAATTAGATTATGTCACTGACAGCGTAAATTAATAAAAACTGCATAATTTATCAGCTAATATACCAAAATATTTACTGACAGAAAAGGTTGTGAATAACAGGGAGGAAGCAGAACTATTTCATGTTTGGATTTTCTCACTACAAACACATCCAGCTACTATGATGTCAAATGAAACTTGTTGTCTTTTTTTATGCAGGATACTACACTGTCATTCTCACGCTGCTGCCATATATTCTGTAAAAAATACAATGACATAATGTCTGTGTGAGTGGATTTGAAGCCGAGGGTTTGGGTTTCCCGCTCACTGTCATCTTAATTTAGTCAAAGAGAGTACAGTCTGGGTGGGATCAGCATGGGTAAACCATCACTGCTGACTGTATCAGACTGAAATACCTGTCAGTGTATTAAATGCGACCAAAACATACCTCTTTTAGAGCTGCAGTAATTAATTTTTTGGCCACTTGGGGCAGCACAACAAGGTAACACAGAAATAAAATATATCAGTGTTGTGTTTGTAGAGGATATGGTGAAAATGTTAGCAATTAGTTGTCTATTTATAGGGTTGTAAATATCTGCCAATGTATATCAGAAAATGAATGCAAGAGCCACAGATGTAACTAAATCGAAACACAGCCACATATCTAACACAGATTGTAAATAAAATTCAGAAAAAAAATAAAACAAATCTCCTGCTGGCTTGCTATGTTCCCCAATCATATCTCTGCCTCACAAAATTCCCACATGTTAGCAGCATTAGCAGCTAATGCTACTTTGAACTGCCTCCTAAAGCTTTGTTTATACTCACACAGGACAGCATGGCGTGGGCCTCTGTAGATGGTGTGTGAACTATGAGCATGCACACAGGGATTTATGCTCAGTGCATTGTTTGATGCAATATGCTTCAAATCAACAGGAAACTGAATATTCTGTGAATAGGTCCGTGGGTCACTGCAAAAGTAGGCTGCCTGGTGACAGTAGTAAAGTAACGTAATGTGTACTGTAATTATTACTGTTGCTTGCCTCAAAGTCGACATTATTTTATATCGCTTTGTCTCCCCCCAGGGATGCCACTCTTTCTATGGGGCCCGTTTTTAGCTATTACATGTTTCTCCACATCCTGCAGCAAAAAGCTTCTTCCTTCCCCATTTGGTGGCTATTTCTTTCCAAGACTTTATGGTCAGTTGACTGTCTATGTGGTCTTTCAATGAGGAGTTGTAGAGATGTCTGTACAGGTGAACCTGCTCAGCCAGTCTTCCCTTGAAGGCGTACATGTTGACCTGAAAAGCGCAGCACGTGCAGTGGATATATAGTTACAAATATTCAGAGGTGCACAACCACATGCTGCAACAACATAGATTTACTAATAACCAGGTACCGGACTCTGAGATGGTGGCTATTCAGTCCAATGGAAATGCTCGCCTGGTGCATTTGCAAAAAATATATAAACAAATAAATAAATAAAAAAGTTTCTAGCCTCCTGGTTTAGTTCCTGCTCGGCTTATAGACATTCCATTGTGATGACATCACATATTTTAAAATCATTTTTCTCCGCTCAAGATAAGTTTTACTAATATTAAACCTACATGGACCTAAAATTAAAAATTGAGAGAATCATAACTGCCCTTGTTTGCAGTCGGAGGTGTCCTGTCCACGGCAAAATGTGGGCAAAATGCTTTCTGGATCACAGGAAATTTTGGGCTATGATGATACCAGTGACCACTGGGAAAAATTGTAAGCAACGCTGAGCAGTGTACCTGGGGGCCTGCACTCTATGGAAAAGACGTGACAGTATCTTTTTTTGGCGTGTGAATCTTGTGCCACGGACACCACAACAAGCAAAAATGGGACCGAACTCCTCCCAGTGACTGAGGCTGTGTACTGTTGAATTGACACAGACAGACAGCTATACAGTGTTATTAAAATACCAAATTCAAAAGCAGCATTTCAGTGAAAAAATCATCCTCCTGTGTATCAGTCCAGTACCTGTGTTTGCGTGGGAGAAGACATTTTCATTCAGATTCAGTATTTGAAATGAAAACTGATGAAGTATCTGGTTTATCTTAGTTGCACTTTTATTTCCAGCTTAACCGATTTATCTGGGTGGTTTTTGTACAGGACTGTAACATTCACATATCCAGCCCCCAAACAAAGCTATAAGAGCGCTGAGAGTGGACCAAGACAGTAAAGTTGTGGACCCATAATAACCGCAGTTGGGTAGTAATTCTCTGAGTGTCTGTCACTACAAGCAATCTGTTTGATATTACACAGTCATTTGACTTATCAATTACTGTAGCTTTAATTTTCATCCTAAAATTGCTGCCATGACACACAGAAGCAGTAAACTCAGAGCCTCAGTAGTAACCCTGACCTCCTGTGGCAAAGACATACTGACATAATTCAAGAAAGAAGTTTGGACATTTTGTGCAGCTGGAGAATTTTTAGAGCCATAAATGGCACTAATGGCTACTTTACAGCCATGGTGGTGGTGGTAGTGGTCTGCTTGTGTGGAGTTAAAACAAAGTGGAGATTTGTCTGTAGGGTTTCTGCCTCACTCCAGTACCATGGAGATGGATGGAATTTGTGTAATAACAGTTTCATAATTGAATGACAATCTCACAGGGACTATTTCTTCAGTAGAGAATAGTTCCAACAAAAACTGTTGAAAGTATGTGAGAAAATGTGTTTGTTTGATGTTGTTTTTATTGTGTGTCTGTGTGTAATTTGGGTGAACTGACCCTTTAAACAGGTCTTTTTACTTCTCTCTGAACACAGTTTGTAACACAGTGTCTTGCAGGGCTGTGGTGCTAACGTGCTAGATGCTAGATGAGCATTTTTTCTTTAGTGAAAGCTGCAACAGAGGATGGCTTCAGGAAGTCCACCACTTTCCTCATTTTGACTAGCAGCCTGCTCTCAGCTGTTTGGACATGGATCATACTGACAAAAATAACAAGCTATATCACAATAAAATGATTTATTGGATTTATAAGGACTGTTACTTGTATGCAAATCTTACTTTTTGCCTCAAGAGGTTGGCTTTTTTTTTTAATTATGTGCTTGTTTTTTGTCATGTCAGTCTCAGTTTAGTAGTTTCTGGACAGGAGTAAGTTAAGCTACAAATATGTTGGCCAAAGGTGTAAACACTTTTACATGGAAGACCAAAGTTTAAAATAAACTGTGATAACTTTCTTGCTTGTTTTATTGTTTACCCGGAGTATTAACTGGTTTCTGGATGGGGCAGCTGAAATGAGGACATTCCTGTTAGACAACCTGGGTGGAATTTGAATAGTACAGAGGAACCGCCTGACGCTCATTGGTCGAAAACGACATATTTCCAGCGCGCCAGTCTGCCACTCAACAGATCCCAGGCAGCTGGTTGGCCCTCCATGGAGAGGGCGGACCCTCTGTCTTGACTATATGTATTCTGGTTTCAGGCCATCTGCGAATGATTGCTGGCTTTGAGAGAGAGGCGGATCATTGTGTCCAATGTTTCTCCACAGAGCTGACTTGAACCTTTCTCCTCGAACAAAACGTTTCCCATTGAGATAGCTGAGAGTCGGTTTTCCTCTCGTGGAGAGAAGCTGGAGGTGGACAAGGGGGAACATCACAATGATCAACACTATGGAATGCGCAGTGGACGCGCAAAGCTTGATCTCCATTTCCTTAATGAAGATCCACAACTCCAGGACGCAGAGAGGGGGGATCAAGCTGCACAAAAACCTGCTGGTCTCCTATGTGTTGAGGAACGCCAGGCAGGTCTACATCAAGGAGAAATACGCGGAGATCTATAGGATGCAGCAGTACGAAGAGGTGATGACGGTCTGCAACGAGATCCAGGAGCTCAACCCGCTGGATCTGGACGCAGAGGACGCCGACGATGAGGAGCAGACGCGGGCTGCTTGCTGCGGCGAAGAGGCGAGTCTGTGCGGCTCTGCGTGCCACCGAGGCGCGGCGCAGCCAGCGGCGCACGCCCGGACACCGAGCGCTCTCTCCGGCTGCTCTCCCCTCGAGGACGGCGGCAAGGAACCGGATCCCTCCTACTATCGAAGCTGCTGCATGGAGGCTTCCCCTGTGTCACACTGTGACCAGTTTCCTGCAAACAGCAGCACGCACTGCAACAAAACCACAGTGCTGGATTTGGACACGCATGTGGTGACCACGGTGGAGAACGGCTACCTCCACCAGGACTGCTGCTGTGACGCGCTCCAGTGCGGCCAGGGCGCGCAGTCTCCAGCCAAGAAACGGAAGGTTGAGTTCGGCTGTTGTATATCCGACGTTGAGGAAATATCGGATTTTACAGCGGCTCGCAAACGAGCGAAACGGGAGGACTGTTCCTACTCCAACCTAGACTACACAGACACTTCCAACATCTCCAACCTGATCTCCATCTTCGGCTCGGGGTTTACAGGGCTGCTGAGCAGACAGGCGGACTTGGATCAGATCTGTAGCAAACAGGTCCTGGCCAGTCTGGGGGCATGGACCCGAGCGATTGTGGCGTTTTGAATCAAACCCTTTATTATTTTAGAAGAGACCGGGGTCAGTTGTAACGTGTTTTTCCACTAAAGTATTAAACTAAACCCAGTGGAGAGCTGTTTTCCTCTACCAGTCTTTGTTGCGGAACATTTTTTCTAAGCTCAGGAGAATGTTCCTGTTAACAAAGTCAACATTCCTTTATTGTTCTCCGAGAACATTTCATGTGAAGATGTAATTTATGTAACTTTTTGCATACTTACTATTTCAGCAAATGTTCTGTGGAGAGCTTTATGCAATGACCTGAATTAGTGACACTATTTACGTATCCATGGCGGAATGTTCCCTGAAACCTTCCGGGAACGTTCTCAGAACAAATAAATCAAATCAGAACGTTTTCGGAACATTGCAAAAATTAAATGGGAACGTTAGGGAAAGGTTACAGGCTTACTGGAAAAACAGTTTTCTGTACTATTCCACATCCTCGCTATGTGCCAATAGTGAAAGATGTGTAGGATAGATCTTCATGTTTGAGGTCAGTCATAATGCTGCAAATATTCAACTTTTCTTGTTGCCAGCTTCAGTTTGATCAGGAGCAGATGTAATTAAACTGTCCAGTGATGGTTACTGGTCTGGGGTTTATTAATTAACTTTTAACAGGAAGTGTAAAACATTGTAGTTGGCCAAATTCTAAACCTGTCAGCTCAATTGTCCATCACTACAAATGTTCATTATTCAATATGTGACAAGGAATTCAAACATTTAGCTAAGTACCTTTTGACATCCATCACAACTGACCTCTTAGTGTCAAAGTAAAACACCATGTGCTGAAATCTCAACATTGAAGTGGTTAACCTCAACAGCATACTTGTAACAAAAACAGCAATTCAAAATATACCTAAGACAGAAGTATCAAGAATTATACCTCAAAGCACACCTTTGTCTTGAAAAAAAAAAAATCAATAACAAATGAGAGTGTGGTTCAATGCACTGGGTGACATCACACACACTTGTTTCTGATTGGAGGATATGGCAGTGTTACAACTGAGCCCGGTCTCCCCTACAAGGTCTAAATCAACTTTATTTTTGCAGGAAAAAGAAAAGCTATTTAAAAAATGCATTTTAATGACAATAGTTTTGGCGGGGAGAGGACAGAGTTTGTGCCATATATACCATGTACAGGCTGTCCTGTTGTCAGAATGGGAGATACATGTTTTCAGAATACACTTTGTGACTGATGAAATGGATTGAGATTCCGCTGCCTTAAATCAAATGCACACCACTGCTAGCTATTGTCATAAATTAAAAGTACATTGAAAATGAGTGAATGTCTCTCCTGTTCTGGGCTGAGGAACCTTTTTGGAAAAAAAAACCCCTTCTATTTGAAATGGACCTTGCACATTCTGAGCAGTTTATTGTCACCACGTTCAAGACTCCCTCCTAAACACTTCTGAGGTACACGGACTCTGAACCAACTCATATCACTTAATGGAGTGCCAACACTTTCATAATGTAACACTTTTTGGGCTATTACTGTGGTTATCACTTCACCTCCACTCACAGTGTGTGATGGTAAACAGTCCGGGTTATTTTGGCAGTTTGATGTCCGACCCCTCTTAATCATGGTTGTTGCTCAAAGCCTTCACAGCAGTTCATAATTCCAACATGTCTTGGTTTTGTGAGTTTTACTTTGTTTTGTTAAAGAATGATCTTAGTCCTTTTGTTTTAAAAAGGCAAACTCATGATTTAGCCATAACCTGAGAATCCACGCATTAGCTTTATGAGCACTATGTGTACCAAAATAAAGAGAGTATTCAGCCATTCTCTACATATTTTGTTGTTATTCTTGTATTTTTGTGCTTACTAAATTGTATATCACCGGGTAAAACTGTTGCAGAAAATATTTGTTAAAAATTTATAATCTTAATAAAAAATGAAAACCTTAATGCTAACTGTTGTGTGTGGTTATGGAACCATGTGTTATAATGAAATACTGATGCAGTTACAGGTCTACAGAGGCTGACCAGTGTTACACATGAAAAACAAAACAAAACGTGCATTATATATTTGCAGGACATGCTTTAATGCTTTCTAAGCCACTGGTAAAACCATGCTTTCCTTTAGCTGGTGTGTATCATTTCTTTTTGGTAATAAAAATGTAAGTAAATCAGTATTATAAAGTTAAAGTTCCTACTAAGGTTTACCCATAAGTCCACAGGTATAAATGTAATTAATTAAGGACTTGTTACAATAATCCACCAAGTCTGGAGTAAAGGTTAAATTGAAAAAACATCAATATCATTCTTATATCATGAAATAAGACACAGCAGTTAGCAGACATTAGCTTAGCCTAGCACAGAGACTGGAATCAGGGGGAAACAGGTAGCCTGGGTCAGTCCAAAGGTAACAAAATCTACCTACCAGCACCTCTAAAGCTCACAGTAATATTATATATATTATTCATTTAATTATTCCCAAGACTGAAGTCTAAAGGAACAACAGTTATGGTTAAGTTGCGGACTATTTCTTAGCTTTGCAAACAGATATGAGGGGATGTAATGCGTATTCCCCAAAATATTGAACTGATCCTTTAACGAGATGTTAATAAATGGATTGTGGTCCACATTTTCCACGCTTATTTTCCAGATGTTATTTTTCCCAACCTGGTAACCTAAAAGTGGTTGCTTTTGATTTATAAATGATTACCAATTTAATAACATTTAGAAAGCCATTAGTAACAACATATAAACCTTTAGAAAGTGGAAACAATATTAATGCAATAAAACACTGTCCACAACAACACTATGCCTTTTTTGTTTGACTTTGGAAACAGTAGTTTTATAATATAGTAGTTTTATTATACATACACATATAAATAAATACATTAAAAGTAATTCATGAAAAGAACTTGACTTAAGATCCACTTATCATTTTCTTGGGCTTTCAACTACATGTCATGGTCTTCCTCAATGGATGGAGTATGCATATTATTTATATTCCACTTATTACATTATGATACATCTCATAAACCTTATTTGGGGGCACCAAGGGATTGCAGTTGAAAGTGCTCATACTACATGTGATGGCAGCTGAGCTATCTCCATGATCAAACTCCAGTGTAACATGCAGTTGAAAGCTCCAGAAAAAAAAGCTATGAGTGAGCCTTGAGTTTTGTTGTTGTTGTTGTTGTTGTTTTTAAACAGCAAGATCTTGCATTTTACTGTCCATACCTCCTGAAGCAAAGTGTTGCAGATAATGAATCACCTCATACTCTGTGATTATAATAGGTAAGGTTTGTCGTACTATTAACGCTAAACCTAATAAAAAGGCCCAGTCTTTGTTTTTGCAGCCTGCCCCTACTGTGCACTACCACAGTGTACCATATGACTTAGCCTTCACTTCCCATCTCAGCCCGGACTTTCTTCCTCTCACAAAACTTTGAGTCCTGTTATCTCTGCTCTGTGCCACTTGGTGGTGTTCTTTAAAATCAATGAATGAAGATATCAGTAGGGCTGTGTATGCAGAGCAGAGCCACCTCAGGCTGACCCTCCCTCAAACTCTCCACTCACCAGCTCCGACACCACCCTCCTCCTCCTCCTCCTCCTCCTCCTCCTCCTCCTGCTCCTGCTCTCTTTCATCCTCCTCCTCTTCCTGGCTGGCTCATTTCTCTGCCTCTCAGAGTGAGGCATCGCTCTACCCCAGCACATCACATCCATCGCTGCTGCTCGTTTGCTCCTCCAGCTCTGTGGGATTTTTCCAGCTCCCGCTACCCATAATAACTTGCAGTAGGTAGGTTGTAATGGAAGGAATGAGGCAATGTGAACAATGCGGGGCGTAATTATGCAGAAATGGGATGCAGGAGGATTCTATATCTGATTATTCACAGAAAGAAGCTGCATTAAGACACAACATCTTTACTTAAAAATAAAGATTTCAACAGAACAAACACATCAGAATTATATCAGCAACAAACCACGTTTCAGCCCTCTCCCTCTCCGCTGCTGACAAATGGTGTGGACAATGGTTTTGTTTCATGGTGTATACACAGCTCCTCCATCTGGATTGGGAAAGACTCACACCCATGAACACAATTAAAATATTTAATTTTCTTTTTAGACATCAGTGACTTTTCATTGATTTGTTATTTATATATGTATTTAGTATCTTCCCCTGAATATTTTGATTTGGTTTCATACTGTTTAAATATCATATGCAAAGTAAATGTCAAATTAAAAAAATATACACAAAAAGATTAATTTAACAGTGTATGGGTTATAGATATGTGATTAAATTAAATTAAATTAAATTAAAGTTAAAAAATTAAATTAAATTAAATTTAATTTAAAACCTATAGATTTGAAGACTTTCAATAAAAATATTAAAAGTCAACTTATTTCTGGTGTGTTCTTATTTATTTACCATTCACTTACTTCTCTGATCAACTGATCCACATTAAAAGACAATACCAGGTGGTGGGGGAGGAGGTGAGGGGGGTGGGGGGAGTGTGGTGACTAGTGTTGTTGTGTGAGGTGGCTGGGAGGGAGAGGAGGGGGGACAACAGAGGGAGGGGGAGAGGAGCAGTCATGAGGGGGGAGGGAGGCCTGCTTTGTCAGGAGAGGGGGTTGATGTGTTGGGGGTTTGCAGAGGGGGGAGGAGGCCAAATGTGACAGCAGAAGGGAGGGGTCTGGGGGGTGGACTGTAGGGAATAGGTGTTCTGGGACGGGGAGGCAGACTGTGGCAGCAGAGACAGGTCAGTCAGGTTGCACAGAGGTCTGTGGGGGGAGGGGAGGTCAGGGAGAGGTTTTTTTTTCTAGAAAGTTCTGATGCAGAGCAGGTCCAAGCTCATGTAGATACATCTGGGAACTCTCCCTTTTTTAGCCAGGTCAGTCCTCCATGTACACTAGGCTGGTTTAAATTAGGCAAACTGGTTAAATTAGAACACTGATGTTATATTACAGTGAACAGAAAAAACACATTTCTGAAAATGTTAATTATGATGGTCAAGCTTTCAAAGGTGCGGTGAGTCAACCCTTTAAAACTGCAGTTTCTGCGTAGCACTATTGATAAAGGGTCAATTTAAGGTCCAGACACAACAACTGACATCAAATAACTTGTGGCAATGAAGGCACATGGTTGGTACTGTTGTGTCTTAAACACATCGCAAAGACTACAGCCAACACCCAACAAGCATGTACGTAACGCACCTGCATGAGAGGAAAGAAGTCTCCATGGCAGCAGGTGGCAGTCATCTGTATTTATCATTTACAAAAGGAAATTGGAAGATCGGCAGGACAGATTCAAGATGCTCGTTAGCCAGTTAGCACATTAACAACACAACCTGACTTTAAAAGAACAAAGAACAGTTAATATGCGCTAGCAAACAATAACACAAAAATGACAAACATTTCTGCTAAAGGGTTAATGGCTAGAAAAAAGAAAACCGTGCCTTATGTAAGTTTGTTTCTTTCTTGACTTAAGTCATTTCCTCACTTTTGTTTTTCCTCTTGTGGGCTGAGCTGAACTGCTGAACTGTGATTTCTTTCACTGATGTCACTGTCTCTGTTAAAATGTTAACATGCAGATGCTTAGCAGTTTTTGTGTGTGGGTTTTTTTTTTTTTTTTTAACAAAATTTACTATCTTATCTTAGCATGTTAGCCAAGCGGCAACCTCTATGTCTGAGAAGTGCTAAAAACTGCAGTTCTTGAATAGCCACTTCAGGTTGGCTCCAAAGCACAGTCAATCCCCATAGACCCGCATGTCAAAATGCCCAACTTTACGGCAGAAATAAACATATTAACAGCCTGGTACAACAGTTTTGGTCACTATAGAGTGCTGCAGGGATGATATTTTTCTGTAGGCTGACATGGAAGTTGGCTTCACCCTGGTTCCCTTGTCAAAAAGCCTACAGGACTTTGGATTATTGCAGAATTAGGCTCTGTGGCAAGCAAGGGTTTATAATGATAACGTGTTGTTCAGCAAGATAATCTCCACAAATTAACACCACTTTAATGATTTTTGAAGCATAAATGCCACCAGTAGAAAGCTAACATTAGGCTATAAACCAACTGTGATATGGTTGCATGACTTAACTTCCCTACCACAACAATGCTATAAACCTGTAATGGTGTGATGATGTTCTGTAGTCTCATTTAGCCACTTGTTAGTAACCGATTTTTTTTAAACACATAAAAGCTTCAAAATTCACAGTGGAGCATTCACTGACAAATTTTATGCTGTAGAACAAAACATGAAAGTCTCTGAAGCTTGTGTTGACCACAGACCTTATTTCAGGCATCTAACTAAAAACCCATTAAAAAAAAATATTGCTTTTGAGATCTTCCAAATATGGTCACTTCTGATTTCAAAAATCCCAGATGGCAATGGCCGAAATGCTATACTTGAGGCTTCAAAACAGGAGTCCACAAAACAGTAGGTGATGTCACAGTGTCTCTTATTTTATACAGTCTATGGTGTTAGCATGCTTTATTACTAAACATAAAATACACACAAACCATTGGCTGATGGTTTTGTAGGTCAAAAGCCCCCACAATATTGGACGAATTTAAGTTCTGTCCTGATGATGGCACTAGAAGAAAAGTAAGAGACTGTCCAAAGTGACAAATTTCAATTCATCCTGAGGGGATGTTTTCTGCTCAATGTCAGTGCCACATTTCATCACAATCCATCCAACAGTTGTTCAGATATTTCATTATAAACCACATTCCACCTTTAGATGGTGCTGGATGAAAAGTCAGTGGATTGGCAAATTATCAGGATTTATCCTTTGGGTGCTATGAATATTTATACACAATGTCATGGCTATCATTCAATAGTAATAAAGATATTACAGTCTGGACCAAAGTGTTGGACTGACTACCAGAAACCATCCCCAGAACCTCAAGTCTGATGTGTCTTAAAATTCAACAGCAATGTGTCTTTCTAGAAACAATTTTCACTCTGGTCACTCTGGTCAAACAAATGATGACTTGCATATGATATTAAAATACAGCTACTGTCCTCTCTAATGTAAAACAGGTCATGCCCCACGTCAAATATTTAGACCTTACACAAGATGACATAGATTAAGTTATGCCCAAACACGGTCACACTCCTATTTGCATACTAAAGAAAAAGTAGACCATGCTTGTACACATGGGTCACTCCCCTGTTTTCATTGACTAAAAGGCACAATCAGACCATGCCTCTGGTGCATGGGAATTGGTGCATATTGATGAAAAAGACCAAGTACTCCAACATTTTAACATTGAAAGAAACAGACCACACCCATGTTTGAATATTAAATTAGCTCATTGCATATTGGAAACTAGGTTATTCTGTTATTTGCATATTTGGGGCAAACTCTGCTGTTTCTTATTTGCATATCATAATAAAACTAATTAGGTCACAGTCTTGCTTGCACATTGAAAATAGAAAATAAATTAAGAACATTTTGCATGTCATTTTTAAATTGATAATAAGTAGCTAATACAAACTCAGAGGAGGAAATGGAATGGATGATTATTACTCAGTTGACCTTTGAATTCATTCATTAATCATCAGTCCATTTGGGCCTTTTTTTTTTTAAACCTTTCAGTCGTTTAGCAATAAAGTTTAGAATCTATTAACCACTGGACTGGACTGAGATAAACTTGGTGAACACTTTTGGTGTAAACCTTTTGTGTTTTAGGTCTTTTGCACAATATCCACTCGATGTAAGTTTATAGTGAGGACTGGATGGTGGTGAATGTGTTGCTGCTCTCCTACAGTTGTGAAAAACAACTTGGATTTCCTTTAGTAAAAGTATTATTGCAAAGACATAAACAAACACCATCACAAGTTTAAGTCCCTGTAAATCATACTTAAATAAAAGTATTATCTGCTGAATGTAGCCTATGTAAAGTCCCCCCTCCGCTGTGTTTTTCTTCTTCTGTTCATGTCCCCTAAAATGTCTGACCTTGACAAAGTTTGTCACTAAGATGTGTTTTCATATTCCTCTACTGAAGGGGGTGATGTCTGTGCATTTCCCTGACATCTGCATCGCTAATATGAAAGCCAATAGAGTTGGTCAGGGATGGCGTATTTCTGTAGGTCGACGCAGAAGTTAGCTTTGTCCTGGCTCTCTTGTTAAAAAGCCTGTGGGATTTTTCCATTGGATTGTGGATTATTGCCATTATTGAAATAAGCTATATGGCAAACAAAAATAAATGATACATATATGATACTTCCATGTTTTGTTCAGCACAATAATCTTCACAAATGAACACCACTTTAAGATTTTTAAGCATAAATGCAATTGCCAGAAGTAAAAAGCTAAAGTTAGGCTATAAACAAACTACACCATGGTTGCAAGACCTAATGTCACCACCATAACAAGACTGTAAACCTGTGTTGAGTGTGGCTTAGCATGATTCTGGTACTTTAGTCTTATTAAGCCACTTGTTAGCAACCACACTCAGGTGGTCACAACCCCACAAAAAGACTTATTTCACTATTAGGATGTGATCCATTTAGTTCGGCTAAACTGGAAGTTATCCATTAGGCCGGCAGAAGTAGGCTGTTCAGCCATGCTGGATCCTGGTTGGTCATAGTAAGACTTTTGTGTGCCTGCTCTATGGCCCACACAGTGTGGAAGTAGTGCCGATCATCCAGGTAATTTTATTTACACCCCTACCAAACCGCACCCACCACTAGTACAAGACAAACCCACCAACACAACGATTAACTGAACCCTGCTATAATGCTACACTGTAGTGAATACATGAGACCAAATGTAGCAATAATTTACTTTATAATTCATAATACATGAAGACGTGATCCACTTTATGAGTAATGAGACGTAACCTTTTCCATTACCCTTATCCTAACCTCAACCACCTTTCTTTTAATGTATTACTTCATAGCTAACTTTAGCAAATCGCTAAATTAGCATTACCATATGTAAAGAACTGTAGCCCTACTATTCTTGTTACCCGAAACGTAACCACCTCTCTTTAAACGTAATACATATATAGCTAGCTAAGTGCTAGTTTAGCATTTTTGTTGACATTTCCGCTTCTGGGCCAAGGACCAAAGGGGGCTGATTGTGGACCGATGTGATGTGCCCAACCAGTAGTGGTGGGTGATAAATCCCAATCCAGGATTTTTCAATAAGGGAGAAAGAGTAGCTGTGCTTCCAGACCCTTTTTAATTTTTTTTTTTAACTTTTAGCTCAGGAAAACTATGTTAAAATATAAGTCATAGCAGAGAAATTTAACAGACTAAAAACTAGTGCGGAGGGGGGTCTTCAAACATTCACTATCAATGATCAAGGTCCCATATTGTGAAGATGCATTTGGATTGAGTTTTAGGTTAAATGAAAATGTGAAGTCACTTACTACTGCTATTCTTCTAGCCCCTCCCAAACTAGACCGCCTCCCAACTTTACAAGCCAGTAAGAATTTGATCCAGTTTCCACGTCACAACTGGAAAACCAATTGTTGTTGAGATACTAATCTGCATATCCCGCCTACTTTCCAGCAAGGCGACATTGCGAGAGGTCTACTTATTAAATGTGCCATTCCTGATTATTACTGATGCATTCATATGTACAGTAAATAGTATTTTACTGTTGTAGTTGGTTAAGGTAGGACTAGTTTTTCTACTTTACATACAGTATGTACAGGTAGTTTAATCCGGTGATTCCCAACCAAGGGAGAAGGCCTTCTCTAGAGGGTCAACATAAATCTGGGGGGTTGTGAAGATATCATTT
This sequence comes from Cephalopholis sonnerati, assembly GCA_019142605.1. NCBI lineage: Eukaryota > Metazoa > Chordata > Actinopteri > Perciformes > Serranidae > Cephalopholis > Cephalopholis sonnerati. The sequence continues at coordinate 5,737,590 of JAGQAX010000019.1, forward strand.
CACTAATCTTTGCTTTTTGAGCATGATTGTATAATCTGACCTCTTTCAGCATTGAATATTTCTTTAAATGAAACCACGTGAGAAGTTAAGAGGGAAAAATCACTGTTTGGTGGGACTGCAACAACTCAGACTTCTGGAACATTTGACATGGGGCCTCCAGTAAGGGGTCACAAGCCACAAAGGCTGGAAACAACTGCTTTAGTGTATAATAATGAATTGTATTTTCTGTCTTGTAATGGAGTAAAAAGTACAGTAAATTAAAATTACAAATAGGCATTAAATAGAAAGTTCTGCACAAGCACCTCAAATTGTATTTAGTCCTTGAGTAAATGTACTTAGCTATTTTCCACCACTGCTCTCTACCATCCTTAATGTGCAGCTGCATCCCATTTCAGAAACTGCCTCCATGCAGTCCACATTTCAAGCCGAGACATGTCAGAACGGGTCGACGCAGCTGTCCCATTCCAAACATTCCTCCAAATGAGGCCAACAAATTCAGTCTTTTTTCCCTCAGTTGTACCCCCGATCCACCACGCACACTCACATGTGAACCATGAATTCAGGCAGTCCTCATCAACTCAGAAAGTTGCCCGTTTCCTTGTTTGTTGCTAACACCTGAGCAGTAAGTCCCAGTGGTGGACAAGTTCTGTGATACCCCGAAAATACTAGTTATGGTACATCACTTCAACACAATGGACAACTGGTAAACAAAAAATGTCAATATAACTCAACATCACAAATCCACCAGCTTGCTTGTGTGAATACGCCATATTGATTTTCTGAGGATGTTGAGAGCAGACTGCTGGGTTTAACAGCCCACATGCAGAGTTGAGCAACATGTTCAGGCTGTTGACAGGAACAAACAGTAGAGTTTATGCCTGGTTTCCACTTTTTACATGGTGGCTTTTTCAGTGCACCAGTTCTCATTATATATTTACCACAGACTGAACACAAAGACCTGGTAAATACCATTTGATGACTGTCACAGTTTGAGGGCAGAAGAGGACTGGCTGAATTCAATAGAGGTGTTTTTTTCTCAGTGAGTCAAGAAGCAGGAGCGCATAAGACTAAGTTGATTCTGTAGAGTGTTTAATTTGGGGACATTTTACTCCTCTGAAGGACACACCTTCACGGTCGTACAACAGAGGCTTCATCTGAAATGGGACACAGCAGCTGTGGTAGTGGAACAACATTTTTACAAAGTCCCTCAGTCGCCTTTGGACTGCTGTGCTTCATTCCACCACACTCCCTCTGCAGTCCTGTATGTAAGGGGAATTCCACTCCAGTCTTTAGGAGGACTTGTAGTAAGTTTAAAAAAAGGCTGTTGAATGATGTTTTGGAATTGTAAATGTGACATGAATCGGAGTTCCCCTACAAAAAGAAAAAGAAAATCATCCGTTACATGAAGAAGTAGTGTGAAGTATCCTGACTCATGTAATATTCAAGACTTTCTCTCCTCATCTCAGAATCTGCCTCACTGCTGGGTTCATCTCTGGGTCACAGGCAAGTTAAAGTCTATTTCCAATAAAACAATGGAACAGCCACTCATACACACAATTCACAATTTTACAGAATCTGTGATGTTCACCAGTTTTCATTTACTTTGAATTCTTGCCTATGAATGAACCAAATTCATATGCAAAAAACAAAAACTTTAAACTGAGATCATAATGCTTTAACTGAGCGAATTTGGAGCCTAAAAATTATCATTATTATCACCTCAGCTGCAAATTTACTGAGAGTTTTTTTTTTAAATTTTTTTATTGAAATATTTCAGCACAAAGACTTGTACATTTCAGTAGATTTTAGGAAAAATTCTCTTACTCTGATATCAGCCTCTTGTCCCATGTCATCTGTTAAAACACTCGACAGTGTAACATCAACTACTGTAGGCTACAATATTCTCACCTCTCTTACTAGTCATGGACTGCTTTGCTTTATAACTAGAATTACCACCTTGTGGTTGTATGCCTCCGCAAGCCCGTCAAGTTGCAGTTACAGTTTACATCCATGTCGGTGAAAACATGGATGCTTCATCCAAATCTTCCCCTCCTGCAGCACAGAGATCTAAACAGTCAGCACAGTATCAAGGTGGACACCCAAGATTAGTGTCATCAATTCAATATCTGACCAAATGGCAGACATTTGTGTGAACTTCTTTCATAATTAGCATATGAATTCTTTAATTATAGCCAAAAATATGTTTTGTGAGGTCACAGTGACCTTGACCTTTGACCACTGAATTCTAATCAGTTCATCATTGTGTCCAAGTGAATGTTCGTGCCAAATTCTAAGAAATTCCTCAAGGTGTTCTTTAGATAACGCAATCAAAAGAATGGGACTGATTGTCTTCTTTAGCTATCAAATTCATGAGAATGACACAGACTAGGTGACAGTGACCTTGATCTTTGACCAGCAAAATATAATTAGTTCATCGTTTAGTCCAAGAGGATGTTTGTGCAAAATTTTAATAAATTCCTCTAGGTGTTCTTTAGATAACGAATTCACAAGAATGGGACGGATGGATAAACGGATGGTTACTGCTGACATAGGGACAGCTGTACTATCAATATTTCTGATTGTTTTGGGTCCTTTAACACCTCTGCTGATATGGCTTGATTTGTGTTCAGTTTGCTGATTTTAAAAACCAGGGCAAGAAGCTCTGTAGTTTAAGACTTTTTGCAAATCAAAATTTTCATGAGAAAGAAACTTTCCCACACACAGGTCGCCTTATATGGCAATTTTGTGAGCTTATGCTAATGATGAAATTGCACAATCACCTCTTTCGAACTAGTGGCATTCAAACAAGTAATTTACGACAAGTTTGTCATGTAAGACAGTTAAGTACATCTAAACATTTGTAGAAACAAACTCTGAAAAAAAGAGGATTAGAATGTGAAAATGTTGTTGCGTGCAGGTAATTGTGTCTGTTTTAAGGATTTTAAAGATTCAAACAAAAATGTTGTTCACCGCAATATTAAGCCTGTTACATGTGATGCAGAATGAGGATAACATCAAACACTCTTTCTGCCATAAAGGGGCAACTCACCCCAACATTAAAACTACATATTTTTCCTCTTACATGTTGTGCTGTTTATCAGTCTGGCGCATAAGATCACAGATGCTATTATACTTTATATTTTACTTTATCTGTGTGTTTGGAAATGTATTTTGTATTGATTTATTCTTGCACTGGAAACTAGCTGTTAGAGCGGCTGCCAATAATGCGTTAACATTAGCAGACTTAACGTTAATGTTAGAGCAATACCTTGCTATAATACTCTATTTGGCCCTTCTCTAACGTTAGAGAGACCAGACCAGCCATTTCCCGAAAAGTTATTTTTTATCTTTTTCACACCGTGTATGAGTTCACGGGTGGTAAATTACAGGTTTGACTGCCGCTCCAGTGCACTTTCACAGGTAGAAGGTTGTAAAAACCTGGGTTACGGGTTGCGTGGAATGCACCATTATATCTCCAACACTCAGCAACTCAAACCAAAAAAATCTAGATTGATGAACAGCACTACAAGTAAGAGGAAAAATATGTTTTTGATTATTGGGTGAACTGTCCCTTTAAAGCCATTATGTCCGGAATTTTGATACGATTATAGCACCTTTCAAATTAGCAGTGAGCACTGTAGCAAATTCAAGAATGGAGAAATTTATTAAATCAGGTTTGACAGGTCAATGTAATCACACAAAAATAGTTTTTCTTTTATTCAAAGAAAAAACGCATGCCATGATCTTTAAAATGTGCCAGCTGAGACACATGCAGAATTTACCATTTATTTAAAACTGGGATCAAATCTGGGGAAAAAACTACAATATTTTACCTGGGCTGAGAATTTTGAGGAAAAAGCTGCACAACACAACTACAAGAATTTATCAAAGTATGGTTTGCCAATTTACATAAATGTTTACCATAACTGATCCAATAAAAAATGAAATAAATTAAAGGTGTAGTCAGCAATTCTGGAGACAGATTACTGATAATGTGCTGTGGAGTCCAGCACATTAGCATGTGCCAGATTTACAGTCACACTCGATCCCACTGCCTCTCTCTTTACACATCCATGGCCTTTTTTGGGTCTTGTGCACGAGCACGAATGCCCCCTGTTGCTGATTGGCTGAAAATTGTTGTGTGGCTCAGTCTGAGACGCTTTGGTTCCCATTTAGAGAGCAAGGGCTGTATATGAACACCAGATTTTTTTTTCAGTGCACACACAGAACAGATGGCTAGTGGACCGTGAAGAGATATTCACTGTCTTTGACAAAACCTGTATTAGATAGAATTGCTGGCTGCATCTTTAAAAGGAGCTGTTTACAACCTTCAGAGCTTATCAATGATTCAAAGTCTGAGCCGGGATTGTCTGCACATGGCTCTCAACATGGAGGTGACAGAGCCAGCAGCTAGCAGCAAGTGGTGCTTATAGCGGCAACCGTGCTATCAACGGCAACAGTGCTAACAGCAGCCCTTTTTACACAGAGATTACGCTTTACAGCTGCTACAAAGTCCCTTGTTTATGCCTCCTTTACTTTTTTACACAGAACCAACAATGGTGGCATCACAAAGCTCCAGTGCATGATTTTAGACAGCATGCCGACGTCCTGGAAGCAAAAAAGGCGTGACATGTATCACAACAACGTCGGCCTCTGGTGTGAAATGTACCATATGTGTTGACAGTGCTTTCTAAACAATGACAATGTCATAACGTACCAGTAACAATCATTTACTGCCCCTGTACTGGCTGATCGTGTCCTCTGCTGGGAGGATAAGGAGCTCCTGGACATCATTGTTTTCCCAATTAGCAGACACCTTCAGCTGCTGTTCATCTCTGAGTTAACTGCTAACTGCTAACTGCTATCAGCTACTTTTTAAATCTCCCGCTGTGGGTCTCACACATAACATGCCGTCAAAATGTCACATCCGTGCTGCCCATGATCTCAGTCCTGCAGACTGTCGCGTTTTTACAGAGGTCACTTTGGTGCTATTACTCCCTCTGATGCTGCCTTTAACATTAGACAACTGTGTCCCCCCAATCCGTGATTGCACCTTTAATGCAGAATGGTGAGGTGTAATAATGGCGTGAAATTCCTACCTCGAGGCAGTGTAAAAGGGCCTAGTGTTAACTGTACGATGGGCACTACACCTCTCTGATAACACTGTTCCAACACTGTGGAGCAGGACCACATTATCAGCCTTTAAGGTGGCACTTGGCTAGCCAGTGGGGTGCACAGTTTTTTTTTCTCAAGCATGTTTCCAACTGGGCAAAACATGCTTGGGGAAAAGAAATAATGCTAGTGGAATACACACACAAGAACTCACATGCACTAACATGCATGCGTGGCCTGACCGGCTACCACAAGAACAGAGAAGCTCAGATTACAACACCCAGGAGCAACACAGAGGGAGCGTGACTTCATTCTCTGCTCGGGACGCCATTACTCCACTATATCTTTACATAGTAAATGATTGTTTGCTGTTATATTAATTCTCTGAATGTTGTACAGAGCTCCTTTAAGATAGGACTGGGCTAAACTGGGACTATGATGGGCGCAGATTATTAACAGTGACTGGTAAGGGACAGACTAAGGGGAAATTAAAGAGAGAGATTTCAGTCAAATATTCTTACCTAAACAGACTTTACATGAAATTATGGTGAATGAAATTCTGTACATTCTGGATGAGCTGTTATGAAATCTTATCCTTGACCTTTTTATATCTGAGCAAGATGGTGAAATGTCGAGCAGTTTCGGAAAAAAAAAACACTCAAACAAAGTTATTTCTTAGCAAATTCTTGATGTGACTTACATGTTGGATGGGGAGTTAAAAATATTGGTACATTTGCAATAAAATGAAACATTTGGCCTTAAAAGCAAAACCAAGAAAATACCTAAAACTGAAGAAGAAACTATGACAACATCTTTTTAAGTCTTATTTGTATCACCTCACTCTGAATGAGCCTACTGCTCATGAGGATCCACACTCTGAGGTAAATTCAAGCATTAAGCATCAATGAGCACACTTCAAAAAAATAATCCCTCCATCCCTCCAAAAAAGGGCCCAATTCAAACTCTATCCATTATATAAATAAAATGACAAAAATATAAAGATGCTCCAAAATCACAAAGCTCATCCACAACATGCTCCGCATTTAAGTTATGGATGGCCAACAAGCTTTCATGACCACATGTGTGCACATGTGGAATTGCGTGTGTCAAACTATGTGGTTGATTTCTGCTACTGTTGGATTTGCATGTGAGGATGCCAGAGGAAAGGAAAAACTGTTGGTTCCAACTGTTGGGATTTTGGTCTTTCCATCGTGTGCGTGGCGTCAGAGTCAAGGCTTAACTGGCTGGATGGACAGCAGGCTACCAAATTTGAAGTGCTGGATCACAGGGAACTTCTCCAAACACTGGAAATGGGACGACAAAAAACAAGAGACTGTTAACTAACATGGGAAAAGTATGCTTCAAACAAAGTACAGTACTGATAAAGTGCAGTACTTATTCTAGTACTTTATCAGTCTATTATCCCATCATTTTTTAGCTTCTTTAAACTAACATTCATTATCATATGCATGCAGTGCATCTTCAAATATACCCAAAGATGATGTAAGACAACATGTAATGTTTTGCATATGTGTACATACAGGAAAGGTTTAATTTACTTTTAGATAGCTATGCTACATTACAACCAGGTAACTTTCTCTCACTAATGAAGAGGACTACTGCTGCTTTTACTAATGCTGAAGCTAGACTGATGGGGCGGCAGTAGCTCAGAGTGTGAATGGTTACTGAGTCGCAGGTGGCACCTTGTATGGTAGCCTTGGTCACCAGTGTGTGAATGTGTATGAAAGGGTGACGGTGACATTTAGTTTTAAAGCACTTTGAGTGGTCGTAAGACAAGTGCAGTCCATTTACGAATAAATTAGCCATGCTGATGTACTGGCTGATATATTAGCCGCTATATCACTGTCATCTCAACCACCACCAGTAACTTGTACAAGATCTTGTCCCTCCCTCCAGAATTTCGTAGCTGTTCTAAAAACTGCAGTGAATGTTGTCATTGTTGGCATTTTTTGCAATGAAATTGTCGGGCAGGTAAAAATTGCAATATTAGTTGTGAGTCTGTCTCGGATTTGGAGCTTATTATGAGCAGTGTTTCCCACCGCAGCTGATTACTGCCAATCAGTTGATAATGCCATATGATGCAGTGCTGAAGGACTGTCCCTATGTAAGGCTCTCCTTCAGCTCTCTGCCCAGTTAGCTCCAGCTAACACAACACAACACAACACAACACAACACACACAACACAACACAACACAACACAACACAACGTGATCTCGTCACTACTAGTCATATTTTGACCAGAAGCCCCACAGCAGTAGTTAACATGTGATACCAAGCCATTAATCTCACACTTTGACCTGTTTTAAATAGTCAAATTTGCAGTAAAGTTGCTGTGATTGTACAAAATTGCAAAGTCGCACAGATTTCACTGGGATTGGCTGAATTTGCTTTATTTATTGCGATTGCAATGTCACTAAATTCTGCAGGGACTGACGAGAAAACCTAATTATGGCATCTCTGTAGCTGTAATAGCCCTGGCAAGTGCTTACATTCTTCTGAAGGTGAATGTTAGCTACAGAGGCTACGTGCATTGACTCCAGAGCTACGCTGTCGCCCCTTGACATTACAAATTCTCCGGGTCATGGCGGTTGGATTGAGCCTGTAACAATTTAGGTATTATTTTTGCTGTTATGTGCACCATTCCTATCAGTAAGAAAGAAATGATAACCAAAATGACAAAAACAAAAGTGCAATCAGAGAGCGCAGACTTCAGCCAAGACCTAATCTTGCAATGTTGATAAAAATTAAAAATGATTTGTGTATCTGCCCAATAATTCAGGTGTGCTCTGAAATTTTGCTGGTTCTTCCTTGGCCCATGCTACACATTCCACCAAGTTGTAAGGAGATTGGGCCAGTAGTTTTTCCATTATCCCTCCGACACACAAGTGAACAAACCAAACCAAAAACACGACTTCCTTGGCGCAGGTATTAAGACCTGACCTGTGATAAAATGATATTTTCCCTTTAACCAACCCATATATCACTCAGTTGCACTTTTTTTATTATTTATTTCAGATAAATTGGTCACCCACAAACATAATTTATTAAGCAGGCCCAATAGAAAACCAAATATACATATCATGCCATTCATCACTCAAGTTTGTCCCCAACATGAGTCGATATGAGCAGGTGTGGAAGCTAAAGCAGCATCTGATTCTGTACAGGGACTTTCCATTGAGGTTTAGTGACAGGACACATCCTGGTCTTTGACACAGACATTCAGTGGAGCCAGTTTTGGAGGGCGGTGGTGGGGGTGGTGGGTGTCTGCAGTGGGGGTTGGGAGGCTACGCTGGGGGAACACAGTGGAATTGAACTCTTGTGCTCAGCGTGTCTGTGCAGTGACACTATCAGTCACGATCATCTGGGCAGAACTGGGGTGGAAACAAATGCCTCAGAGAACTTTGGTCTCAACACATATTTAATCAATGAGAATTACTAAAATCATCAAAGGGTCACTGATCATATAAACTCTTCATACAACCCATTCAAAGGCTATCATACTATACTGTCAGTTAAAAGATACAACTATATCCTATTAAAATCTATTAACATAGATTCAATCAACATTGCTGAAAAAAGTTAAGACAAATCCGTTGATGACATGTCTCCTAGTCTAATCCACATTTGTAAAGCTGTTTGTGCTCCTTGTTAGAATCACAATCCTTTTTATTGCCAAGTGGGTTTTCACATACAAGGAATTTGCTTTGGTGTTTTGGTGTATAGACAAGAAACGTAAATATAAAATAATACCACAATAAACTCTAATATTAAAAAAAAGTACTACTATTTGAAGCAGCTGTACAACATGGAGGTGGCTGAGCCGGCGGTCAGCAGCTAACAGTGCTAATAGTACAAACAGTGCTAACAATGGCAACAGTACTGACAGAGCTGACGGTGTTAATGCTGGCAGGTACTGGAGGCAAATTAACATTTCCTAGGAAAGCCAAGGCATGACCCACCCTACTCTGCCCCTGACTGGCCTACCCTGACATTCTTACCCTAACCCTACCAATCTCACTCCTCCTGCTTGAACCTAACCAATCCAACCAATGAAGGCAACAGGTACTAACCAACCAAGGGGAGAGCAGGGTGGTGATTAGCTAGCCAGTGGGATACACAGTCAGGGACTAACATGCAAACACTCCTAGACCATCTACCACAACAGCTAAAGGCTAAGACACATCCAAGCAACATTGAAGAACCAGTGGCGATAAAGGCTGACTGTTGTGTCTTGTTACGTTGCCTGTTACTCAGCCAAAAAGTTGCACTTCAGCATGTCACAGAGACTCTAGCCAACAACCACATTGCACGTACATTTGGCGCCTGCATGAGCGAAAATAATCCCCCATACCAGCCGGTGGCAGCAGTCTGTATTTGTCATTCAAAAAGGGAAACCGGAAGACCGACATGACGGATTCAAGATGCTAGTTAGCTAGTTAGCACTGATGTTTAAAGAACAAAACATATTTACTCTGCGCCAGCGAACAATAACACAAATGATTACGAACCATTTCTGCTAAAGAGCTCAATGGCTAAAGAAATTATCTTACCTATTATAATGTATCTCTCTTTTCAGTAACTGAGCTGGTCTGCCAATCAGAGTGATTTCAGGCTACAGCAGCAACTCAACATGCTGAAGCGGCTGAAAAACAGCCGATAAGGGCAGACTAGTGCCAACGTTGTGGGACACACCGCAAAAACTAGAATGACAAATGCTCAGTGACGGCCCGACATTGACTAACGGTCGACTGTTGGCTTTGTGTGTTAGGGACCTAACTGAGAAGCTCAGATTACAATAGACACAAGGAGTGTGACTTTATCCTCTGCTCAGGACGCCATTACTCTACTATACCTTTACATAGCAAATACTTTGTTGCTGTATTAATGTTCTCAGTGTTACTTACAGAACCTCTGAAATGAAAGAGCTAGGCAAAAATGTTCAAAGATATATTCAATTTATGTGGAAAATGGCTTTACTTATACGCTTCAGCCTTCCGTACTTCAGTTCTTACGCTTCAGTACAGCTGAACCTGTTCTACAGAACACCATCGTGTTTTAAGGATAACTCTGATGATATTCTAGATTTTTCTCATTGTCAACAAATCCCACGTGCAGACCCAAACTAACACTGACTGTATCCACTAACAAGTATTGTGTGTGTATCAAAGCCTGATGATATATCTTCTTCCTCTGTGCCACAGAGCTCCATTGTTGTCTATTAAAAAAGCATCAGTGAGCAACACTGTTACACTGGCTGCCATTTTCCTTTCGGTCTTTTCAAAAGATTTAACAATCAGAAAAACATAGAATAACACCATCTTTATCTGCTAAGTGTTTCTGAATGGGTTTCCCTCCTTTCAGACAGTCTGGATTTCATTCGTTTTTTTCCAGTATGTAAATTAACTTGTTGAAACGAACAGCTAGCTTGTCTTTGACAATAAAAAAATCAAGCATGGTGTTCACTGTGATGACTTATCCAACTTGAGCAAGTCTGTGCAAGTAGATTTTGTAGAGTGTATTGAAATGAACTGAACTCATAAGCTGCCTGGAGAAGGAGAAGAAAAAAACATACATAACTGGTAGTACACAGGATAAATTGTGCGAAGAACACTTGTGGGGGCCTTAAATATGTTTAAGAGAGCCGAGTGGCTGATGTTCTTTTCATGTCTGGACAAGACAAACAGTGTAATTCTGTCCATTTAAGTCAAACTAGCAGTCAAAGTCAGTCCTCCATTGTTTCCCTGAGCCTGTCATTTCACGCATTCAGTTTATGCTCCAAACAGGCTGCAAGGCCTCAGACTTGCCTCCTCACTCAGACAGAAAATGGTGGATTCTGCTCTTGCTCGGTCTAGTACAACTCTCTGCCGAAACCCTGTGTGGGGCCAGGAAAAGGGAGAGAGGAATGCAAGTCTGCTGATGGTTGCTCCAGGCTTGGAGGAAGGTCGGGACAGAGGGAGGGGAGGATTTAATGAAGGGAACGGCAAAGGAGGAGGAGGGGGAGGGGGAGGGGGAGGGAGAGGCAGACAGCTTGGCCCCTCAGCTCTTTGGGAAGACTCACAGGCTGCTCTGGAAAACACAGGATGTGGGCATGCAGGCGGGGAGAACGGGCTTAGACATCCCCCCAACCCCACCCCCAACCGCCCACACATGCACACACAATTCCATTCTCTCTGTTCCTCTCTTAACCCTTTCCTGCCTCTCTCCTCTACTATGCAAAGAACCAGTCTGTTGGGACGTTTTGCTCATATCGAACCTGGTGACAGCTTTCAAAATGATCTGATTCTTAAATATCATGTTAACAAGAAAACAGAAAAAACAGTGATGGATTACAAAATATTCAGTATACGCAGCAACATTTATGTTTTTACTTAATGTAATGTTTTTTAAACTACGTATTGCTTTACTACACTTCAAACGTTTTGTTTAAATATGCGCCTAAAAGCTTTCATGATGAAGTTAAAACTGAAAGTCTCAAGTCCAATCAGTCCAAAACTAGAGGTAAAAAAACCCCACCTTCGAGCTTTACAAATACTCTGCTAATCTTGGTAAATTGTTAGGAGAAACAAAGATGAAATCTACAACCAGCCCCAGCAGCCCTGTGAAGCTGTTCTTTTTCACAGCAGTGCTTTGAACTAAATGCTAACATCAGCATGGAATGGCCTGCCTAAAGTGGGATTTATACTTCTGCGTCGAATTAACGCCATGTCTACAGCATAGGCTCTGCATTGACGCAGAGCCTACACTGTAACCTATGCCGTAGCCTGACGTGCACCTCCCCAGAAATGTAATTACACGTTGTGGCATCGCAGACCTCCTGTCTATTTTTGTAAGCTGAAAAGCGTTTGCTTTACTTTTATTTACTTTTATCTCATAGATTAGAAACAATAAATTGTCAAGACAATAAAGCCCCCACAAAATAGCTTTTTATGTCTTGTGTGTGATTTATCCTGGCTGCTTATGAGTAGAAGAAATATCTGCTAGTCGCTAAGCTATTTCATACAATGTAAAATGCCATAGGCTTGTGCTAATAACATTAGCATGTTGCATTTGTATGGAGAATGTATTTAGTAAAGGACAGTTGTCATGTCAGTGAACCCTGTGAGCTGTAATGGAGTCAAATTTTGTGACGCTACCTTTGTTAAATGCTGCTGTTGTCCCTGGCTTCATATGAGTAGAGGAAGACAATCCCCGTAGACCTCAAAAGACAGTTTCAGTTACTATAGCTAATTTCAACTTTCATGACAGCTGTTAGGGAATTCATTTCTATATAACTCATCCGTTTAAGTTTAGGCTTAAAGTTATGTATAATTAAGGAAGTGGCCACTTTGCCTGACAGGCTGTCTGCAAGGTGTCACTACAGTCTATGAGTTGGAGCCACCCATCACTCCTCCACACCTCCACCCTTTTGTCCACCTCTGTCTCCAAAACAATAAGGTGGCGATGGCCAAAATGGTCAACTTCATACTTTAAAACAGGAGTCCACAAACCAATGGGTGATGTCATTGTAGCTTTTTTTTTTTTTTTTTTTTTTGAGTCTTTGGTTTTATCTTGTGAATGTGCTAAACAAAATTTAAGAGGATCACCAGTTATCAGCATTATTCATTTTCATGTTTTGAGGACAATAAATACCTGCATCTAATGTCATGGCAATCCATCCAAAAGTTGCAACTTAAATCATACCCAAAAATGCTGACCTTGTGGTGGAGCCAGAGGAGAATTCAGGGCATCACCAAAGTTAGTAGGACTCATGAATAAATTGTTGTGCTTTTATAGTCAAAGTTGTGGATTGACAGATAGACATGGCCTTTCTCAGAGCCGCAACACAAGCATGGCCTAAATAAAACCTTTTTTACATTCATGGTTCCAGAGGATGCTCCTAATGACTTGTTGATCCTCCGACTTTCAATCTAACAGCACCATTAGATCAATCTTTTGGTTTATTACTGATATTATTACCAGCTGTTTAGTGCTATTCAGCAAATGTCTGCATACTAACACACTAAACTAAGGTGCCGAACATGGTAAACATTACATATCCTCTAACCATCAGCATGCTAGCATTTTAATTATGAGCATATTAGCATGCTGACATTAGTATTCAGCTCAAAGCACCACTGATGACCCTTTTCCATCAAAATTAGCATGTGTTTGTGATACAACCTGCAAAAAATAGGCGATAGGCGCCTATCCCACTGCCAGTAGAGTAGAGCTGTGTACACAGCTCTGCAGCAGATGAGTATGCCTTTCTGTGTGTGTGGGCTTTTTTTGTAGTGTGTGACGTTCAATGTCACAGACAGGACACAGAACAGGTAAACAGCAGAGAGGAGCATCAAGGCCTATGAAAACTTCATGTTGGCTACTTCTTTTTATATATCTCTTACTTATTCAGTCTGTCTTTTAAACTTGGTGCAAACTAATTTGGATCGATATTAGAGTGCTGCTTGGGCAGAGATGGACAGTATTTTGTGCTGGCTCGTCATTGCATCTCACCAGTAAAGGAGCTACAATTAGCACGTTCACCCAGGTGCTGTGTTTCTATCAATGCTGATCAGAGCCGAGGGGAGTAAATACCTATGACTACTGCAGAGTCTTTTGATCTGGGTGTGAATGCGGTTAAAACCTTTCCCATTGTATTTAAAAGCCAGATGTTAGCAGGTGAAAGTGGGTTTTTTGTGCAGTGGGAAGGGGCTTAAGTGAGGCCTCAGAGAACCCATAGCATGGTTGTAGACTTTTAGGCCCTTTTAACACAGATGACTCTCTGCTCAGAGGGTTAGGAGCTCCTGGACATCATTGTTTTCCCAATTTGCAGGCATTTTCAGCTGCTGTTCTTCTTCTTTGAGTTAGCTGCTAACTGCTTCTAGTTGCTTTTAAATCGCCTGGGGGTGGGTTGAACACATAACAAGTTGTCAAAATTTCACACTGTCCCTTCTATGGTCCTGCCCTGCCAGCTGTCCCTTTTACATAGACATCAAGTCAGCGTTGTTACCACCTCCATTTTGGGCTTACAGACGAGACAACTCTGCCCTCCCCATTCCGCGATCATACAGAACAGCGAGGTGGAGTAAGGGCATGATCTTCCCGCCTTGAAGAGGCAATGTAAAATGGGCTTTTGTCTTCTTGTTTTTAAATGTGCTAGAAAAAGTCATGTAAAAGGCTTCTTATACAGGCCAGGTTTGGTCACCTCAGCATTTCTAACAGTGAATTTTCTGACTGAAATCCGTTTATTGTCCCGATCAGTGGATCGGCTTGTGCAGGTTAAGTAACATTCACACAAAGTTCAAATTTGGTAAGCTGTGAAAATTCACACCACTGAGTAACTGCAAACTATCTACACAGTGATGACCTTTGAGGGAACTGGATAAACAACTGGACAAACAAACAACAAACAACTGGATAAACATATCTGTGTCACACCACCCATTTTTATATAACCCTCCCCTGCATGGTCTGCAGCCAGTAAAGACTGAAGTGCATGGTGCAAATACATTCCCTTAAACTAACTGCAGCAAAGTACTGTCACATTAGCAAAGGAAAGCAAAAACCTTGAGAAATATATATATTGATTTTGTACTCATGCAGTACTCATAGGATTTTCTTTGTGAGTTGTGATTCATGTTCCTTTCACTTAGTGTTTTAGTTTTGAGTCAGGCCAACATCGCGAGTAATAAAACTACATTGATACCCTAAAACTTGCACAGACTCCTCACTGGACTATTTATCAGATTAATAAATCACTTAAGAATTGGACTGATAAGGAACAATGAGAGAAAACGAAACAAGCGTACCTCTGCCTTGTACATTCTGATCAGGCCCTGGTTGACTTTGGACCAGGAAGGAACAGCGCTGATGTTCCACAGCTGGTTGGAGTGTTCTGCAAACGGACCTGTCTTCATCTACAGAGCAGAAAGAGAGGGACGAAGATGAGGCGAAAGAGGGACAAGTAAGACACCTCTGGTGTAACTTATCCACACTTTATCCAAAATACAGTTGAAAGGAAACTCCCTGATACTGGATTCTAAACTTTTTTTTAATAATATCAATACTGTATATAAATCATAGTTCATCTCTTTAATCAATTTTATTGCACAAGATTTATAGGATTTAAACAGGATAGCTTTTAAAGCTTCCTGTGTCACACCACTTCTTGAATAACCCATTAAAGTGAAGCATCCAAAATCAGTTTTCAGAGTATTAAACACTCCCTCTGCAGGCTGAAAAAATGGCTTTTAAAAGTTCTGAGTGTCTTCAGTGATGAATCTTTGGTTAGTCTGACTTGAGTCAGTTATAATGGACTCTAACGCCGACTCACTGCCATAGCAGAAAGACATATTTTGGCAAAATGTTTTTGGAACACAGTGATCTTACTGATGGACAGTGGAGAAGTGGCTTATGCTGCAGGAGTGGTTTGAGAGGTTTCTATGGACCACTTCATTCTTTTTCACACAGTGAAAATGGGTCACCAGTGGAATGCATGAATAACTGAATTCATGCTGACTGAAGCTGCTTTTCTCAATCAACCAAAATGACAAACTTTTTATATTCATCTTTAAAGGGCCAATTTTTGTAGTTTTTACAAGCAATAACTGATTCAGCAGGCAATGCCAGAAATGCAGCACCAGTGATAATGAGGGACGTATACCTGTAAGGAACGGAACCTACAGTGTATAAAGGAAGATCTTGAGCTTAGAGCAGTAAGGAACCCTAAGTTAACCCTGCTGTTTGACTTATTCCACAGTCCACGATGTGGCTAGAACAACTTTGAAATTCTGTGCTAATGATTTAATATTTGTTTTGAGTTGTGGAGGTCCCAGACCTTAGATGCTTATAATCTTTTTTTTTTTAATTAATGGATGACATCACCTCATCTATGTCACTGCTAGTGACAGAGAAATGGCTTAAACTCTGCAGCTCCCCTTAGCTCTACAGAGCTTTACAGCATCGATCGGCTCATTGTTTTGGTTTTCTGACTCACAACTGTGTTCTGACTCACTCTCACAGCTCTCATCTTTATTGGCAGACAGCAGAAAAGCTCTGATAACTACTGTACCTGACCACACTGCCTCTTCAAGGTTTGAATTTCACATCATTAGTCCGCCTTGTCATTCTGTATAAAACAAGGCTGCCCCAACTAAGACTTTTCCTAGTTGACCAATAGTAGTCATTTAGGGCCATTAGTCGACTAGTCTGTGACTAAGCCACTGATGAAATCTTGCCGACCAATGACCTTTCTGGTCGACTAACGTTTGGTTGACAATTAGGGGGCAGCCTCAGTATAAAAGGTACCTCCTGTATTGGAGGGACAGAGTTGTCTCGCCTTTAAGCTGGCATCGCAGGTAGTAACAGTGCAGAAATTACGTCTGCATAAACAGGACAGCCGGCAGGAGGGGTTCGTTTTGACGATGACTTATGTGTGTGACCCACTGTGGGAGATTTCAAAAGTAGCAGTTAGCAGCTAACTCAAAGAGGAGGAAGAGCAGCTTAAAATGTTTGCAAATTGGGAAAACAATGAGATTTGAGAGCTTCCTCCCCTCAGCTGCTATATGATAGGGACAGTAAATGATTGTTGTTGCCATGTTAATGTCATTGTAATTGTTTAAAGAAGCGCTGCCGATGTGTCTGTCATGGGTCACACTAGAGGCCAATGCTGTTTTGTTACATGTGACGCCCGTCAAGCCTCTTTTGCTTCTGCGATGCCAGCACGCTGTCTAATACCACACACTGGAGCGGCATGATGCTGCCGACGTTTGGGTCTGTGTGAAAACGCAAAGGCGGCATAGAGAAGGGACTTCATAGCAGCCCTATTTAACAACTAAAGGCTTCTAAGAAGTTGGTACAAAAACAGCATAATAGGAGAATGAATAATGGACAGGCAGGTGGACAGGAAAAAATAACTCCAAATAACAGCTAATGTTGCTTGGCATCTAACTTAGAAACTGTTTCCTTAGAAGTTCGTCCCATTAACTTACAGGTTGGAAATATGTTACAGCTATATTTTCTTGTAACTAACAGGCCAAAAAAAGTTATTGCAGATTTGAAGCTGCCTTCATTACAACTTGATCACAAGGAGGCAGCAGAAAAAAAAGGTGCAAACACAACATTGTGAGTGAAGTCGCAAACCTTAAAACCAAAACAATGAGCAGAAAGATGATAAACCATTCTGTAGCCAACACATGGTCAAACTAACCCACTGTTTATATCAAAATGTTGAATAGTACAGATTTAAATATGACATATGAGAGGTGGCTGTAAACACTACTGCACTAAAAAGCAACTGTGACTTCAAATCAAAGAAAGAAAATTCCAATATGACCGCATCATTTCAGCTTTATCTTCACAATGGCCATTTTTTCCAAATGGATGTTAAAAGACAGATGTAAGACACATTTTGGAAGGGCAATACTAACACTAGTAAAAGTGTGAAAAATGTCACCCAAACCAAAGGAAGAGCGGGATACATTAACAAATTACAGGTTTAAGACTTAAGTTGCAACAAAAGAAATACATTCACTGCATTGACCTTTATCCATGTGGAGTTTAATGTTGCTGCTGGTCAGTGACTGTACCTTTCGAGCGACAGACCACCCCAAACTATAAATATATATTTTTATATATTTTGGTGCTTTAAACTCCACATGCTGAGTGTCATCTAGTTCCATTATATTGGAGAGACAGCTGATATCTCCAACACTCAGCAACTCACACTAAGACTATCTAGACAGGTAAGAGGGAAAATACAGCAAAAAAAAAATTGTTTTAATTTGTGTGAGAACTGTCCCATTAAATTTGCTCTCACTAGCACCAAAGTGTGCCCCCACAGTTGATGTTTGGAAACACAACTGTGGAAATGATTTTTATAAGCGCACTGAACTTGGTTATGTGAACTTTCAGTCAATTGTTTGGTCTTTTTTTTTTTAAAGGTTTGTTTTCCTGGAAATTGTTTTAAATGAAGCTGAAAGAAAAATGCAGAGCAAGAAGAATGAGTGTGACTGAAAACATCTTAAACTAAAGCTACTGATTACATTGCTTTCTTAATACATTGATTACTCTGCTTTTAGCAATGTAATCAATGTAGTAAAGAGAACATGCAGAACAAAAGGCCCTGTTGTTGCAGCAATCATTTGAATAACATTAATAAACTCTGGAATGAAAACAGAGTGTGTTAGCTTACAGAAAGACAGCAAATAATAAGAATATACAGAGGAACAATACGTATACAGTCACTGTAACAAGTGAGACTGTCAAAAATAAATGTAGAAATTCATAAATGTATGAATGAAGTGAGGACTATAGACTGGTTTCCCACCATTTTTCCCAAGAGGCAGGGGAACCCAAACCCAGACCCCGGGGCATCAATCTAACAACCCCCTCCTTTTTCCATCCCCCCACTCACCCCCCCCTCACACTGCTCTAGACACTTTCCAGGGCCTTGCATGAGAACACATGGGGGAAGGGCATGGAAGAGGGAGGAAAGGGGGGTGGAGACAGCCCGTATTCCCTGGAGGAAGGAGTGATTCACAGCAGCATGTGGGGAAGGAAGTGACTCATGTTTAGAACAGCACACACATACTCACACACGCACACTGGAGCCTTGTGTGTGAATCAAAAAAAGAACATGAGTTTGAAGTATCCACATGTGTGTGAACAGGAGGGAAATACTTGGGTGTACATATGGAGCGTTGCATGCTTGGAGGCCTATCCGAGCGACAGTAAACAAAAGAGGAAAAACAAACCTGAAGTTAGAACTGAATAAGGCCAGTAATAGCTCCAAAAAAGAACAGGAGCCTCAGAGTGTGTTATCAGGTTTATTCTGTTTCACTTATCAAATAAAAAGATATATTTAACATGTTTTTGTAATCCATTTAAACCTCAGAAAGTTGATTTCACCAGTGAGAGTTAAGTGGTAATACTGCTTCATCCCGTTTACCTCAGAAGTCAAAGCTTGGAATGACGCCACACCCACATCGACCCCTTCCAGTTCAACAAGTTGGAAAACCAAGATGTAGTTAGCATTACCAGTGCTAGCTAGCTTAGCCACTGTTAGTAGCACCACTTGGTAACAAAGCATTATGTTGTATTTTGCACATACAAACACTGTAGCAACATGTCAGCAGATAGAAGTTGGACGGTACTGTGTGTATTACTGTTGTAATGAGACACAAATTAGACTGCAGTGCAAATAAATAGTATATTATAGGGATGCAGGATATGGATTCTTTTCAGTCGATACCAATAAGCAATGAGCAAAGATAGACGATTTAATATTCCATTCCTCTGACCTAACCACATCTAACACATCATTATTGTTAACACAACAAAAACAAAAAACTGTTCTGACTCTTCATATGTTCATTTATTTCTTTTTTACATTGGCTTTTATAGAACGTTTTACCTAAAATTTCAAATTAAATGCTCTGACATAATCTGTCAAGTCAGACATGTATTATACACAAGTAACTTAAGTAAGTGCATTCATCAATACAAAAATAAAGGCTTTGTATTTTCCATACGTTGACTGATTTTTGATGGCTTGCCACAGTATCAACACTGAGCCTACCTACCAATTTAGATTTTCCATTTTTTTCTCCTATCTAAAATGGATAAACAGATAAACAGAGTGTATTGATTCACTCAGCCCCTCCTTGATGTGCTCTCGTTTCCTCTGTTTATCATGAGACAGTAGTGCACCCGCAATCCGCTTGCACATATCCACAGTAACAGTGCTAACGCTACTCAATGGTTATTAACAGGTTTAACCTCATCCCAGGGCAACTATTATCTAACAATTAGTGACGGGTTTAACATCAGTCGGGCCATTTCGGTGTCTGTGTGTTTTTTTTGTTAACAGCTTGGTGTTGGATGTTAGTTGCTGCTGCTGTGTTAGCTCGAGCTACCTGGCAGACGTCAGCTATAGTTGTATTACTGGAATAATATATTTTAAAAGAAATTTCCCATTATCTTCTAATAATCTATTGGCCCAAAATATATCGCTCATGTGTTTAGTAGCCATCCTGGATTTTGAGGTTGGGGCTGGTGAGGTTCCTTTGACTTTATATATTGGAAATTTGACTTCAGAGGAGTTTCAGTTAAAATTTACAATTAGGAATTTGAAAAATTACGCCTTCAAATAGCATACCATTAAACCTTGGTATTGCTGCTATGGTCAACCACAGTTAAATAAACCTTGCACTCCGACTTAGAATGAATGTTAAGGGTAATGGTCACTGGAACTACATTTAAGGTGTCCCCATCTACAAGACAATCATAAACTGGTATTTTTCTTGCACATACCATAAATATGCTGTATGAATCACAGTTTGTTTAGACCACTTTCAATTAGGGATGCTCTGATTTATCAGCCACAAATCGGTATCAGCTGATAATCCCTTTGTTGACTGCCACATACCTATCGGCTACTAAGATGACATTCACCACTGGCAATGGCTAGCTGATGTTTTCCTGTTCATCATTTTTCAGCAGGCTAAAAAGCAGGGCTCAAGACTAACTCCATCCTGTCATCCTGGGGACTATCAGAATCGTGTTTGGGACTAACAGAGATCTTTCTGGGACATTGTCAGGGCAAAAGGACACAACCAACACGTCAGAGAACACACCCTATTGTCTCCCTGACAATCCTTCAACGTGAATAACAAATCTTTGTTGAAATCTGCAGGAGGAGAGCTAGTTATCATTAGCTGTAGACAGCCAGTGGCCGGAACTAACTACTGATGGAGGTTGCATTGAATGACATTATGATGCGTACAAGCTCTAGTCAGTTAAAGTGAGTGTTTGTCGGAAAATAAAATGGTAATGTCCTCTTGATGCGTTCAAATGTCATTTTGTAAAACGCAGTTTTTGGCGAGAAACCTGAATAAATACAGCTGTAAAAAGGAGAAATTTGTTGAACATAGTAAAAAGACTTTTAAAGCAATTATTTAAAAAAAATAGTTTTTTTAATGTGAAAGAAGGTTATATTAAAGGTGGTTTCATAAATGTAAATGATTTCATTTGTGCTCATTCAAAGGTAGTGTAATTGAGGGCTGAATTACTTTACAACAGTTCAGTTATTTTCTATTGTGTAGATTTCTTTGTCTCCCTTGCACAAAAGGTGGATGTATACAGTCATTTTCAAAATAAACTTACAAAGCACCTAAAGCACCTTATTTCACATATTTTTCCCCAAAGTTAGGCAAAAAAAGCATGTTAAGAAAAAAACATCATGGCTTGGTTTAAAATAAGGCAGTTGTTACTAACATAATGTAACATCATGTGACATTTGTCATGTGACATATGTCACTACCGTGCTATGCTACTCATATTAGCACACTATGTTGTTGTTTAAAACCCACCCCCTCCCCTCCCACCTGCCCTAGAGGGACTTTCTTGCCCTTAAAACTACGGTAGTTTCCGGCAGTGTTACAAACAGCTGCTGGCCAGCGTGTTTCACAATGCTGCAAAAGTTGCCTTTGTGTGTTGATATCGTAGGTGGACGTCCACTGACATAGCAGCAATATTTGACGTCAGTTGCTGGCCGCAGCGTGTGGGATGCCCCGTGTCTATGGAAACCCTATAGTAGAACGGAAATTTGTCATTTCAGTACTGATATGTATCTAATGTATTTGCACTGACACACTCTATATACTTGGATTGAAACAATTTTTAAATTTTAAATACTGAACTTCAAATCGGAGTGAACAGTTCATCAGTCACAGTCTAACACTATTTGTGAAACTGGAAAGATTGTTGAGCACAATGTAGAAAACAATAGCACCATAAACAAAGCAGAAGCACCCATAATATAAGACTTATATACATGAGTCTATTGCCCAAGTGCATGCTGGGAGTATTCCCATCACTCAAAACTGTAATCATATGATAAGTCCTCAGTCTTCAAATGTCGTTTTGTCTGATCAACAGTCCAAAAGTCAAAGATATTCAGTTTAGAATGATATACAGGGGATAAAACAGGGGAAAGCAGCAAATCCTCATATTTGGCAGCATAAAGACTAAAACAATTATTTGAAAATGTTTGCCGGTTAATTTTTTTGTTAATTGTCTTTTAGATCTATTGTACTGTCACACCAAAAGTGACGAGTGAAAAAAATTATAAAAAAAATGAAAACTGATGACGGATGAGACGAGCCTCGGAGGCCCTTCTTCCGTCCTCACATAACAGTAGCATCCTTTCATGACCATGAGGAGGAGGGAGAGGTCAAACAGCAGGAGGAGGAGGAGGAGCAGGAGTAAAAAGAGGGAAGGAGGTGGTGCTTCTGAGTGGGAAGGAGGAAAAGGATGTAGCTGCTCCAACAACGCCCTCCTCTACTTCCCTCCCCTCCTTTTCCTCCGAAACCAAAAACAAAGCGCATGGTTCCTGCTCTGGCCCCCGCCCAACACAATCCATCTGCCTCTTTCCTGTCTTCCTTTTCCTGGACAAAGCTGACGTGGACTAATTCATCTCCAACGGTTAAATCAGTATTAAATAAGCACATTGTCTACTTAAAGTACATGTAGTACTGAATATACATATTGAAAATATATTAATATGTAATCTGATAAAACATATCCCAGGGGTAAGTAATCAAAAAAGTACAGAGTGATAAGATACAGCAAGATAACAATTTTAATTTTAAATTCATCTACAGAAATTCTTCAGCCACACAGTGAGTGTAATGTCCATCAGGGGGCAGTATCTGGATACCTTTCCAATGTTTAAGACAGAACTGACAGATTGTTTCCAATCACCCTTTGGCTCAGGGAAAGAAAATAATAAAACTTGTGGTAAAAACAAAGGGGAAAGTTTGGGAAATTTGGGGAGCTGATGTTAAGGCTGCCAACGAAACTAACCTCTAGGTTACTGCAAAATCATAGCTGTAAGTTGCAGATGGATGGGTGGATGTCATAATATTATTGACTGAATTTGGTGCTGCCTTTCGTAAGCACAAGTTATATTTTGTTTCACAGGAAGAAAACATGATTGCACTTTGATGTAAGAATACAAAGCATTGATTGTTTTGGCATATATTGTTACATGGGTGCAAAATATCACTATGGATGTGACCTAAAAATGTTAAAAAGTCATTTTTCATTTCATGTCAATTTAAGGTCAGTTCACCCAAATAACAGAAACAGAACATTTTCTTATTCACGTCATTGTGAACAGTTTTCACAGGAACTACTTTTTACAACACAAAAAAATTGTCCCACTGTTGTGTGGATTACCCAGATCATCAGTTTCTGGAGAGAGCTGTCTGTTTAATTTTTAAAGCCATTTCCAATGCTGTGAGCACTTCAAGCCAAATTCCATTCACGCCCATTGAAGGGGACAGAACTGAAGACGGAATTGTGAAAATCTGCACAAACAAAACCAAACGTGTCTGCATGGCTATATGCTGCTACAGGTTAAGTAAGCAGGCTTTTTTTTGGTAATGTGGGCAAACTGACAAAAAAAATATATCTGGGAAAACAAATGTGCAAAAATGGTATCTAAAATTTTCTTAAACCTGTAATAGTTATTTTTTTGGCCACTTGGGCGCAGTGCAACAAGCTGTAAACGTAACAGTATCATCCCATTTCAAGATTGTTATGGCTAATTTGTTAGCAATCAGTTACACATCCAATAGACACAGAGCAACATTAGCATTTATGTGGAGTTGTATTTGTGTCCACCTGAAGGGAGTCCAATACTCGCTCTCCTTTTTGTCTCCACCATCACCTTAGAAAAATATTTGGCTCTTTGCTGCTATGTGCTCCAATATGTTCTAGGGGTGTAACGATCCATCAGTATGGATCCATATATCGATTCAATGATCAACCATCCAATATCATTGATGCAAAGTGAAAACATCGATCCATATCATCATCTCTAAGTTACGCCTTTATTTTGAAATTCTGTATCACTATCAAACAGCAGCAGGCAGATGGCAAACAGCCATCAGAAAGACCAAATGTGATGATTGTGTTTAATTTTCCCACCTCATTGATGAACTTGATGCACTCCAGAAACATATAGTCTTGGTGATGCTCGTTCACCACCCTCTCATCAATAAAGTGCCGAGGCTCCAGTGTTGGGTGATCTGAGGAGAGAGAGAACTGTGAGTGCACAACTTCACCACTAGGTGTCACCATTTACCTTCCCATTAACTGATGACTGCTTCCTCTACTAATGTCACCTCTCAGCACTGTGGAGATGTCCTGTCGAGAGGACTCAAAATCTGCACCTTTTACCATGACACAGGAGGAACAGAACTACACCAATGACGTTTAATTAGCATAGTAGAGTGGCTTCATGTTGTCATGAACTTGTCTTTTTGACATGTGACAGTAGAAAGAGCACAGGTGTAAATGACACAGTTTACTGGGACACACTTTAACTATAAGTCAAAATATTGGCAGGGAAAAAGCCAGATTGTTTGAGATTTGAACAATCATGTTAGACTTGTTTTAACTTCTCTAAACTGTCATCCTGCTTGTTTTAGATTCTTTTTCAAATTCTAATGTCAATCATTATTGTTTTACAGCACCTCATGGCCTAATTATGTCTACCTAGACTGCAGAGCTTCACTTAGTTCCTCATAGTGTGAGATCCTCAGACAGGAACTTCTAAAGGTGTTTCACACCCAGCCTGTTTGGTGGAGTTCAAATAAACTCAGTCATTTAGGCTGGTGTGAAAGCTGTCAGTCAAAGTCAATGATGACGATGATAGATGTAATTTTAGCATAAATTCAGAAGCAAAACCAATGTTAAATCTATCTAATGATCGTGAAAAAATGAGGAGGCAATCTCCTGATGTGTGAGCTAGATGTAATGTATCGCCAATATTTATGCACAATCATTTAGTAACCATGGTAACATATGAATGCTGTGATTTTCCATTATCAATCATAAAGGGAGTAGCCAGAGGTGCGTCGAGTTTGGGTCCTGCTCTGTGTCTTTCAGCAGTTTCCTAACAAAAAGTGAGTGAGATGATGGAACCTTAATATAATGGTAAATATAAAACATAATGGTAAATGCATCTTGTTTTCATTTGTTTGTTTCTAACCTTGGTCTGGACCAAATTAATTGGACTACAGGTTTGAAAGTGACCTTAGCTTTCCTAGAATCCAGGATAAACACCAGAGAAGAACTAAATTTGAGGCAAAAAGGTAACTGCATTTTTTCCAACCAGTTATTGTGATTGTAATTTAAGGTGATATTGTTTACTTAAATTTAACTGCAGGCCTGTATGTGTGGTCTTGTGAAACAACGTCAACTGTACAACATTACACGATTCACGTGAAGGATATGCAGTCCACTGGCATTGTTTGGAGAGGAGGTTTTTCAGATGCTCCAAAGCTTCTCCTACTGAATGATACCTCCTCTTTAGATCTTTAGATCTTTAGTCTCATCAGAAGCCTGCAGACGCCTGCACTTGTTGGCCTTACAGCAGCAAAAAAAAGTTAGCTCTTTGCTGGCAGCCTCCTTATTTTCTCTTCTGGAATCATTGGCTACAGTCCCTTTTGGTATAACGTATATGAAGGTGACAGTAGCAAAAATGCATAACGCGAAACAGTTACTATTGGTGCCAAGGCTTCGCTTACTGACAAAGTAGAGGATTTTCTGGGCACATTCACTGAGTCATAGACCCTACACATTTGTTGTTATTTTGTTTTATTAATAGTTTTTATTGTTATTTTTATTTTCTTTCACTAAAATATTTTTTTTCTTTTTATTTCAATTTATTAATTATATAATATTAATTTAATTTATATACTTCCTTTTTTCCCTCTTAATTTATTTTCTTCTTCAGTTGATCTACTAAGGACAAATTAATATGGAGTGGGTTGTCGCCGGAGGTGTGGGGTGTGCGTAATTGTTTGGTATTATTGTGTTTGTTGTTTGTTACACATGTTAAAACATTTTTAAAAAGTTGATAACAAAAAAAAGGATTTTTTTCAGGATACAAACCCTTTTCCCACCAAAATTAGTGTGTTTAAGTTTCTTAAACACCTGCTAAAAATAGGTTTTATACTCCTTTCCCATTGCCAGCAGATCAGGCGAGCAAGCTTTTCTGTTTATTTTTTCACTGGTGTGTCAAGTTCGATGTCAGGAATGGGCCAGAAAACAGGTTAGTAAACAGTCAAAAGCGGCATTGAGACCAGTGAAAATGTTGCAGTGGTTACGTCTTTTAATGCATTTCGTCCTTTTTCAATCCCTCTTTCAAACTGCTGCTTGGGTGTAGATGGACGATATGTTGTGGTGGCTCTTCATTGCATCCTGCCGGCAAAGAGGCTTAAATTATCCACTCACCCAGATGTTGCATTTCCATCACTGCCAACCGGAGCTTGAGCCGATAAATACCCTTGACAACCACAGAGTCATTTAACCCATTATGAATGCTGATTGTTACCATTTCCATTATATACAAAAGGCAGATGTTGGCAGGTGTTGGTGGGGTTTTTAGTACAGTGGGAAAGGGGCTCTCCAGAACTGGAGCACACAGGGCAGCTGTACAGAAACAAATTCAAAGTTTGTTGAAAAAAGTGTCAGCCCTACTGGGTGTGAATGTGCAGATGCTGGCATGCAGAGGGCATACTAACCAGGCAACTGCCAAGATTTCTGTCTTGTTTTGCCAACTAACAGATTTAACACTTAACTACAGTAACTAAAGACACTAAACTAGTTCAAATCAAACAGCAGCTCTTACAGTTAGAAAATACAGTCTTTCAAATCAAGATATAAAATCGATATATACACAATCAATTTGTCCTAGTTATACCTGTGTAGTAATACAGTGCCGACTACATATTAACATGCATATATACTAATGCACCTCCTTTCACATTTACACATGAAATATTCTTATGTAATTTCCAAAAACATGTTGTATTCAGCAGGCGATACAAGGTGGGATGCCATCCCCCTTGTTAGCAAAATGACCAAAATGTGTCCCCTTTGTTAACATGCCATCTCTCTCCATCCCCTGGGTCCAGACCTAGACACCATCCTATCCAGACCTGGACCTACAACCAATAAGTTATTAAGAATTATTAAATGTAGACGGAGTGTTTTTTTTTTGTAATCGCAGCAGCACTTGTTGTGAAAAACGGAAACGAACAGACTGATTGTATGCATTAAATTATTTCACGTGATGCTACTCAGCCGATCAAATCTTTGCGTTCCGATACGCACTGCAACTTGAGTGAGTGAGATACGAGATGAGAGATAACAGTCGGACAAATAAGTGAGTCAGAGAAAAGTAATTTCACATGGCGTCTTCCAAAGAGAGAAAAGCAGACAGTGAAAACTTTTTTCCAGATTGCACACTTACACTCCTACATGTTCATTCTTCCCACAGGCATTTCAAAACCAGTTTGTCTCATCATACATTCTGAGACTGTGACGATTATTAAAAGTGGCAATGTGAAGCCCCACCATGAGATCAAGCACAGAGCATCTTTTGACTTAACGTAGCCACTCAAATCCAAACTGATAATAAATGAACAAATCACCTGCTGGTTACATTAATGGTACACAGCCACTCACTACATATCCCAACCTCAGTTATCTCATCTGCATATTCCTCAGACACAGACAGGCTTGTTTGTAATTTTGTTTACTGAACTGCTGAAGTGACACTCTTACCTATAAACTGGGAGCTTCCCCAGATGAAGGGCAGAAACTGAAAGTCATCCAGTCCCCACACACCTTGGCTCCCAGCTGGCTCCATTCTGTAGGTCCTCTGCAGCTTCCGCATCACTGCCAGATACCTGCAAGAACACATAGCACACACGTCCGCGCGCACGTGCACTTGCTCACTTATTTTGCGACATCACTGACAGGTGTTGAGTTGCAAAACAGCGACTGTTTCAAAATCCAGCGAATTGCATTGTGTGATTTTCAGCAGAAACATGTCAGACACATTTTTTGTTGCACTGTTGGAACTTTTGTGGACACTATATAGAGAACAGTGGTGGATAGAAACCTGTTACATTTACTGAGTTGCATGTACTTGAGTAGTTATTTTCAGTAGAGTTGCTATGAAGAATACTTTTTACTATAACTTCAGTACATTTGCGATAAAATATACAGTGGTGGAAAAAAGTTTTCGGACACCCCATGCATTTGTGAAATATTGCATTAAGAATCACTCTTAGGTCTTCAAGTGCGATTTCTTTTAGTACAGTCACAGCTTCGTGTCTATATAAAGCCAGCACATTTGAAAGTTCTTCAGAGACAAAAATGGCTAAAACAAGGAACCTAACGCAGGAAACATGCCTGAAGATACAGATTCTCAGCCAGGAAGGGTACAGCTGCCGCCAGATAGCCAGGAAGTGCAGATGCAGTCCTTCAGCACTTGGATACACTCTGCAGAAATACAGACGAACCAACAGCTTGGAAGACAAACCAAGATCTGGGCGTCCAAGGGTTTCTTCAGCAAGAAATGACCGCATCCTGATCCGCATGTGCAGGAAAAACCGCCGAATTACATCACAAGAGCTTCAGCAGCAGTGGTCAAACCAAACTGGTGTCCAGTGTTCCACCCGCACTGTACGTCGCCGACTTTTAGATCATGGCTTAAGGTCCTACAAGGCTGTCAAGAAGCCCCTGATCAATGAGAGACAGAGGTTAGCCTGGCGTTGTTTGGCCCAAGCACACAAGAACTGGACAGCCAGGAATTGGAAGAAGATTCTGTGGTCAGATGAGTCCAGTTTTCAGCTTTATCTTCCTGCTGCTAATGTGAGGGTACGCAGAAGGCCAGGCGAAGCATTATCTCCAGCATGTACAGTACCCACTGTCAAGCATGGTGGAGGCAGTATCATGGTTTGGGGATGCATGAGTGCTGCTGGTGTTGGTCATCTCACTGTCTGTGATGGCACATTGAACTCTGCCAAGTATTGTGCCATTCTCCAAACCCACATGCTCCCTTCTGCACGTGCACTGTTCCGTCGAGGTCAAAACTGGATGTTTCAACAAGATAATGCCCCTTGCCACACATCCAGGGCCAGTAGAACTTGGCTGCAGGAGCACAGTATCCAGGTCTGAGAGTGGCCAGCTCAATCCCCGGACATGAGCCCCATTGAAAATCTGTGGTGGATTATCAAAAGCTCTGTTTCAAAGCATAAACCAAAGAATTTAGAAGAACTAAAAGCAGTAATTCAAGAAGAATGGGACAAGATTACCCCTCAACAGTGTGAAAGGCTCGTGGGGAACATGCCAGCCAGGATTAGAGCTCTACTGCGTGCTAATGGCAGGACTACTAAATATTAATTTGATGATGTGATGGTTTATTTATTTTTTGTTCAGTTTTGAAAACATTCTCTGTTATTTGTTGACTATGATACAGACAATGTTGAGAACTGACATATTGAAACTGTCAAGAATTTAGTTTTGTTAGTTTTTCTCGTAAACAATAAACAAAAAAATAGAATTTGTATTTGTTTGTATCTGTCTAATGCAGCCACACCTTTTGAAACACAAAAAAGATTTTTACACAAATATTTCATGATAATATTTGAGATGTGTAAAATTTTAAGGGTGTCTGAAAACTTTTTTCCACCACTGTACGTACTACTTTTACTGGTACAGCTATTAACAGATATTAGATACGTTTTACTCTTACATAAGTAGTTATTTTATGAGTACTTTTACCTCTATTTGAGTCAATATAATCATAAGGTAACAGTGCCTTTATTTGAGTACTGCTCTTGTTAATTCTACCCAACACTGAAATCTAACTGTTAAATAGATAAACCAAAGTTCTGAACAAATCAAAATTTTGACCTGATGATAGCATTACACAAAAAGTCACTGAAATCATAGGGATTCATCTTCTGGCGACCATGAGAGTCTGCACAAAATTTAATGGCACTTCATCCAGTAGTTATCCAGTAGTAGATATTTCAGTCTGGACCAAAGTGGCAGACCCCCCACAATTCCACCCCTCACCCATCATTAGGACCCCACCACATTATCTACACAGTACAGCTCAACATGAAGCAGACTACAGCAACAACAGCTCACCTGTTAAAAACCTTAAAAACGATAGCCAGCTGATCATCAACCCTGAGAGCTCCGACCTTACAGAGGCAGCAGAGGAATGCAGCAAAAGCAGCTTCATGACCTGACAAGATGAATATACACACATTAAAGATCTTCACACTTTAACAGGATCAGTGTGCAGTCTAGTTTTGCCCCACTAGAATTCAACACCAATACCCCTTTTCAACAGTCATGGGCTGGCTTAGTTTGGTTTGTTTTAGGCCATCAGCCCAGCGCAGCAGGGATCTGCATTTCCATTACAACAGGGCTACCTGCTTGAAGGTGTGTCTTTAACTGATGAGAGGGCGGATCCATGAATTAAGTCCCCCATTATTTTTGCTGCATGTGTTTTTTCATCACACAGCATGGCAGGTAAAAGAAGTTTACCTGTTGGAGGTGAGCTGTTTGTAGAGGTGCAGTAAGAGCTTGTTCTCTGCAGCTCTTCATCAACATCTCACTGTGGCTGTTTCTGATTTTACTTTCTCCCTTTGATATCATTAGACTTGCCAAATTTCCGCACACATTTTATTTACAGTAGATTCTTATCAATAAAAGTTCCCTGTTATTTTGTTATGTAAAACTTTTACACTGAAGCCGCAATATAAGGAAATGTTGAGTTTTTGAGCAGCAACTTCACACAACTTCTAAAATGGCCGATAGCAAACATGAAACAGTAAAATAAGGCCGATATCTAAAGTAAAAACAGGATGAGGGGGAGAAGCTTAACTCCAAACCACAGAGACTCAGTTAGAAGCTACAAAAGTACTGAGAGATGGACACACAGAGACTTTTAAAAACACCTTGTCAGAAATGTGAGGAAGAAAACAAGAATCAAACTACTACTTCTTGTACTGTACAGCTTACTGCCACTATCAATAATGTATAGTTGTCTTTTGGTTTTCATAATACTACTTATATTGATACTACTGCTACTTTGAATCGTGCCTGCTTAACACTTCATTATCACCTATTATTCAGTGTACTGTTAATGAGAAGTTTGGCCTTTTGTCCCATTTTAAAATAACTTAAATCCTCATGTAGTGTTTTAGGCACAAGTCTTTTTCCACATCTCATGTTCTTTCTTATAGCCTTACGTCTGTATAACTACATGCCTGTTGCCTTTGTAATGCTTTGAATCCAGCCTGCTTTGTACACAACAGAGTTACAGTGTATCATTGCGCCCCCCTGTGGCCAAACATATTGTTTTCTGTTTTGCTCATCTACATTCTTAAGCTTTGGAATAGCTTTCCACAAATCTGATATTACCTCTCCATTGACACTTTAAGAGAAAATCCAAGATAATTTGCATTTTGATCAACTTTGGTTGTTTTTAAATGTGCTGCATAAATAAACATGACTTAACTTGATTTAAATAAATAAGTATATTTTATATTTTATAATGTTAGTATCCTTTGGAACTTCTGTCTATCAAAGAAAACAGTACCTAAGAAAACTGTCTCCAGTGTGTTCTGTAGGTGATCCACAATAACAGGGACACTTTCTGGAGGCATTGCTCTGTGTGCAGCCAAACAAGAGAGGGGACATTTTTGTGGATCAACAGACAGAGCAAGCTATAAACTGCCAAAAACCTTCTGCGTCATTTTTAAGTATTATTTGGGACATTTTAACCTTTATTTGATAGTACACAGTGGAGAACTGACAGGAAACAGGAGGAGAAGAGGCAGCCCTGCAACACAGGTCCCCAGGACTTCTCTGTTACTGTCATTTTATACTGTCCCCAACTTATGCAACACTGCTGACTGACCTGTGTGCTTTGTATAGAATGACAGTAAAGAACTGAAACGAAAAACACAGACACAGCAGTATTACCTGTTCCATAGTCTATCCTGGTGGCGTTCCCCACAGACTCTTTCAGATAGACAGCTATCTCTGGAGCTGCAGCACATCTGTCAGCAGGGAGCACAGCTGACACCAAGGCCTCTGCTTCCTACACACACCCACACACAAACACCAACATCACTTGTCAGCTGTTACGTATCTACACATAGAACATGAGGTCATATGCATCATGTGTGAGATTAGTTACAGTCTCATTTAGGGATGCTCAGTAGATAAAGATCTAATTAAGAGAATCTGGTGTCAGCCGGACATGACTGCTCCACAGTAAATACAGTTTCTGTTCTGCTTAGTTTACTTCATGTAGTGAGCAAATAATGTGTGACAAGCAATTGCCTCAAAATGAATGAGCAACACAATTTTAACTTAGCACTGAGTCCATTCCATAGTTTGACTCCCAAAATCTGAAAAACATCTATATTTTACATTGGTTCTCACTTTACATGTTTCATAAATAAACAAACCTCTTAATTATAATTTCATTCTCCTTATTTAAAAAACTTTGAATACATTATGATGATTTTTTTCTTTTTTTTATTACAATTTATCATTCTTTTTTTAGTTACTTTACTAACTTATTATTTGATATTATTGAATTGTGTGGCTTTATGATCTATGGGTACATTGCTGCCTTTTTAACTGTGTCTTGCAATGTGTCCTTGAGTGCTTTGAAAGGCACCTATAAATAAAATCTAATATTATTATTATAATGCATAAAGTTTGTATTTTGCGGACTGGGCGGTTGATTAACACATATTTTTTAGCATCCCATGCACCTTTTTGTGTTATTTTATATCCACTCCTGACACTACCAAATATGACAGCTCGTTTGAGTTTACTTTCTGCAGAAGCACCTCCACTTCAAAACAGAGGTTTTCGTTTCATGTTTGGAATGTGGTGCTCCACCTCTTTCAGACTTTCAGTTGGGCATTCAAGACCTAACTCCATCAACTGCAACTTCCTCTTCAGTTTTTGTGTGTGCACATGGCCCTGCAGACTCAAGCTTTCAATTTGTGGGGTGAACACATAAGAGAACGGATGTCAACAATTCTGCCATTTAGAAACAAGTCATAAATCTGACACAGACTTTTCTCGAGACCTTTCTGAAGAAAAAAATTAAGATGTTGGTGAATGAGGCCAAATGATCTTAATCAGTTTCACAGAGTTTTGCATTTTGTAAAATGTAGAACACTGATATCTGATCAGTAATTGTTACTGGGCATTGGTATGTCCGTTAAATGCTACTCTGTCGGAGCTCTTCTCCTCGTGTGTGTGTGTGTGTGTGTGTGTGTGTGTGCACACTAACCTGGTCTAGTTTGGCGTACCAGGTTCTGTAGGCCTTATTACCAAAGCGTGACGGCTGGTCGACAGGAGGGGTCTCGTTTATCCATCGGTCCAGAGTTTCCAAAAGTTCTAGTAACTTCTCCACTGTCTGTGACACAACAAGACCATAGTGACTATAGCAACATTGTAACTGATATTTATCATCATTACCATCATCACATGATGGGTTTTCAGAGCATAAAGAGAAATAAAGAGCAAACAAACCATCTGGGTGATATAATGAGACAGACAGCGCCTGGTTCACTCTACTGAGTCTCAGCTGGTTAAACCTCTGTGATCACTTTGTGTTTTAGTGTAGCAGAATTTCAACTGTTTTCTCATTGAAATACTTTTGTTTCTGTTTAAGACACATTACAAGAATGAAAAAGTGATTATTTAGTGGCTCATAATGCTGTCTGGAGGAGAACAATCACTCTTGCTGCTGCCCTGAGACATACATCACAACTCTATTTTATACTGTGAAGTCATCTGATGGCTTAAACATAAATACAGGTTAATGTCAGAAATTGTACTGTATGATAAGCTATGTTTACATTTTAAATGACAAAAAAATTACAGGCAACAGAAGTTGTCATCATAGAAGAATTACAGCACAACACCTGACCATGTGTGAGCTGGTTCACAGTATGTCATTGTCTCCCTCTCCACACTACAGCATGATACCTGTGGGTTAAAAGTCCTCCACTGTGGAAAGCATTAGTGAAAAATATCAAGTTTATGATTCTTTCTCCAGGAGCTGTGATCATCAATGCTAACTTTCATAAACATCTGGTCAGGGAGCTGTAATGCAAATTATCTCTATAAACACATATCTGCATATGAATGCAGAATTTGTCAGCACTGAGACAAGATTTTGGTATCTGAAGCGCTCTGGTCTCCATTTGTAGTCTGTTGTTGTCTGAGAATCATTAACCAATCATGTTTGAATGGGTTTTGATTGCCAGAGGGGAAACAGTCTGTGTGAGAGAGAAAGAGGAGGAATGCACCAGCCAAAATGCAATCTCAGATGCTATCATCTGATGAAGATTTAGCTTTTTATTAGCTCTGTTTTAACCTCCATTTTAAGATATTTGTTTATAAAGATTAGCTGAAAAATTGTCTGGACCTAAAAAACCTACACCTATAGTTGCTACTTAGACTCAGAAGAGGAAGTCTTGGCCCTGATATCCGCTGGCTACACCGGAACAACACAAATACTGGCTGTTGCCCCCATATGCGTAATCCTTGTCAGACCAATGGCTTGTCATGGAAATGACATGACAATTCAGCAAACTCTCTGAGCAAACACTGGACACTGAAAAAAAACTCAACTCAATCTACAATTACCAAAAGTAAAAAAATGTTTTTTCAAGCTCTATTGTACTTTACTGAACTCTTACTGAAGTACTGAAGTAGTGTCTTCTTCATCATGTACTGTAACACACTTCATACACAGGCAAATGTATGTTAAAGGTCTCAGTTCTTAGTTTTAGGTGATTATAAACTAATGAAAACATAGCTGAAATCTCATCAACAGCTTTACACTCTCAGGTGCATGGAAAAATCTTTGTTTTAAGCCTAATTGCAATTTTTCAATAATTAATAATGATTAATAATAATTAAAAGAAATAACCACCTAAATCAAAAATTAGATACCACCTAAAACAAGATATCAATGAAGTAAGTCTCAAACTTGTTATGTCATAGGGTATTAAGTGTAGAGCTGCTCCACAGACAGTGAACGGGAGACTGATATTGTGGATTCAGAAAAACCCAACGGGTTGGACCAGATTCAGGCCAAAAATGTGCGTTAATCCGCCGGGTCAGGTATGGCACAGAGTGTGGTGAAAAATAATTATATATATATATATATATATATATGTACACACACGCATGCATGCATGCACATGCACACACACACACACACACACACACACACACACATATATATATATATATATAAACATATATATTTAAAAAATAATAAATATAAATATTATTTATTTTTATAAATAAATTATGTAAAAAAGAACAGGCAGGGAGAGAAGAAAACGGAGCAGCCAGGCTTCATGCTGGGCTCCATGTCTGTCCTCCCAGCCAGAACAGGGAGCTTCTCTGGTGGGGGAATACAGTGTGGAGTGGGTGATCCACCGAGCCGCTCCATTCACCACTGCGCCACCACACAGCTGATGTACCCAGGGCGCCAGAAACCGACTATTGCTTTTTTAAGGGGTTAGGCTTGGTTGGGCTTGGGCTCAGTATTCAAGGTGATCATCTCAGATGGGCTGTGTTTGGGCTTCAAGTTTGGTTCGAATAGTAATTTTTTTCAGCCCATTGAGAACCTGTAAGCTCAGAACATTCCCCTACGTGTACTCAGTGTCATGTAGAGCATCTGTCACAATTCATTTTCTATAGAGCAGCTTCAGACTTTATACCCAATGACATCAAAAATCTGTTTAGCATTCTGGTTTTTGGATTTGGGAGCAAGTCGATCTTGTTTACTATTATTTTTGGACTGTCTTAGACTATAGGAATAGCATGTTCTAACTAACACTGCTGTCTAACTAACCCACTAACCCTCACCTACATTTTCCTAGACAGTATTGATATTTTCCAGCATCACTCATTTATGATTCTAGAAAACCACTGTTAGGGATGACGTCTGACAATAGCAGTTAAAGCATCTCTAGTTAAAAACTGTCTTGGTGTAAACATTAACATAACGCAAAGTAGCCAGAGATCTACTGGTAGATTTGTTTCTGAATGTCAGTTTCATTTTAACATGAGCAGGTGGCAGGGAGCAGAGAAAAGACAGCTGGAGACAGATCTCAGGTCAGAAGAGGCTAGGTGATTAATATAGCCAGAAGTGTGGGCTTACTGTGTGTCTATTATGTAAGAGTTTATTAGCTTGCAGGAAACACTGCAAACAAGCAGTGGGTGCATTTAATGCAGCAGCCCGAGTACAAGACCGGATTAAGAGCACATATAACTCCTATATTAAAGTCATTGCATTTACTGCTTTTCAGTTTTAGAACTGATTTTAAGATTCTCTTGCTAGTTTTTAATCACTGAGCTGTCCGGCACTAGGTTATCTCTCAGACATGCTGTTTAGATATGATCCGAGCAGGTTCCTCAGATCCTCTACAGCTGGCCTCCTAGTCATCCCACAAATTTCAACAAAGACTCATGGTGAGTCAGCGTTTAGCCACTGTGGCCCAATTCTCTGGAACAGTCTGCCTGAGAATCAGAGTGACTCCACCTCTGTGGACATTTTTAAAAGAAACCTTGAGACGAATCTTTATAACTTGGCTTTTATTTAAAGGGATAGTTGAGATTTTTTGAAGTTGTGTTGCATGAAGTACTTATCCTTGACTACATTTACATGACGTGAGAGAGAGTCAATTTAATGTGTTAGTCCGACTAAAACCGAACTTTTAAAATACATGTAAACATGTTAGTCTGACTAGATCGTACTAAATCAAATTTCTCAAAGTCGGACTAACACACCCAGATAATGCAATTGGGAGTTGAATTACTCCTGCATGTACACAGTCAATCAAACTGGCCTAGGTGCTCTGCACATGCTCCACGGTTTCTGCCCCCAGCTTTGACCCGGAAGTAGAACAGCATTAAATGCATAACTAAAGACAAGAAAAAGTAAAAGTAAAGCATACAGCACATACAAAATGTACAGACCTGTAAAGTTGTCCACAATGGTACCAGTTCCTTCAGACAGTGATTTCTGATGGGGCAGCCATTAAAGGCTTCAGTTCCTCATCTATGCTCTTGTAAAAGCCACCAGAGTCAAGAGAAAAAACAGTAACTTTGGCTCACTGAGAACAGGAGATGTTATTGTGTGACTCTGGTGAAACCAAACTAACCTTTCAAACACCAAAGTGACACCGTAACACAAACAAAATAACTGTTCTAGGCAGTGGTAGACCAGCAGCTCCTGTGTTCAGCAATGTCAACCCACTGTTTTTCTCAATGGAGTCTGGTTAAGCAGCGAAAATATTCTAAATATATTGTACACTTAAACTGATATAGATTTTTTTGGTGGAAATTTTTTTAGATGGCTGCTTAGCTTAGCTTCCATGGCAGACTCAAGCTTGCTTCTACAAACTGGGAGCTTGCCAACCACTATCTACTGTACGATGACAATGGATGATTACCTCACACAACCCACCTTCAAAAAAATCCAAACTATCCCTCTAAGGTTATTTATTCTATTGATTTCTGTTTATTTTAAACATTACATTGCTTGATGTGGTAATTATTTAGCTGTGGAAAATTCTATTTACTACTGACTGCTTCTTTTTTTTTCTTTCTGCTACTTTTTTGGTCTGTGCTGTTTTAATCTTGCTCTGCAAAGCACTTTGATTGTATGAAGAGTGTTATATAAATCAAGTTGATTTGATTTGATTTTTTAAAAAAAGACAATTAAAAGCTGTCATTCATTGATTCTTTTGCACAAGTGTGGAATCACCATCAAAATAACCATAGTCCACAACAAAATCTTCCACTGTATACTTTCCAATTTTTTGATGCAAACAGGCTTAATTTACATACAATGAACCAGTACGGCCTGTAGGACCCCTACCATTCAAAAAAATGTGGAAGCATGCTGTCTCTGACTCTTTCAACATCGTACATGCATGTAAGCATTGTTTCCTATCCTATTCTTTAACCGTCAGCAATACGAATCCCTATGAATGTAAAAGGCTTCCAGCACATGATTTTAAAAGCCATTGCTATGAAAGACAACATACCTCAGACACTTTATATTCACATGTGAGCTTCTTTGCCTTCACACCTTCATTCAGTGTCAGAATGAAGCCCATGTAGTCAGCATATGCCTGGAAGAGGGAGATGTGTTGAAAACTGGGATGCATTTTAACGGGAAACTTTACCCCAAAATGATCATTTATATATCAGTTACTCACCCCATGTTACTTTGAATTTGTGAAGAAAACTTGTTTTTTCTAGCATGCCTCCTATGAACGAAGAATCCAAAACAGCAAACCTAGCTGATTAATTAAAGTGAATGAGGACCATGTTTAACAACAGCAAAACTATACAAAACATCTGTCTTTTTGATCAGGATTTAAAGCTAAGTTTTCTCTGCCTTCAGATTCTTTCGACGTGTAATAAGATGTTTTGATACAGTTTTGCTGTTGTTAAACATGGTCCTCATTCATTTCAATAATTCAGCTATGTTTGCCGTTTTTGGATTCTTCACCCAACGGAGGCATGCAACAAAAACTATGTTTTCGTCACGAATTTGATGCAACATGGCATGAATAACTGATATATTAATGGTCATTTTGTTGTTGAAGTATTCCTTAAAGATATGTTGTCAGAAGAACTGCTACAATATTACAGTATAAATAAAGATAACGATAGGACAAATGTTCCATTGTGATGGACTACAGCAGACAAGACTCTTTAATCATGTACTTCAGTACCTTTATAACTCAATCCCAATAACTGAATCTCTTTTCTAAGTTTTAATTATAACTTGGTTAAAAACAATCTGAAGATCATAAATCATAACAAACCCTCTATACAACTTCAGAGGCCTGAACTACAAAGCCATTTCAACTTACCCAGGATATCCTCTCATTAGCTGGTTTGACTAACCCTAGCATTGGCCATCTGGATAACCAGTACTACAAAGCTGGTTATCAACTAGTTTAGTCAACTCTGGGTTTTCCTATCCAGCCATGAGCACGTTCATGTGAAAGAGGCGGGGGTGTTAATTGCGAGCGACCTTATCAGAGCTATTAATGTAGTTCGCAACTTCATATCATATGAGATGAAACGGTAGCTAAAGTGTTTGTGACTATGAGACAATAAAATGTCAGTGACGTGGCATGTGAACGATACTCGGTAATCTTATCACAGAAAATCTAGACACATTGAAAACGCTATCCAAAATTTACCGTCATCCGAGACTTAAATTACGTGTAGGTATCACAGAGCTATGGGCCTCTGTGACATTAGTATAGAGTATTTTTTGCTGTTTAGTTGGGTGATGATGCTATTCTGAAATAAAAGTGAGGCCATATTTTTTTTGCTACTGAAGATAAGGGTAGAAAAGTTGTTAATGACTGACCGAAATGTGGCATTTATACTATTGGGAACCAATTAACAGTATGTGGATTATTTTACGGAGCAGGTTAGCTGTTCAGCATAAATTTCCATAGTGATTTATCCCGGTAAAAAGAGAACCAGCTTCGTAGTACTGAAAACCCAGAGTTAACCCCAAAGTTACCTTGCTAACTTCAAATCCTGCTTCATAGTACAGGCCTCAGGAAGCAAAACACAGGCATAAATGAAGCCTGCACCTGATGATGATAACCATTTTGTTGTAAAGAGATTCATTTAATGCCAAACTCACTTTTACTCTGTCAAAGGCTGATTTTATAAACACCTCTCAGTTTCACACAGAGTAAGGCCTACATGTTATTTCTCAACATGTTCTTGGTGTTGTATGATACTTGGAAAGACAGAAAAGAACAGAAGATTCTGAAACATGCTCTCACAGCCACAGGCAGCAACCTACTTGAGATCGCTTCCACTTGCCCATGTCAGGCACCATGCTGATTTCTTTCTTGGGAACCATGTAGGAGACTTCGGGTGCTTCATCCTCAGGAGTGGATCCTGATTAGTTTGGGAAGAGACAGATTTCAGAGATAATTCCACTTAAAATATGCAGCAGATATTTTACTGCTTTTGTTCGTTTATTTTTCTTTTTTTAAATCAGTGAATTCAATATTCACTCAATCTGAGATTGTTAATTTTGTCTACTATCTACTGTAGATTTTTCACAGAGAGCCTGGGTTAGAAACTGGAGTGTAAAAGCTGTAAATATTTAACAATCAGAAAAGGTCTATTGGTTTGCGCTATGGGATTTGTAGGATCCTGTATGTTTGGAGCCTGACCAAAATTAAGGACTAAATCCTAAGACATCTGGACCTCTGCTGCTTCATTTATATACAATTCATGTTTAAATCTATCTCCTGTGACTGCTGGACCTTTCAATCTGAACTCATTATTCATGGTAACCTACTTGGCTCCATTCGTCATATCAGTCTTAGAGCATGATTGGTTTGACTTTGTAAAACAAGTGTGGAATAATTTAACCCTCCAACTTATACGCACATGCTGTCCTGATGATGCTCTCAATAAATGAATAGGCGGCAGTGTTGCTACACTGCAAACTGTCCCCTTCAAATTCAATCTACATGCTAGCTAACACCTACCGGACAGTAAAACAAGCAACTGAAGGATTTTCAGAGTTTGAACACGACTGCTAACAAAACATTACAGAGCACGACTTCATGTTGGTATACCTGTATATAACAAGCCCAAATTGCAACTCAAGTTATTCAGGATGTATATGGATGGTTTTTCCTGAGGACAGCTGCGCTACACCTTCTGGACTTTTCCGACAAACGTAAAGTTCAAACGTTAAATGTCCCATGTGGTATTGTGGTGAAACGGCTGACGCTACTTGCATTTAACACAAGGGAGCAAAAGTAAGACAGAAGTTGCTAGTAGGGTGCAGAAGCATTCAACTGTGCTTTACCTGACTGCTGCTCTGTTTCCGCCATGGTGGGGCTAGCAGTCTTCTTCGTGGGTTTCGGGCAGGATTAAAGCAGTCACAGTTTACTACTGCCCTCTGCTGTTCAGAAAGTAAATGGCGTCCAGCGGCCTGGCTGCTACAAATCAACCTATTCTCTTTCTACAACTTTCTTTCCGTGCATGCGTAATGCCAAAAAAGGACAAATACATTCATTAACTATCTATTTTAAATATTTTCACTTCAATTTAGGGAGTATTTTCCTTTACTTATCAGAGGAGGGGGGTTGTTGGGATGAGACTTTTTTGTTTGTTTGTTTGTTTTTTTGACCCTCCCAAAGCTACAAATATTTTTCCTTAGAGAATCCATGGGTGACTGGCAAAAATGCATCACCGTCTCTCCACCATAAATTAGTTATAAGATTTTTAAAACGTACCCTTTGATGTTTGAAAGTTAAATGTTGAAAGTTTTAGCCCTTTGGGCTTGAACCTCCATAAGTCCCTCCTCAGTGCTTGAAAAATATTTGACATGCCTACCACCTCTTCTCCCGTCATAAATTAATAATTGTCACATACATATACTACCATACCATATACTATACAAATATATTATGCTGATCTGTTCTGTACAACATCTATTGCACGTCTGTCCGTTCTGGATGAGGGATCCCTCCTTCAGTTGCTCTTCCTGAGGTTTCTACCATATTTTTCCCCTTTTTTTTGGAGGGGAGTTTTTCCTTATCCGCTGTGAGGGTCCAAAGGACAGAGGGATGTCATATGCTGTAAAGCCCTCTCAAACTGTGATTTGTGATATAGAGCTTATAAAATTGAATTGAATTGAATAAATAACAAACAGTCCCTGACATTTGCAAGTTTCAAACAGATACTTGTGAATTCAGTTTTTATTTGTGAATCTTAATTCTACCCTTGCAAATTTGCATTTTATGCACACACTTTTATGCACACACAGTCTTTTTTTTAATTTGTGTAATTTGTCTTTTTTATATTTGCAAAATCTTTTGTTGTTTA
Source organism: Cephalopholis sonnerati (assembly GCA_019142605.1). NCBI lineage: Eukaryota > Metazoa > Chordata > Actinopteri > Perciformes > Serranidae > Cephalopholis > Cephalopholis sonnerati. Next base: position 5,779,530 of record JAGQAX010000019.1, read on the forward strand.
GATTCACCAATTACACATTCACACAGATTGTCAATCTACTCACACAAATAGTACTAATATATCTCCATATATATCACAGTAATGTCGCCACCAGTCTGCATTTATCTGAAATGTAAACACTGCAGGTAGCATGTCAAGATTCCATAAATCAGTCACACAGACCACTTCTTTATTGCAGCTGGATAACCAGCCTGTTCAGCTGAGCAACTCCACCCTTGTACTGTTTTGAGCAGCTGACTTTTGCGGGTATAAAGTCTCAAGTGTCTCAAGCCTGTCTGCGGCGGCTCTGACAAAACGCTTTTAAAACACCTAGCTGTAGCCTAAAGCTAACCCAAACTGGACTTGGAGTGTACACTGATCTGAATCTGTGGGCGTTTCTTTGACAGAATGTGGGGCATTTGCAGCAGAACTATGGTAAGGAACGCACCTTTATCAGACTATTCCTGTTTACACTGGCAAAAGCCAATTTAAGTTATTGACATGTATAAATAAAATTGCCTTGATAACCACTGACGTGAGAGAGCCGTATGGTGAACTAGTTAGCTAACGGTAACTAGGTCTTAAACGAATGTTTGCTAACGTTAGCTGTTAGCAACATATGCTAAATTAGCTCGTATTGTACTCAAGTGACATTAGCGGTAGTTAACAGTTAGCAAAGCGAACTGGGTCAAAGGTGATTTTGTAGTTAGCTACGGTTGAGCATAGCTGAAAGACACTGAAGGACAAGCTCGATCGAGATTATAACATTGACTTTCATTACCCATGTCAGGTTGTTTTTGCTATTCAGCAAACGCACCTGCTTGCAGCAACATTTGTGAAGACCATTTAAATAACGTTACACTTGATATTAGCATAGTCAAGTAACATACAAAGGCTTTAAATGTGATTCCGGTTTTACGACACTAGCTATTTTAGTGACGGATCTCTCGAAGTTGTTCTTCAGTTTCGCTCGTTCATTACAGAAACAGTTGCTGTCAGAGACTTGTTTAAAATTAATTAGGTTTTAATCATTTAGCGTCAGATGAGGAAACCACAGTAATATTATTTAACTATAAGTCACATGTGCACGTGGAACCTTTGAATGTGGTCTTCAAACACGTTTAATGTTCATTTTAGCAATGCCATTTACTTCTTGTTTCTGTTGTTGACACATTTTCCATACCGGTGTCAAGTTGAAAATAAGTGCATGCTGCCCTCCGCTGGTGACATGTTGCGCTTAAGGTCGTCACATATTAGCACTGCTACCAAAAATATACCTCAATTGGATTTACAACCCCAGTTCCAAAAAAAATCGGAAGCTGTGTAACGTAAATTAAAAACAAAGTGCAATGATTTGTAAATCTTTTTTTTACTTTTATCTATCTGAAAACAGTATTAAGGCAAAATATTTGATGTTCAAAATTTTTTTGTAAATATAATTTTATTCTGAATTTTAAGCCTGCAACACCTCCCAAAAAGTTGGGACAGTGACAACTAAAGACTCGGAAAGAAAACAGGTTAATGGTAACAGATTAAAGTATCATGGCTGGCTTTGAAAGAGACGATTGCCTTGTGAAAAAACTGCGTGGGCAAATAGTCATACAGTTTGAGAATGTTTCTCAAAGTACAATTGCAAGGAATTTATGTATTTCAGTATTTGCAATCTATAATAGCATCAGGAGAATCTGGAGAAATTGCTGCTTGAGAGGGGCAAGGCTGAAAGCCAACATTTAATGCCTGTGACCTTTGAACTCTCGGGCAGCACTGCAACCACAGGAACACTTTGGGAAACCATTGTCAGTAAACACAGTGTGTCATTGCATCTGCTAATATGAATTAAGACTACCATGCAAAGTGAAAGCCATATATCAACAACATCCAGAAACGCTGCCAACTTCTCAGAGCCCGAGCTCATGGGGGACGGACTGACACAAATTATTCAGATTGTTTTTGGAAATAGTGGACATCATGTCCTCCAGCCTACAGAGGAAAATACCATCCAGATTGGTACCAACTCAACGTTTAAAGGCAGCATCTGTGATGGTATGGTATGGGGGCGTGTTAATGCCCATGCCATCATAGGTAACTTGCACATCTGCGAAGGCACCACGAATGCTAAACAGTACATACAGGTTTGGAGCAACATATGCTGCCATCCTGAAAGTCTTTTTCAGGGACGTCCCTGCTCATTCCAGCAAGACAACAAGACACATTCTGAACGTGTTCCAACTGTGTGGCTGCATAGTAAAAGAGTGCAGGTACTAGACTGACCTGCCTGCAGTCCAGACCTGTCTCCTTCTGAACACATGTGGAGTATTATGAGGCACAAAATACAGCAACAGAGACACTTGACTGTTGAGCATCTGAAGTGATATACCAAGCAAGAATGGAAAAGAATTTCACTTTAAAAACTTCAACAATTAGTGTTCTCAGTTGCCAAATGTGTGTGTAGTGCTGTTAAAAGAAAAGGTGATGTCACACAGTGGTAAACATGACCCTGTCCCAAATTTTTTGGAATGTGTTGCAGGCATCAAATTCAGAATGAGTGTGTAACAATAAAGTTTATCAGTTTAAACATTAAATATTTTGTTTTTGTACCGTATTGAATTGAATTGAATATAGGTCAAAACGGATTTACCAATCATTGCATTCTGTTTTTATTTACATTATACACAGCGTCCCAACTTTTTTGGAATTGTGGTTGTCGATAGGGTCACAATTTTTTAAACCACTGGCCACTGATTTTGGTGTAACACCAAGAAATTCCAGTGAGAATCTTAATTAGTCAAGTCCCAAAAAATTTTTAAAACCAACAAGTTGAGGAAAGGCCCTGAACAGATTTAAAAAAAGAAGCCAGTAGGAAGCCAGATTCACCATGATCTTGTTTATAATGTCCCTGCCATTTATCAGACTACTGAAGAATTTTGTTTCATATTTGACTAACAGGGGATAAAATATTTTAGAAATAGCTTTGAGAAATAATGGTATCTATCAATCAATGAATCATTCAATGAATGAATGAATCAATCAATCAATCAATCAATCAATCAATTGTCCTGCCTGTACAGTGGCTGGCAGGATGCTAGTTTGATGGGTGCCCATCTTCTCCATCTTTTTCCTTGATGTTTATTGATGTCAGTCAGCAGGAGGAGAGTTTACAGACAGATGAGTTGATTTCCTCATCCAGATGAGTGACTCTCAGCCACACGCCACCACCATCCAAAGCCAACCACTGACACTCGCAAACTAGACACAAGAGCATACATTTTGCCCAAATTTAGCAGAGCAGACAGAGAGGCGACTAGAAATGTCTGCATTAGACTCTCCTAGTATGTCACTCTTTTATCTCTCAGGTAAAAGTGGGGATGGCGAAACCCTGTGGCTTGGTTAAACCTTGTCACTTGGTGAAGCCTGTATCAGCAACTCGGGTCCCTGGCAGATACCTGACCCACCAGAAGGGACTACCCACTCTGCCCGTCCCCCCTCTGCAACAGACCTGTGAGCGCTACATCAGTGCCTTGGAGCCCATTGTGGAGGTGGACGAACTGACGCACACTAAAGAGCTGGTGAACGAATTTAAGAAAGCAGGAGGGGTCGGAGAGAGACTTCAGAAAAGCCTGGAAAAGAGAGCACAGAAAGCAGAGAACTGGGTGAGACTTTTGAAATAAGAAAGTATTGTGATGTGTGATGATTTTAGGCTTCCCTGACACAACCTGTTAACTTTAGCTCTCTACACAATATGTCTGCAAACCCCACTGATATTTGAGTGATTGCCTTTTAATAAACTGTATTATTCTGCTATTAATGTCAATCTGTTACTGTGTGTGTCTGTATCTGTGTGTCTCTGTGTCTCTATAGTTGTCGGAGTGGTGGGTGCAGGTCGCTTATCTTGATTACCGGTTGCCTGTGGTGGTTCATTCAAGTCCTGGACTGGTCTTGCCCCGCATGAACTTCAGTGACAAGCAGGGACAAATAAGGTGATCACATGTACACACACAAAGCATGTGTTTGGCAACATTTATGACAACTTTAAAGATGTCATGACTTTCAGCTGCAGTCGGGTTAGCTACATTTTTATTATGCCTTCGCCTAGGCTTGGGCGGTGTCATGGTTTTACGGTATATCAAAAATCCTGACAGTATAATTTTCAATACTGTCAAAAATACAGACACTCATCTTTCTATTAACTTCATTAATAGCATGTAGCAGCATAGCGCCACACACAAATACCGTCATATACCATATACCCCGGTGAAATTCCAGGAAGGTATAAAAAATTAGATACCACCCAAGCCTACCTCCACGTAGGTGATAGCCATGGCCGGAGGCATTGTGTTTTTACGCTGTCTGCCTGTCTATCCATCTTATTCTCATGAACTTGATATCACAAGAAGGCCTTGAGGTAATTTCTTCAAATTTGGCACAAATGTCCACTTGGACTCAAAAATGAAGTGATTAGAATTTGGTGGTCAAAGGTCACTGTGACCTCACAATACATGTTTTTGGCCATAACTCTAGGATTTATATGCGACAGAATGTCGCACAAACGTGTAATAGGATATAATGATGAAGTGATGACATTTTGTATTGAAAAGGTCAAAGGTCAACCTCACTGTGACATCGTCATGTTCTGCAAAAACACTTTTCTGGCCATTACTTAACACCATATCTCAGGAACAGAAGGGGAGACATTTGGTCAGATGCTGAACTGGTGACACTAATTTTAGGTGTCCACCTGGGGAAGATGTGTGTGAAGCATCCATGTTTTCACACACATGGATGTAAACTGTAAATGCAATGTGACTGGTTTGCGGAGGCATACAATCACAAGGCGGTAATTCTGGTGACAATTGTGAGTCACAGTGGACAAAATATTCTGTGCACCACCTGCCCACCCAACTGTTTGATATGCCTCTTTTAGAAGACAGAGATGGCTGACAAGCAGTGTTGTGTTACTTTTGACAAATTAAAGCCATTTACACACATTATGTCAGATAGTGTGTTGATCTAATCAGATTTGGGTGTACGTGTTCCACTGGAAGTTAATGAACGGGTCGAAGCCGGCAGGGTCAAAATACCACATAAAATACACATATGTAAAACATGTAATTTGGCACAGAAGATATGTTGTGCAGGGCTGCCAACGCTCATGCATTGTAACTTTTCACACAGTCCCACGCTACACATCCATTTTCTCACACAGTAAAAAACACATTTGATAATGTCATGGAGTGAAAAAGAGGACAGACAGATAAGACAAAGACATCAGCACTGTAAAACACAGGGGTCGAGCCATCATCACTTGAATTATGATGCACGTCCATTTTGCTTTTATGTTACCAGTACTTTGAGTGACCAAAAATGATGAAGAGACTTGCATTACAGCACAAATTTATTACACATATATTAAATAAGTAATGTTGAATATGTGATGTCATCAAAGAAGTCCTAATATGACTGAAAAAAGTTTGCATATTAGGTTTGCTGAGAAGCTGCAGAAAATATTCCTATGATTTAAATTTTGAAGCACTTCTACCATACATTACTATACAGGGAAAGTCAGCTCAAATTATATTTTAAGACACTGAAAATGTCCTCACCTTTAAACTCTCACAATGAATGAATGAATGAATGTTTTTCTTCAGAGGTTTGCTCAAATGTCATTGCTGAGAAAGAAGGACATGTACACCAAATGGTGCAGGACATACACACAGTAGAAAGTATTTTGAGCGCCGGCCCAATAATGTAACAACTGCAGTCTAAGGGGCTGTACACATGCTGTGCTTTTTTGTGCCCTCAGATTCATTGTTTTCAATCTAGACGTGCGGTAGGCATGCTCAAATGCCAGAGCAACACCGTTGTGGCACGCACACGCTCCCGAGCTCCTGTTTTTCAAAACACAATGGCTGATAAACTGAGTTCAGTTTTTGGAATGCAGAGATGTGCACCGCATACCATGTGACGAGGACCAACCAATCACTGCCGACATATTTACAGATGAAGGAGAGGATATCTAAGTCTGCGATAAATATGAAGACGAAATTGATTATTTTAGTGCAGAGCTGCTAGAGCTTTATATCTGTTCCATGGACAATAGGCCTTCACACAAATAGCGCCTGGAAGAAGATCAGCTCTGCACTCAGGATTTACGTTAAACAGGCTATGATATGGTGCTTGTTGGGGTTGTTTAGCAACCTCAGACGCAATCTGACACCTTGTCCTGAGAACTGGCACAGAAAAGGCACAAGAGTCGCACCCAGCACCCTACCTTGTGCTTTTCATGCGGTTAAAGACGTTGCATGTGTACAGCCCCTAATACACTATGTCTCATTACTTTTGACTGTGCCGTCTTAAATTCTGTTTGTTAAAAGTTATGTTTCCATTAAACCAACAAAAGAATAAGAGTTAACCTTTAAATGAGTACAGATCATGCTCTGTCTGTTCAGGTTTGCTGCCAAACTGATAGCGGGTGTTTTGGACTTCAAGACCATGATTGACAAGTAAGTACTGTGCTTATAATATTCTCCTTATTCTCCTTATATGCTGCTCTGTTTTGTCCTATTTGTGGTTTTGTCTCTGAGCTTCCAGTTGCTGTTACTGCCTATAGTTAATACAAGTCAAAAGATCAGATGAGTTCAGACAGCCTACCAAACATTTCTTAAGTATTTGAACAAATGTCCACATTTGGTGGACAGTTCTTTATTCCAAACTAGCTTAAATAGCTTACTGTGTGTTGCAGCAACTGCTTCTATGGTGAAGCTCCTTCGCTAACTTGTTAGGTTATTAAGTTATTGACATTATTAGCATTCTTCACAAACAGTCACAAAACCACCTGAATTTTACTTGTTGTTCTGGAATCTGATTTATCAGCTCGAATTCAAAAACATCTTTTCACCCAACTATGTCATATAATGTTTATTTTGTTGATAATATCATTTGAAATAATTGTCTTGTTACACAATAATAAACCCATGTCATGGGATACTGGACTTTGTTTGATAGTGCAACTAACTAGCTAAGTCTTCACTGCGTGTCAGAGATCGAGGCAGCACTATTTTACTCAGTGCAGTGCTGCAGTATCCAGTGAATTTAGGAGCTTCAGTAATACTTAGTTAATATGAGAATATTGTAAATGGTGTTGATGAGCTTGACAGAGCTTGTTTGTCTTGTAGTGAGACACTACCAGTCGAGCATCTGGGAGGGAAGGCCCTGTGTATGAATCAGTACTATGAAGTGCTGTCGTCCTGCCGCATCCCTGGTCTGAAGAGAGATTCAGTGGTGAACCATGCCAGGAGCTCCAGGCCCCCTAAACACATTACTGTGGTACACAACTTTCAGGTGAGGAGTCCCATGTCTTGTTCTGAGCTCTTCTGGTATCAGGGACCTGTATCACAAAGCAAGTTAAACTTAGTATGGCTCTCTGTGGTTACCTGGCTTCAGGGGGCCTGACATTAGTACATACAGGATAACCAGTATGAACAAGCACAGTGGACTTGGGGTGAGGTAGTTCAGTAGTCCAAATTTAGAAGTGTAATGACAGTTGGTTGCTTTGTCTCATGAACAACAAACTATTAGGAATGAGGTGAGTAAGTATAAGTGAGCCCAAAGGGTAATGTCGGTAGCTAAGCATGTCCACACTGACAGAAAAACTCTTAATGTTTTAAAGAGACTTAAAATAGACACAATTGTCAGATAGAAAAGTCCAAACAGTGTTGTTCAACCTGGACTTAGGATTAGGACACTAGCAGTGTTTGTTTTTGCCACTGACAGGCTTAGACTTTTATTCTACATGTTAACATGACAACATTATGAAAAGGATCACTACAGAGATAGACCTTTTTAATAAAGGATAAGATCCTTTTTTTAAATCAGAAAGTGCCCCAAATTTGCCATTGCCAAAGCCTCCAGACTTTATTTAAATAAACAGTAACTTTAGCGTGTGAAGAGCCAGTATATTTTCACATCTCACAGGGTGAATTAAAGGTTTGTTTCAACCAAACCAAAGTTAGTGATTTTTGGAATAGTAGAAAGGCAGACTTAGACAGCTTTTGTTAGTTTTATTTATTTTTTCTCGACTTTGAATGAAGTGTTTTACAGTGATAAAAATTACTGGTTATTTAAATGGTGTTGGGTTTGGCGATAGTGATTTCTGGTCTGTTTCTGGTTAAATTAAGGCCTACCTCTGTAGGGATCCTTTCCATAATGTTGTCAGACACTTTCGGTAATTAAGCACTGTCAATCAGTTAAGTCGTGCTACTGTTATAGCTCGACTAGGCCATTTAGTTGGACAGCTGTCCTTGTCCCAGTATACAAGCATGGGAGGGAAATCGATTTATTGACCAAAGTATGTCTAACTCTGCTACAACAGGTGGCGATATGCCCCCTTTCAGCTTGTTAGTATTGGACCTTTTTCTGGTTGACCTATTACGTCACAGACCAAACAAATTAGCTATGGTTAGCTAGCAGCAAACTGGTACCATGGCACACAACTTAACAGCTCTGTACATTTCATCAGTTTGGGTCTGATTGACTGTATACATGCAGGAGTAATTCAGCTCCCAATTGCATTTTCTGAGTGTTAGTCTGACTTTGAGAAATTTGATTTAGTACGATTTCAGTTGCACTGACATGTTTACATGTATTTTAAAAGTCAGGTTTTAGTTGGACTAAATATAATAAATGGATTTTCTCTTATGTCATGTCAATGCACTGAATGTAGGTCCACTTAAAGTGCTTGTTTTTGCCACTGATGGCTCAGATTGTTATCCTAAGTGACTACATTGCAGCCTGTTTCGTAGCTTCCAGCTGCAGCCCTCTCACTCAATGCCGGATCAGTTTTTAAAAAAATAGCTGTTCCCATCAGTCACTTAGACACAAAACATGGGCAAATAAGGTCCAGGTTGGAAAACACTGACATTACCCTTTAATCTCACTTAAAAGTAATGGAAAGCAAAGTTATTCTACTGGGCTGTAACAATGTGCTCTCATCTATGTCTCGATTTTAAAACCAATGGCCCACTTTTGTCCCTTTCAGGATGCTGTAGGAACGATGATTTCTCCAGTGATCTGATTGGTCATGAAGCGGGCTGTTTGTTTATTTGATCCAATCTTCTGAACTAAGCCTGTTATGGGCAGGTTAGCCAAGTAGCACAGGTTACCATGGTGATCTACTCCGGTTAAAGCTCAGCCAGCTTTGTGATATTGGCAAACCTGAGTTAAACCCAAAGATAGGTGGATAACACACTAATCTTGCTGTGTGATCAAGTCATTATCATTTTGTCTTTTCACTTTGCACTTGTTGTAACAACATCAGTTAGCTCCAGCTGATAACATTTGCCAGCTACAGCTGTTCAGAGAAGCCTGACTGAGCCTTTCTTGTCTTTCCTCCACCTGGAATCAGTTCTTTGTGTTGGACGTGTACAACAGCAATGGGACTCCACTGACAGCTGACCAGCTCTGTGTTCAACTGGAGAGGATCTGTAGCTCCTCACTACAGGACAATACCGAACCTGTGGGCATCCTCACCACCCAGCATCGAGACTCCTGGGGCAAAGCCTACATCAACCTCACCAAGGGTGAGCTAAAGAACACTGGCACTGATCTAGAGGAATGTGTTTACTGAGATATCTGATAAGTAGTGTGTGAGTGATAGAATTCAAAGCTTGATTAAAAAAATCAGTAAAAACTGCATTTGTAGAAACAGACAGCATTTAACGAACAATTAAGTGCCTCTCTAATATGGCAGTTACATATAAACCCAGCATGTGAAAATGTTGATATCTAGATGAGTTAAAATTACAGTCTGATAGTATAACAATATTTTGTTTGCTTTGTGTGTGCGTGTACTTACATTGTCCAGATAAGACCAACAAAGAATCAGTGTCAGCTATCCAAAGGAGCATCTTCACTTTGTGTTTGGACGGAGCGATGCCTCAGGTGTCTGATGAGACATACCGCAGCTCTGCTGCCGTCCAGATGCTGCATGGAGGAGGCAGCCAGTGGAATAGTGGCAACCGCTGGTTCGACAAGACGCTGCAGGTGACCCATTTAGACTTTATTTACACTTGTATCAACACTTAGTTAAAGTGGAGTTACTATTAATAGTTTGACTAATGTTTCCCGTGGCTGTTGGTCCCAAAGGCAGCATAAAGGCAGATTTTATACTTGTGCGTCAGCTTTATGCAGAACCTATGCATGTGGCCTACGCTGTTGTGAGAATTTATTCTTGAGCAGTCTGTGTCACTCTGTAGTTACACCTCCAAAACACTCTGGTGGTGGGGTTTCTGTGAAGTGCTGTTAAGTTTAGTTGATTCAAAACGCACCCAAATTACACAGTAAACATGGCTTAATAGCGACAATTTCAATTACAAGTACACATATCGGCTTCATTATAATTCGCAGGACTCACAGACACAGCACTTAACTGGACACATTTTCCCCACAAAAGCAAAATGCTAATGTTATTAGCACAAGCCTATGGCATTTTACATTGTATAAATTAGCCTAGCAACTAGTGTAGATTTCCTCTACTCATATGAAGCCAGGATAAACGTCACTCAAGACTTTAAGTGCTGTTTTGTGGCGGCTTTATTGTCTTCACAATTTATTAAAATAAAAAAGTCGCTGTGACACAGTTATATTTCTGGGGAGGTGTATGTCAGGCTACGGCTAAGGTTACGGCAGAGGTTATGGTATAAGCTCTGTGTCGATGCAGAGCCTACACCATAGGTACGGTGTTGATTTGATGCAGAAGTATAAATCCCTTTAAGGCTTGTCTGTCATTCTAAACACGTACAACAGCAACAACAACAACAAATATATTAACAACACTGAACAAATTCCACTTTCTCACCACAGGCTCAGAAAGTTTGCTCCAGCTGGTGGGCAGTGCTTGGTTTTGGCCTGTCTGTTTGCAGCATGGTGGCGGGGTCATGAACTTTCTCATTTTACAACTAAACGGTACACTAAAATATATTTCTTGTATATTTGAGGTGAGAAATAGGCGATGAGGTAACACAATCTTGGTTTTTATTGGTCAATGCTGCCTCGTGTGACAAAATAACCCTCCTAGGATTTATTTCGCGCCCTCACATCAGTTGTCAGCTCTGACCCTATTTTCACCTGAGGTCTAAGACATGCGCTGGAAGATCTGGTGTTACAACTATGGAGTTAATGGTAGATATTAGGTCTTCTGGTAGCAAGTACAATTAGGCCTTGTTCAGACTGCCAGCCCATGTCAGTTTTTTGTAAGAATATCCAGATTTTTACAAAGTGTGGACAGCAAAAAATACATGAAATGCGATTTTTGCAAGTCAGATCCAAACCACTTTTGGAGGTAGTTTGAAATGTGACTCCAATTGGATTTCTGCAGATACATCTCAGTTAGGATGCTCTGACTGCTTATATTGGATGTAAAAATTCCTTTTGCATCCCTTGCAGCATGACACACAACTTTAAATCCAGAATGACTGAAGTGTATCACAACATGTACCAGCCTCCTCCTTCACTGACTTTGTCTGGTGTGACAGAGTCCCGCACAGTAACTCAAAAAGGCTATTGTTGGGTCACCAACATAGCTAAGTAGTTACTGCAGGGCTATGTCAATACCACAAAAACCCATGCAGAAAGGTTGCTAATGTCTGGACACATAAATCCAGTCCGATCACTTGCAAATAACTGCATGGACACTCTTGGTCTTAAACATCTGATTTGAAAAACAAATCTGATTTGCCAGTAGCCTTAGAAACTACTGCACGCTTAAATAAGGTGTTTGTTATGTACAGTCCATGACTAGAAGTCCAGTAACAAAATGCTAGTCTGGTTCAGGTTAGGCAGGCTGGTTCTCCCAGTCACTCCCAGGTCACTCCGTTGGTTCCGACATGAGTATTGAAGTTGCAGAACCATGGAATCCCCAGGCAGTGTCCTCAAAAAGAACTGGATTGCAAAATATGTTCTCTGGCCACACCCGAGACACACAGACTCCCCCTCCACAATAACGTGGCCTTTCACAGAGGCAGCATTTATTTAGTCAGTATGATCCAAGGTGTTTTTCTTTGAAAGTTAAAGGGATATATTGCGGATTTTCAACCAGCTTTGTGTCATAACAATGTGGGTAGTATGTGTAGATGACCTGTGGTAAGCTTCCCTCTTATCCCATCTTACTAGTGCCCAGCTCCCCCTACTCATCTCACCCCTTAAACAAGTCAGTGCTGATCAAATATAACCAAGATTCTGTTACTGTATTGCCTGTTTTTTTGCCTTAAATATCTTCAGAAACATATTCTAGTGCCCTGTTTGGCTGTAATACAAAAAATACGTTTGTTACCAACCCACTGTCATGTGGTTTTTGGATGGGCAACCTACATTACATTTCCAACCAACGGGAGCATTTATTGGTCCTGTGACAAGCAGTGCAATCTGGTAGTTGTAGGTTTTATACTTCTTGTGTAAAAGTGAATGCCACAGCCGTTTTTCTCTGTTCTCTCAGGTCATGTAGTGCCAATTTCAAAAGTATTTGCATCTTCCTACTGCATAGACAGCCAGTTTAATGAGAAGACCATTTTTCTAGCAGTGTAATACTTCTTGAACACTCGATTTTGACTTCCCAGAAGGACTTGCTTAAACAAACTTGAGATGACTTACACTAGCTCTAGAACTTTTGATGTAACTACCAATGTAAAATTGGTGAGGTAATAATTTGACCTTATCAAGAATTCCTCAGGCAGGATATGCATATTTTTGTTTTATGTTTTGTTCTCTAAAAGTTTCTGATCTTTCTTTTAGTTTATTATTGGACAAGACGGGTCATGTGGTGCAAACTACGAGCATGCCCCCGCTGAGGGCCCACCTATAGTGGCCTTGATCGACCATGTTGTAGAATACACGTAAGTAGGTCACTCTTTATTTAGACTCTGTAGGTGTCTAATTGGATTTCCTATTGTTATAATGCTTTTGAAGGTTCAGCAGCAAGACAGAGTATACAGACCCATTCTGCTACAGGCTGATCGCAGACAGAAAACCATGGCTTCATTGAGGCTGTCTTTAGTTTTTCTTCCATCTCATGTGTGTTTTCTTTCTTGTTGGTGGTAACAGGAGGAAGCCAGAGATGGTGCGGACTCCCATGGTACCTTTGCCTATGCCCAAGAAACTCCACTTTAACATCACACCTGAGATCAAGAAGGACATTGAGGAGGCCAAGCAGGCCATGAACATGTGAGGGCAGATTTTATAACGACACCCTGTGACCTGTAAAATAAGTATATCTACAGTCTCACTGCATGTCATTAGGCATAGCGAAAGACTGGTCTCATTGTCCTGACATTTTTCCCATCACAGACTGGCCCAAGACCTGGATATGAGGGTCACTGTATTCAGCCACTTTGGGAAAAATGTCCCAAAGGCCCACAAGATGAGTCCTGATGCTTTCATACAGGTCGCTCTACAACTGGCTTACTACAGGTAAGACAGTGAAAACAGTGAAAAGTGGTGTGAAGATGGGACTGTCTTTGCATGCAGACTTTTTACTCTTTATTTTCTAAACAGTGTTAAACATTAAGCCTTGTTCACACATAGGGTTGGGTACCATTCACATTTTAACTGGTACAAGTACCTCAACTTCTTTACAGGTTCCCACCAGGATTTTAAAATGTAATTTTTGAAGAAGCTGCAGTCAACAAGCAATTCTGTCTGTGTTTTTCGAAATACACATAGAGCTATGGTCCCTGTCTGCTTGTTTGTACTGGTGTGCGCATGTGTGTGTCTGCTCATTTCTCCTGCTCTCTGTTAAGACACAACTGACTGATATGTGAAATAAGTATGTAATTTGAAAACATTACCACAAACAGCAGTGATACTGGGCTGTTCCCCCCAAAAATTGAAAGAAAATAGATCAAATAGACCATTGTGCCCCGTAGCTGACCCCAGAGTTGCACAAGCGTCTCCTAGCTTCATGGTGCTTCCGCCTCCATTCGCACACAGGAGTCATTGTCATCAAGTGATTGTGTCATAAATGTCTGGCTCAACAAAAAACTACATATAGTTATTGTAGCATAACAGCCTGTCGCAGGTTACAGCATGGCGATTAGAGGACAAATGGCAGAGCGTAAAGGTCAAAATGAAAACTCAATCATGTAAAAAATTTGCTTGAGTTAGGCCCACTTGACATGCTGCTATGTTGTGCTATGGCCTACTCAAGTGCTACAATTTCTTATTTACCTGACAACGCCTGAACGCAACACAGGCTCCACTCCAATTGAGTGTGTGTACAGTGCCGTGCGTGTGTGACTGTGCTTAACAGCAGTCTTTTGATGGTCATTTGCACACTGTCCATAACAAAACTATGTCAGGTAACAAACTGCGTCGGGTTCAGGCTGGGCTCGCTTATAATTGTCTCGGACTCGGGTCGGGTTCGCTCAGGAAAATGCGGCCTGAGCTGTGCTCTAGTGTGCTCACCTGTGTGTGCGCATGTGTCTGTTTGTGTTTGTGTGTGTGGGGGGGCGGCGGAACTCCGCCGTGTGCGATACAGAGAGCAGAGGAGAATTGTAAACGTGCGACCATGTAGAGACAGAAATGACATGCCATCGTATAAATAAGATAAATAACATAAGGCTATTTAGTTTGTTTAATAAAAGGACAAGGTATAGACCTGTTCAATCGGAAAGGTAACCTTAAATGACTTCTGTTGTGATCTGGCCCTATATAGAAAATAAAATTAATAAAATTAAGTTGACCTTCCAGGGGGAGTCGGGGGTGTCCCCCTTATATAATGGTAGGGGAAACACTGGTACATTTTTTGTATTTGGGAACTGTTTAAATGTGTGGTAGATTTTATTTTGTTGAACTATTAATATTGTATACAGAATCTGAATCTCACTATATATCATTATCGCAAACATACCCTGAAATGTCATTATATTAATTTAGAGCCATATCGTCCACCCCTAGTGGATGTATGTGTGCTGCAGGTTACGCCACATTTTCTTTACTGCTTCTTGGTCGAACAACTCTAAAGGCTTTTGACAGATGCTAAAAAAACAGATAATGTATCCTTCTCTCAAAAGCTTACACAATGGACGAACGTTTCTGAGTCATTGTGATAATATGATAAGCATAACGTGAAAAAAAGTGGTATAAAACCTTAAGTGTTTCCAGAGATAGCTGTGTGGAGTATGATAGATGACCTCAAGTGATGCCACTTGAGTCAGCATCTGTTGGGGCTGAAGACTACAGGTTTGTTTGAAAATGAAAATAATCTGGAGGTGTGGGGTTAGAAAGAAATGAGCCCCCCATTCTTCTGCAGCTCCTC
The DNA here is from genome assembly GCA_019142605.1 of Cephalopholis sonnerati. Lineage (NCBI taxonomy): Eukaryota > Metazoa > Chordata > Actinopteri > Perciformes > Serranidae > Cephalopholis > Cephalopholis sonnerati. The sequence continues at coordinate 5,794,813 of JAGQAX010000019.1, forward strand.
ACCTCTGCTGCAGGCTAGCGGCTTGAGGCTACATTAGCTGCTCACCTCACAAACCTGAATCTCTAACTGAACTGTAGGGTGTTGAGTTAAATTTTTAAATGAATTAAAGAAGAATATAGTAACCATTTGAAGTGAGATCCATCTGTGGAGTTTCTAAATGTTTGCAATGTGAATCAAATACATGTTTACACTGGTTTTCCCAAACAAAAGACAAGGGTTGACCTGAACATGAAACATTTCTGCAAAGTTTATACTGACATGTTCATGTAGGATAAGCTTTTTCTTATTCATGATGGCTCATTCAACTCAAGCATTTTTATATTTCATAGCCTGTATAATGTAATGTAGGCAAAGAAAGGTTAAGTTTATGTCTAACAGAGGTTGTGTCTTCACCAGCACACAGTTTTCTCACACTACCTCTCCTCCCTCTTGTCTGGGCAGGATGTACCAGCGCTGCTGTGCCACATATGAAAGTGCCTCCCTGCGGATGTTCAGACTGGGCCGCACAGATACAATCCGATCAGCTTCAAGTGCCTCAGCTTCCTTTGTCAAGGCCTTTGATGACCCCAGTAAACAGGTCTGATGAGAAATTTTAAAGGAGTATTTTTGTATTTACAGCGATCTTTTTGGTAGTGAAGTGACCAACTCAGGTAACAGCCAAAACTCTCTGACATGGTAATGTTGGGCTGTATCAATCAACCTCAGCACTAACTCTCAACACAGCTAGGTCAAAGGGAATATGTAGATGTGTTATTCAACAGCACATGAGCACTGAGACACCACTGGGAACCTCATTTGAAAAGATGAAGCCACAGATAGGGGCAAAGCGATGATGTATAATGCCTACTGATTATCCATTTAAATTCGTTAGACAACAAGTTTTTAGTCTACTTTTCAAATGTATTTAAACACTGTTTAAAAATAAGCTACTTGGAGATGTGTTGTAATGTTCCTGTCTTCTGTTTTTCACAGAACATAGAGAAGGTTGATCTAATGGAGAAAGCTGTAAAAGCACACAGGTCATATACTAACATGGTGAGTATTCACAGCAACAGAAGTTGAAAGGTAACTTTGCTATTTTTCAACCTGGGCCCAATTTTCCTATGTTTTTATGTCTAGGTGACTAATGGGAGTTTTTGAGGTTGGTCCAGTATTACCTGAGAGGGCTGCAGCTGCAAAACAGACTGCCAAGCAGTTAAGCACTGTCAATGTACTGTGACTAGAAGTGCTTGTTTTTTGCCACTGACAGGCTCAGATTGTTATTCTAAGTGTCAGAAAACATTATGGAAATGGTCCCTATGGAGATAGACCTCTTTGTTACAGAGTAGATCCTTTTTGTTTAAACAGAAACAGCCACGAAATACCTATCATCAAAGACGCCAGACTCCATTTAAAATAAACAGTAATTTTAAGCATGTATAGAGCTAACATATTTTCATATCTGACTCGGTAAATTTAGTGATAGCGATTTCAGGGCTGTTTTTTGTTAAACAAAAAGGGATCTTACTCTTTAAAGAAGGTCAGTCTCTGTAGGGATCCTTTTTTATAATGTTGTAAGACACTTAAAATGACAATCTGAGCCTGTCAGTGGCAAAAGCAAGCACTTTTAGTGGACCTAAATTGATTGATTGCCCACAGGGATTACATTGCAGCCTGTTTTGTTACTGCTGCCTGTAGTGGTCTCACACAATACTGGACCAGTTTGAACAACTGTTTTTCCATTCGTCGCTTAGACATAAAAACGTGGGGAAATGGGGTCCAGGTTGGAAAACACCAAGGTTACCCTTTAACAACAAGTGCAGTCCAGTGATATTCTACATTTTTCTTTCCCATACTAACAAGTATTATGTGCGTATGAAAGCCGATATATCTCCTCTGCCATGCAGCTCCATTGTTGTCCAAAAACTATTAGAAACGCATCAGTGAGCCACGCTGTTGCACTGGGTTGCACTTGTTCCTTCACTTGTTCCTCCATTATCATGAACACACACACTGTAGGTTATTTTGACTCAATCCAACGCACACCATCCTGCTGCCACCAATACTAAAAATACTAGAGCACCAACAAATCCTCAACAAATGCATTATTTTCTCCTGTTTGATTAGCTTTTTATAAAAATGACAGTGGCCAACTGTTAGGAAACACTGTACTTGATGTTAATCCCTAGTTGTTTGCAAAAATCTAGAATGATAAAGTCTTATGTTTTTGTAGTTAACATCTGGTAACTAACATCGCCAACAAATGAATGTTCTCCATCTCCACAGGCGATCAGTGGCCAGGCCATAGACAGACACCTGCTGGGCCTTAAGATGCAGGCTGTTGAAGAAAAACTCTCCATTCCTTCTCTCTACACAGACGCAGCCTACGCCAAAGCCTTACACTACAAGCTATCCACAAGTCAGGTATAAATGAGCTTGAGACTGCCACTGCATAATCGCAAAGATATTTCTTCCTATGACCTCATACTAAGACCTCAAAGACTCATAGGGAAAAAAAAATCGCAAAAATAGCAAAAAAAATCTGCTATTTTAACCAAAATATAATTTTTGAAAGGAAAGCTGTGGCTGGAGACATTATGTTTTTGGGTTGTCTGTCCATCCCGTTCTTGTGAAGGTAGGAATGCCTATAAGGAGTTTCTGCAAATTCTTCTCAAACATGCCCTTGGATTTAAGGATGAACTGATTAGATTTGGGGCGGCACAGTGGTGCAGTGGTTAGCATTGTCAGGGAGGGTGGGGGAGCCCCCCTACATTGAGCTTGCTGTTCTCCCCGTGTCAGCGTGGGTTTTCTCCAGTACCAAAAGGTCAACTTGACTGTGACATTAGGTTGTCCTGCGAACACACTTTTCTGGCCATTATTCAGCGTCTCAGCTCAGGAATAGAAAGTCAGATACTGAATTGGTGACACGTCTTTTCTGCTCGGAGGGGGATGTGTATGAAGCATCCATCTTTTAGCATATCATTGCTGCAACATCCATATTTGAAGCATTGTCAGCTGTCATGGCTACATATCAAAACAGACATTACAAAATGACTAATAGAAAACAATTGAAAATATAAAAAGTGCAATTTTATTATTTAATTTTATTTTACTTCTTGTTTATAAGTACAGGTGAATTAGTGTCTTGAGCCATTGAAAACAATATTGAGTTTTATACAGCCTTTTTTCCATTTAAATATTGGGGAATTGAATTAACTTAGTTTTCATGGAATGAATGAGCCCATAACCAAAACTAACAGCTTCATTATCATTTCTTCATAAGGTACCGTCCAAGACTGACTGCGTCATGTGTTTCGGCCCGGTTGTCCCCGACGGATACGGCGTATGCTACAATCCTATGGAGGATCACATCAACTTTGCAATGTCATCTTTCAACACCTGTAAAGAAACAAATTCAGCACAGCTGGCCCAGGCAATGCAGGATGCACTGTTGGACATGAGGACGCTGCTGGAACAAACCCCAAAGGCCAAACTGTGAAGCACCTCCAGACTTTACTAACCTCTGTGTAGATAAAGTGGATGTGATAGGGCTAGTCTAAGTGACAGTGCTAATGAGTCAGATCTGGTAGAAAGACCACTCTTAGTGTGACTGAGTGACATTTTGAATGACTGAACCCCACACTTGGTACAAGACTGCCAAGCTCAGGTTGATAGCCTGAACCAGTATTCCTACCATGATACTGATCATCATTATGCACTTTAAATAATGCAGTGATTCGTGTTGCAATCTCAAAGCCTATTGGCTATCAGTCCAGCAATGATTTAGCCTCTGGGGCAACAGCCAATATATTTGGGGCTTCCGGTGTAGCCAGCAGATATCCAAATAACAGATATCTAGGCCAACACTTCCTCTTTTGTCTGGCGCTCATTGTTTACAGTCCTATTGCCTACTTGAGTTCCTATTTATAGAGATAATACCTGCTGTATAATGCTGTTCCTTTGGTGGTACAATGAACACACACATCAAATTAATAATGAGGCACAGTTGTTTTTAAAGACATTTCTGTTTCAATACTGAAATATCATTAACAATTATCAATCATTACCAACAAATCACCCAATGAGACCAGGCCCAGCAATCAGTTGATTCTATCAACAAATATTCTCTGAAGCTACATTCTGGTTTATGTCTCTGTGCCTTAGACCTCCACAGCATCAGGTAACACTTTACTTCATTGCAGTGAAAATGGCCAGCATGGTTCATTCTAACATAATTGTGTAGTGGCATTTTTTTAAATTGCTGCATTGTACAGAGTCCACCATAGCTTTCATGGTAGAATAATATAGGTGTGGAAATCTGAGCGCACACAATAAGTCTCCAGTCTCCACAGACTAATAATACATGCACAAGAACTGATGAACTGAGCTTGCTGTTTTGTGGACTTCCACCTTGTGCATTTGACATTCAGGACAAATACAGAAAATTCTAATTCTTAGAAAAAAAAAGAAAAAAAACACAAGCAAGTCAAAGCATATTAGCCACTGTTCACTTACTCTTTGTTGTACTTTGTTATCACATGTAAATTATGTGTTAGCAATCAAGATTTAAGCAGTACTCTGAGGGACTGACGGTAAACCTATTACATGCCGTACCAGGGATTTTATAAATTGTAAAGTATCATCCCTCTTTTCTGAAGAACAAGGTAACAAATCATATTGTCTTCTATCTAATCCTCTACCCCTTAAATTCTGAAAGTCAGTATCTGAAGTCTTATGGCTGTCATGAATGCATCTTTACTGATCATTTTTATGCCTCAGCACAGGCGATAGCTGTGGCCAGGGCATTCTATTTTCAGGTGTCCATCTGTCTGCCCATACAGCCGTACATCATACGTCCCTCCGTCCCATTCTCGTGTCCGCGATGTCTCAAGAATGCTTCAAGTTAATTTCTTCAGACTTGTAAGAAATATCCACCTGAACTCAACAATGAACTGAGTAGATTTTGGTGGTCAAAGGTTAAGGTCACTGTGACCTTGTCTGTGTCATTCTTGTGAATGCAGTATCTAAAGAATACCTTGAGGGCTTTTATTTTTTTTAATTTTATTTATAATTTGGTACAGACATCCACGTGGACTCAAGGTTGAACGAATTAGATTTCGGTGGGTAAATGTCAGTATGACCGTGTATCAGTCTAATTCTCATGAACGTCTTATCTAGGGACACCTCAAGGGAATTTCCTCAAATATGGCATAAACATCCACTTGGACTCAAGGATGAACCAATTACAGTTTGGTGGTCAAAGGTCAAGGTCACTGTGACCTCACAAAACATTTTGGCCTTAACTCAGGAATTCATTTGCTAATGACAAAATTTCACATAAATGTCTAATAGAATAAAATAACATTGTATAGCAAAGAGGTCAAAAGTCAGCTTCACTGTGACATCATAATGTTCTGCATTAAGCACTGTTTTGGACATTACATTAAATCTCAGGAACAGAAGGGGAGACATTTGGTGAGATAATGAATTGGTGACATTAATCTTGGGTGTCCACCTTGAAACTGTGCTGACTGTATAGATCTTTTGTGCTGTCACAGGGAAAATGTGTGTGAAGCATCCATGTTTTCACAGACATGGATGTAAACTATATGTGCAACTTGACTGGTTCATAGAAGCATACAACTGCGAGGGGGTAACTCTAGTTAATTGTTTTGTTTGTCCACCTCACATTTCATTAATCTGTGTGCATACCTGTAGATTGCCTCAATGAACACACAGTGTATTTAATCCATGCCTTTGATTTCATTTTACTTATCTGTGAGCTCTGATTTTTACATCCACATATAAAATCTCTACCATGTGACACCCAGCAGGTGGTAGTATTGTGGCTACTCTGCATTGTTGTCTTCTCCAGTGTCTACTTATTTCATACGACAGTTACAAAAGTCAGAATTGAATCTGAAAAACAAAATCTTTATTGATTTTATCAGTTTAAAGTTTCCCCATTTGAAATAATGTAATATTACCCTGTTTTTTTTTCTCATGCCATGAAGTCACATGTTTTCTGAATTGTTTTCAAAACATTTTAAATTGCAAAATGACTAAATCTTCCAAAGATAGATACATCAGACTTAACATTTCTATCTGTGGGAGAGATACCTCCACTTGATCGATTTTTTTTGGCCAGTTTAAGTTTCATCCATGTTTGTTGTGTAGTAGTCATCATACACTTGGTTTTAATAAAGAGGTGTAATTATTCTAAATGCAGAAATTAAAAAAATATATTGGGAGGATAATCAAATAGGAATATTTTGTAATAACATAAAACATGATGAGATGGTTTTTGTTCAAATTGTTCAACACTCTCCCAAATTAAAGGCATGTTTTTTCAAAGCACTTTCCGTACCTTATGGCTGGTTTTGTCCTTATAGTAAAATTTTTCTTAAATTTTACTGCAGCACTTTTTTTTTTATTTTCAGCACCATCGAAATGCACTACTGATATGTTTGGTACCAGTGGAAACTGTGGAATAGTGAATCCAGTGATTTAGTATTGCACTTACATGAAGTTGGGGGACTGACCGAGACAGATCAATAAGAGAATGGACCAAATCTGTGCAGCGGAGGCCCAGATATCCTGATTTTTCTACCCCCTTAATGCAAAGTGCACATGCATGCAGAACACATTAGGACTGTAATGTGATTGGATCAGTCAGAGCACATATAGAAGAGTTCAGGCTTATGTTGTGATCTTAGCCAGGTGCAAATGCAATCAATACAGTATGACCACATTCTTAATTCAAGAAAAAGTCTGCCCAGCAAGTTTAAAGTTTACCCAACTTCACCTCTTCCTGTTAACTTAGATGATCCCTTCCTCTGCAAAGAAAAAAATAAGTAAAGCCCATACAGCAGCATTGCCTCCCTGGACATGGTCAAATTAGCCAGTCCTGCCAAGCTCATTTGCATATTAAGATCTAATCATAATGTAGGGAGAATCAGCATAATAAGAACAAAACCTATGATCAGAGGGCATCAGAGAGTACCTTTGCCATGAGGTGGGGTACTTGGTCTGCAACAGTGTTTGGGTGGGTTGGGTGCATTAGGTGGAATCCAAATGAATGTCAGGACCCAAGGTTTTCCAGCAGAGCATTGCATTGTAACAAGAAGATCAATGTTATTCTCTTCAATCAATCAATCAATTTTATTCATAAAGCCCATCACAAATCACAATTTGCCTCAAAGGGCTTTACAGCATACAACATCCCTCTGTCCTTTGGACCCTCACAGCAGATAAGGAAAAACTCCCCCAAAAAAACCCTTTAACAGGAAAAAAAATGGTAGAAACCTCAGGAAGAGCAACTGAAGGAGGGATCCCTCTTCCAGGACGGACAGACGAGCAATAGATGTTGTACAGAACAGATCAATATAATGAATTAACAGTAATCCATATGACACAATGAGACATAAAGAGAGACAGATATTATATTAATAGTATGTTTATATATGTATGTGACAATAATCATATGTGTTTAATAACAGTACAAGTATGACTAAAAGTAACAACAGCAGTGGGAAGCATCAGGCAGGACCACGGCGGCAGCAGCACAAAACCACACACCATCCAGGCACAGCTGCGGTATGAGATAACCTGGAAGACAGTGGAGCACAAAGGCTCCGGAGAACAAGCCGAGTTAGTGGCATGCAGTAGAGCCGAGTTAGGGAGATGCAGTAACAGGACATGAATGTTAGCAAAGGAGAGAGAGAGTGAGAGGAGGAGAGAAGGGGCTCGGTGTATTATAGGAGGTCCCCCGGCAGACTAGGCCTATGTCAGCCTAACTATGAGCTGGTCCAAGACAAGCCTGAGCCAGCCCTAACTATAAGCTTTATCAAAAAGGAAAGTCTTAAGTCTAGTCTTAAAAGTGGAGATGGTGTCTGCCTCCCGGACCGAAACAAGAAGGTGATTCCACAAAAGAGGAGCCTGATAGCTGAAGGCTCTGGCTCCTGTTCTACTTTTGGAGACTTTGGGGACCACGAGTAACCCTGCATTCTCAGAGCGCAGTGTCCTGGTGGGATAATAGGGCACTATGAGCTCTCTGAGATATGATGGAGCCTCATCATTTAGAGCTTTGTAAGTTAAGAGAAGGATTTTAAATTCAGTTCTGGATTTTACAGGGAGCCAATGCAGAGAAGCTAAAACAGGAGAAATATGATCTTGTTTCTTAGTTCCTGTCAGTACACGTGCCGCCACGTTCTGGATTAGCTGGAGAGTTTTTACGCACTTATTAGAGCTGCCTGATAATAGAGAATTACAGTAATCCAGCCTCGAGGTAACAAACGCGTGGATCAACTTTTCTGCATCTTTTTTGTGACAGGATAGGCCTAATTTTCGCAATCTTGCGCAGATGAAAAAACACAGTCCGAGAGGTTTGTTTTAAATGGGAGTTAAAAGACAAATCTTGATCAAATATTATGCCAAGGTTTCTTACGGTGGTGCTAGAGCCCAGAGCAATGCCATCCAGAGAAACTGTATCATCAGATAAAGAGTTTCTGAGCTGTTTGGGGCCAAGAACAATAACTTCAGTTTGTCTGAATTTAACATCAGGAAATTGGAGCTCATCCAGGTTTTTATATTTTTAAGGCATTTTTGAAGTTTAGTTAATTGATCCGTTTCTTCTGGCTTTATCGATAAATACAACTGTGTATCATCCGCATAGCAATGGAAATTTATAGAGTGATTTCTAATAATGTTACCTAAGGGAAGCATATACAGAGTGAATAAAATTGGTCTGAGCACTGAACGTTGAGGTACTCCAAAACAAACTTTAGTACGTGAAGATGATTCATTATGAACGTGAACAAACTGAAAACGATCAGATAAGTAAGATTTAAACCAGCTTAGTGCAGAATCTTTAAGGCCAATTGAATGTTCCAGTCTGTGTCATACTAAGATCTAGTAAAACAAGTACAGAGACGAGTCCTTGGTCTGAAGCAATCAGAAGATCATTTATAATTTTAACTAGTGCTGTCTCGGTGCTATGACATACCCTAAATCCTGACTGAAATTCCTCAAATAAATTATTATCATGGAGAAAGTCACACAGCTGGTCTGCGACTACTTTCTCAAGGATTCCCTTGACCTGTCAGTGGTTTTAATGTTTTGGCTGATCGGTGTACAATATCACCACCTCTGGATTTGTATGAACTTCAGTAAAGTTGTTGTCTTGGAATGAGCCGTTACTATCTACACAGGAAGCGGATCCTCATCCACGGAGTCCGCCATGTTGCATCACCATGCTTCTACAATAGCCCAGAAGAGACAAACCACACACTGGTTCTAGATAGGGCTATTGCTTTTTTGCATTAGCCACCATAGTTAGCAGTCACTCTGGGATGAGCAGCATTAAAAATACAGAGGTTTTTAAACGTAAATCTGCTTCATTCAGTGTTTTTACTGGTTGAAATCACTGAAACATGGTCAATATTAGGAGGTGCTATAGGGTAGTGGCCCATGTCTGACATGCCAAACAGTCGATGAGAAGCACTGATTTATAACATGAAACTGCTTTATTCTGTGTTTTTACTGGTTTTAATCACCTGGTCCATTTTTAGATGCAGGTAATTTGGACCCTACTGAAAACCTCCTGAGCAATGAACATTGAAGGAATTCCAATGAGGAAAAGTTTCAGCTGCTTGCAATCTGCAAATTCTCCAGATGCCATTAAAACCCCATAAATCTTATACACCGCTTTATTAACTTGTCTTTGAACATGACTTATGCTTGAGTCATGTCAGATAGATTTTCATCAACAATGGTGGTTGCTTAACAATGGAGACAACAACATCATAAAAGTCTGTCTTTTATTTTTGTTTTGACTGAGAGACCTTTAATGGAAACAATGACTACTGCATGTTTAACTATATACAGGTTTAGAGGTGTTCACTGCATAGCATTTTAATTATATTGTCATTACGAAAAGCATGGAAAGTACTCTTCATTAGGAGTTAAACTGACCTTTTTGTGTAAATATAGTGAAGTAACCCTTTTAAGGGAAACTTTTTTTTGCTGACACAAGATTTGTAGTTAAACAGATTAGTCACTGTGGCTTTTATGGGTATCAAAGCATGTTGTTATGTTTAAAAAAAGGTAAACTACTGTAAATATACACTTCGTGGTGGTGACTGACCACCTGTATGTTTCACTTCCTGTCAGAGGCAGAAAGCATGCTGTCCATGTCGCCACAAAAGGCCTCAGCTCCATGCTCTTACACTTTCATTTCTCCGTCTGTTGCCTCATCAACTCAACTTTGCGTGTCAAGTCGCAGCCTGTCCATGACCAGTCACCAGTCACCCCCCACCCCCCCTCCCCCACTGACTGCAACCTCACATCCTTTCCAACAGCTCCATCTGTTATCACACAACAAATTCCTTCCTGGGTATTTCACATGAAATACTGACTAATAAAACACTGTTGAAACACTGTACTGGCACGTTACCAAGGTGTGGACAACAAAAGCTTCTTAGCTTAGTGGAGAAACTTCTTTAAGACTAAAACAAGAAGCCTAGTTAACTTTAATTCAAGAATTACAGATGACATGGATGAAATCAAATGAGTGGTATTTAACCCCAAGTTGCAAGGATTTAACAATGAATTGAAACTTTGTTTTTACACTATGTGAAGCTCATAAAATGCCAAAATTTTTTAAAACAAACAAAAAAAAACTTGTTTAAAAAAAAAAAGTGGTGTGTGCATATGTATCCACCCCCTTTGCTATGACACCCTAAGAAGGAAGAGTGGCTAGAGAGTACAATTTTAATCTCATATACAGAGGTCATTATTCCAGTCTCCTTCTTTGGTGAACCCCAAACGTTTTTCATTCCTTTCTGTAAGCAATGACTTTTTTTCTGGTAAGACTAAGTTTATGTGGCACTAAGATTGCACACAGGAGGACTTTATTTCACTAATTATGTGACTTTTGAAGGTAGGTTTTATTTAGGGGTGTCATAGCAATAGTACAAGAACGAGGTTACCAAACTAAACATTAACACATAGTTTACATGTTAACTGGAGGGAGTACTGTTTGGGTTTGTATTCCTTGCGTAATCATCAGCCATGTTCTTGTTCAAATGATTTAAACAGGATGTATGGAGAGACAGAGCATCTGGCCTCGGCAGAACAAATACAATACATCTTAAAATCCAGTAGATGGTCCTAAAGTGACAAAACAATTGTTGAAATACAATGACTTTATATCACAATTTAACATTCATGAGTACCAGTTATCCTACAGGGCAGCCTACACATGGAGCTCTTCTTTACATCCAAATGTCAGTTGTCTTCTGTAAAACTCCACCAGAGATATCAATAAACTAGAATTATCACCTCGTGGGTATATGCCTCTGCAAACCAGCCAAGTTGCAGATGCAGTTTACATCCATGTCTGTGAAAATGAGGATGCTTCACACACATCTTCCCCTGGCACAGAATATCTATACAATCAGCACAGTTTCAGGGTGGGCACCCAAGATTAGTGTCACCAATTCAGTGCCTGACTAAATGTTTGTCCTTCTGTTCCTAAGTTAGGATGCTGAATAATAGCCAGAAGGGTGGTTTTGCAGGACATTATGATGTCACAGTGAAACTGATCTTTAATCTTTTAGACATTTATGTGAAATGTGTCATAATAATTTATGCATTCTTAATTATGGTGGAGGGGTGTGTTTTGTGAAGTCACACTGTCATTGACCTTTGACCTTCCACCACAAAACATTCTTGAGTTCAAGTGGATGTTTGTGCCAAATTTGAGGATATTCCCTCAAGGCCTTCTCACGATATTGCATTCATGAGAATGAGACAGTTGCAAGGTCACAGTGACCTTGAACCCTGACTACCAAATCCGAACAGTTCATTTTTTGAGTCGATGTTTTTGCCAAATTTGAAGAAATTTCTTCAAGGTATTCTTGAAATATCCTGTTCATGAAAATGAGATGGATGCCATGTCACAGTGATCTTGACCGCTGATCTTTGACCACCACAGTCTAATCGGTTCATTGTTGAGTCCAGAAGGACATTGTGCCAAATCTGAAGAAATTTCCTCAAGGTGACCTTGAGATATTGCGTTCACAGGCTTAAGCTAGGCACGGTCATATTTTGACAGGTCTGTGCACTCCAAGTGTCCCTCTAGTTTTACAATCTCTGCATTTTATTTGTAGTTCCACTTCTTCTCATTCACTCACCCTCAGCCCTTTGGATTACATGACAGCATAGGTTGCGTGCAGGCCACTTGGATAGCAGAGGAAGAGGAGGCAGAGGAGGAGTGGTGGCTTTAAAAGGAAAGCACCTGCCCATGTACACTGTCAGCCAAAACTATCATGGATCGACCATCAGTTGTAGGCTTAGTGCTATACTGCTTTTTAAAAAACATCAGAAATATCTGTAAAGTGATTTTAATGACAGGAAGGTATCCTCTGCAGATAACCGCAATACATCTGCAAGCACTTGATAATTAGTTGCATCGGTTGCATTACGCAAAAAATGCTGTGTATTTGAATTTGGTTTGGAAGAGTCCATTACGTAAGATGAATTATGAAGATACTGTCTGTTATGAAATGTTGAGCCACCACTAGTAACTAGTAATATTTTCCTTAAAATGCATTCTGTGTGTTGCACTTTTGTAACTGAGCTTCCTCTTCTACTTCCTCATCACGGAAACATAGTGCCAACTGTCTGGTTCTCCTTCATGTAACAATGTTAGTCCTGTCAGCACTCTTTTTAACGTTGTTGAGAACCATGTGCAACAGTCTCTTCCCAGACTCTGAATCATTGATAGGCTGTGCTCTGAATGTCGCAAACAGCTCATTTAAAGAGTAACTTCTGCATTTTTCAACCTGGACCCAAATGTTCCCATATTTTCGTGTCTAAGTAACCAATGGAACCCTGTAGTTGGCAGCCAAAAAAGAGTTTTAAGTTTAAGTTTTAAGTAATTTAAGTCCTCCACACCTTCTCATTCATTCAATGCATTTTCTTTATTTTCATGACTATTTACATTGTAGATTCTCACTGAAGGCATCAAAACTATGAATGAACACATGTGGAGTTATGTACTTAACAAAAAAAGGTGAAATAACTGAAAACATGTTTTATATTCTAGTTTCTTCAAAATAGCCACCCTTTGCTCTGATTACTGCTTTGCACACTCTTGGCATTCTCTCCATGAGCTTCAAGAGGTAGTCACCTGAAATGGTTTTCACTTCACAGGTGTGCCTTATCAGGGTTAATTAGTGGAATTTCTTGCTTTATCAATGAGGTTGGGACCATCAGTTGTGTTGTGCAGAAGTCAGGTTAATACACAGCCGACAGCCCTATTGGACAACTCTTAAAATTCATATTATGGCAAGAACCAATCAGCTAACTAAAGAAAAACGAAGGTCGAAATGAAGGTCAGTCAGTCCGGAAAATTGCAAAAACTTTAAATGTGTCCCCAAGTGGAGTCGCAAAAACCATCAAGCGCTACAATGAAACTGGCACACATGAGGACCGACCCAGGAAAGGAAGACCAAGAGTCACCTCTGCTTCTGAGGATAAGTTCATCCGAGTCACATGCCTCAGAAATCGCAAGTTAACAGCAGCTCAGATCAGAGACCAGATGAATGCCACACAGAGTTCTAGCAGCAGACCCATCTCTAGAACAACTGTTAAGAGGAGACTGCGCGAATCAGGCCTTCATGGTCAAATAGCTGCTAGGAAACCACTGCTAAGGAGAGGCAACAAGCAGAAGAGATTTGTTTGGGCCAAGAAACACAAGGAATGGACATTAGACCAGTGGAAATCTGTGATTTGGTCTGATGAGTCCAAATTTGAGATCTTTGGTTCCAACCGCCGTGTCTTTGTGAGACGCAGAAAAGGTGAACGGATGGATTCCACATGCCTGGTTCCCACTGTGAAGCATGGAGGAGGAGGTGTGATGGTGTGGGGGTGTTTTGCTGGTGACACTGTTGGGGATTTATTCAAAATTGAAGGCACACTGAACCAGCATGGCTACCACAGCATCCTGCAGCGACATGCCATCCCATCCGGTTTGCGTTTAGTTGGACGATCATTTATTTTTCAACAGGACAATGACCCCAAACACACCTCCAGGCTGTGTAAGGGCTATTTGACCAAGAAGGAGAGTGATGGAGTGCTGCGGCAGATGACCTGGCCTCCACAGTCACCGGACCTGAACCCAATCGAGATGGTTTGGGGTGAGCTGGACCGCAGAGTGAAGGCAAAGGGGCCAACAAGTGCTAAACACCTCTGGGAACTCCTTCAAGACTGTTGGAAAACCATTTCAGGTGACTACCTCTTGAAGCTCATGGAGAGAATGCCAATAGTGTGCAAAGCAGTAATCAGAGCAAAGGGTGGCTATTTTGAAGAAACTAGAATATAAAACATGTTTTCAGTTATTTCACCTTTTTTTGTTAAGTACATAACTCCACATGTGTTCATTCATAGTTTTGATGCCTTCAGTGAGAATCTACAATGTAAATAGTCATGAAAATAAAGAAAACGCATTGAATGAGAAAGTGTGTCCAAACTTTTGGCCTGTACTGTACCTCTTACTTTTCTCCCTCAAACTTAATGCTGACTTATTTGCAATGATGTTTGAGTGCTGCTTGGATGGAGACGGACAGTTATTTGTGGCAGCCTGTCACTGCTTGGAGCTAATCAGAGCTGGAACCAGGAAATATCCATGACTAATGCAGAGTCATTTGTCCTGGGTGTAAATGCCAATCCTAACCTTTCCCATTAAACGCAAAAGCCGGATGGTGTTAGTAAATGGTGTTAGTGAATTTTTTCTCTGCGGTGAGAAATGGGCTTAAGTGTCTGACAACATTATGGAAAGGATCCCTACACAGATGGACCTTTTTATTAAAGAGTAAGATCCTTTTTGTTTCATCAGAAACAGCCCCGTTATTACTTTCACCAAACACATCAGACTCCATTTAAATAAACAGTAATTTTAGTGTGCATAGAGGCAGCATATTTTTCTAACTGGGTGAATTCAGGGTTTATCTTGTAAACCAGAGCTGGTGATTGTTAGATTAGTGGACATACAAAAAAATGGCCTTTGTGAGTTTCTGTTGACTTTCAGTGAAGTGTGTTTTACAGTGATAAAATTATTGTTTTTTTAAAGGAGTCTGGTGGGTGTGGAGATGGTGATTCCAGAGCTGTTTATGGCTAAATAAAAAGGATCTTAATCTTTAATAACAAATTCTAGCTCTGTAGGGATCCTTTTCATAATGTTGTCAGATACTTGGAATAAAAATCTGAGCCAGTCAGTGGCAAAAACAAATAGTTTTAGTGGATGTAAACTGACGGTGCACAAATGCCCCAAGTGGTCACATTGCAGCTTGTTTTGTGGCTGCAGCCCTCTCACTCAATACTGGACCAGTTTCAAAAACTGTTGTTTCCATTAGTCACTTAGACACAAAAACATGGGAAAGTAGGGTCCAGGTTGAAAAATGCCGAAGTTATCCTTTAAGTGGACTAATGGACAGTGGACAAGAAACATTTGGAATTTAGTTTTTAACAGTTGTGTCTATTTTCAGAGTTTTTTTGGTTGTGTGGACATGTTTGGCTTATGTAAAGAACTGTCTGGATAACAGAACAGGAAGGTGTTTATCTGAGAAAAACATTTTCAATAAGTTCTACAAATACCGGATTTCTCTCCACTGTACAGCTTTGACCAACATAAAATAATCTGAGGAACTGTATTCCTGTCTTGATAACAGCCCGACACACTGAGATACTGAAACTATTTTTTCTCTGTTAAGTAGTTCCCAAGAACCAAAACATTGTGAGTGCATGTCAGGCATGTCTCATCTGGCCACTGTGACTCACGATTACCAGAAGGCAGCCTCCCATTTCCTGCATTGAAATCCACATGGATTTCGCAATCATTATGCTCTCAAGCAGCAAATGGATTTCCAAAGCATGTATCACCAGCCTTACTTTCAAAGGGAGTGCTGCTTCAGAGAGTAACTTGACACTGTGACTTTTTCTGTTTGATTCTTAGCCTTCAAATAAAATTTATTTCCTGTGTAAGGACCAGTCAGACTTCCTCATGTAAGTATTTCGATTCATCCTTATAAGAAAGCCTTGGGAATATGCTCTTTATGAAAGTATATATGATTTGACACTGAAGAACTGATATTAATTTCCGCAGGTATCAAGTGTAATCAGTGGATGTTTTTTCTATGAGGACAGTGCGAAATCCACGAGGACAAGTTGACCTTACGGAAATAACAACAATTGCCCACAAATGGTCATTGTAAGGGGGATAACAATGATCACACGGCTATTACTGGTCTCATTGTTGTGGAACAATATACAAGATGGAAATGGCCAAGACAATGGTGAGTGTGTTTTCCTGTAACTTCTAATAGGCTGCAGGTATCAGATAATGTTCACGGCTGATGCTATAATGTATTAATTGCACAATAATGTCATCCTATTTCCATTTGGACTTTTATGCAAATAACGCTCTGTTTTAAAGAAGACAGTGGTCGCTACTTGTTTACATTCACTGATTATGCAGCCTATACAATGATATAATGATCAGAAACACAATTTTTGGTTCTAACAGTGCTCGATTTAACAGTTTTCATGACAAAGTAGAGGTCTGTTCTTTTCATGCTACTCCATACTTTTACTCCATTACATCTCAGAGGGAAATATTGTACTTTTTTATTTTACTACATTTATCCAACAGCTTTAGTTACTAGTTACTTTATAAATAAAGATTTTTGCATAAAAAACACAAGAGTTTATAAATGTGTTTTGTTATAAATTAAATCTACCCAACAGCTTATACAAGCACAGCTGAAACCATTAGTTAATTCATCTATTAGCCGATTCACAAGAAAACACTTGGCATATATTTGTTATAAAACATTTAAGTAATTTCCTAATTTATTTTGAAGAAATCTGAGGTTTTTTTTCTTGGAGTCTGCATAGGGTACTTTTTAGGGGTGGGAATCACCAGAGGATCCACAATACGATATTGTCATGATACTCAAGTCACAATACGATATTATTGTGATTCTAAAAGTGTTGCGATTTGCTGAATATTTGTCACAGTGGGCACGTTTTACCTGCCATACATACCATACTCTCAGCTCACTCAGTAATTTTTACATTCACCCTGCCTTGCCATCATACCTACAGTACCTGCCAGCCCATCACCTCACCACACACTTCCTGCACCTGCCTGTCTGCCACACCCACCTCATCAGGCCAACTGCTCTCACCTGTGGATTATTACCTCCAGCCACAATAAAGACTGCTGCTTTACTGACTCTCCTTGCCAGATTGTTCTTCACCCACATGCCACACATTCCAGCACTTCTTACCTGCGCGATCTCCTGTCACTAACCCTGCCTGCCTCTAACCTGCCTGCATTGTCTGTTTCACGGTAAACTCACCAGCCTTCTATCCCCGCCCACTACTTCTGCCTCAGCGTCTCTGGTTTCCGTCTGACTGTGGCTGCATGGTGTTTCCCTGCCACGATGTTTCAGCATGAGTGATCCCGCTTGCTTGCCAGTTGAATGCTGTAGCTCAGAGATCTGAGATCTGTTAGACGCCACACGCTGCCTTGTGTGTGTGTTCTACTTTCACCTACCTGTCGGCTTCTAAATCCACGGCCTGGCTTCTACTTCCCTGCTGCTCATCCCTCCTTGGCTCTGCTGCTTTTCTGGATTGCTCTTCTGGTGCCGGACCCCTCGCCTTCTTGACCACGCCATCAGTACGCCCCCTCTTTGTTACCTCAGCCTACTAGCGGACTGAACTGTTTGGGTCCAAGGACTCACGTCCTTGTTCTCCGTCCCGTTTCTGGGTTCGGCGCAGTTCATTCCCTGGCCCCTGAACCAAGAGACTGTGTGTGGGTTCTGAGCCTGAAGAATGAACTGTCACCTGAATATCTTCATCAGCTCAAGTTCCTGTTAACTCTGTGTATAACTAAAGGTCACTACCAACTGTCACTGACTTCTGGAGTGCTGCATTTGGGTTCAAACCACACTCATTACAGTGTTGTGATAAAACATATTAAAATCTATTACCTTTTTCAACTGTAAATTATGAAAAGAAAACTTTGTCAACATCTGTTCTATCTAATACGATAAACTTTTCAGGCCTTTCATTTCACTTAAGTCATTTTTATTACAGCAAAATGTATCTAGTGGAGAGAAAAATATTTTATTATTCTAATAAGCTACCAAAAGTTTGGATTTGTAATATCATCATCAAAAAAAAAAAAAAAGGTTGTGTATTGATATGACTTTGCCACACAAAAATATTGTGATACTATGTTCCTGATTATGCTTACTACTTTTACTTTTTACTTTTACTTTTTAAGTAACATTGTCAGTACAGGACTTTTACTTGTAACTGAGTATTTTCAGTGTGGTGTTAGTACTTGTACTTAAGGATCTGAATACTTCCTCCACTACTGCATATATCTGATATATGTATTTACCTAATTTTCTATATTTATATAAAACAAAGAGACACACAGTTATGACTTGTGTTTTCAATCATTCATTATCTGTTTATATAGGAGTTACTGATGCTTTACAGGAGATTTTGTTATCAAAAAATACATGACCAAACATTTAAAACTTCTTCATATCTGTTAAATGTCTGTGCTGCTGCTGATGTTCTCACCATTGTTTGTCTCTTTACTGTTCATGATAAGGACAATCCTTTAAAATGTACTATGTTCAATTTCTTCAGGTGTCTTGCATTGTGGACCTCGGAATCTGACAGTTCACAGCTCTAGCGAGATGATCCACTTAACATGGACAGACGAGCCTTCATGCTCTGCAGTACAGGATGAGCTGATCTATGAGCTGGTGGTTCTTATAGCAGACGAGCAAGTACATTATGTAAGGGTGCTTTCACACATAACCTGTTTGGTTCAGTTAAAATGAACTCAGGTCCATTTGCACAGTTAGTACGGTTTCTCTGGGCTGGTATGAAAGCCGTCAGTCGAACCCTGATGGGGACCAAATAACCAAACCTATACCGCTCCAAAAGATGGGTCTTGGTCCGCTTCCAAATGCACTCTGGTGCCGTTTGTTTGTGGTGTGAAAGAAAACAAAGCAACTGCAGGATTTTTTGATAGCATAGCAGATATGTGATTTTAGCAACAGCTAGTCCATAGGGACTTGGCTTGGGAACCGGAGGGTCGCCAGTTCAAGTCCCCGACCGGACCAAAAATATGGAGCGTGGACTGGTAGCTGGAGAGGTGTCAGTTCACCTCCTGGGCACTGCCGAGGTGCCCTTGAGCAAGGCACCGAACCCCCAACTGCTCGGGGCGCCCGTCCATGGGGCAGCCCCCTCACTCTGACATCTCTCCATTTGATGCCTGTAAAAGGCCCTGTTTGTGCATGTGTGTGTTTCAGGCCTGTGTGTATTTGTAAAAACAGAGTGAAAACTTGGAATTTCCCCTTGTGGGACTATTAAGGGTATATAAAATAAAAATAAATAAATAAAAAAAATAAACCAAAAATAAATCCATCTGCTGATTGCGAAATCTATCCGTGATGATCATGACTGATCCTTAAAAAGGCCATGTATATCACATAACCTGTTTATGCTAATGCATAAATGTAACCATGGTAACACATAGGCACATCAGTGTTGGTATTTTCCCTGATGAAAAAACTGTTAAAACTGCCAATATTGTATACGACTCCTTATACTTTGTCTGTTTATTAAGTCCATTTAAAAAGTGTGTGAGAGTGATCCCACAGTATTAAGCCCCGAATCATTACTGTACAAGACACTTTCTTTTCATCCTGTCTCTATGTTAGTCATTATTCATAATGTGATTAATTTATAGTCTAATAATGGCCCCCTAATAATGCTTACAATCAGTTATTTCTCTATGAGCTCTTTGTGAAACCAAAGAACATCAGAATAAACACCTCAAAAGCATAAACTTCTGTCAGTCACCAAAATTTGATTTCCTCAGTGGGTCCTAATGATGCACTGATGATGCAGGATGACAAAAATCATACCAACAAGTTACCTGTCAGTTGGTAGAACTTCATGTTTGCTCCTCTTGGACAGGAACCAAACCAAAACTAAAATGCAACAATGTATCACCAAATGTCAAAGCACCCTTAGGGTGCTTTCAGACCTAGAGTTTGCTTACTTTGGTCCAAGTCAGGGACTAATTTTGTTACAAAGCTACATAATTTACAAGCGGACCAGATAAAAATGTCTTGAGAAAGCTGGTCAGAATTTCCATGCAGGAAAAATCAAGGAAGTAAACAAAACATTGAAGAAGAGTACACTTGCGAGCAAAATGCAACACTTCCTAATGTCACACTGGAAGGACAACTACACGGGTTGATTTTAGCAGTGATCTTCCTGTACGATATTACTGTCATTGGTCACTTCAGGCAAACCATAAAGATTGAAAATGAGGCGCAGCTCCAACTAGAAAACAATGTTTTGATGCATTGGATGTGCTAAATGTGCACATTAAGGTAGCACAGGAGGAGGTGCACATTAATAATCCTCTGGGACTGTAACATGCTAATGTTTAACCCAAACAATGCATAATATGACTGCGCTGGTTCAGATCGAAGTTGGAACATGTTCTTACTACAAACAAACTGCACCTGCATTCATTTGTAACCAGATGGAGAACAACTCTTCATGAAGGTCTCGGTCCGGTTGTTTTGGTGTGCACCTAAGTGTGATTGCTGTGTTCACACCTGCCCAAAGGAACTGCACTTAGGGGGCAAACAAACTTAAGTTCAATTGAACCAAACCAAACAGGGCAGGTGTGAAAGCACCCTTAGTGTTATTTTCATTTGTATTGCACCAATGTTGCTTTCTTCCATAACTATAGCCACAGCTTCTGGACTAGCTAATCTCTAATTTGATTATGAAAATATTTTAGGATGAAGTTCCTGTTGAGCCTGAGCAGATAGGATCTACTCACTCCTGGAACTGGACGTCCTATTTGGCATTGGAGTGCGCTTCAGTCAGGCTCAGGACCCGATACAAAAACCATACAAGCCCATGGGAACAAAAACGGACCCTTCCTGGTTAATATTCAGCTTACTTAACTCCATGTTTTGACCTT
This sequence comes from Cephalopholis sonnerati, assembly GCA_019142605.1. NCBI lineage: Eukaryota > Metazoa > Chordata > Actinopteri > Perciformes > Serranidae > Cephalopholis > Cephalopholis sonnerati. The sequence goes on from JAGQAX010000019.1 coordinate 5,815,889, forward strand.
TAAAACATTCAAACTATAATTATTACACATTTCACAGTTATGGCACCTCATCTGCTTGTTATGTCCTCATTATGTCCATTATGTTTTTGCAGAGATGAAAACCTCTGAACGGCCACAGGTTTTTCCACAGGACAGAAGGCTCAAGGTTGGCAGTAGTTTCACCTTCTGCTGCATTCTGCCTGTGGGGGAAGATTTTAAAAATATGTCTCTGAATGGTGCTGGTATGAACGCTACTAAAATCAGCAATCAGATATATGACCTGACCGTCCACCTGGATCAGGCATCAACAAACAGCTGCACTAATTTGGAATGTTACACAAAAACAGACTTTAATGGGGCTTGTATTTACATTGGACGTAAGTATGACCTGTTTTGTGCTCATTTGGGATTTTGGAGTCTTAAATATGTCTTGTTAATAAACACTGTTTTTTTTCACTTGCCATCACTCAGACCCACCTCAGGACAGAAACCTTCAGTGTGAAACCCGAAACCTGACATCAGTCGAATGTCACTGGACAGTAGATAGAACATCCCTCAGCAAGATATTGCATGAAACACAGTATCAGCTACTTGGGAGGTAGGCTATGATGAAGGTAAAACAGGTGTAACCACATGTTGGAGCATGGAAGCAAACAAGGCTGTAAGGATTTGAGTCTTATAAGCTACTGAACACTGGGTTAGGCAGAAATTTAGAAAAGTCAACAAAAACACTGTCCTATAGCTCTCCACACTCTGTCCTACATCCCTCCCATTAGACAACTGCAGTCATATACATGTGCTTCGTACAGTAAATCAGTGTTTCCCACATGTTGACTTGTTTCATCTTATTTCATTGTAGAGTCACACAGTGCATAACTTAGCCTACTCGCTCTATCTTTCTTTATTGGACTGCATATGAGACAAGAATTAGCTAAATAGCCACACCATGTTCCTTCTGCCTTACTTCCCATCACTGTGGACCACCTCACTGGGAGGAGAGCAGGCGGCAGCTCAAGAGACAGACCTTCGGTCAGCCGCTGTAGTTGCTCAAATCCACCAGCACAAACCCCAGTGCTGGCTAGTGGCCAGAAACAGTTCTGGGCCTAACCTGTGTAAGGGCAGCAACAGAAGTTGTGCTGATCCAGTGGGGATCAGGATTTAAGCTGGTCGACTCGGGTTGGTGCAGCCGTTGACTGGGGGTTCCGTCCGTAGCTGCTGCCTGCGCTCCTCCCGCCACGGTGGTCTGTAGCATCAGGAAGTGATGCGGAGGACACACTGTAGCCCTTTTTAAACAAAGATCACGCTATAGGGCAACTAGTAAGTTCTCTCTTTATGCCGTCTTTGCATTTTTTCACAGAACCAAAGAACGGCAGCATCATGCTGCTCCATTGTGTGATGTTAGACAGTATACCGGCGTACCGGAATCAAAAGAGGCATGATGAGCATGACATGTAACACAACAGTGTCAGCCTCTAGTGTGACAAATAACAAACGCGCTGGCAGTGCGAGCAATAACAATGGCATGACATGTCAATAACTATCATTTACCACCTCTGTTATAAGGCGGCTGGTCTCATCCTCTGCACAGAGAGTAAGGAGCTCCCAAATCTCATTGTTTTACCAATTTGTGGTCATTTTCAGTCTCTGTTCTTTGTCTTTGAGTTAGCTGCTGACTGCCATTGGCTTCTTTTTAAATCTATTGCTGTTGGTCGCAAATATAACATGTGGCCAATAACTGCATGATTCTCCACCACTGAATCAAACTCTGAAGCATGAGCATGTAGTCCACCAAGGATTAGCTAATCAGCCTCAATGGAACTGATCAGACCATTGTCCTATCAGGTTTTGTAAGGTGAGTTGCATGATCCATGACGGAGAAGTTCTGATGAGTGACTGGAAACCTTGGACACTTACATTTTCTATCTGAGTTAGAAACGTAGAAACCACGAAATAATTGTAAATTGTCCAACATAAAATTACCTTCTGGAAATGTTAAAGAGGGGTACTCAAAGATAATGGTTTTCAGAGTGTGCCCTGCCACTACCATGGATGTATTAGGAGAACTAGATACAGCATTGATGGAGGGGCCCTGTTTATTCCTATGAAAGTTGCTCAGTGGTGCATGATTATTGGCACTGCTCCTACATTGTGTGTCCCATAGAGCAGGCGCACTAGAGATATATGGCGGCCAAGTGCAACTGAGTGTGGCTAAGCATTTAACTTCAGCTGGCTGAACGGCTAACTTTTGGTTCAGTGCTTTGCTAACTTGAATGGGGATATAATGATTTAATCTTGTGGCTCTTGTAGATTTTCGAAATGTTATCAGACTGAATGGATCAAATCCTGATGGTGAAATGAGTCTTTTCATCTAAATGTATCCACTGATTTAAAGATGTCTCTTTTCTTGTGTAGAGAATCGGCTAAGAGGATAAAGCGGGAATAACAAATGGATGGATCTGGTGTTCAGTTGCTTAGAAATTTTTTAATTTATGGCCTTTGTTTGCTTCCATACTGGAGGTGTCATCCTGTTTCTGCTGTGGAAAAGAATAAAGCATTTTCTATGTATCAAAAGAAAAGTTAGACTTTCCTGGCTTTTGTATTTCAGTCCATGTAAGGATCCTTCTAAGGGGACATGCTCTATAAAAGAGCGAATAGATGTTGGTGAGAGAAACTGGACATTGACAGTACAAAATAAGCTTGGGAAGGTGGAGCTTACAGACATGGCAGACCTGACTAAAAGAGGTATATCTTTGTACAAATAAGTATTGTGTGCAAAAATGCTAATTCAGTCACTGACATCTCTTAAATTATTCAATTCAGCTGACTGTTGTTATGTCTTTTGTTTCAGTGCACATGTTCGCTCCACAGGGAGTGACAGTTTCAGCCGTGAATGCCAGAAATGTCAGCCTGATGTGGGAGTGGAACGTGCAACAGTACTATAATCTCAATATAACATGCCAAGTTGACATCAGCCACGTTGAAAAAAATACCATAGTAAGTTGACAAAAGAAGGAGAGTAAGACAGTAGCAAAGTTTTTTAAAGTAAGATCCTTTTCTGAACTACACTAACATCATTTTTCTCTGTATAGTGTTCCCAGAGTGAAATCTTTGGAGTTGGTCTTAATTTTACAGTTTTAAATGACTTGATACCAAATTTGTCATATAATGTGAAAGTGAGATGTGGAACAGCACAACATTTCTGGAAATGGAGTGACTGGAGCAAAAGTGTCAACTTCCACACAAGGGGTGATGGTAAGTGATAAAAAACCTTTGAAACTATTAACCCATAATGGCAGTTTCATAGATAATGTTTACAAATCTGGTCATCATTGTCTATTTGTCCCACAGTTCCAGATGCTCTTGATGTTTGGATGCAGATGAAGGACAACCAGATAGTAACCATCTGGAAAGTCAGTAAGATGAATGGATACCACTTTCTAATAAGCTGCTCTTTATATATGCTTTATTAATTAATAGCTTTATTTGTGGGTGGTAAATTATTGACTAATGCTTCATAGATCAATTATATGGTTGTGAAAAATTTCTCTGGCTCCCTGCTTACCCTCCTCCAGCAGGATGCTCGTCTTTTTAGCTCCTTAGCTCATCAGGTAGCCTGCTCCAACTTTACCGTTTGACCTCTGACCTTCTGGAAAAGTGCTCCAGAGCATTTGAACCGATTTCATTTTTTTAAAATAATTCATTGATATTTACAGTTGAGGACTTAAAGGGGACCTATTATGCTTAATTTCAGGTTTATAGTTGTATTTTGGATTTCTACTAGAACATGTCTACATACTTTAAAGGGATAGTTCAGATTTTTTTGAAGTGGGACTGTATAGGGTACTTATCCATACACAGTATATTAAATAGCTACAGTAGATGTCAGTCGGCATGCCCCCGGTTTGGAGAAGCAGGCTGGAGTTTGACATGGAAGCTCAGCAATCTACTGCTGTGAAGGGGTCAGCAGCGAAATGTATTTTAGCCACCTAAAAAAGTCCCACCTAAAAAAATCTATTTCAGTTTAAGTGTACTCTATATTGAGAGTATTTTCACTGCTTTATCTTAATGGCGGACAGTGATTTACAACAGGAAAAGAAGCCATTATATTGCGGCCTTCAAAACCAGACTTCATTAAAAAAACAATGATTAAACATTGCTGAACACAGGAGCCTCTTGTTTGCCACTGCTTTGAACTGTTATTTTTTTTTGTTTTACTGTGTGACTTTGACTTATAGAAGGATTAATTCAGCTTCACCAAAGTCACACAATAACATAAACTAACTAACTAAGTAGTGGTAGACCAGCAGCTCCTGTGTTGAGTAAGCTAAAATTATTGTTTTTGTCAGTGGAGTCTTGCTTAAACTGATACTGATTTTTCTTTCACATAGCTAAAATGTGTTTTGTTGCTGACCCCCTGCCACAGCTCATTGCTTATTTTCAGTGTTTGACTTCATCCTGCCTCTCCAAAGTAGGGGATATCTGCTGTGCATAAAACACTGACTATAGATGAGTAAGTGTTTAATGTTGAAATATGATTTGAGCTGTTGCAGAGTTTAACTCCCCATCGTTAACATAACGTTAATGTCAATGTTAACCTTAAAGGTCGGCGCTGACTCATTAACTGTAATGTTACAGTTAACATCAAACAGTCTAACATTAGCTAACTGGTGACTTGAGCATTAAGACTAGCAAGCAGCTGCAGCTGTCTTGACATCAGAAGCTGGTGGCTCTGTGCTGTGTTTATGTGTGTGCAGTCAGTTTTATTTTCATCGCAGTTCATTGGAGCATCGGGAGGGTGTTTTTCTTTACTCTCTAGGCTACTGTAGTCAAAAAACACCTTAAAATACATTTTATTTAGGGTTTAGCTCTGTCATCGGCATCTGTTGTAGAGGTAAACCTCACATGCTTTCCTCCCTCAAGTCCCGCTTTTAGAGCAGACTCCTTGTTACAAGGTATAAATGAGCAATGTAGAGAATTAAACAGTAGATTACTAGCCAAAAATATACTCAAGTAAAGAGAAAATAGGGACATGGAAAGTACTTGTTCCTTAAAAAACTGCTTTTCTACTAATGAATGTTACTTGTAATGCGTAACCACCTACACCCGATTCTAACAATATGCATATGACATAAATTAGGAAAAACACAATAGGTTCCCTTAAACAGATTGTTGGAAAAACCCTTAACTACAGGTATATTAATATTTGCAATTTACATTACTGACTTTAATTGTTTGCTCGTTATTATTGTTATATAAAGTCAGTATTAATGACTTACTAACATTTATAACTGCAGACTTGATGGCTGGTTAGAAAGTAAGCCACATTACCCTTTATTAATGACTTATTCAATGACTTATTAGCCTGAGGGATTTTTCACACTTGGAACACCAAAAGTTGTTCTAATGACTGTCTTAAAACTAATCTGTATAACATTAGTTAATTATGTATTAACCAATAATAAAGTTATTTGTTACAACTTTATAAAGCATGCCTTATTGGAAAGCGATGTTGATGAGGGCCGATCTCCAGACAGTGTGCTTTGGCAGATAAGCTTAAGTCCTATTACCTCTCTACAGGTGCTGCTGGCCAACCAGAGTCATGGACAGATTCTAGACTATGAAGTGACCTGGGCAAAGACCACAGAGAGAGAAAAAGAAAATAGAACCACAGTGGCTAACAACGCCCAGAGTGTTGCCCTCAGTCTGGACACCCATGAAGACTACATCATCACAGTTACAGCCAGGAATATAAACGGCAGCTCATCTCGATCAACCATCACCGTCCCCAGCCTCAATCCAGGTATGAAGCTAACACAAATTACAGTTAGTCTTATCCTGCCCCATGGGAACACACCTGACTGCAAATCAGCTCATCTCCTCTCCCAGCTAACCACACACCTGGCTGCAATAAGCCCATGAAACCTACAGTATCAAACCCAAGAGCGGACAGGGGCTGGCAAAGGCCAACAATGTGGGACACACCGCACCAACTAGGGTGACACACTCACCATTGGCCCAGCATTCACTAACAGCCAACCGTCAGTTTGGTGTTTCAGGGCCTTTAAACTTAATCTGCCTCCTGGTTTGTACTCTGCATTTGGTCTACTTGCGACAACTTTTGACAACATGGATGGATTACTGATGGATTACTTTGCGCAGGGGCCCATTGTCTCATAATACGCCCATGCCTAGCAGGCAAAGCATATGGTGGTTTGCAGTTATAGTGAAGTAACATTCGTAACTGATCGAAGTGAAACATCCAATTCAGTAATTGTTCATTACCGAATAACTGATGCTGTGGTTGGCAAAGCTATCTGTCTTTGTGAGTTGTGTGTGTGGATTGTGTGCAGCGTCACTGATTTAACCAATGGTCGGCGCAATTTTAAAAGAATTGCTAAAGCAAGCGGCGCAGTAATCAACATGAGTAAACAAGTCATCCAATCCATTCAATGGTCTAACAGGAAAGCAGAAGCAAACTGAGAAAAAAACATACCGAGACAAACTCAGGCGGGATGCCAGGAGCCACTGTTTGGCTAAGTATGTTATCTATAAACATTGCTCCTGACCTTGCATTACTCCCTCCAACTGCCCACTTGGACATTGCTAGCTGTCTTGTTCATGATATGGGTGCATATATAAACAGTTCAGAAACTATAAATCCCTTAAAGCCCACTGACATTTCTCCAATGGTTGGGTGCACGTTTAATTTACATGTGAACCTAGACTGAAAATGTGTTACTGACTTACTGTTTTCTTTTATGTTGTATAAACCTGAATGCCTAAAGTTTTTTATGTTACCACTACTTTATATTACTGATATTACTGAGGTCTTCTGCTAAATTAGCTGTCAGGTTTCGATCAGTAGAACTCAGATTTAATAAATTAGCAGTTATAAAAATGTGTGGACTGCGTTGACTAGCATTAAATATCACATTTATTCACTTTACATGGGGCTAAAATTAATACTGAATTATGTTAAAGGTCCAGTGTGTAGGCTTTAGTGGGATATATTCACAGAAACAGAATATATGAAGTATGTTTTCTTTAATGTATTATCAAGAGGAGACCTGTGTGGATGATTCGGCTCCCGGTAAAAACCTCTTGAACACGTAGTCTCCAACATGCTAAACAGTGGCGCAGAAACCCTGATTTGTAGAGGGAGTAGATGTTTACTGTAAGCAGTAAGCTACGTTAAATTTACCAATACCGTGACAGAACAAGGCAAGGTAACTGCTAACGCAGTTGGCTAAAAAGGAAATCAACAAATGCTTTTACACTGTGATGAAGAAATCAGCACATGTTCAAAAATGAGTACAAAGAAGTAACATTATCTAATCCTACCCATTCTCATACATTATAATTACTTACTTACTTACTTGGGAAAAGTATGTAAGATTAAGGAGGATATACTGTAGCACAAAAAGCATAGCTGTGAGGATTTCAGATTCCAGCCAGCTGAAATGTGCCCCGGTTAGTTCATTGTTCAGGAGCTTTTGACCAAAACAGGTGATTTAAACCGGCAAAACCACTGAATAAAGTAGTTTCAAGTTACAAATCAGTGTTTCAGTGTTTCTCCGATGCTGTTTGGCATGTTGGAGACAGGCTGCTTGCCTAGCACCTGCTAATGTGTGCACACCTTTTTTCTCTGATAACTTAAGATCCAGATGTTAAGGAGTTTTTTAGCATTAGTGGAATTATCCAGAGGTCTCTTCTGCCACAAAAAAAACAAACAAACAAAAAAAACAGACCAAGGCTCTTGTCAAGGAGGAGCTGCTGACTACAGTGGCCAACACGAAATAATAATACTACTACTACTACTACTAACAATAATAATAATATATTCAATTTCTGCTAAAATATCCTCCTAAATTCTACATACTGGACCTTTTAGCATCCTGAAGTAATTTATAACTATATGCTTCAGCATAATAGTAACAATGAAAATGCACACTACCTCAAAAATGGTGATGAGACCCACAATGCACTTCAGTTACAACAAGTTTTATGTCATCATATGTCATATTCTCTGCTACAAATGACTACCAATCAATTGCAACTATGTCAAAACTAACTTTGGAAGAATCTTCATTTTCAGACAGAACCAAAGTGAAAACTTCTTGGATCACTGGCAGCAATGGTAGTTTCAACCTGTCCTGGTCTGCCAGTCCTGTAGCCAGCTGTGGCTACATAGTGGACTGGTGTCCTACAATAGAGCACTGCATTGTGGAGTGGCTGAAAGTGCCTCCCAGTGAGAATAATGCCATTGTATTTTCAAGTAAGTCTTATTCAACAAAACAGTTTTTAATATGTGGCGTTACATTTCCCTCTTTTGAAATACATCTCTCCTGTTATGTCTTTGCTCAAGAAAACTTCAAGGACGGAGTGAGATACTCACTGTCCATATACGCCTGCACCACGGGAGCCCCTGAACTACTAGAGAGAAGAGAGGGCTATGTCCGTGAGGAAAGTAAGTTTCAATTGTTTGACTTTTCTGTGGAGCCCTGTTTGCTTAATATATGTGTCAGTGCCATAAAATCACACTTTTTTCAATAGTGTTTCACCCACTTTCACAGGAATAAAAGATGGCCTGTTTAAACCACTTGACGTAAAACAGCAGGATTCAGATATTGTGGTATCCTGGCACCCTGTATCTCTAAGAGAGCAGACTGCTTTTATCCAAGGCTATGTCCTGTATTGTTCAGACAACGGTACTGAAGTCAACTGTTCCAGCACAGGTATTGTGAGACACCTTTATTTTCTGATGACAGTGCACAGACAACCAGACTTACATACAGGATTTATTATTCTTATTCTGTAGACACCTTCACAGATATTAGAACACATTTACATGTCAGATACACCGTTACAAACCTTAATATCAATGTCCCTACTATTACAGCAACTCTCTGCTTCCCTTATTTTGCATTTATAAGCAGTATATTGACTCTGCCTTTTAGCACCCATAAGTGGAGGCTGCTGTAAAACCAGATATTGAATGACAATACAATAAAAATTGTAGTATTAAAGCTGTAGTTGTTAACTTTTATGTAAAACAACTTTCTGTTATATTTGCTGAAACTGCCACTATATCCTGACAGTAGTACGTGAGACAGATAATGTGTAAAAACTAGATTACCACTTGAGTTTTATGCCTCAACAAACCACCCCTGACAGCTCAGAGGATCGATATAATCAGCACAGTTTCAAGGTGGACGCCCAAGATTAGAGTCACCAATTCAGTATCTGACCAAATGTCTTCCCTTTTGTTCCTGAGATATGACGTTAAGTAATGGCCACAGAAGCGTTTTTGCAGAACATTATGATGTCACAGTAAAGTTTACATTTGACCTTTTGGATATAGATACATACCTTTTTTTTTGGGGGGGGGGGGGGGGGGGTCTCTCAGGGTGTTTTTTTTTTGTAATGACAATCTCTTTTGCCTGATTTAGTTGATCCTGAGGCCACCAGCCTGACAGCAAGGGACCTTAAGATTGGTACCTACAAATTCACAGTGAAGGCAAAGACAGCTCTTGGAGAATGTGGTGCTGAGTCCATTGATGCCACCTTGAATCCTCAGAGTATGTTGCTTCCTGTCTCTTCTAGACCACTATCCTTGTGTACAAATCAATTTTATTTGGTAAAACTATGCTAAAACATATCAATTATGCATTTGTTACTTTATTTGACTTACCCCTGTTCCTAATCTGGGCTGTTTGTCTTAACTCACCAGCTGATAACTTGATCACTGCAGTTGTCATTTCCCTGGTCACTGTTTTTTGTCTCCTTTCCCTCATCACTATCTTTTGCTACCGACACTGGACATGGTAAGCAAGTCAGCGCATTCTTTTTTTTGTGCATTTTGCTCAATTGTTGCCTTTGATGGTTCCATTTGAATGTATACCTGTGTGATTTATTTCCATGAATTCTTACATCCAACAGTATCAAACAGAAGGTTTACCCTCCAATCCCAAAGCCGGTGCTGACATCACCGGTAGGTATTAACAAGCAAATTTTAAAGGGGCACTCCACTAATTTTACACATGAAGCTCAGCTGTTTTGTCATGAGGGGTATTACTCTAATTGAGGACATTACTGTATAATGTCCTCACTGGCTTTGCAAGGAGCTTTTATAAAGTCACAGTGATGTCAACAATAATATCTCAGACTGACTTGAAATTGCTGAAGGAAAGACTGTGTAAGAAATTGGGGGTGTAAAGGTTGAAATGCGTAAGCATTTAAAAGGTAGGAATGGTCTGATGACAGATGCTGCTGTGTGGCATTATGGGAAGTGTGGGATCCTGTGTTTCTGGTCATTGACTGACACAAGAGACTTTAAGTCAGGATTTCCCTGTATGCTTTGATTTTGAACATTTTTAGCTATGCTAGCAGTGTGGCTCTGGAGATGGCAACGCCAGTCTGTTGGCCCACCACTTTGGTTCAGACTGAAATATCTCAACAGCTCTTAGATGGATTGCATTGAGATCTCCATGGTCCCCAGAAGATGGATCATAATGACTTCTAATCTTAGATGTAGAGATTTGTGGTTTTGAGTGAAATGACTCAACAACTACTGAATGGACTGCAGTGAAATCTGATTTATTTGTTTCCTCTAGCTCCATCATTAGGTTAGTTTTTTCCCAATACTTAGGTTTATGATCAAATACAGACAAAACCACCAGCCTCAGCTGTACTTTGTGTTTAGTGCAAATTAGTATATGTTAGCATGCTAACACAATGAACCAAGATGGTGAGTAAGATAAACATTATACCTGCTAAACATCAGCATGTTAGCATTATCATTGTAAGAATGTCAGCATGCTTGCTGACATTAGCATTTGGCTCAAAGCTCCACTTTGCCTCAACCGCTAACACGGCTGTACACTCTCTATCTTAACTGTGAGTCTTCCAAATGTATTGAAGTGCTGTAGTAGCACTACTACTCTTTAATATTCAGTGAAAATAAAATTTGGTGTTTCTTCTATGGTGCATCATTGGTTCAGAGGTTATTTGCATTTTTGCACACCTATCTTAAAATTAATTTGAGGTATTTTTGTTTTTGTTTCTTTTTCCAGGGTAAATTTACATGTGGTCCTCTCCATGTGCATCAGTATCAACACAGTGAAGCAGATATCGTGGCTGTTGCGGAGCTGCACTATAATGAAGGGGCATTAGTAAATGGTTATGTCAGCCAGGAGAACATGCCATTTATTTTTGCACAAACTCCAAAGGGTTACTGCAACCAGCCCCTGAAAAAGGCTGCCCCACCACCCCTCACCTTACCCACTACAGCCAACCCATCTCAGTCAGTGTTACCATCTTCTCCCTTCAGAAGTGTATTTCCAAACCTGTCATACAACCCGACAATGCAACCTGGAGATCAGCTTTCTTACTCATGTGCTGAGCTTCAGAAGGGAACATCTTTAGAGATTAGCTCTGGTGGATACCAGCCTCAGGGTCACACAGAAATCTACACTATGAACCAGACAGAAGAGGGCCCAGGGAGTCCAATGTCCTGTGACTCCACTTACATTTTGTTACCAAAGTCACCTTCTAGATAGCTGCTGAATGCATAGCTTGTATAGGATGTTATAAGTAGGGTAGCCAGAAAAAGGAACTTAAACATGAACACATACGTGTTATTTTAAGCCTACTTTTAGCCATGCTAGGAGCATAGCTCTAGGGATGGCAATGACTGTCTGTCCATTGCTTTGGTCTCAATTGAAAGATCTCAACAAGTGGATAGATTGCTATGAAATTCAAAAGCTAATAGACATTCAAGGCCCTTTACCTTTCACCAAGGTAAAATACCTACTGAACATCAACATGCTAGCTTTGTCATTGTGAACATGTTTGTATGCTGATTTGACCATTTATCTCAAAGCACTGTCTCATAGACTCTTTTGTTATATCCAGAAGTATTAACTCAAAGGAAACTGGACTTGCTTTAGATTCTTCAAGTCATTTAAGCTACTGCAGGGTTAGCGAATTAGCTGGCTAACTAGATTGCTAACAAGTAAACTCGCCAATAGACTATAATATTGGCTTTTCACTCCAACTTGCAGTGTGGCCATTTAGAACAACTGTAAACCCTTTTGATTTCAGATGCAGTTGGACAACACATCATATGAACTACTTCTTTTCTAGTCCAACCTGGCTCTTACACATTGAGAAACGACTACATGTTGAGGTCACATGTAGATGGTTTGTGCCATTGCCTGTCATATGAGCTGTTAGAGTCACTTTCTTTTAAGGTGTAAATGGGTGTTAAACTGCTTGGGAAGGAATGTCTGGACCACATTGGAAGTGGCTGCTAAACTGACAGCTTTCTTTGTTTGGTGGTGGTTGTTTCAATTTTACATAATTGCTACGCTCCTCTTTCAAACCATCTGTCTTCTCTGTCCAATATGTATACATAGCTGTCCCCAAGGAGTGTCCCATGTCCTTCGGATGTCAGTAGACTGCTTAGAGTTGGATCTAGAAGTTGAAGTATTTTCTCAATATATAGGTCTGTGCACTTATTACTGGAAATAATAAAAGGACTTGCATTTGTATAGCGCTTTTCGAATCTTGCAACACTACATGTCACATTTTCACAAACATCCGTACACCGGTGGTTGAGGTGTGACTCAGTTAACCATTCACACAATTTGGTGTTCAGTATCTTGCCAAAGGACATTTCTACATACAGACTAGATGAACCAGAGATTGAACTCCTAATCTTCTGATGTGTTGATGACCTGCTCTGCCTCTCAAGCCATAGCTGCCTGTATTGGACTGCATATACGACATTGTTCTGCTTACATTTGTGTGTGTGGTCTTTAGGGTAAACAGTGGGTAACAAAAGCCCAGGGATGTTGTTTTTGTTAAAGGTCCTTTGGAGTTTCTGATAATGTTGTTATGTTTTTTTTTACTTTGCTGTTTTGGTTAGTTGTTGGTCTTTTTTCTATTTTGAAGTTGCGCAGCTTTAGAGCTTTTTAATGTCTTTAAGAAACGAAAGCAACTTCAGCTGCCCCTTGATTGAACTCTTCTGGGTATACCATGACCTGGATGGCTTAGAATCTTCATAGATATACTGTTAGTCTTGTTGTTTTGTAAATGATCACTGATAAAGTAAATAACACTGAATTATATTGTATAGTAAAACAGAATGAGTCGATATATACATATGCATTTCATTTGTCAACTGCTGTATGTACCTTAAATAAAATGCACTGAAAGTGAAACAAATAAAATAGGACAAACTATTCTGTCTTCATTTGGGGTATTGATCTCTCTCCTAAGGTAAATATCAAATACATCACAAACCCTCTATAAAGCAAAATCATAAATTCCTGCTACTGCTTAATAGCATGCTTTGCAGTAATAATTGTGAAACCCAAGCAGAGTTACATGCAGGAAATGTTTTCTTGTAATCGTGAGTCACAGCAGCCAGATGAGACATGTCTAGTGCACTCAGAAGATTTTGTTACTTGGAAATTACCAAAGGTGAGACTGAAATACTGAACTAAACATTGTTTCAACCCACAGAACTTAAAATCCTAGTGGGGATCCTAAAGTTAACTATGATGAAATATGTCCGGCATAATTTTGGGGGATACATGTATGAAATACTATAGAAAATGAACTTTAATTGGATGAAATTGTGCAGCTGTAGAAGACGTGAGGCATTTTCGAACCAGAGGAACTTTTTCATAGTACAAAGGACGTGGACCCCCCCCTTTTATTGTGTCTGCACCTCACCGATTGTAGTTCTAAGGATGCTGTTGTGAGGTACTTTTTAAAGCTCCTATTTTTAGTGTGTAACAAGAAAAAGGAAGAAAACATGGACAAATGGACTGATGGTACGGCCCAGGCTGTACTGAGCATACACACAGATCGGCCAGAACATTAAAACCTCTCACAGAGGAAGTTAATACCATCAATCATCTTGTTAGATAGATAGATAGATAGATAGATAGATAGATAGATAGATAGATAGATAGATAGATAGATAGATACTTTATTGGCAATCCACTCCATTTAACAACATGAATAAATTATTGTACTATAAAAACAAACATTTGCAATATATATACATTGGGGGGAGGGAAGAGGGTGGTTACAATGCAATGCTCTGCTGGGAAACTTTGGGTCCTGCCATACACGTGGATGCCACTTGATACCCAAACACCATAACAGACTGAGCACATCCCCCCATGGCAACGGTGCTCCCTGATGGCAGTGACCCCTCAGCAGGACAATGCACCATGACACACCACAAAACTGCTCAGGAATGGCCCGACAAAAGCTCACGGCATCGACCTGGCCTCCACATTCCCCAGACCCCAGTCTTGATTGTAATATAAAGGGCAACAAAGTCCTTATAGTATGGGTGGGACTGGAGCTGGATGGGTCAACCGACTGCGGACTTTCAATCGGGAGCCCACTGTTCAGTTCCTCTGTGAATTTTAAGCCAAACCATAATGTTTTCCTCTAAAAGTTACCAATTATTTGACACACTGCCCATGAACATCCACAACAGATGCAGTAGGGTACCTAGCACGTCATATTTTGATGTGTATGTCCACTGGCAAAGCGATGGTATTTGACGAGTTGGGATGAGAACTTGTCCGTGAATATTACAGGTTGGACCTTTGATGCTCAGGCTGTTCTAGGCTGAGTGGGTAGAGGGAAGCCGCATGTACCTAATCAGCTGACCAAAATAAGCCAGGGCACATTATGTAGCAAGGGCTCGTAATGTTAATTTGATTTTCAAATTATACATCACTGCTGTTGGACAGCATAACAGCAAATTTTAGAGAGAAAATGCAATAGTGGAGTGCAAAAAACATAAAAAGAACAGCTGGAAGAACACCGTGACCAAGATCTACCAAAGAAAATCCCTAAATGGATTGGAGATTTCAAGATTGCTTAATCTTCTAATTGAAGACAACATGATGAAGATCCACAGCAGGGTAACCAGCTAAGAGCTAACATTGGCATGGTTGAAAGAACTACATCAGGATCCTTAGCCATAGCTCTACATGGCAAAGACACCAGCCAAGGTTACTGTGATCATTTCTCACCCACCCACTTTTAATACTTTTTAGTAAGTATTTTAGATTATATGGGCCATGTCAGAACAATTTACCCTATTTATGTTTTTAAAGTAAAATATACCTTTGTGAATGCACTATATTTAATTACTCCGGAACAAATCATACCCTGATTGATGCCATTTTCTTTAAATCATTAATTTACTCCAATAAAATCTGTGCTTCAATAAATCTTCTCAGTTTCCTCAGTGTTCACTGTTTAAAATTCTGCCGAGCTTCTTCAGTAAATATGTTGGTTTTTGTTACAGTTTCACCTTATTTTGATAGAAACAAAAAAAAGTACATTTAAATGATATTTATTCAAGGTTTTATGACAAATACAGTATGTGACAAACTGTGTTGTTACAATATGAGTGAGCACCAGAGGGAGCTAGCACTGCATGATTGATGAGGGGATTCTGTGTGGACAGAACTGTTATACAAAGAATGCATCAGGGGCAAAAATTAATCAGGTACATAAAAGTACCGCACTAAAGGGAAATTATGAGGTACTAGTATTTCACTAGTGTATTTCCGCCTGTACTCCACAGTTTCCTGTAGGCCATTATTGTACTTTTACTCCACTAATTTTTTTGAGAGCAGCAGTCACAAGTTAATTTTCTGATGAAATAAAACATAGGATTATGAAATACAGTAATTTAATTTAATAATTAACATGTGGTTTCTGATCATTTTAGCGTGTAACTCAGACAAAAATCCTAGTTGTGGCCTCTTTTTATGTTTCTGATGTCTATGAGTTGTTCATAGTTTTACTAAAGAAACATTTCTCCTTTAAACTTCTTGATTCTGAAATTCTTCTGCTTTGTCTGGTGACCCTTTGGAGGGGCCTAACCTCGAGGTTCACAACCACTAAACTACCCAACTGCATATACAACAGTTCAAACTAGCTTCACCTTGAGCAGCTACAACAGTAAAAATCCTGCCCAAACATGGTCTGTGTTAACGATCTAAAAATGTCACGTATAATATCTCAGCTACAGAGGACAACTTTAAACAGGATGAGCATTTTAACTTATGACACCTTAAAAACATTATATTACATTTCTCTACTTTTATTTTGGATGCAAAACTTTTACTTATCTAATATTTTATACATTGTATTATTTCTACTTTTACTTTTGTCAGTTAGTTCTATATACCACATATACGCAAGCAGAATACAGCAATGATTGTTACAAAGTCTACACAGGGTACTGGAGCTTTTTTGATTAAGTAGAAACATTATTCCACTTAGTTTGGCAGTTATTTCATCAGTTTAATTAAAAGGTTGGTGTTGTCTTATAAAAAAAAGACAAAAAAAAAAAAAACCTCACTCAATCTCCTAATACTTTCTGACTTTCCTGAACACAGGAAGCTTTAAAACAGCTCATAAGTATGTAGTTGCTTAATTTCCTGCTGGTCACTGTAGTTTTTAGCAAACCTTACTCCAACAGCATTTGTTGGGGACTATATTGGGGACAGATTAATCCACATGTGATGCTCTAGTAAGTACTTGTGGCAGCAAGACAGTGTATGAAGGATTGAGTCAAAATAAACTACACACTACTGTGTGTTCATGGTAATAAAGGAACATGTATGTCAATGCAACAGTGTGGCTGTTGATGTGTTTTCAAAGGTTTTTGCACAACAATGGAGCTCTATGGCACAGAGGAAGAAGATATTTCAGGCTGTAGATACACACGCAGTACTTGTTGGTTGATGCATTCACTGTTAGTTTGGGTATGCATGTGGGATTTGTTGACAGTATGAAATACAGGATATTACCAGCTTCACCTTAAAACTCAGTAAATTGCCCTTGTTAGGCACTGCATAATTTAAAAAACATGAAGTGATAAACACACCAGCTCTGTTGCAGCAAACAGTGCAACTTTTTTGTTTGGACAACTGAGCCATCACTGATTCTTTTAACACATCCATGTGTGAGTATTAACATTTAGATTAGGGGAGTGCTCATCACTTATGAGGGGAGAGGGGTGGTGGAAAAAGGGAGAGGCATGTCAAATATTTTTTAAGCACTTAAGAGGAATTTATGTTTTTTATTTTGGCTCAGGGGTGGGACATTTAAATTGGAATGGCTGTACATTATTTTATGCCCTGTAGGGTGACCTTGGGTGTTTTGAAAGGCGCCTTTTTAAATAAAATGTATCATTATTATTTTACCGCTGATTTTTAAAGAAAACATGGCTTCCAAACTGCAGTGGGCATAAAAAATAGCCAAATTAACACCATTTATCATAGTCAGAAACTATAATAACAGAAATGATTGTAGGATTTCCACATTTATGACTGTTCCTGGATACATCATGTGTGACAAATGCCTCCGTCAGAAGAAAAACCAAACAAATCTTAGCTTATAATAAGGATATTTCATAAAAATCACTTTAGGTCTCATTTAAAATTTGGCCAAAAATAAAGCTTTACATGAACTAACCAGCATGCAGGACAAGAGGGAATAGACAAGGCTTTTTATTAGCTCTAGGGTTTCATCTTTAACTTTTAACTTTTAATTTTCAAACATCAAAGGATAAGTTTTAAAAATCTAATAACAAATTTATGGTGGAGGGAGGGTCATGCAATTCCAGCCAGTCACTCAAAATATTGTAGCTTCAGGGAGGGTCAAGATTTTAAAAAAGTCATGACCCAGCCATCCCCCTCCTCTGATAAATAAAGAACAGTCCCTAAGACTTGAAAAAAAAAATCCCAACCTATCCTGTACTGCTGGTTAATGTGATGTCTTATTCTATATAGTCATAAAGTCTGAACAGTATTACTTTTATTTTGTTGTTATTTTTTTGTATTTGGAATTCATGAAGATTAAAATCATTTTCTTTTTCACATTTTCACATTTAAAGTGGTTTCAAATGTAAAGAGTCAACTCCCTCAGTACCCTCTTTTCTCCTCTTGTCTAGTCTCTCTATGTCTCTCTCTCTCTCTCTCTCTCTGTTACACAGTATGATGTCATCACGCCTGTTTGTTCAGATGATGTCATGGCAGCTGATAACTTTCAGATGTGTGGGAGAGATTTTTTTTCCATTACATCCAGTGGACTCTCGCCCCGAACAGCCAAATAACCTCAGAGTGAAGTCAGCTTCACTCTGGATACAAACAGTATCTGCTGTGTGAGAAGGGCCGACTTCATAAACTGTGTTTTCAGTCAAATACAAATCAGTTTGCAGTCTGACACACAGTGTGTCGCTCTCTAATACTGCCCTGGTTTTATATTTCACTTTGCCACTCTACTGTTACACTACTTCTTGCCTGGGCACAGTCACTTTGTCATCCTGTTGTCGTTGTGTGGTTGCCAGGCAACCAACTAGGACTCCAGGAAGTCACTGCATTGACCCAGTAAATAGTCTGGCCCCTAATTCCCCATAAAACCATAGTTTGTTATTTTTACCCCTCGCTTTGATTCTATATTAATTTTTTTGTCTAACTCTCGGCGATCAGTATTTCCCAAAATGTCTGACCTTGGTGATGCTTTGACTTTTATCATCACATCAAGTTTATAATTTACCCATAACTTCAGTTTAAGACCAAAAACCTATTTTATGTTTGATGCTAATTAGCAAATGTTAGCATGCTAACACACTAAACTAAGACTGTGACCATGATGAGCATTATACCTGCTAAACATCAGAATGTTAACATTGTGAGCATGTCAGTATGCTGCCATAAGCATTCAGCTCAGAGCACTATGTGGCTAAATACAGCTTCACAGAGCTGCGAGTGTGGCATGGTCCCTGTACCAAGTTGCTGTGGCTGTGCGCACAGTGTCCACAGTGTCAACAGTGTCCACAGTAATGTGTGCGTACTCACATTATTAATGCCTTTGTGCATGCAGAGTTGCCTTTGCTCTCCACATTGTAGTTGGTGCTGGGGACAAATACAGCGCACATGCAAAGGTCACTGCTGAATTAAATGGAAGAGAAGTTTCTGTGTGTGTCTGCACTCTAGGTGCCGTTTTTGCCAGAGTGCTCTGAACTCCTTCAGTTGAAAAAAACGTAACTCTGAGTGGAAAAGTGCCTAACATCATCTCAGAAGATTTGAGTGGCGGGTCCTCTGTGGTGGTCACGACAACAAGTAAACAGTTGGTAAACAATAAAGGAGAAATTGGTGGTGCTCACTGGGTTGGCAGGACCAATGGACTGCATGTAGTTAGTATTCATTTTTGTGATGATAGACAGAAGGTTGTCAAACTGCACCCAAGTCATCCTAAAACAAACCTAGAAATGGCCATTGTGGAGGCGAAGCTCCTGGACCTACTAGATATACTTTTCGTGATCCAGCCGTGCCTGTTATGCATCTCCAGCTGACCACTTCAGATTTTGTTACTGCCCTATGCACTGTTATTACATCCACACTTTTGCTAGCTGCTCTTTCGCATGCTCACTGGTCACATTAGCAGCTATGTCAACACAAATGGAGATATCACTGTAAGTAGAATTCAACACATCTCCTTCCACTGGGTAAAATGATGAATGGTTGCACAATACTTCGTCCAACTCACAATAGAATGGCCAAGTTAGAGAGCATTAGTGCACTGTCATCAAAACAACCACCATGTTGTGCACTGATAACGTAGTCTTTGTTGGGTATGCATCAGGATGGCATAAGCATATATACTACAAAAGATATGTGGTTGAATGCTTCCCAGACCGCGTCAGCAAGTTGTTTGAGTGATCGGATCACAATGCATCTTGGTGGCCATCTACACCTGTATTACGGGCCATCCACTTGTGATCAGATCACTGGTGACGCATGTTAATGCCCGATCTAAACAGGTTCTTACTTTGACTGCCTATTTACTCAACTGTTCCAATTAAGTAGGCCTACCTACCCTGTTGACCTTCCATTGCCCAACCTACCCTTGACCTTATCCCCCTTCACTTTTTTCATTCTATTGCTCCTGACCTCCTTCCTTTCCTTACCCACTCTTTGACAACTGGCTGTTTTCCTAACACCCTAAAAAGAACCCACACTAAACCCCACTGATGCAAAGAAATACAGACCTATTACTCTTCTTTCATATCTTTCTAAAACACTTGGGCCTGTCGTCCTCGCTCATCTTTCTACATATCTGGACCTGCATCTCCACCAGCACCTTCTTGATACGACAACCCACTCTACAGATTCATACTCCACAATATCAAGGATAAGTCCATTCCTCACCCACGAGGCGGCACAAGTATGGTCCAAGCTCTTGCCATCTCCCGCCTAGACTATTGCAACTGTCTCCTGGCTGGTGTACCTGCATGTGTCATCTGACCTCTGCAGCTCATCCAGAATGCAGCAATCTACCCAAGTTCTTCCACACTACGCCACTCCTCCTAACACATTGTCACTCTAACCTCATCACATATCAACATTTGGTCATTGACTCTCCATGTCCAGATACAACGAGCAAGGTACTCTGGGTGCGTTCATTGTTGGCTGTCCTGGGATGCCATGTCAAGTTCTGCCTGTTACATACATTGTCTTCTTTCACAAAAATTTGCCGTTTATATACAAAATTTGCCTGTTTACATACAGTCTCTTTCAAAATAAATGGGCTACATTGGTACAACATTGCAAATTGATGTTTTTTCCCTCAACAACTAATGCACATGGTTGGATTTGGGAAAAAAGACAAGGGTTTGGCTTTATTATCTTACAGGATGCAAACAATGCTCTCCCAGGTGAAGGTCAGTGTTTGTTGGATCCAACCACCACCCCTCCTACTTGCCCCACTCGGACTTTCACCGCCTTAACTTTCGTTCTTGTCCCGTTGTGTTTCCCTCTTACGCTGTCAGCCACCATTTAACTATGACAGGGACCAGCAACGTATCATGCGGATGTCAAAGGATGGCGTTTTTCTTCTTCATCTGATACCAGAAGTCAGTGCCCAAGCACCAGATTTCGATGACTTTAAAGTGAGACCCGGTTGCTCCTCTGCACCCTGCACTGGCTCGCAAGGGCTGCTCGAATCCAAATCAAAACACTGATACTCCCCACAGGACAGGAAATGGTTCAGGCACATCCTACATCCAGGACACGGTCAAACCATATACCCCTCCGTGTCCACTATGCTCTGTTACTACCAATCGGCTTGCTACCCTCTCACTACGTATGAGGTGAGGCCCAGTTGCTGTTGTACAAAGTCATGACTGTTTGCTGTTCTTGCTCCTCAGTAGTGGAACAAAATCGTCATTAACATCAGGACATCAGGGACTCTATACATATTCTGTTCCATGGTCTAATTCACTTATTGTAATTACATTAAAAAGTGTCAGGTAAATGAATGTAATGTAATATGATGTAATTTCTGGTGTGTCTCTGAAAAAGGTGGAAAAGGAATTGATTGGGTAAATCAATCAGAGATCAGCATGACAATCATTGACAAGCAGTCGCATGCAGTCGTCACAGCTGCAGACCAGAATGTTTCAGATTTCAAGAGGACCTGCATGTCTGCCACAATTACATAATTTCTGAGATTTGCAAGTGTGCACGTGTGACTGTAAAGCCCAGCACAAGAACCACACAGAGTGCCTAACAAGAACAACACAGTGCCTAACGTTTTGCACACGAAGCTAGCCTTGTTGCTATAACCTCAAGCTCATACTGCTGTCTTTATAAATTAACATGCGTTAAACACACTAGATGATTTAAAACAGTAGCCAAATTTCTTCTGTCTCTGTCAGCACTTTATTTTCTTCATGCACTGAGTTGGTGCTGGTGAGTGAAACCTATTTGTCTGTTATAGGAATACTTCACCAGAATGTCACAAATACGGTTAATTCACCTCCTTCTGAAGAGACAGTGAACACATCTGCTGTATTTGTGTATGTTTGTGTTGGCCGCTCCACCTACAAGAACTGTAATTACTTTGCCCTGCCAAAGTAAACACACTGATCTGTTATTATATGTGCTCACACATACACACACACACACACACACACACACACACACACACACACACACACACACACACACACACACAGACACACACACACACACACACACACAGTGGTTATTTGTTGGTTTTTGTTTGTTGGTTTGGACTTTTAATATTTGGACAATCAATGAACAGGTCTCTTAGCTGAATGACAAAAACAGATTAAAATCAGGATCTGATCAGATCTGATATGATTAATCATGAATCAGTTCATTAATTCCTTACTCATTATAAACCTGCACTTGTTTTTCTATTGACTATAGTATTAGCTACCCCTGAGGTCATAGAGGTCATGTCCTATGTCATTTTCCTGTGAACGTAAGGATTGTAACTTGTTTAATGACACATATTTTACTCATGGGAGTTTGTTTCATAGTCAAGGCTGTTTTGAGGCGTTTTCTTTTTTGAGTCACTATCCTTGAATGTGACTTTTTTCAGGGGCTCTCAGGACAAATCTAGTGTCTGATGATGATGATTGGGGACTGTTAAAAAAAAGATAATGTATTTTGTTTTTCTTTTTGCCAAAGGGAGTGTAGTCAAATTATTTTTGGCAGAATTTCTGCTAAATACTTATTTCTGCTAAATACTTACATATTGAGCAGAAAGAAGAACTACAGTTAAGTAAAATGTATAATTAAAAGATACTGTTACAGCTCACTAACTGTTAAAAAAATAGGGATCTCCTACTATTTTTATGCCTAGTACCCCTAAATTACAAGAAAGGCAGAGCACAGATCCCCTACTACATATATTTAGTTGCACTTGAAATAATTCTCTCAATATTTTTTGGTCTTTTCTGGTTTTTGCAGCCTGTAGCTAAGTCAGCAGCAGTTGTAGCATGGTTAGGTGCATTAGCCCAACGTTCTGCACTTCTGCCAGTGGTTTCTGAGATGAACGGTGTGTCATAGTCTCTTGACGTAAAAGTTACAAACCAATCCATTGTGTCTCTTAAAAATGTCTGTACACCTGCAATAATAATACAGCTCATGGCCAATATGTTTCAATACTACATAACAATTAGCAAACTAATTCACCTTGCTGTTATAGATAAGTGCCGAACAGTGAAAAAAGTGCTGCAAATTGATTAACTGTAAGCTAGCTCACATGAATAGATTCAGATTTGTAGGTAACAGTTTCCCTATCATAATCACTGATGTTGTGTACTGTACATTATTATATTTTTAATGAATAGGCCAATTTATCTTTACTATTAAGAGTTTGGATTAATATTATCGTATATTTTCAGACACATTTTAATTTTTGACAAAAGCAAAAGAACAATTAAAACAAAACAAACTTTAATTAAACTTAGATTAAATTATTAAACAACTACTCCGAGGACCCCCAAGGTATAATATTTAGTATTTTTTATGTTTGCCATATGTTGGTGCCTGTCAAACTGCTCCGTCCTTCCTCTTTTGATCTGCATTTTGAAAATTTCATTTTTTACAAGATCACTTTGCTTTCTTTCCCTTTTCTTCCTTTCTTTTTTTTTTTTTTTTAAAAACCCAATTTCCCTTTCTTAGGAAAAGACATGACAGTGTATGATGGTGCTCCAGCAGCATGAGCAGTCATTCATTCAGCTCTAGCTACATTTAGAGACCAATCCTAGTGCAGGGGTGGACTAAACCATTTTAAGGTCAGAGGGGCCTCAGAGTGCTCCACAGTTTTTTTTTTTATACAAGGTTCAGTCTTTTAACCAGTTTATTCAGCCAGTTTTAGTTTTGTTATGGCACTTATTACTTGGAAATATAAAACTACCAACAAAACCAAACTTTTCATTCCAGGCTTTCGAGTCCTCCCCTCCCATCGAAGCCCCGAGTAATTAGTCCCCCTTTCCCCCTGCCTGACCCTTGCCTGCATTTCCTCCCTGCAATTACTTTCGCACAGTCCCTTATTTTTATTTTTTTTATTATTATTTTGTACATTTAGTAATTTCATTTGTGTTGTTCACCATTCCAGTGGAGAAAAACTAACCCCTATTAGGTCATTTACTACAATTATATGTTCACATTTGAATTTACTCAAGTTATTCAAAGCAAATTACAAAAGCAAGTATTAATATCATATATCAAACATGGCCCTGTAAATATATGACTTCATTAGAGATGTGTTAATACGCTAATGAACAGAAAATATCAGAGCGTGAGTCACTTTATGATGGAGAGAGAGAGAGAGAGAGAGAGAGAGAGAGAGAGAGAGAGAGAGAGAGAGAGAGAGAGAAAGAGAGAGAGAGTGTGTGTGTGTGTGTGTGTGCGTGTGTGACTCACTCTGTCTGTTCTCGGATGGTTCAGCAGCTCTCCGCTTCTCTCTGTGAGTATTAACCTTCGTCAAACATTATTATTGTTCGTATTAACATCCAGCCTCTGTGTTTTTATTTTCAAACACAGTTTCAGATGAATCAATGAACGATGTTTGGGTTATGTTAGATGACGGTGTTAATTCATTAGCTCTGCCTCGCGCTCTTCACCCGGTCTGAAGTTAACGGCTGTACCGGGAACTTTAACGTGTTCAGAGCGCGTCCTGACAGATCAGAGGAGTTGGATCAAAGTGTAGGAGCTTCACCAGCGACAAGTGATCACAGTGAATATCACTGTTTCTACTGTCTGACTCTTCATTAACCCTCTGTATGAAAGCTATCGCTAATTATTAATTATTGATTCAAACAGCAATAACAACGATGATGTGATTCACATCTCATCCTCTTATTAACAGTGAACCCTGGCTTGATACGATTAATACTTTATTGTATATTATTATAAATTATATTATTAGTTATTTTCATTGGATCAACATGTCACTAGTGTTTTAATGTAGCTGGTGGAGGAAGGGATGATTTGAACAATTTAACACACTGTTGGGTTGTTCAGTTAATCATATTTTATTAGTTGCTCACGTATTTTGTGTTAAATCTTTATTTGCAAAGTAACTTCAGCTATTAAATAAATGCAGTGGAGTAAAAAATTACTTATTTATATTTCCCTCTGAAGTTAGTAAAGTGGGAAGTTTAAAGCAGAAGGAGAATTGCCTCAAAATCAGACTGATAAAGATGCTGGGGTGTATATTGGCTGATATTAGCTCACTGCAGATATACAGTGTCAGAAGTGGCTGATAATTAAGCCCTTAATATATTGGAGGTGATTTAGAACAGTGTTGCCATTACATAGTTTGTCCACTAGAGAGCACTGACTGTGGTAGGTAACATGGCCTTAAAATAATATCCTGATATTACGAGATAATTCTGCAGTAACAATATTTTTTGGCAATATGAAAAAAATAAATAAATAAAATGTTCATGAGTTTTCCCTCTGATATTTTCAGATGTGTACAGGCTGCTCCTGTATTGTGTCTGTGTGACATGGTGGATATGGAGTTTTCAGGGGGAGCAGAGAGTGTCAGAGTTGTGGGTCTTCTTTCCAATAACTCACTGATCATTGATAGAAACAGCTGCAGGGATGTGATCAGCTCGAATCTGATTAATGTCAACCTGGTGTTTGACTGCTTGAGTGTAAAATACTTCTCATACATACCCTATATAGGACTGACTGATGAGCCATTTGTCTCTACTTTTCCATCAGAACTAAAAGGAAGTTCCAGTTTTTCTCAGTAAGCGAATGTGCATGATGATGATAGATCTGAGCTGAATCAGATTGATTAGACGTAGTTAAAGCTTAATTAGCCACTGTAACTTTTTTTACAAATAACTTTTTGTCATATTTGCTGAAACTGTTAATACATCCACACAGTAGTACATGAGACAGATAATCTGTGAAAAAAATCAGATTCCTCTGGCTCCAAAGTGCTTCTAATGGCAGATCCTTCTGACTTTCGGGGCTTTAAGCAGGAGGTGTCAGCAAAGTTACCACAGGCTTCAAAACACGATGAGATAAAAGATGAAAATTCACCCAGATCCTTTGACAGCTATTTTTGGCATAGAAGGAGAGGGAAATAAGAATCTCTTAGGCTCTAAACACAAAATAACAAAATTTGTCACGTTATGAACATGGAGATTAATCCCTCTGCATTGACAGAACCCTCATCTGAAAAGCTGAACTCAGTGGTTGAGGGAAGTGATGCAACAGCTCAAACTTGAGAGACTAAGATTCACATTAAACGGCTCCCATGAGAACTTGGGATCCATCAGTGGAATATATAAAAGGTAAACTCTAAACCCCCACTTTATTGAGAACTCCACGGGAAGTACGTCATATATAGTTATTGTTTTACATCCTCCTGTAGCCGATCATAAAAGGATAGGCCCTGATTTGGCCTTTATCTCGTGCAACTGTCTGTTCCTTTAAAGTTTCTGTATGTCTTTAGGTATCTGTATACGTGTGTACCTGTGCATATACATACATGGGTACATGCTTTTTATTTGACTGTTTTTCTTTTGCAATGCTGTATAGCAGTGTATATGTTGTTAAAAAGAAACAAAATTATTAGAGAATTACAAATTATAAATTGAAAAGAAAGAAAAAAAGTCAAAGTTACCAAGGGATAACTGGCTTGAGGCGACCAAGTGTTCATAGCAAAATCACTTTTTGATCCTTTGATGTCGACTCTTCCTTTCTTTGCAAAGCAACAATCAACTGTTTCCAAACTAGGCAGCGCTGGTCAAATCTTTGTCAAGATTCTGTTACTGCACTGCCTATTTCTCTTTTCAGATGTTCTCAGGAACATGTATTAGTGTACTGTTTAGCTCAAAATGAGAAAGTTTGTGACCTGGCTGCCAACCAGCACCGAGCAAACTTTCTCATAGTTTTGACAGTCTGACCATTATTCATAAGCTGTAATTGACATGATGGCTGAGACTCCTCAGCTCTGATTGGTTGTTTTGTTGAGCGACGGTGGATTCTTGTGAATGCCGTTAGAAGCACTAGGAGGAAAAAAACTTTTATTTTATTTTAGTTTTTACAGATTATCTGTCTGAAGTACTATGGTTTGGATATAGTGACACTTTCAGCCAAACAGCAACCGCTGGGGCTAAAAAATGAAGCCAATATGGAAGTGCCAAAAACTGCAGTTCCTCTAATGGCCACTGGAGGCTACCTCCGGAAGCGTGTTAATCCCCATAAACCCCCATGTTAAAATGCCCAATTTTACAGCAGAAATAAACATGTACAAAAAATGGTTTTGGTCTCTTTAGCTAATTTCAACATTCATGACTTAAGCCTTAAGGCTTAAAGTTATGCTTAATTAAGCTTTGAGTGACAAGTAGTGTACGACAGTGTCCTCGGCTTCACAGTCAATCCAACCCTCACTCCTCCACAGCTCCACCCTCTCGCCCAAAGATGGTCACTTCTAGCCCCAAATAACTAAGATGGTGATGGCTGAAATGCCAAACTTGAAGCCACAAACCAACCAAACAAGTCCACAACCCAATAGATGATGTCACGGTGGCTACTGTCTTTTACTGTCTATGGTTTCAGCAAATATGACAAAAACTTACTTTTATCAAAGTTACCAACTATAGCTTTAATGGATAGGTTTACATTTTTTGCACATCTGTCTAAAAACAATACTGATACCCATATGCACATTGAAACAGTTTTTGTTCACTTTAATTGTTTTTCCTGTTCATACTTGCCACAAAGAGATTACTTCTCAAAGCAATTTTAATGGAAGGCAAGGGGGACAAAATCCACAGTCTCCTGTGTGAAAACAGATTCCAAACTTCTACAAAAGCTAATAATAAGCTAATATAAGTACCAAAGTTACTGGTGTTTTACTACAAAATTTCCTCTTTGTGTCACTATCTGTCTGTTGTGGCAGCGAGCAAACACTGTCCCATGAAGCACAAAGAGGGACTTCATTTAAGTTGGAATCACTTAAGGAAAGGACCTCTTTGCAGTCACTGTGAACATAATTCAATAACCCTTCCAGTGTACACATGGTACATATGTGGTATATTAAGATAAAAACTGACAAACCACTTCAGAATGACTCCTTTTTTGGAACCAGCCCCTCCACAGCAGGCAGCAGCTGAGCAGCAAAATTCATTCAAAACTAATTAAGGTATGCTAATATGATATCTATCATGAGCGCACAGTTCTCAGCTAAAGACATTCCTGTATTAGGGTTTTTGTCCATGTTCTCACTGTTTCAATGCAATACAACATCTGGATCAAAATCTGATCACAACTAAGGGTTTGTTTGCTCGTGTTGTGGTATCCTGTAGAGTTTTTGACCACCACTAACCCTATGGACCATGCAAGGCAGTACTGTATATAAATATAGTAAGCACATACTGGGAGGGACACATCCACCTCAATATTCAAGGGATTTAATGGGCTGTTTTTTGGGATAGCTTCATCCTGTGCCTGTTTCACAGGAGCTTTTCCCAAAAATTTTGATGCATGTTGCGAGCCTTTTGGGCGTTTTTTTGCAATACAATTGCGGCGGCGACTTAAGATTGAAAAGATAGTTGTGATGTTGTCTTTGATTTGGAGTCTATTATTATCAACATTCAGTGTTTCATGCAGAACAACACATTCTCACTCCGACCTTGTCACATACTAATGTTTGGTCATGGACTTTCCATGTCGAGATATAACTTGCCAGGTACCCTGGGTGCATTGGATGTTGACATTCTGGGACGCCGTGTCAATTTTAGCCTGTGACATGCATTGTCTATTTTCAAAATACATTTGCGTTTTCACAGGAAATGTACAGTTCGCATACAGTCTCATTCAAAATAAATGCACTGTCAGTACAACACCATGAATTGACACTTTTTTCTTCAACAACAAACGCAAGTGGTTACATTTTGCCAACACTTACACGTGGTTGGGTTTAGGCAACAAAAGCATGTGGTTGGGCTGACGAAAAAAGAACAGGTTTTGGCTTTACAATCACCTGCCTGCCCTAATTGTTTGCTAATTTAACTTTTGTTGTTGTCCCGCCATGTTTCCCCCTGATGCCACCTGGCGCCGTAAAATAATAATGGCAACCGGCTGCGTATTATGCTGGCATGAAAGGACAGGTTTTTTCTTCGGAGTGAAACGGGTGATGTAGCAAAAAGAGTGACACAGTCTGTGGAGAGATGTGGTTGATGAATGGGTCTAGCACAGGACTTTAACACAAGAGACTGAGGTCTGAGTTACATGTGGGCCTGTTGTTTTTAGACTTTGATGTATTATTGTGTGTATAGTAAGTTAGCAGAATAGGTGAATAGACGTGTTTGTGTTAAGCCTAGTTCAGACCAAAGAGATGCAATGAGACAAAACTGTTTTAGAACGTTGCAGAGAAAACTTGCAGCAGTGTGAATTGGCTGGTCTGAGCTCGACTCGAGCTGATAGTGTCACCTGCAACTCAGCTGGTCAAATCGCCTGTGGCTGGTTTTAGAATCTCAATCACGTCACCTGTTTCTACAGCCAAACGGCTTGTAGTGAAGTCCGCTGGTCAAGTCAAAATGACTGCATATGGCATGTTTGTGTGCTGCGGCAGGTGATCCGTCCCCACTGAGCCCTTTGTTTCCGTCCTCATGGTGTGCCAGTGTTGGACGGGGGGTCACTGCTGCTACTCGCTATATGTGCTTATGCCCCCTCACATACATACATTCTCATTGACTGATTAATTGTTGCTGGTTATTTATATTATTGTGGCGTATTTATTATGAATACAGTCCATCTGATGCTTGTTTTTTTTTTTTAGTTTTTTGCCATTTCATAATTACAAATACAACTGTAGCCAGTGTCTCAATATCACTATCCTCATTCATATTTTAAGAAGCTACAAATAATATTCAGCCACAAAATAAGCCTCATCCTGTAGCGAGTCTTTGGTCTGAACTGGGCATAAGCGTCATATTTCAACTTGGGATGCCCAGGAATGTATCAAGAAATCCTCATACAACAGTTTGCATGATATCCTACAAATTAGCAGCTCATGAATGAAGTTATGTCCTTGTTGTAAAGTTACATAGTCAATGTGAAGTTACAGAGGTTAGGTTTAGGAAAACAAACATGGTGAGGACATACCTTAAAATGACTCAAGGTCCACTCAAAGTTCATGCAATCCTGAACACTCGTCTCCTAGGGAAAGTACCAGGGGAAAGTCTTATGTTATGTCACCCATTCACCACCCCAATCTGCCTCCATTCTGGACTGCTCAGGCATGTTCCCCTTTTACTTCCATCAGCGCATTGGTCATGTAATTGTAGTCTTCCAGAATATGTAGGTTCATCATGGCTCATATGGGATATGTACGAATTTTGGTGCATTGCTTTTCATGTGAAAACATACGAACAATGCACGAGAACAGACTGTGTATATACAGCCAAGTGTAAACAGCCACACTGACTACTTACACCCTGGCTACAAATAGCATTGCTGGCTGCAGACACCTGAGAGCTAAGAGCATATGCCTTGAAAATATAGCAAATTTTGCATTGCACATGTTTTATTTTGAAGGGAATGCATTCAGAACATTTGTTTAATCTCAAAGAACACACACATTGTGTTCTGGGGAGAAACACAGCATGTAAACATAGCCATTATTCATTTACATTTGTTTGTTTACAAGAAAACTCTGCATATTGAACATAATTTATATTCAAGTTTTAAATTGCTTTTAGTAAATGTGTTGAGTTCCTTCCCATCACTCAATCCCACTTTGACTATATATACAGCACTATATGAACAATAACAAATGTATTAGTAATAATAATAATAATAAACTTTATTTATATAGCACCTTCCATACAAGAAATGCAGCACAAAGTGTTTTACAATAAGGGCAGTATAAGCACCAGGTGTTTCACATGAAAATAGATAGAATGAACACAAAACAGACTTAAAATCTAAAAAAAGCATAAGATGATATATATATATATATATATATATATATATACTATAACTATTTAGCAAGGTAGCTTCCCTGATATCTATAGGTAGTGTGTTCCAAAGCTTTAGGGTGTAATTAACAAAGGCCACTTCCCCAGTTTTCTTCTGGCTGTTGCTGGGAACCTCCAGTAAACTAGCAGCGCATGATCGCAGTGTTTTTAGAGGCAAATAGCTAACAACAGAGTTAGATGTGTAGCTTGGTCCAACGGCTTTGTATACAAGGAGAAGGAGCTTAAAATCAATTCTAAATGTAATAGGAAGTCAGCACAGAGCAGCTAAGACTGGCCTGATGTGCTCTCTCCTCTTGGCTGCGGTTAATAGCCAAGCTGCAGAGTTTTAAATGAGCTAAAGTCTGCCAGTGGTGTTTTTCAGAAGGGCCGGTAAAAAGTGCATTACAGTAGTTAAATCAGATTAAAAAAATAAAGGCATGAATCAATTTCTCAGCATCCTCTTCATTTAGAAATGGTCATACCTTAGCTATGTTTCTAAGGTGGAAAAATTACATTTTTGTCGCCTTGTTAATGTGGAACTTGATGCGTGTCATCCGTGTAACTATGGAAGCATACTTGGGATGCTCAATGATATTCCGATATGTAATAACCCATTTGATCGATAACCGATACCGCTTTTGATATATCCTCTTTTTTCCTAAATAACAACCTAATTTTAGTGATCATCACATCGCTTCCGTAGTGGAATTAACATCATATTATGTATGCATACTCTTATTGTGTTGGCCCACCAGCAGATGGAGACATGAAATATAATGCTTTTCAATGCATGTAATATTGATTCATTTATCGTGCAAAATAAGAAAAAGCATGTTGGCCAATTAATTTTAAATCCAATATCAGCCGATACTGATAATGTACCAATATTATCAGCATGTTGGCTTATGCCAATATTGATACCAATAACATGCCAACATTATTGTGCATCCCTAAAGCATACATTCTTTTCTCTGATGATGTCACCAAGAGGCAGCATGGTCATGTTTCTCAGACAACTGATTGTCATGGTCAGTTGTATCAAATGCTGTGTTTAGGTCTAAGAGGACAACAATGGAGACCTTATTTTCATCAGAATTTAGTCTGAGGTCACGTAGGAGTCATGTCAGCAGATATATTTATATCATAAAGATACAAAATAATTATGTGGAAAAAAGGCAACAATTAACATCGTTTACCAGACTTTTTTTTTGAAAGTTGCTGCTGTGGCTCAGGTAGTAGAATAGGTCCTTCTTCTGTCGACATGTCAGTGTGTCCTTGAGCAAAACACTGAACCCCAAATTGCCTCAGAGCTGTACATGTAAAATACTGCTTTGTTGCTTTGAGCAAAAAATAGCCTGCAGTGAACGTTTCCTGACACTGGTCATTGTATTAAAGCATGATGGG
Organism: Cephalopholis sonnerati; assembly: GCA_019142605.1. NCBI lineage: Eukaryota > Metazoa > Chordata > Actinopteri > Perciformes > Serranidae > Cephalopholis > Cephalopholis sonnerati. Next base: position 5,848,131 of record JAGQAX010000019.1, read on the forward strand.
AACTTATTACAACATTTAATGGGAAAGGGGATATTGTGGAAATGTTTTCTTTTAATTTAGTTAGTCAAAATGATAAAAAAGAGGAAAGATAATGAAATATACAAAAATGATCATTTTTTAATATTAGAAAAAAAGAAAGAAAAATCTAAAATACAACTACTACAGTAGAAACGCTGTAAAGACACTGACGCATAAAAATCCTTGTGCATTAAAGTTCATTCCTGAACCTGTGAATAGTGGCACACAAATTTCACTTAATGGCTTTTTCCAGAGCTTTTAACCACATCTCACAGTCTTCATCCTCTTCAGTTAAAGTAATTCTCTCATTTCAAAGACCGAATTCAGCTGATTGAGATAGATAACAGTGGAGCAGAGCTTTATTGTCTTTAATCTCACCTCAGACGGTAAATAACACAGAACATGTACAGAAATACACACACATACACACACAGACTCATCAGTAGCATCAGTAGTGTCAGCACCACCTCCCAGTTAACACCTCAGTAATCTTTCAGTCATTTTCATCCTCTTCCTCTCACAGACGTGTTTGTTTTTCCTGCAGGCACACACCTTCTCTTCTTCTCTTCACCTCTTCTTCCTCTCTCCATCCTGCCTTCATCCTCCAGCCGCCGACGTCTGTGGAACGTTTCAATCCCCTCTGATATTCAGGTTAATCTGATTATGAAGATATCCTCTGAGACACCTCTTCGTCAATGACGGCCAAGATGGAGACTCCTTTCTACCACGACGACTCCTCCGCTGTCCCCGGCTTCAGCCAGATCGCAGAATACGAGCGTTACCCCGGAAACAAGATGCTGATGAGTAAGAAGGCCATGTCAGTGGTAGGCAGTCATCACTTCCCCAGTGGTGGTGCAGCAGGAGGGAGGGGTGGGAACCACAACAACCTGGGGCTCGCTGGCAACAGCTCCCTGATGACATCGGCAGGGCCTTCGGCAGACGTGAACCTGCTAAAGCTGGCATCCCCCGACCTGGAGCACCTGATCATCCAGTCCAACCAGGGACTGGTAACCACCAGCCCCGTGTCAAACTCCACCAATGCCTTTCTGTACCGCAACCAGGCCACCAACGAGCAAGAAGGATTTGCTGATGGCTTTGTCAAAGCGCTCGCTGATCTTCACAAGCAGAACCAACTAGTGGGAGGTGGCCCCATGTCCCCGTCCTCGTCCTCCGCTGTCTCTCTGCAGACATCCTATCAGAGGAACCTGATGTCCAGTGGAGACATGCCCGTGTACACCAACCTCAGCAGCTACAACCCAGGCCAGATGACGTACCCTGGGGGGCAGATGGTGTACGGTAGCGGCTCAGGCCATGGCAGTGGTGGAGCCTCTCAAAGCCACACCAGAGGCCTGGATGCCCCTCAGACCGTCCCTGAGGTGCCTCACCCGGGGGGTGACCCCACGTCCCCGCCCTCCCTTTCTCCAATCGACTTGGAGACACAGGAGCGAATCAAAGCAGAACGCAAAAAGCTCCGTAACCGCATCGCAGCGTCCAAGTGCCGCAAGCGGAAGCTAGAGCGGATCTCACGGCTGGAGGAGAAGGTGAAGATCCTGAAGAATCAGAACTCGGACCTGGCCTCCACCGCTGCCATGCTGCGGGAGCAGGTTGCTCAGCTCAAACAGAAGGTCATGAGTCACGTCACCAATGGCTGCCAGATCGCCGTCAGCTCAGCTGCTAGCAAATCTGGAGGAGGAGGGGGAGGAGCTGGCAGCGAGGACTCCAGCTGCTGAGGAGGTGGGACACAAGGAGAATAAGCATCTGAACACAAGCCAAGGGGCCGAGGGTTTACTTTGACGATTTTGCCATTGTGCTCGCACTTACGGTCAGAGCGAGCAGAGATGGAGGCATTAGGACAGATGGATGTTTTTATGGGATTCGTGCAGCCCCGTAAACTGCTGTCAATCATCCAGCCACAGGGGGCGGAGCTTAGAGGAGAAAGAGGAGACAGAAAGAGGGATAAATCCCCAACATGTGCAAAGTTCAAATTTGGGCAATTTGAATTTTGATGTTGATGTTAATCAGAGAGGATTTTGGCAAATTTTATTTAAAGAGATTGTGTGTATGAACAGATACGACACATTTACTGGACAGATGGATTCAAGTTACTGACACATCATGACAATATTCTTTATTTTTGAGATGTCAATACATCTCAGTAAATAACTGGAAACATTGGAAATTCTTTTCCACCATTGACTTTATTGTCATTCATATTACAAATATTGTTTGAATAAATGACATGCTAAAATGAACATTTTTACAGTGTGACGTTGATCTTTTAGTTTTTGAAACAGAGTTGAAAAGATTGTTTATAAACAGTTATCCAAATGATCAAATCACAAGTACTGATGTAATTCATTCAGTGTGAAGTAATCAGATTACTGTAGGCACAGAGTGAAGATTGTGATTTGAATTTTCTTGTCAGAATTTACAATAATCAGTTATCAGAAGAGTGTCAAAGAGATAATTTGTTACTTTTTTTTACTACAGTCCCACTGTGTGTTAGCGAAGGGACCATCACTTAACAAAAAGCATTTTGACACCTTTGTTTTTTACAGTAACTCTTCATGGTTACTGGGATAGATTTATATAATCTGATTACATGTCTGAAACTAAAGCCAAGATGTGGTTGTTAATACTCCAGTGACTGTTTAAAATTTTGAACTGTGTCTATGTTTTCTTTGTCTGTTGTTGCTGGAAGTTTAGAACCTTTAAAGCTGCATTTTGATCAGGAAGTAGTTTAAAGTTGGTTGTTTTTCAAGCTGACTGGCTGTTTGTTTCAGTTGTTGGCCGATGGAAACTGTTCTCACTTTTTCTGGATCTTTCAGGAATCAGGACTAAAGGGAATGTTACATTTAAGACCTGCCAGTGAAGACGTCTGTTTATGGTTTTTATATCTCAATTTAAAATGTTTAAAAGTTTTTCTATTTTTTTTTTTTTTTTACTTTTCAACTACTGGAGTAAAATCCTGAAAAGAAGAGAGAATTTCAAGTCAGCGGCAGATTTTTTAAGATAGTTCACATGTATTTGACTGATTGTTAACATTTATATTTTCTAAAGCAACAGAACTATTACTGACATAAACGTAAATTATGATGATGAACAATTTCAGATGAAGCTTTTTTTATCTCCTGTTTTGTCAGTGCTTAACAGTATTGTGCATATAAGATATGATTATTAAACATTTATCACTTTGATAATTAGTTTTGAGCTTTACATGGAAGCCCATTTCTGCTAGGAATTTAAAAAAAAAAGAAAGCGAAAAAAAAGAAGTGTTAAGGATGATGGAAAAAAAAAACAAACAAAAAAAACATAACCCCAAATGTCCTAATTTGATCTACTGTGACTTTATATTATAATTTCAACTGGAAAAAAAATTAAGATTTTAAAGATCTCAATGGAATATCAAATGTGTTTCACTTGCTTTGGTAAAAATAGATTTTCAAGATTCAATTTTAGGTTCGAATACCTGATGAATTTGGGTTTTTTTTGTGTTTTTTTTTAAAGAACAAAATAAAACAACTCACCTGGAAAAAAGTTAAAGTTTAAGGTCTTAATGTAAACAAAATGTATATCAAGGATAATGCACTACTATCTGTGCTGTTATGAAGAATAATGCACTCTCAATTGTGTACATATAGTGCTCACTGTGGAAGTAAGGCCCTCAAGAAGGTTGTGGTCCTTGAGGGGACTCCTTAGGTCTTGCAGAGGTCTTTGAGAGGGCTTCTGAGGTCCTAGAAAAGGAGGCAGAGGTCCCTAAAGAGGTTGAGGAGGGCCTTAGAGAATGTCGAGGTACTTGTGGGGTTTCCTGATCTTCCTGAGAACGTTATGGAGACTTAAGTGTCAGTACTATTGCCAGGGGTTACCTGCAGGGGAGTATTCCTTAACCTCCTGAGACCAGAGCTTTTGTTTGGCAGCACTGTTAACTTCTCGTACCTATTTGGGATAAGTAGGATCTGATAAGTATAAAAAATTAAGCATTTTCTTTGAACACTAAGAAGTTTTTGAAAGTCCCCATACGGGGGCATTGGTTTTATTTTCAATAGTGACAAGGGTGTAATATGAAACTGATTATTTCAAACTTTGTTGGGTTAGGGTTCTCTGTTCAAGTCTAAAACTGTCATTTCACTGCCTGAACATGCAAAAAACTGCACATAATGCAACAAATCTGAAACCCTTGTGAGTTGATCATTTTGTAACTCTATGATTTTTCCTTGCTCTATATTCCAAGCTTGGAATGTCCTTCCTGTCTGTGGTAACAGTCTGTCACACCTAACTGATCTGTGCTGCTGCGATAATACAATAATAAAGTCCCAATGTCCTCAAACAAGCACTTCTTAATTTAGCTTGTTACTATTGCTAAAATTGGTCAGATCTAAATGCTATATCAAACTACAAATGTTATTTAGCATAAAGGCATTAAATCTGATCAGGTTTTGTACCTTGTCTTTTTGTGTGTGTGTGTCAGGATTTGCTGTGGACTAATTTGGCAGAGATGGTCACCATCTTGTTTTTACATGGATTAGTGTATTGCGCGTTTGCTACCAATAGATGGCACATAAAAGTGTCCACAAACAAGGACAACAAGTCTAAGTTCATCAGGATGAAGTATAAGGTGCAGCAAACCCAAACACAGGACACAGAGTTGTAGGGGGTGAAACTGATTTAGATTAGTGGTTAAACTGTTGACCTGAACTGTGCTTGAAATGTCCACACATAAGATTTTAACAGACACCTGCCATGTTCAATGGCTTTAATAAAAAAAAAAAAAAATCCATAGTGTGTGTTACTTCAGAGAGTGTGCTATTGTTCGATGACATTTTATTTTGGATTTTCTTACTTAGCTCAAGTTATGTGTGTAAATACAACTTATATTTATATGGTGAAAAAATACAGATTGGGCTTTTAATTTTTTGGTTCTCTGGAAAATCCACAAAAGGAAATATAATGTAAATGTGTTGTTGTTTATGCAGTGTGTTGATTGATATTTTCATGTGTTTTCAACCATGAGACTAATGATCCCTTTCTATTTCTGGACTTTGTTTTGTCCTGACTTTCCTGTTCAGTCAGCAGCTCTATCATGTCACGATTTGTAAATTGCAGCTGTCAGACAGAAAAAAAGAACTGCAAAGAAACTAAACAAATCTGATTTTTTTTTTTGTGAGCAACAAAAAAATTAAAAGCTCTACTACTTTATAAACATTACATCAGAGCTTTAACTGAACATTAGTACTTAACCATGATATAAAAACTGTTTCAGTTGCAGTTAGATGTTTTCTGTTTGACAAAAAAAGGGTCTTTTCAAAAAAACTGTTGGTGAGTTTTAAACAAATATTTATTTTTTTGAACTTGAACGAGGCTTTTGATGTCTCTAATGATTCTATTTTTGTACAAATGTATAAAAAATATTGTTATTAATATTCTGAAATGATGTGTGTGTACAAGCTGTTTGATTTGAACAAACACTTATTGTCTCTATTTATTATGAGTATCTTTTGTTATACAGAGGTGTGTTTATTTCCCTTACACTGTTCTGCTGCGTCCAAGTGTTTGTGTCAATATATCTGAATATGAAATATTCACCTGCTGCTGGTTGCCTGTTTTTAAATTCAGAGTTTGAGTAAGGAGTTTTCCACGTGACAGTGGCCACATATTGTAACAAGTGCACCTTCCTAAACTCATTTTAGCTGTTCTAGGTGTTCAGCATTTCACATTAAGGATAAAAATTAAACAAATAATGTAAATGCAGTGTTGAAACTGCCATAATTTCAGGTGACACAGATGTTGGTCTCATGTTGAGAAATTTGGGGATTATTGTAGTGACAAAGTACGTCAAACACTTCCTCATTAGGAAACTTCCTAGTTTTGTTTTACTGTAAAATGGCGCACATGACAGAACCAGATGAATGAATCCTGATGAAATCCTTAAACCTGCAGATCTCCATCTGGGTTGTGTAGTCTTGTAATGACACAAAACCACTGAAAGAAAATACCTCTTTTTTAGTAAGCCTGGAGTAAAAAAGGGTATGGACAGCTGAACATTTATACATACATCATACAATTAATAATAAAACTGAAGCACTGTATATAGATGTTTTTGAAAATGGATATTTTCTCCGCTGTTAAAAAAATCTGTCCACACAACCTTCATTTAACTAGAACTACCACTTCATGGTTGTATGCCTCTGTGGACCAGCAAAGTTGCATTTAAAATTCACATCCATGTCTGTAAAAATGTGGGTGCTTTACACTTTTCTTCCCAAGATCAGAGTCACCAGTTTAGTATCTAACCAAATGTCTCCCCTTCTTTTCCTGAGTTATGAGGTGGAGTAATGGCCAGAAAAGTGTTTCTGTAAAACATTATGATGTCACAGTGAAGTTGACCTTTGACCTTTTGGATATTAAATGTCATCACTTCATTATTGTATCCTGTTAGACATTTGTGTGACATTTTGTCATAATTAGAGTAAGACTTCTTGAGCTATAGCCAAAAACATGTTTTGTGAGGTCACAGTGACTTCGACCCTTGACCTTTGAACACTAAATTCTAATCGGTTCATTCTTGAGTCCAAGTTAATGTTTGTCCCAAAGTGAGGAAGCTCCGTCAAGGCCTTCCTGAAATATTGCATTCATGAGAATGACATGGATGCAAAGTCACAGTAACCTTCCAGTAGGTTCATTGTTGAGTCCAAGTGGACATTTCTGCCAAAGCCAGGAAATATCACATTCACAGAATGGGATGTATGGACAGATGAATGGACAACCTGAAAACATGCTTTTGGCCACAGCTATCGCCAGTGCGGAGGTATAATAAAATATATCCATCCACAATGGAAAGAAAAAACAACTTGTCAGCATTAGGTGTCTCTTGCAGTCTCCCCTCATTGCAATGGTAATAAAGTGCACAGGTTATGTTATGTTATGTTTTCAAAACACCCGCTGGAGATCTCATTACTGTTGATTCCCCTTTGAAAGGATGAGTTTACAAGTTTTCCCTCACCTCACAGACAACAATCCCACTCTCAGAAGTGTCCCACCATCTGCTGGCTCAACTGAGCCTGATCCAAAACCATCATTTCTGACTTTAAAACGTGGACACTGAGGTGCACCTAATGGCACTGGGCACAGCAGATGGCTCCAGTCATCTGTGAAGAGATACAGCAATGCTAAGGTTAAGTATAAAATAGTCATTAGACCAAGCAGTGGAACATAAACAAACCAGTTATCTGACATTGTTGTTATTGTTTCTGGCATATGCTTATTACACAAAACAACAATAGGCATCTGTGCACTAAACAGATGATGTCATTATTTCCCCTAAGCACTCCGTTTTACACGTCCATATGGATACAAAGTCCTGGGCTTTAAAAAGATCTGCTCTGAAGACAACATTTTCAAAAATCTCTTTTCTAGTGACCTAAAACCCTGTTTGTTTGTGGACAAGAGGCCAAAACACAGAGTTTAAAAAATATCTGTGTATGTATCGACACCGTAAGAAAGAACACAATTTATCAAGATGTCTGCATACCATGTTCACTCTCTGGCATCCTTAACGTATGTACTGTACTGCTGAGCAGAAAAACATAAAGGAAACAAAATAAGAACAATCATGTTAATAACAAGTCTATTTCCACAATAACTGTCCATCATCATTCCATTTAGTTTCTGTTGTACTCCAACATCAATTATCTTCAGTCAAGCTCCTTTAAATGTCCCTTATACACACATTGTATATTTGATCCAAGGAATGTTATTATTTGTAATTTTCCTGATAGCCAAACAAAATGGATACACACAGATAAGTGTTGACAGATAAGTGATTCTGCTAAATGGTCCTTTAATGTAACAGAAAAATCATTTTTTCTGCATGTGAACTTCAACAACCCAGTCTCACTCCGAAGTTGTCGAATACCAGTGCATGGTCAGTGACCTCCAATGTCAGACATCGACAAAAAAAAGCCGCCCTTTCCTGTCTGCCAGATACACGCCTGGTCGCTGTTATTGCTAAAAGGCACCTGGCAACGTCAATGGGAAACGTAGTGGGACAGCAACATAATTTAGGGGGGCAAAAGTCCAAGCAGGGTGGGTGGGAGGGATGGTGGATGGGTCCAACAACCACTGACTCTCACCCGGGAGGCAGGTGTGCACTTCCCCTAAGACTGTAAAGCCAAACCCTGTTCTTTTTTGTTAAACCCAACCATGTGTGTGTGTTGGGAGTGAGAATGTGTTGACCTCAAATATGACATTTTTAAATGCTTCACAACATACTTGATTTAGAATGCACAAACAAGTCAATTTTTAGCGTATGTATCAGTAAAGAAAACATAGACTACAACAATACATTCCCATAAAAACAACAGAGCTTTGCTGACATACATATTTATATCTGACAAAAGCCTATGAGCTAAGTTT